>OX246737.1:93365569-93965569 GCA_945910005.1 Isoperla grammatica | reverse complement strand
GTAGGCACAAAGCCAGATGTAGACACAAAGCCAGGCGTAGGCACAAAGCCAGGCGTAGGCACAAAGCCTGACGTAGGCACAAAGCCAGATGTGGGCACAAAGCCAGACGTAGGCACAAAGCCTGACGTAGACACAAAGCCAGACGTAGACACAAAGCCTGACGTGGACGTAGGCACAAAGCCAAATGTGGGCACAAAGCAAGACGTAGGCGCAAAGCCTGTCGTAGGCACAAAGCCTGACGTTGGCACAAAGCCTGAGATGGACGTAGGCACAAAGCCTGATGTAGGCACAAAGCCTGACGTAGGCACACAGCCTGACGTAGGCACAAAGCCTGAGCTGGACGTAGGCAGAAAGCCTGACGTAGGCACAAAGCCAGACGTGGATGTAGGCACAAAGCCTGACGTAGGCACAGAGCCTGGGTTTGTTAGAGTCGTGGGGACAAGGTCTAGGCCTAGGCCTAACGTTGTGGTTGTGGTCACAGGCACAAAGCCTGAAGTGGTAATAGGCACTGAGCCTACTTCACCGTGAGACCGTGTAAACATGTTCAGATCAAATCAAGTCTCGGGTAGGCTTACCTTGTAGCTTCAGGGCCCTCGAATCTCGTTGGGCGTACGTGTGTTTCGAGTAGGGAAACTCTAAGAAAACTCACTCCTCTATGTTCGAAAACACGCCTGCGTGGTTCCAAAGTTAAAAATCCCACTTCTGATAATGTTAGGATGTCGTACGAATTACACAAAGACTTTCATTCGCAATATTTATTGATTATATTGGTCAAAAACAGATCTCAATTACACATTTTAAACAACCACGAAAAGACACCATTGTCGTACCTTCCTTTCTTAAACGGCCGTCAGAGTGCCTCTCCAAAGCGCACATCTTACACCGCTCTCTATATATCCAATTCACAAATGAGTCGTTGTTGTTGTTAAAACCTTACAGTATCTACCTTGTCAAAATAAATGCTGGCATCTAGGCCTAGCACAGAAACGTCATCCTCTTCAACGTCGTCAGCGCCTTGACTTGGCTCGGCCTCCTCGATGTTTGAAATGCCGGGACGTGGAGTTTCCTGGTCCCGTAAAAATTCCGACAGACGAAAATACCATAAGCCAGGCTGATGCACCTCCTCGGGGCTGCATCCAGACCTGGTAGATTGGAGGACCTTCTTCAGCCCTTTGCGGTAGCATGTCCGCAACGAGTTAATTTTTTTGTTTTGCTGTCTCGACGGTGGCATCTACTTGTACTGTCAGAAGTAGCGCATGAATTTCTTCATATGCCGCATTTTTTAAATCGCGGTTCTTATAGTCCTTACTTTTCACTCGCCACAAACAAGGTTTACTTCTATATAATTCAATAAATTCTCTAACAAATTCCTTAGACATTGACATTGTGACGCTTAAGTGACAGGCGGATGACAATTTAACCTCATTTCCTAGCGCTCACATAATATGTTTGCCGTGACGGCAGATTTAACCACGTGACTTCAACTCAGTTTGTGATTGGATATAAACGCTTCCAACTTTTTGGCATGATGAAGAATTTCAAGCGACGACAGAAAACCGTCAAGCCGAACAATTTGCAGTTCAAGCCATCAAATTTCGGCCACTAACGATCAAACTGACTTGAAGGATGGCATGATCAAGCCGGGCTTGTCATGCAAATTAGACTGTGTGGCAGGCTTTAGTCCTGGAAAGACACAAATTTACGGTTATATGCTAGAATATTTATTTTATATGAATTTCAGCCTTCCAAGGCATGTTTTTCAGCACAAATAAATTCATACAATGCTGGTAACTAATTCCTTTGTGCGGAACTTGGCCATGGGCACACTGTTTCTTTGTGATTTTTGGTCACCCACTTTCCTGGAATGACTTCAACGTCCCTGCTTGATACGAACACCACGACCACAAATCTGTGATCGTCACCCATGCTCAACCTGGTGAAAACAACAAAGCTTTAACACTGTGCTGATGTTTTAGTATAATGAGCACGTTAATTTGTAGGCACAGCTTTTCAACTTACAACACCGAAGCTTTTATCGTCTCATCTGACCCCTTCTCGGCCTGGGTAGAATTAGCCCAGAAAGACTAAGCCAATCGTAAGAGGTGACGAATGGAGACCCGTCTCGGTCCGGGGTAGAATAGGCCCAGAGTGACTCCAATCCAATTTATCACCATCCTCCTCCCACCTGGCCTGCTAAGTAAAATGTAACAACGGAAATATAGCAAACTTGTCATCTTCAAGTCCATCAGACCTACTCAGGCACTGAACTGGCATCTTCATTGCCTTATGAGCCACACTAAAAATAGGCCACGATCGAGGCTCCGAAGGATTATTTGCCAAGTAGACCCCTATTAATTTTGAATTGATTGGTTCTTCATTGGGATATAAAGACTGAAGTGTTTCAAATTTCTTTCCAATTATCATTGGGTTGTCATCATTGGTGATAAATCTATCTACCACAACAATGGAGCCATCTTTCAAAATACAACAGTTGTCTTGGGATTTGGGTTCAAATTGTGAATTTTTTTATTTCAGAGGACCAGTTGGGGGATACAAGATATAGTTGTTACGGGATTTGAGATATTGTATTACCTTTTTTATGGTAACCTTGTTCAGCTAACCGATTGCTTAACTGCTGCAATGGCTTGTTACCTCTTTTTATTGAACGTTTCAATTTTCCCCCGTTTTCGTGTAATGCACTAAATTGATCCAATGGTCCGAATCTCAAAACAACGTTTGATGATGATGATGATGAAGGTTTTTTATTGATATTACAAATACATGTTACAGCATGGACACTAGCCCCCAAAGAGCCTAAGCTCGCTATAAGGGGCTTTTACATTAAAGTTGTCTATGATGGAAGGAAATAGAAACTGAAAGTAGTAATAGGTAATGGATTTGCAAAAGCTTAAAAACTAGGTCTTATTAATAAACAGTAGGCTTATCATTGTTACAACAACAAGAAAACAGGTTATATGCTATTAATAATTGCAAGAGCACATGGAACTTAAAATTAAACTTATATTTAAACAATATTTTGGAGACAGTATAGCAATATTGCTAAAAGAACCCCTACAAAAGAAATACACTGTGTATAATGTTACCATTACCAGAGACTTTAGTACCAGGAGTTAACTTAATTTTGAAAGAAGCCAACATTTTAATTTTATTTTAAATAGTTTGCTACCTCTAGCTAGTTCTATAGATTTTATATTTTGTGGTAGTTTATTATATATTTGATATCCTCTAAAGTAAATTGATTTTTTCCGTAGTTTGTGTTAACATAGGCCAGATGCAGGTGATCTTTATTTCTTATATTATGCGTATGAGTCTTGAAGATTATGGGGTTATTTGTGTAGATAGAATTACATTTATATTTATGTAACATCATACATATTTCATACTTGTTGATTTGAGAAATGTAAAGGATGTTGTATGGATGGTATAATGTATTTGTTGGTGTTAGAAAGGGGAGATTATAGATGTTTTTAATGGCTTTATTCTGAAGGACTTTGAGGGGATGTAGGTAAGTTTCACATGCATTACCCCAGAGTATATTCATGTATTGTAGATGAGAGTGGATTAAAGAAAAATAGATTACCCTTCTAATGTGGGGTGGGATATAGGTTGACATTTTATAGAGAAGACCAATAATTGGTGATAGTTTTTTTGTGAGGTAAGATATATGAACATCCCATTTTAGATGTTTATCTAGATGAAGTCCCAAATGTTTTGTTGAGCTGACTTCCGTTATTAAAATATTGTCTATGGAGGGTGTTACGGTGTGTTTACGATCCTTATGCACGGATGAAATGATTATGTAGTTTGATTTATTAGGGTTTATTGTTAGTTTATTTGATCTAAAAGACTCGGACATCAGATTGAGGTCGTGTTGCATATCATTAAGAATTTAATCTAATACAGGGCCAAAATAAAATGCTGAAGAATCATCGGCAAACAGTTTTAGTTTTCCTTTTAATGGTAAATTACCCAGGTTGTTATTATATACTAAGAACAGGGTTGGTCCCAAGACTGAACCTTGAGGGACCCCAATGGTAATAGGTGTGTTTATACTTTGTACATCAGATATACTAACATATTGGGACCTGTCTGATAAGTAGCTATGAAACCATTTTAAGGCCATGCCACGTATACCTGCATGTTCGAGTTTGTTGAGGAGTTTGTTACAGGTTGTAACAACCCGTGTACATTGTATGAAATTCGGCTCTTGCAGTATATATCTTTAAACTCGTCAACAAAATGTTTTAATATCGAACTGGCATAGTCACTAAGTACAATGTGGTAGTTTGGGCTGGCTAAAATGAGTATAGCACAGTGCAATGCCAAGAAGTGTGAATACTTTTGTGGAGTGAGAATATTCCTGAAGATTACAGGACCGATACACAACAGAAACAGACGCCACTCGATTGCCTTCCAGCGATCCATGTCTTGAAGGCTTCTACCCTTTCTGGCAAATGCTTCACTTATGAATGGTTGAAGAGATACAAGCACATTGGAGCATGAAGCTAAAGATTCATCTGTTAGTCCAAAGGGCCTTCTTCCATTTACCAACATTCCTACTAACTTCTCGGTGACTCCTAAGCAAACAAGGTGGATGTACTCAAATGGAAATTGGGAGACCATTCCAATGTTGAGCTCTTCTAAGATGGACACTTCTGGATGGTGATGTTCCTCATCTGACCATAACAAGAATTCTTCGTCTGTTTTTAAGCGACAATTTACATCGGGAAAAGCTATCCGCCCATCAAGAAACTTACCTTCTTGCGAACATTTCCCACAACCTTTGTAACCAGTGTGATCTTTGATACATTTAACAAAGAATCTTGCCGGTGCATAGCTTATAAAACCTTTAATTGTAATACCAACTTGTTTTCGTGATACGATTACACCATCCCTTATTAAAACTCTGGTTCATCAACACAAAATCTCAAGTAATCTGAAGCACTTGCAGGTTTCGTCACCTCATAGTAAGCCCTTATAACCAAGGGGGAACAGTCACTCAATTTGGGGGATATTGTTCTAAGAATGGGCCACAAATTACTTCTTGAGCTATGGAAGAGAGGTAGCCCATCAACATTTATCAATAACCCCACTCTATCCGGTGGCTGACAGAGACATGACAATTGTTCAAAAAAGCATTTTGCCAGTCCAAAATGAACATAATGCCCTGGTGCTACATTTTCCAACACTGCACTACGTGGAGTCTGGAAAATAGGTTTAGAATCACGTGGTAAGTTGCTAAGACAATTATGTGTTCTAAGTATTTTCAATAGATTAGTTGTAGTAGTTTGGTTAACTTAACACTCTAATGCCGATGACGACAGCTGTTGCGGGAAATTTGGCATTAGATCAGAATGAGCAACCATGTCGAAGTCGGAACTACTACTAGGCCCATCATTTGTCGAGTCTTCTACATCACTAGAGTTACTGCCACTGGAGCCACTTTCAAAATTTGATATGACATCATTGGATTCTTATTTAAGTACCGGTACGCATATGTTGTTGGGACTGGCATCGGACAATGCATTAGGCCCAGGGGTGAAGTTATCAGATATTTACCTACTATGACTGTCTGGAAGTGTATCATCGAAAAGTAGTGGCAGCTGATTCTGGCCAAGAAGTATTATGACAAAAGTCACATCATTCTCTGACTTGAAATCAAGACCCAAAGCTTCAGCTCCAACATAATTTGTCTTCAATATGGTTGTTAATGAGACGAAACACTCGCCGCTTGGAAGTTGTAGACGAGAGTTCGCCTATGGCCCTCCTTCGTTTGACCATTTTCAGCCTTTAAAAAATATTAACACTTCATTCTACATATGCCTACGCTAGTGCACTAGATAAGATTAACAAGAACTCAGTAGGCATAGCCCTACACATGGCCTATGTGGAGGGCTATGTGTAGGGCTATGTAGGGCTATAATTTTATTATTTGTGTAAATCGCTTTCAATTCAACTTTAAACTGCCGTTACTTCCTAGTTTCATTACATGCATCCATTTTAAGAAGGTTGTTAGGAAGGAGGGATCTATAACATCCTAATAGGTTATCCTAGTGTTAGCACTTGCGTCCTAATTTTAGTATCTCCAAAGGAGCTCCTGTGTTTGCTGGGGGAGCTTAAAAAGAGTAATTTCGACAACCCTTTACCAGTCAATTTATTTTGTTTTTGAGTGATGATATTACCAGCTTTTGAAAATAGGCACTCTGAAGGTACAGAGGTGGCTACAATTGGTAGATACATCATTGCAATCCTGTTAAGTGCTGGATAAGCAAATTTTGACTTGTGGTACTCATGTATTGGATCGCTTTCAATGTGACGGACACTAGTTGAAAGATATTGTGTGAGTTCAGATGGAATACAATCTGCTTCAGATACAGCATGAGTTGTAGTATTATTTGATACTAATTCTTTATGGTGGCTCCATAAATCGAATTTGGAATAGAGTCTGGAGAGTTGGCTCGTGCTGAGTTCGGGGGCTCGAGTGTAATATTTTCATTACGTTGAATCTCCCTCTTATACGAACCGTTTGCCCGGATTGCCTGGGAGCAAGCGAGAGCATTTTGAAAATGTAGCTTCTTGAAGCGGGGGTCCAGCACCCCTAGCCACCACTAAGATCGTAACGAATTCAGTTTTTCCGAAGAGCTTTGGAACCTCAGCCTGCACTTTACTTTTAAGGTCAATGCTTACTGGAAGACTAGGAATCGTTTCTTCAATGTGTGCTTCTAAACGATGTAAATGAGGAATTACTTTGCTGCAGGTAACAATTAATGATACTGATATTTCTTTTGACACACACTCAATAGGTTTCAAAGTTCAAAAGATCCACCACTTCCCTTATCTCTTCTAATTGATATGCCGTAAGCATTGGGGGTGCTTGAGGAAATCTCAACAACGCAGAAATAACATGACCACCTGATAGTAAGAACCGTTCAAGCATGTAATATGTTGAGTTCCAGCGAGTTGGAACATCTTGCGACAATTTTAAGGTGCTACCCTCCGATTTGTCACTTTCAATTTGGAGTTTTCTCAACATATCTGCCCCAGAAACACATTCTTTTAACCAGGCGACAATGGACTTTATCTGGGCAATTTGGTCTGGAAGAATGCATTTGCAACTGAACTTGTCCAAGGCATTTGGCAGTCGGTTTTCCATTGCCAATGTAATTTTTTACACTTTTATTGCCAGATGGGCATTTAACTTTAACCACAAACTGGTCACAGATTACATCGGGTGATGAACCAATGATAGGATTAGTAGCATTTAGAATCAGACCAACCTTCTGACATTTTTTGCCAACAATTTTTTCAATTTGCTTTAAAACAAGCGGCTCCAAATCTCTTCCTCTTTTCATCGCTACACTGCCTGGTATCTTTGCACCCAATATGGATTTCGTCAATGATACATCCGCAGTTTGGCACCTAGCTGCCTCATGTATTTTCGATACCGTAATTCTTCCGAATCGCAAAGCAGGCCAAACTGAAGCGTTGCATTGTTCCTTTTTGGCTTCTTGAGCATCTTTACACCGTTCGGCAGTCATGTGAAAATCGCTAAATTTCAAAAAATTCATTAACATTACCACCCCCATTTTCAAGAAACCAGAATGTAAGGGTGTTAATTGATAGTAGTGATGAGGTTGAATGTCACTATAATGTTTGAGGAGTTGGCTGTTGCACTTTAACTTCCTACCACATTCAAGAGGTGCTTGTTGAAATGAGTCCGTCGAATCTTCTTCCAAGGTACAGCATCTTTTTGTTGATGGAGTTCCCATTTCTTCAGCCTAGACAAACTTTACTGTTGTCCCAACTGCAGCCAATTTTGCTTTCTTCCAGTAACATGCAACTGAAGTATACGCTGACTCTTCACTGCGTCTGTGAATCCACATTAGCAGAGCGATGGCATGTTTGCACCCACCTGATGAAGCTGCACAGTCTTCGCTGTCAGCACGAATTACCTTTTCTTCTAATTCATTTACTATTACTTTGACACAATATTATTAAGCTCTTACATTGTGTTCCGGAGTAACACGAGCCTTCATTGTGACTTCATTAGCAGGACGAATCACTTGTACGTAACCAATCGCGTCATCACCATAAGATTCTCTCCGCACTGTACTCGTGGGCGTTTGTTTGGGGGAAATTGTGACCACTACCACTTGTTGATGCCACTTCCGTTTCACGGGATGTAGTTTCTGGAATTGGATGATCGTGTGGACGTAGTTGGACATTGTTTTCATGATTGGATTTGAGCTTCCTTACATCCTTACACGTTGATTCGATGTTCATAGTTCCGTCCTGAACGAACTCGACTACAGCTAATACAGTCACCATTATATCTTTGCAGTGGGCTGTTGCCCACGCCCCTACCGGACATCCACATTGTGTCTCAAGGATCTCTCCGTCAGCATCCAGTAAAATGTCTATAGTATACTTGACATTTGTTGACATTTCTGCCCGAACACTCGAATGAATGAAGCAGCAGTCACCTCTTGATGCACAGCAAACAAACTACATGCAATTTTCGTGATACATTTGTACTGCACTATCCTCGATTTCGTTTTTGTTTTGAATTTGAAGATAGCGCAGCACACCCAGTATCTTAAAGGCCGGGATTTGGGAACTTGAATTTAAATCGTTGTTGCCGAGTGTTCGGGTATAGCCATCTTTGCTACCGCATCGGGCTCTTTGAAACCAAAGTTCTTGTTCTTCTCATAACAAATCATCCTGCATAGTAACAAAATCTAAATAAATTCTACTATCCAAAAATTGTTGTCATAGGTAAGGCAAATGGACTACAACTTAAAAAAACGGACTGTTAATTTTGCATTTCATGTAGGCCTATGGGTTTTATTTGATATGAGTTACGGTAGGTACTAGGTAGGCTATATAAAGCACATCTAAATCTTACTAGGCCTATGACAAGCTCAGTGCCCATCAGTCGAGCTTAACTTGTCTCGATTCGCCTCGTTGCAAAAATATGAGACGTTAAGCCCAAATATCATCATCATCTTACTCTGTATTCTCTCATGATTCCAACACATCTAAGCCTAGTGCTGCTAGCATGCTTGCGCTGAGTACATAGGCCTACTTGCCAATTTATTTTGGCATAACCATTACTCTTATTTAATTCTTTATTGTCATACTGAGCTTAGATAGAGTAGCTGGCTTTTGAAAGTGCGTAGCCTAGGCCCTTAGCTCGTTTCAAGCTCGCTTCTCGACAATGAAACATGATTTGAACAGGTGAAAAAACAGGTTGAACAAAATAACATTCGTTTTAACCATGTGACTTCCACAAGTTCAATGTTTGATTGATTGATAATTGGAATTAACGTCTTCAATGTTAATGACGTCACTTGAAAAAACTTTAGAAGCCTTAACAAAAAATAAATGAGAATCAGAATAAGACGTGGATGTTTAACCTGTACCTGTCAATTAGTTCTGATTTCCTTCCTGTCACTTTGGCTCCATGTTTGCGTAATTCGTCCTTTAACGCCGCAATACTCAAATTACCATACTTAGGATCATCCATAGTAAAATTATCCTTCTATTGTATTAGCCAACAGACCGCAGAATAATTATAAAGAATGCTGAAATGATTGCCAGTTGCTGAGTCTTATAAGAATGAGCCATGCGCGCCATTAATTGTTTCCAACATGGACGTTTTAGGACAGGTGCTGCTATACCTACTTTAGCTTTGACCTGAGACTCCAATTCTACGAATCTTTAAAAAGGATGGTCGCTACGCCGCAGTAGCAGCAACGACAAATACAGTGTGGTAGGGTGAGTTGTCGATCACTAACATGGAGTTGGGTTCCAACAATAGTAAAAAACCTTGAAGGGAAAAACCCTCGAAGCGCGGTTCATCCATTTCTTCATGGTAGTCACCGCTAGATTTCTTCTTCTCGAATACAAAGGCCCCTCCCTGTACAAAGCCGCTGTCGCTACCGACGTGCCCCATCACGAGGCGCCTACCTTTCTCCGTCGGTTCCTTCAAGCCCGTTGTATGCCCCGACAAGAACGCCTGCTATGCACCTACTGCTATGCACGTGTCATTCCACGAGTTCCACCATGTAGGCACTTGGAAAGCAGTTCAGGGTCTGACAATGCCTTGTATGTTGGCTTGATGGCATCCATTACTGCCTTAGGTAGTGAGTGTTTGTGTTGAAACACGGTACCTGCTAGTTTGGCCTTTTCATATCCGCACCATGACTCGGCACCTTTAGGGCAGAGGCCATGCTGGGGATCTTCATCAGTGGACAACTTGTGGAAGAATGTTGCCCATACTGCTCGTTTCATGTTGGTCAACTGATTCGGGTTTTTTCTAATAGCTAGACCATAGTAAAGCTGGAGATTGTCAATTTCCGAATCAGTCAGCCTACCTTTTCCCGACAAGTACTTTCCGTCGGCTAGACCAGTGCCTCTCAACGTCTTCCGTAAGTTACGGAGACGAGCTCCAAGCCGTTTCTGCACATGGCCTACGCACTCTAACTTGCTTAGTTTCACATCATCACCATAAGGCTTACTCTCGACCACTTTTTAGAAGCCCTTGGTATCACCGTCACCCAGGTAATTGACATACCGAACACCGCGAGTAGCTTCCGAGCGCTTGAAAATTTCCACCGCACCGGTAGCCTCCATACCGCCACTAGACCCAACATAGTTGCGACGACAAGACTGTTTGTGTGCTTTCATTTTCTTATTTGTCATGGTTTTGGAGCAACCATGACAAAACTTGGTCATACACTCTACGTTAATTACTTTACCAGTATCGGCACTTGTCACCGTCATGACACCATTGAGCGAAGTATGCCCACGACGCTGCCATGATCCGTCACCTGCGATTGGTATATCGGTTGCGATATCGTTGTTGTTCACCGATATTGCTTCCTCAGTAGCTGCAATCATCGATTGTTCAGCAACGTTTTGTAAGCTTTCCCCAATCACTTTTATAAAGGGACCGAATTTGCTTGGTGGATTAGGCAAATTCATCACAGAACAAAATGTTCTACCCCCAGCAGCACCCTTCCCAATCGAGCGAAGCCCGTAAACAAATCGCAGATTGACTTCATGCTTGCCAGATGAAGTCTTGTTGGAGCTTTGGAAACATTTATTTTCCCCACAGAGATTGCAAACTAATGCTAGAGTAGTAGCTAAACCTACTCTGCTATCAACTATTTCACACAATTCGATGCAGTCAGTGCCATTGCAATATTTACACATTGAAAACCCACCCAGGGCACTTGTTACGAGTTCAATGTCAACAAATTGAGTTCCTGTTTTTATATAACCACTGTCAGTAACCGGCTCACATCGTTCTTTATACATTTCTAAGTGATCAACAGAAGTCGATAGCTTTCTTGCCGAAGCACTGGGAGGGGTCACAGTATTTGTGACAGGTAAAGGTGTTGTCACTGATGTTGAAGGAATTGGGCCTAGGCCTAGGCCTGATGTCCCAGGTTCAACAATTGAAACATTCACAGTAGTATTTAAACTACTAGGCCTAGCCTGAACTTTATTTCCAAACACTCCACTGCGATTACTATACCCTTTTTTAAGCCTAGGCATGTTGAAATCCTGACATAACTTGAAATATTAATAAAAACACACAAGATTTGATACTCAGACCACGTTGTTGTCATGAAAACTATCAGCAAAAGGCATCCATCTTTATGCAGGTTAGCCAACGTGAATTTCCGATAATCTCTAGAGTGAAAATAAGGTAAGGCAACCTATGAAAAAAATCACCAAAAGCGGTAGAATTGAAATTGAATTGAATTGGGTTAGAATTGAAATTGAATTGAATTGGGTGCAATTTGAACAGAGTTTTCCTCATTTAAAACGTGCAACAATAACTTCAAGAATTATTTTGAAGTGTTAGCTCAACCGTTAAACATGGGAAGTTATATTTTTATTGTTCTAAACATATTAAATAAAATTAATCAAAATAAATCCCAAAAAGTCATTTTTTTTTTAATTTCCTTGCTTGCTCCCCAAACTGTTTTCTGGACTTTAACAGGAGGGTGCGGCGGAGACTCCGCAACGTGATGCCGCTGCAGCCTCGACTCCCAGAGCAGCGTTGCGTTTTTGCTCGTTTGCTTGAACGTTCAAAAGCGTTATTCTCTCTTTACTCACCAACGTTTTCCCACCCGATGTTGATGTTCAATACTTATCCGGTGACTGGTCCATTGCTAAACACGCACTGGTTTAGATGTGACTTACTCGACGCACTTCACAACAATCAGTGACGAGGCGTGACTTTAGAAAGTAGGCATGCACTAAAAATAAAGTGACCATAATTTTGAAGGTAGTAAACCGGGACAAAGTTTAGTCCGCACAAACCGGGACCTGGGGCGAAGCCCCAGCCGCCAGAGGCGCAATTTGTTTCAAGGTACATGTGCGTCAAATGCCCCAAAAAACAAGCTTCTTGACATGAGATCTATGTGTCCAGCAGAGTAGAGAATTCATGCAAGTGCAAGCAATCATTACCAATGAAAATGAATGTGATGTTAGTGAAAAATTCAAATATCACTAATATGTATATTGTATAATGTGACACTTGATAGAATTTTGGAACATTATTTCCTAAAATTAAAAACCGGTACAAATAAGTTATTTTCATGAGTCTCGGGACACCGGTATTAGTGTTCGGAAAACAGTAATGTACCGGTCAAACCGGTGACTGGTGCGTACTTCAACGCCAATGCGCGTTGTTCATAGTAAGTTTTTAATACGTAGTCATGACTGCAGGAGGTGAACTTTAATTTCTTTCTCTTATTCGTCTTTCAATTATTCTAGTTATGAACTAAGCATCCTATAAGGAAAAAATATAAATTATTCTACTCACATATATTTGGGCTGATGAATGGTTTGTGCCTGTAGACAACTTCGATTCGCCTGTCTTTCCTTACGAGCTCCTCAATTACTTAAGTTACAACTCGGTTTTTGATTCTTTTTTTAATCTTTTCAGAAGTTATTTTCAATTGTTAAAATTCCAAGTGCTGAAAAGCGACCCTGTCCTTTTGTAATTCTTGTGTAAGTAAGGACTCACCAAAGTTGAGAACGAACGGTCGACTGACGTGGTGGTCGCAGGCAATGTTAGAATAAGAGTGCACAATTTGCGGTCGACTGACGTGGTGGTCGCAGGCAATGTTAGAATAAGAGTGCACAATTTGTACAGTTGAGGAATCGTCTCGATTAGCCATCGTTGCATAAATATGAGACGTTAAGCCCCATTAATCAATCAATACAGTTGAGGCAAGGCATCGTTTAGTTCATTTTCATCTTATTACTTGAACATTTGATAAACATTTTTATGCTGTCGGTAGGTTTCTCTCTTGTAAATTACAGTTAGTTCACCTTGCAAGCCGACAAAGTCGCAATAAGCCCCGTAGTTGGTTACCAAGCTCTCCAATGCTAGGGTAGGGAATTCTGATACATTCTCAGGATTTTTTTTCTATTGAGTAGTTCAAAAACTTTGTGCTGACCAATTTTCTCATAGCGAGTGTCAATCTTCATTATGATGTTGTCTATAATTTCAGCCAATTCTCTCCTAAATGGTTCGGTAGGATCTTGTAGGTTCACATGAACCCCGCTACGGCCTAATCTGCTTCTTGCAAGTGGAAGTGGACCTCCGGAAAGTTACACTGTCGTGTCATAGTAAACAGTAAACTTGTTCCGCGTCTCCTCAACTGAATTGTTTCGATTTGAGTATGTTGAACAAGTGATTGATCAGTATGGGTAAATATCTCGGCAAAAATTAGCAGTAGGAAACAGCTCATAAAGTCTTTGAGAAAGGAAATAAATCCTTGTGAGGAAGCCACAACGTCGCCTACCCAATCACACGCATTGGCCACAATGTGTTCGACCAATGACAAAACTTCTTCGTAGTTGTCGCATGTAATGCGCACTTGCCTCTCATTGTAGTTCCATCGAGTGGGAGCTATTCTCGTAAACGCTGTTTTACCATTTCGTCTAATAAAGCAATCTGTTTTGACGAATGGGAGAAAAATAGGGAAAGGTTATTGAGACTGCTTATTGCGGCTGGTGTTTTTGGGGAAGCTAGGCTTCGTAACATCAAATACGCATCCTTACCTACACAAGAGAAGAGTAAGACTCTTTTTACCTTCGTCGACCACCACAAAAGCTTGAATAGCAAATTCCAGTCGTTCGAGGTACACGTCCCAACTTTCTTGTGTATTGAAAAGGCCAATTGCTCCTAGCACGCCGCCGCTTCCGTACGTTTTGCTGTCTACCCCATTCCGATTCTCGTCGCCAATTGATGTTTGTATTTGAAAGAAGATATTTTACAATATCGAAGTATCTATAAGTATAAGAGTGTGTTTGTAAGATAACTCGCTGGGTACTATGGGGGAGGAAACACCCACCGGACTGACAGATGAAGATTCCCGAACAGTCTGGCACAAAACATACTGCCTTGATGATTAGGTGCACCGAAGTGATGTACCCACAGGCCAGTTATGGCGGAACATTTAAACTAGGTAAAACTTATTACATTAGTACAGTACAGTAATTATAATTTCTGTATCAGGCTAAAGAGAGCAATGTGCCCTGCAATGGCCTTAATTTCAATAAATAAATTCAAAGAATGTAATATCTTTGTCTAAACTCTTTATGCTTACGTTTCTGTGTGTACTGGCGCGTTTATATGTCTTCCGCATGTTGTTTTGATTAGACCCGCCTTTACAAAGCTTAACGCGCCGAAAAGCTTGCCCCTAACAAAACAGCGCAGTTCGAGCAGTGCCATTCACCTTTAGGTGCAGATGTTAAATGTACACAACTGAAGTGAAACCATTCGCTGCATATCCCACTGCACATTACCTGGTCATGGTCAAAATGTGTTGACATACGACATGTACACTATACCGATATGATCTCTCTCCGAGGTCGTCTTGTGGCCAAGGTCGCGTTGGCCGTAGTAAATCGCGTAAATGGAGCTAGCACCTCAGCATTGAGCCAAGATCAACTTTGGCCAAGTTCAGTTGAACGACACTAGCACCAACTTTTAACTGCAAAATCCACTGCATGAAGAGTGAAATGTTTTATTGATAATGTGTTGCTTTATTCGTCGATTTACAGATAGTTTCAGTAATGATGTGAAACAAGATACACATTTAAATCCTATTTGCATGCAAGTGTATCCTGTTAATGGCAAATATGAAGGATATTGAATGAAGATTTTCTCAGATTGGTAATAAAATAATGTCAAAGATATTTACAGTCAATTGTTTAGCCATAGCCTACTGGATAACTTGTACTCTGCTTGTGCATAATACGTACAGAAGGCAGTGACAGAACTGCTGTGGAGATTATCATCACAAATTTGAACGGTGGACATCGAAGGTTCTATCCAACAATGCATTTGCAGTTTTTGTTTAATCATTTTGACATAAGAATACATCTGTACTATTATGAGTAAACAAACATGTATACCAATCTTTACATGGATTATTTTAAACTTCATGGTATTACAAAAGGCAATTAGTGGCGTTGGGAGAAATTATTTCCATCTCTCTGTAAACAATAAACGTGCAGTGACAATACTTAAGCATCCAAAACAACAAAAATGCGAGATATGTGAGAAATTAAATAGGTAGAAGTTATTATTTTTGTCAAGTTGGTAACATTCAGGTTCAAGCTGAACTTTACAAAAGTCCATGCTGGTGAAACCGGCCCTAAGTGGGCAGCCATGGCACGCTCTTTAAACCCAGTAGTGCCATCCCACTGGTTAAAAGAACACAAGTCTACAGCAAATGCAATAGCATGCAATCCACATTTACGTTTTTACTGCCTAAATACTGGTAGAACGTATAATATTAATGATTGCCTCATTGGTATGCACATACTGGCACACTTGCAATTCCAGATCGAAAGACAGAAGTGGTGGACTGGATCTGGGCAACTGTCCAGCAACATTACACAGTCTGAATGAGGAATCATTGCAGTCGTGACCCAGTGGTATTCTTTGGCTAGGTGATGTATTGCTAGATCTCTGTCTTCCCCCGACCGCTCCGTTCGCTTCAAAATCTGTTTTACAATCTTAACAGCTGACTCGGCTTTCCCGTTCGATTGATGTGTGTGCGGAGACGAGGTGCACAAATCAAAATCCCATTGCTGAGCAAACTGCTTAAATTCACGACGAACAATCTGTGTTCCCCTAATCCGTATCCACTATTTTCAGAATACCATGCCTACTAAAGTTTCACTTGCAGTATTTGATTATGGTTTCAGCCGTCATGTCTTCTACCTCTTCCAGCTCCCAAAAATCCGAATAGTAGTCATCGTAACCAAAAAATGCTTAGTACCCACTTGCATTAAGTTCATAGCTAATCTTTACCGTGGTCTTCTTGGCGTCTGGTGGGTCATTAGTGGCTTTTTTGCTGTACATCGACCTATTCATTAAATGCGTCACATTGAACCACTGTCCCGGATGTCCTTATTCATGTTTATCCAAAACAGTACATCCCGAGCCCGGCGCAGACTCCCTTCGATGCTTTCATGAGTCGCATGAACTTTGGCCATCATTTCAGGTTGCATTACCAACGGTATTATAACTCTGTGTCCTTTAAATAGGATCCCATTTTGTATCCCGAGCTCCTCTTGATGTTGCCGGAAATCTTGAGCTTCGGTTGGAACCTCTGTTTTGGTTTCCGGCCAACCGTTTTGGACAATCTCCGCCAGGGTATGCAAGGCGCGATATTGTTTTGTCAAGTCTTGAATTCGTTTTAAGCCCTCGGCCGTGACATCAATATTGGCAAGTTAGTTTACGTTCTCCAGCTCTCTGATGTATTTTGCCTCTTCTTGCACCCTGTAAACCTCGTGCTGTAACATTTGTTCATCCAGTTGATGTGGTGGAAAAGACCTAGACACGGGGTCTGCTATTACCAAATCTTTTCCCTTTTTGTATTTCACATTTAAGTTGTATCTCGGGAGGCGTAGAAGCATTCGCTGGAGCCGCTTGGGTGCATTTAACAGGCTCTTCTTACAGATTGTATCAAATGGTTTATGATCAGTTTCTATCTCTACGTTACGTCGCCCCCGTATGTACTGATCAAACCGTTAGCATGTGTTAAATGGCATATATTGAGAAGATAAGTACAGTATATTCACCACACAAGTAGAGGTTCCATGGCCTTGAGAATGGATGGCAAGTGCCCAGGATCGGCGTTGGAGACTTGTCATATGACGTTCGAGCGAGAGATGCAAATAGTCGGGAAGAGATGTAGTAGTAGAAGTTTAGATGTAAAATACCTAAGCCTTCAACTATCTGGAAAGTTAATACATAGTCTTTTCACTTGTATATATATACCATTTTTGCTGTACAGCAAATAATATTAATAATAATAAATCCAACCACAATCCAAACCACATTTACGTGTTTTCTACCTAAACACTGGTAGAACGTCTACATTTATGCTTGCCTCATTGGTATGCACATACTGGCACACTTGCAATTCCAGATCGGAAGACAGAAGTGGTGGTCGGGATCTGGGAAAGTTGTCCAGCAACATTACAGAGTCTGAATGAGGAAGCATTGCAGTCGTGACCCAGTAGTCGTCTTTGGCTAGATGATGTGTTTGTACATGCAGCTTGTCCGTTTGCCGTAGTGGATAGCCATCGTGTCGTCGTTATCGTTGAGAACAACCCACTGACGTTGAGTAAATGCCGGTGAAGTAATGACATCGCCGCCTCGATTATGGTGTCAGTTATATCTTCGGCACTTTCCAGGATGCTCCTGTCTGTCAGATACTTTCAGACTCCAGTTTGCTTCCCAATATTTTTCTCCAAATCTATTGAAGGAATCATTTCCTGAGAAAAATAATTCAAAGTTTAACGCTATCCTTGGTGTGTGCACAATCTATGAACACTAGTAATTTTAAATAATGCTTAAAGCTTATTTTAAAATGTTTAAAATCATTTTATGCTCTGCTACTTTTCACTACAGTCAACCTATGTAGGCCTTTTATTCGTACGTTACTGGTCTATTAGCTCAGCCACTAACAGCTATAATAACCTAATAGTTACAACTACTCTTTGACACCTACCCCCCCCCCCCCCCCCCCTTCAGCTGATTTGCATTAGACAAATAATTGTAAATGCCTGTCTCTCCCCACGTTTGCATTAAACCCCCTTTCCCAATAAGCTTACCGTTCTAAATATACTTATGCCTACGTTAAACACATTTTGCATTATATCCCGCCCTGTAGTAATTTCAAGTTTTCTTGTTCATGAACCTTTTTGAGAATACACTTTCAGACTACGTAAGATGTATCTATTTCGTAATGGGATACTCAGGGGGAATGGGGTACGTTACGTCGCCCCGTATGTACTGATCAAACCGTCAGCATGTGTTAAATACCATATATTGAGAAACAAAAGATTAGTACAGTATATTCACCACACAAGTAGAGGTCCCATGGCCTTGAGAATAGCTGGCAAGTGCCCGGGATCGGCGTTGGAGACTTGTCGTATGACGTTCGAGCGAGAGATGCAAGTAGTCGGAAGAGATGTAGTAGTAAAAGTTTGGCAATATGTAAAATACCTAAGCCTTCAACCATCTGGAAAGTTAATAGGCCCTACATAGTCAGTTGAAAATTAACTGGGCCCTATATATCGCTTGGTTACTAATGGTATAAACTATGACTAAGAACTACATTTATGTTCATTTATGTTAAACTACATTCCATTATAATACTTGAACTCCTGTTATTTTCCTTGAAACACGGATTGTCGTTCTTGCATGATTGGCAATAATCCCTCCAGTTCATAATGTTGCACGTAGCCCCACAGTCAAGTTGGCATCTCACTTTTTGTGTAGAGTCTAGTATTGACATTTTAAGGTCTGTTAGCAAACGTTTTTTGTTATGAACGAGTGTGCTGAACTAGAACTGATGAACTAGTCAGAATGCTGCCTCCTCTGATGACGATTCCGACTCACAGTCACCCACATCATTGACGGATAGTTTGTCCCGGCACTATTTCTCTACGTGGTTTTGCTTTTTGCAATAAGTGCACGTTTCTCCCAATGCAGGCCATTTATTTTTGTCCCACTCGTGACTTTTGCTACAGAATCTGCACGTTTTTCAGAATTTTCTTCTCTTTTGCAAACCTGCCCATGGACTGCTACCTTATCGTGGTGGGCAGGTTTGTGTGCTTTGTTGATCCCGAGAGCTATGCCGGCAGAAGCGTATGCTTCTGGTAGGGCCACCCTAGCCGGACTGGTCGAGGAGAAGTCAGACGAAGTGCAGTCCACACCCCAACCCCCTTTCCTCCCCTTTTCCCTTTTCTCACGCGCCCTCCTACTTGCCCCTTTCCTCCAAAGAGCCCCCAATTTAATCTTCATTATCACCCACTCATCGTCTTGATTAGCCTAGTTGCAAAAATATAAGACGTTAAGCCCAAATATCAATCAATCTTTTGCAAAGTTCACTGGCTCGATATCTTCTTCAGCTCTAGCAGTCAGACTTGCCAACTCTAACTCAAACTGCTCTGCAGCCTTGCAAACTTCAATAGCTTCCTTCAGTGTTAGCTTTGCATTCTTAATTAGTTGTTTTTTGACTTGTCTGTTCAGTATCCCCAGTACTAATCTGTCTCTGATCGCCTCTTCTAGTACCCGGCTCGGAGTGAACTCACATGAGGATGCCAATTAATGCCTCAACTTGTTCATATAATGAATGTCACACTGCCCTGGTGCTCCCCAAAAAGTGGCTGCATTGCAGCAAAGCAAGCTCCCATGTACCGTGCCGAATCTGAGACAAGTCCAACCACATTTGCATACTCAACATCATATTGTTTTAACGTGTCTACAATTGCTTTGCAGCATGTTGTACCATTTGCTCGATCCAAAAAACTGCAGCCTGCTAGGAACACATCTTGTTGGTCTGTTGGGGTCACAGTTTTAAATAAAATTGCAAAAATGCAACGTCCTCGACTATCTGAAATTTCATCAGTGGTGACAACCAGAGGCTTATCTTTTACACCTTGTTTAATTTTATTTGTATTGTATTGTATTTTTATTTTTTCCAGTACATTGTATACATATAGGAGTCGTCATTGGCTTAAAACTAAATCTTAGTCTAACAATATCTAAGACATTATCTTGAGTAATGATAATAAATCAATATCATCAATAATTATCTCTCATCAATTCCGCACAAGCAGGTTAATATTCCCTCCGCAGTGTGTCGCCACACGGCAAATCACCAGAACCGTGAATGTACCTAAAAAGGAAACAATATATTATAGACCTATTGCTTAGGCTTTGAGATATTGGCTTTTATTTGGGAATTTAAAGTAGGCCCAAGTCTTTATTTTTAACCAACACTCAGGCCCGTGCCTAACTTGGCCTAGGCCCCAAGAATAGACCTAGGCTAGGCTAAGTAAATGCCAAATTGGGCCTAGACTTTACATCTCACTGTCTATGGTAGGCCCTATGCTGGGCCTATTGTTATTACAGTCAGCCTAGGCTAGTCCTAAGGGAGTAGGCACTTTGGCCTAGCCTAGGTCTAGCCTACACACCTAACTTCAGGTATTGACAAGAAGTTGCATTACAAAATAAGATAATTAAAACAATGTCTAGGCCCTAGCTTGACAACATCCAAGTCATATAGGCTAGGCTTAGGCTCTGAATGTAATTTTCAAAAGGAAAACATACCTTGGCCTAGGATAGAACCGGCCTGGGCTCCTAGCCCACTGCTTATCGTTGGTAATATGTTTATGCCTACTTTCTTTTGTAGGTAATCACGCACCGCCGGATGGTCAGTTTTGTTTAGGGGGATATTTGTATCCTGGCACATTTCTACAGTGTCCTGACAAAACACTTTTTTCTGTTTTTACCTTCTTTTGGTTTTCAATGCACCCCTGTATGGTAGCCTGGCGTTTGATGGCGATATTATTCGCTTTTTCTTTCTTTTCTGTGACCCTGTGTTGAAATGTTTGTTTAGGGTGTTTGTTTTTCGCCACTCTAGTCTCATATTACAGATGCCACACATCAAAATACCGGTGTCGCTCACGTAAAAATGATCATCCTTGTAACTCACAGCACGATCTTGAATGTTTATACTTTTATTTCGACCCATGTTGAACGAAGACAGTAGGCTAGGCAAGTCCGTGAGTTTCCTTATCTCTACTCATTACATTTGCTGCTGCCCCACCTTTAGTTTTGTCTTCTTAATCCTTTATGAAGACATTGTGATCCCCTATCCTGGGCATATCCTTATTAGTGTACATTGCTATATCCGGCTTGTTTGTTATTATCAAGTCAGTAAGCGTGGCACTTGTAGCATTACTCTTGTAATCTCTGTTACAATCTGTTCTAAACCATATAATTCTACTATACTTATTAGTCGATTTGTGTTTGTGTCCTTGTTTAACCGGTTGATGGTAAAATCTCCACATATAATGGTGGGTAGACCCTTATTTAGTGTCAATGTTCTAAAATCCTCTACATAATCTAAAAATTCTCCATGTTTACCACTACATCGGATGTATTGTACGACTTTCCAAGCAGTTCCACAGACAGCATGTTTGTACATCTAGCCACTTCTTCAATCAAACACGCCATCTAAATAGCGGCTGAAGTATTCGGTTGGCTTTTTGGGTGGCCGGGTCTGGTCACGCTTAGTGCTGGGTCTGCAGCCGTCAGCACAGGGACTGGCCTGAAGCTAAAACAAATATTTTTGAATTTGTTTACTTCCTACCTAGTGGCCTAAGAGTAACGTAGGCCCTATCGAAGCCAAGAATTTTCAGTTGTCTCTAAGCATATGCCTAAGTGTTTATCCAGCAATAACTAGGCCTAGTGTCACTTGTAATCTAGGTCTTACTCGACATGCTTCCACCCGTGTACTCTTTGCTGTCCCAAGTGGTTGTTTTCGTTGTCGAACTTGTGACAGGTTTTCATCATCTAATGACTCCCAGTTAGACTCAGATGTGTTTGACATGTCACTGTCACTGTCATCAAATAGCCCCCTGGGCTCGTCCGTCAATATTGAGGAGGTCTGAGGAATTTGCAATTCTAAACGAACATGATACACACATACCAAAAACGACAGGGCTTATAGGTAAAATAAATTATTGACAATGTGAATTATATAAATATTATATTTATTATATTTTACAAAATGTAGACAATACAATATTATAACATCATTTTATTTTGTTTGTTTTCCTATAGTAAAAGTGATCAAGGATAGTAAAAAGGGCAATAATTAAAACCCTTCCAATGACACTTCTTATTACACAGCCACCAATAGTTCTTCTGGCTGCACTTCGCAGAGCTCGTTCTGATGAGGGTCTTCCTTTTCGGCGTTAAGATTTTGTCCAACTTGAGAGCAGAGCAGATCCTTGTAATGTTAATGGTGATCATGCTCCCTCCAGTTCACCCCAAAGTGTTTGGCCAACAACGCCGCAACATTCTGACGCTTCAAGATGTTAGGAGTTACACCAATTGGAAGATATTTTGGTTTCATGTTACAAATTTCTTTACCCCGTTTGGTGATCCCCCTTTCATCGCAAATGTCAGTGTTGTAGTTAGGCTCACCTCGTACTAAAATCTTGCCCGCCTGCTTACCGCGAGAAATTAGTATCCTACGTGAAGGTTGGATCTTGAAGTGCATTGATCCAGAAGGCTTAAGAACGGACTGCGCTTCAGATTTCCAGTCTTGCACCACCAAATCGGCACCTAAACGAAAGACGGTCCCAACATCACCAAACACTTCGAAGTACTCGCTTGGATTAATTATGGTGTCTTTTTCTTCAATACTCGTTCAATCCTTCCAAATACACGATCAGGTGGAATGTGTGAGTGGCCGGTTATGGGGAAAATGATTTGTACTCCCTTAACGTGTATTGGTGCCTCCTCACTTAGCCACTTACAGCACATGGCAATCATGGAACAGTTCTTATTTTGCCCTGCACATCCATCTGCTACCAAGCGAAGTGTGTTTACATCTTCCCAGTCGGAATTTTGCAAACGATGATGTACTGCAGACACAGTTCCATTCGAGCCCTTATGGCTCTCATTCTCTAACCAAGCATATATGAACGTATTCTTTGATGACATTTCAGCACGAGAGCTTCCCTCTACAATGGTAAAGTTGTAAACGTACATTTGGCGACTGTAGTAGGCCGACTGATCTGGTACTTTCGGTAACACCAAGTTTTTTTTTCACAATCAAATGACAAAGTCTTCAGGCAATCTTTCTCTTCCCTAAGAGCAAAAATGCTTTAGCCTTTAAACTGTGAATTATTTTTGCCATCATTAGAATAGTTTTTTATTTGGGTCCTTTTCCAGTGTCAACTTTTCTTTAAATTCAAGGCACGTTGAACATACGTCGGTTTGTGGTGCATTGAATCCAATGTTATAAAGTTGTTATTGAAAACGGATCTGAAAAAACTTTGTTTTACATGTAGATCAGGTGATGCATCCGTGTTGTACATACACCACATTTTACGTACGCTCAAGTCACTGCGCAAATAAACGCACTCGGTCTTACCACGACAGTAGTGAGAGTCCAGAACTTTGAAAATGTTCATGAAATCTTTAACTGCTGTACGTTTTTAAATTATTTTTTTAAGTCTGTCGATCTCCCCCTTTTTTTTGGCATTTCACCAAGGGTTTGGTAGCGTTTACGTTTAAAACCTTAAAAATGTATCAAAGCCTTTAAAATGTATCACGGCAAACTGGAAGTGCCCCCTTTGTGTTGGCAAGCGGAATGAAATAAGATATGGTCATGTTCCTCGCCGGTCTACTGCCCGATCTTTCTCGCTGACGATCAGAATTTACATATAAATGTCTTGGTTCTCCCGGCTACTCACAATAGTATAGTCATGTATTGTGTTCTGTAAGTTATCCCACCTCAAGTGAAGTTGTCCTGTAAATTAGCTTGACGTTGTTGTAAGTATAGAAAGCTGTACGGTCACCCACGCACGTGGCCTAGGTATAGTATGCTCGCTGTTAAAGCAACATGTTTATAATGTCTCCATACCTTGGCTTATATCCGCCGCATTACAAGTTACAACGTCCTTTCGGATGGGACGTAAAGCCGATGATCCCCTTAGTATCTATCTATCTAAGAGCTATGCCGGCGGAAGCGTATGCTTCTGGTAGGGCCACCCTAGCCGGACTGGTCGTGGAGGAGAAGTCAGACGAAATGCAGTCCAACCTCCCCCCTCCCTTTTCCACCCCGCCCTCCTACTTGCCCCTTTCCTCCAAACAGCTCCATATGTCATCTTCATATATTACCCACTCATTGTTTCGATTAGCCTCGTTGCAAAAATATGAGACGTTAAGCCCAAATATCAAACCCTTGGTACTTTTCGACAGGAGTAGGCTACGTGCAGGTACCAGGCTTCCCCTCCTCCCTTCCTCATTATCATTCACCAATCATCCTTCATCAGGCTGAAGAGGGCATTGTGCCCTACACTGGCCTTAATTACAATAAAATAAATAAATGGTTCAATATTTTTGTCAAACTTGTTGAATTCAAGAACGAAAACGCATCAATTGAAACGCGCTATTTTTGCATTTTTCGGACCAAACTAATTCGATTCGTTTTTCTTTTAATTCAAAGGTTTGACGAAAGTATTGGTACAAATTCACATTCAATATTTAATTTGTTTTTAATTTATATTTAGTGATGTGCTTTTCTATGGTAATTGTTACATCATGCTAAATGTGAGAAAATTGGACTCAATTTAGAGATAATTTAACGAACTTTTGATAGGTAATGTACCTGATCATTTTAATTTTTTTTATAATTAATGCTTAAGTGTGGCATGAATACTGAAATAGGCTATTTCCAATAAAACAGCTAATTTATGTTAATTTTATTACATTGGAACCAACTCCTTCCCTAGAACACTGAGTAGTTCACGTTCAACATCGATGTTCAATCACTGCAAGATCATTGTCAGTCGCATCTTCATTGTCGCTTTCAGGCTCCAGAAACGCATGACCTTCACCCTCCTCGTGCTGTTCACTCACAGCCACAACGTTCGAACCACTTAACGCGAGTAACTCATCGTCGTCTTCCTGGCAGTTAGAAGTCTGTGCTGGTTTCATCATGTTGGTTGTCATTAGATGTTGCATATTGCACCTCAACGAATGAGTCGAGAGATTGCGGTCATATCCTCCCTTCCATCCCAAGATTGAAAAATTGTTTTCTATTGGGTCCTGAGTAAGCATGGTTGTCATGAGAAAGATGAAGCCCTCCGACTTCAAGTCTTCCCATAAGTCCAAAATACCAAGGATGGTCATGCGTAAGCCCTCGAAGCAAGGGAGAGTCAACTTTTCTCGACTGTTTTTCTCCTTACTACCCAGGTTCCAATCCATTCTGAGGCAGGCGTCATTTAAACAATCGCGAACTTACCATGTTCCTATCAGATATTGCACAATTATATGGATTTGGCGCAGTTAACCTAGAGCAGTTTATTGCGTCGAAAAGATTATTCAACCGCTCGATGAAACATGCTGTGCAATGCGCTGTAGGGGATGTTACTGTCCGGTCGCAACCGCAGTGTGGATTAATGACGCGACTGAATGGGAGAAGACCTGCACCGCTAACTTAACGTTCATTTTCTGGAAGAAATTTGCAGCTAGATGTTTAGCACTTAGCTTGCACGCACCCCTGGCTATAGCTGACCCCGAATCTATGGTATATGCTTGCAAGATGTCTCTCCAAGACAGTTGTTTTCCTTCCACAAAGAAATCTTTACCTATCATGTTTCTTATACTCTTAAATAAGTGTGGCACGTCATAAAGCATGTACACTTTGTGGTGTCTATACATAAAGAATCATTGGTTGAGGGAAACGTTCAAATGTTTAGCCAGCGACTGATTATTGGGACCTTGGTCGCAAGTGATTGCCCGGACTACAGCCCCCGCATCGAACAATGCATCCAAACATGATGACAGCAAAGTCTTCATGTTGTGGCCCTTCACAACAGAACCTGCTATAAAATAGGCGATGGGAATCTTATAATGATTGAGACCACGAATCTTAAAAACAAGTACGTGGATTCCCGGTTTCGCGTCTCTACCTAATGGCCCTAGGTCCTGAAACCCCTCAAGTAGGTCATATGCCTCGGTGTAATGGTAATCCTTTTTGGTAGACATTTCGTCGAAAATCAACACACTATGCCGTTCTTCTACGGACATTCCAGACATTTTGTGTTTTAGGTTTTCCATTAACTCGGGACACACACCTTGCAGGCTGCAAGTTCAAAACACTTAACCACTTTTCTATTGTGGACTTTGAAGGTAGGTCGAATCCCTTCTGCAGGGCGATTCTCTAAGATGCGCGGTAAATTTAACCTTAACGACACTTGTACTAAACTTACCACACGATAAGCTACCGCGCGATTCCCAACTACCATTTCATAACGTTCGATAACCGTATCGAAGGACGTAGCCGTTGCAGCAGAGCAGCGCCTGTTATATATTAGTTTGTGGATGTTTTCGAGATGGCTGTGTACACTATAGAAAGTTAACCAATGACAACGCGTGAATAAATGGAACGTTTGCCATTGGGTGCGTTTGATTTCCGGACACCTTCTGCACTTTTTTCACTTATTGCAGCATTAGGGTCCGTTTGATTTACCGGCACCTTTTGTACTTCATGCCATGTATCCTATGAAATAACATTGAGTGAGTGCAAAGAGTATAAAAGGTGTAGCAAATCAAACGAACCTAGTGTTTGAACTTAGAAGTAGGCCTAGGGTTCTAGGCCTACCCTACGTGCCGTGACGGCACGGCCAAACTAGGAAAGTAGGGTTATGATACAAAATTACTTCTAGACTTTTGTTACATAACTACAAATTATATTTCCTTACTCACAAACATATTTTTAAATATAAATATCGTATATTTGTATCGATACACACAACAAATTTCTATAATCAATTAGTTCAAATGCTGAAGTGAACATGAGACGGCTTGAAAAGTCCGCCATGTTTTCTTATCGCACGTCTAAAGGCAGGGTTTTGGAGCGCGCTTCTTTTAACGTAGGTGGTAACGATCTTTGTCGATAAAACACGGTAGAGAATCGCTAACTCAATGCGGTAAGGCTCGTAACGTCGAAAACGGGCGTTCAATTTACCATGGACCTTAGAGAATCGCCCTGCTGGTCTCTTAGGTAGTGATAGAGTGAAGGGGATTTATAGTACATTGAGAGCGCTAACTGCTTCTCGTCTTCACTCTACCTTTGTCGACTTTTATTCGTTATTTGCAT
This sequence comes from Isoperla grammatica, assembly GCA_945910005.1. Classification (NCBI taxonomy): domain Eukaryota; kingdom Metazoa; phylum Arthropoda; class Insecta; order Plecoptera; family Perlodidae; genus Isoperla; species Isoperla grammatica. Next base: position 93,938,306 of record OX246737.1, on the reverse strand, counting down.
CTTGAATAAAGTAAGTTCAGAAGGAGATAAGAACTGAGATGCGCCTTCTACGACCTCCTCTTTTGTTAGTTCTTTGCTCTCTTCCTTACGTTGGGAAACCTTAAGATAGTTAGCTTTGCTTCGTTGTCTATTATTCTGAACTTTCAGACTGCGTACTTGGCTCATTAGTTTCTTCTTTTTCGGCGTTACATCATCGACAAGCATGCTATTATTTTCGTCAGAGGCATTTTCATATAAAGGTATTTTTGTCGGTGTAAGGGGGAGAGTGGTTTGCAGGCCCGTGGGCGATAGAATGGTACGCGGGGCAGTGGGCGTACGAGACTTGGCAGGGTTTCAGCCGCAGGGGGTGGGGGGGGGGGGGGGAAGTGGTATGCGGGGCAGTGGGGGCAGGGTAGCTACCTCCTCCAACGGCTCTAATGACACCTCGTCATTCAATAAAACACCGTCGAGTGTAGGCACGGCAAACTTATTCAGTAGATCATGACGGTTCGACCTCATGAATGAATCAGACGTGAATTTACCTCTTCCACAACATTATGAGTGAATGCGACATAAGCTTTCCTGGCCATCACTTTCATACTTCAAAGTTCAAACCATGTCTTATGGCTTTTGAAGAGGTGGATTTGGGCCAGAAATATTTTACGGACTTCTCTTTCCAGTTCACTTCCTTCCGCGTGCCAGAAGTAAATATGTTGTAGCACCGACTTCCAGTTATGCGGTACTGCCGTGCTTCGTGCCATTTGTGTTTTGTCGTTAATGTTTCCTGGCATAACTCTGTAGATGCTTGGCAATCTAATTGTAGTGTAGCATATATGCTCTTGCAAGAGAGATACATCTTGCTGATTCAAAGATTCCAGCACGTCGGTCGGTAGAATGTGCGCGAGTCTATAACAGGCTGTGAGATTGGCGCGGAAGTGCGCTACGAAGTGAGGTTGCAATGGTGTTGTTGAGTGAAGATTATACAATAATCAGGAATGAAGATGAAATACGTTGTATAGTAGTACTGGTTGGTAATAAAGTGAGTTTTAGGTTTACCTCATTAGAGATTGTGACTTGACCCCTGTTTCGGTTAATATTAAGCGCGTATGTTTGGTTGTTCGTCCATGTCAGAAACAACCGCCTATTTCGTGATATTACGTCGCCTAACTGAGCGCATAACGATATATCAACATTTTTTGGACACATCTGACGTGACACTATTTAGAGTATTATTAGTAGGGCTCGGATAATTATTTGCTTAAAATCTTCAAAATATCTTATTTATATTTGCTTAAAAACATGGAAAATGTGTGCTTAAAACTACAAAAATATTTGCTTAAAAATATTTTTACTTAACAACAGTCAAGTGTTCCCAGCACAATTCCGAGCAAAAATTAATCAAATCATGCCACGTTCAATAAAATATCAGAAGAGCCCCATATGTTAGTAACGTACTTAACGAAAATAAGTTATTGTGCTTAACATGTTGCTACTTCGTTGTGAGTTTAAATATAAATGGTTTTTACATGTTTTATATGCCCCCATTGCAGTGAACCACAATTTACATGTTCAAATGTTCAAATTGAAATATGCCTAATTCCTACAAAAAACCCTGCCCATGGACTGCTACCTTATCGCGGTGGGCAGGTTTGCGTGCTTTGTTGATCCCGAGAGCTATGCCGGCGGAAGCGTATGCTTCTGGTAGGGTCACCCTAGCCGGACTGGTCGAGGAAGAGGAGTCAGACGAAATGCAGTCCACACCCCAATCCCCTTTCCTCCCCCTTCCCCTTTCCACCCCGCCCTCCTATTGGCCCTTTTCCTCCAAACAGCCCCCTATATCATCTCCATATATCACCCACTCATTGTCTCGATTAGCCTCGTTGCAAAAATATGAGACGTTAAGCCCAAATAATCAAATGTCTCGATTAGCCTCGTTGCAAAAATATGAGACGTAAAGCCCAAATAATCAAATCCCCTTTCCTCACGCTCCCTCCTACTTGCCCCTTTCCTCCAAACAGTCCCCTATTTCATCTTCATTATCACCCACTCATCGTCTTGATTAGCCAAGTTGCAAAAATATGAGACGTTAAGCCCAAATAATCAAAATCCTACAAAAAACATTTTAGAAAATAATTTCGGTAGTAAATGTACGGCTCTTGATTTTATAAAATTGAAGAAAAGTTAAATTTTTGTTGAAAATATGTAAAAGTTGGACTGTCCTTATCTTTATTTCGTAGACCGAGGTATGGGTGGATCCATCGGATGGGACCTCGGAATATACACAGGGTATGAATGCCATGCACATTAAGTAGTACTAGTAGTTGATATTTATAGCAAAGAATTGCTATTGTCATACATTGATTACAATAAAAAATAACTAGTTAAAAAAAAATTACAAAACAATTCCCCTTCAATAACACAAGTCAACTACTTACAAAAAACATAGTAACAAAACGCTTCTACTTTTTAGTTATTACTGAACGAATACTGTATTTGTGTAGATGTATGTTTTTGTATTGACGTAATATAATTTTAACCAATAACTGTATGTGCTATATGCATGTAGGAACGAGATACTGTCTTTTTGACAAGCGTGCCTAGTGTATCATTTTGAATGTAATGTAAAGTGCTATATAAAGTGCTCACACTCCCTTATTCAATGGTATAACTATGTATGATACCATTTGCACGGAATGGTCGAATATAATATATCGTCTTGATTTAAAAGTTGTTTCAAGGAACTAAACAATGTAGAAGAACATATCTTTTTCAAACAACTTTTTCAAACTTTGTATATTATTTATATGTATCATAAATTTTAATCCATTATTATGCTATTATGCTATGAATGAAAAAAAATTACTTGCACGTACAGTACTCTTTTAAATAGACTTAAATGGTCGAAATAATAAAGTTCACAAAGTCGAAACTTGAGGGTACTTAGGTACTTACACTAGGATCACTATGAAATGTGTACAGTTTACACAACTATTTATGTTGACTTAGGTTAGATATTAGGGTAACTACCCTTGAATTTCTTGACGGAGGCTGCCCTTTGATTCTTCGTACTTTACTTTGATCGCCGCCATCACTGTGCAGCACCAACCTGGAAGTAAAATGATACAGAATGTTTATAGGTAGTATAAACTAAGGTATCCAAACCTGTGGCGTTATTACTTACTAGTAGACAAACAAATCCAAAACTTGTTGTAGGCTTGTTGTTGTAGGCGTATTTTTAATTAATAATGGACGCGGCGACACCCGACAGCCAAGTAATAATAAACAAATCCAAAGTTAGCAATTTGAGTGAAATCAAGTATTCTTTTTAAAAAATCCAATCCCCCCCCCCCCCCCTGCCCAATCATAGGAAGTTTTGTACATAATTCAATTTCTGTCAAGTTGGTTACCCTAAAGAGAAGTTGATGAGTGCCTGGAGATTTTTGTCTTTTAGGTAGGATAGAGTTAATACATGAATGATAACTGAATGGCAGTGTGAGTTGCCTATACCAATAATAAATTTAAAAATGTTACGGTATTTCGAAAAGGGTTTTTGTTTTGAGGAAAAATAGTTAAGCATTACTCATTATTAGGTTAGTTAGTTAGTTAGTTTGGGTTTAAGGGCACACAACGACGTGGTTATTAGTGCCCGATAGACTTTTGGCTTTACCTGGTGTTATTTTAGATAACACTCAGTAGCTCTAAAGATTGTAAAAAGTTAAAAACATTGTCAAGAAGACTTGAGTCGTCAGCTAAAATTTCTTTTAAAGTTGTTAATTTAAAACGGTTCCTCTCGTCATTGTATTTTTTACACTCAACTAAAATGTGTTTCATACTTAAAACAACTCCACATACCTCACAAGTGGGGGGGGCTTCGCTACGCAAAAGATATCCGTGAGTGAGGTATGTGTGTCCGATCCGCAGCCGAGTCAAAACAACTTCTTCCCGACGAGAGGGTCGTCGTGAAGATAACCATGACACTACACTACTTTTGATTTCACGTAGTTTGTTATTCTCAATGCTTGACCAGTTATTTTGCCACATTTCTTTCAGCTTATGCTTGAAGACTACTTTGAGGTCATGAGTCACAATAAGGTTATTGTCAGCGCTGCCCTTGTTGCATGCCGCTTTTGCAAATAGATCTGCACGTTCATTGCCTTGGATTCCGGCATGGCCAGGCACCCAACAAAATACAACACGTTTTCGTTTCGAGGACAGTTTTGTTAAAATGTTTTGGATTTTACATACCAGGGGGTGCCTGGAGTACATTTGAGACAGGGATTCTAGTGTACTAAGAGAGTCAGTACACACTAGAAATTTTGAACCGTCATGAGATAAAACATAGAGGAGGCTTTGCAGTATTGCAAAGAGCTCCGCATTAAACACACTAAACATTGGGTGGAGTTTAAAGGTAAAATGTTCGTCATCCGTTGTGAAAGCACAGCCAACCAGATCACCTATTTTCGATCCATCAGTGTAGATGCACTCAAAGTCGTGGTGCGTTGAGCGAATTTCGTGAAATAGGGCCTGGTATTGAATGTTAGATGTAGACTCTTTTTTGTAGATTGAGAGACGTGTTATACAAACCGGCTTGGTTACGGACCAAGGTGGCATTGAACGATCAGACACGTAGAAAACTAGAGGTAACGTTATTTGTAGCTCTTCTAAGAGTTCAAGAGAACGAATACCCACTGGTCTCATTACTTTGTTCCTCGAGGCATACAGATTTTTAAAAGGGGGATTAAAAATCACATCGTACGATGGGTTTTTCGGAGACCCTTTTAAAGATGAAACATAGTTCAGCATTAGGTACTTCCTCCTAATAGCCAATGGCGGCTCGCCTGCCTCGCTGTACAGACTTGGGACGGGGCTTGTTCGAAATGCTCCCGTCGAGAGTCGAATGCCTGTGTGGTGTACTGTGTTCAAAGTTCTAATGTAGGAAGGTCTCGCAGAGTCATAGATAAAACTGGCAAAGTCTAGTTTGGAACGAATCAGAGAACGGTAAAGTCGGAGCATGATGGTACGATCTGCACCCCATTTGGTATTGCTAAGTACGCGTAGGATGTTTAGCGCCTTGAAACATTTTGTTCGGAGTTGTTGTATATGTGGTCGCCATGTTAACTTTTTGTCAAAAAACATTCCCAGAAAACGAGCGGTGTCTGTGAATGTCAGGGTACGGCCTCCCATTATTAGTTCGGGGTTCATAAAAATACCTCGGCGGTGGCTGAAAAGTACACACGTTGTTTTTGTAACCGAGAATCTGAAGCCAGTCTCATCTGCCCACTTCTCAAGCCGCCTGACATTCAGCTGCAGCTGCCGCTCAATTGAACTGAGGAATGACGCCCGGTAAAACATTGCATAGTCATCTACAAAGAGTGAAGACTGCACGGGTTTGCGTACATAAGAAGTTATGTTGTTAATAGCTATTGCGAAACAAAGGACACTTAAAACAGATCCTTGTGGCACACCGTTCTCTTGGTAAAATGGTCTTGATAAAAGGTTTCCAATCCGGACTTGAAATCGTCTGTTGGTTAAAAAATTCGAAATAAAAACCGGTAAGTGTCCCTTCATACCCCAGGAATGTAAAGTTTTTAAAATCCCATGTTTCCATGTAGTGTCATACGCCTTCTCCAAATCGAAGCCGGTCGAAGGGGGTCCTTCCACGTAGTGACCGGTGCCCACAAAGGAGGCTCTCATGCATACTTTCTCTCTTCCCTTTCTTCATACCTTTATCACCGATCATGTCATCCTTTTCTATTTTCATAGTTTTCTTCTCCATAAAAGCTGGCCTCCTTTGTGATCCAAACGCCCTCCGCCGTGTTTGCCGTGCGGTGCGACCTGTGTCGGTGGAAAGGGGGATCCTGGCTGCTGAGGGGAGTGTAACCTGCGGGTTGCATGGACCAACACGCATCTTTGGCCCCTGCTTCATCTAGACGGGTGGTACAGGTTCAGCCCGACCTGTATCAATCGGCAAGTATCAACTCACGTTGCATACATTGGGTTAGCGCTCCAGCTATATCTCTTGCGTATCCCTGGCGTCGGAAGTTCCGCGTCCCGTCTGAGGCTCCATGGAGGGTGGGGAGCGCAGGAGATGAAACCGTTTATTCTTCTATGGATAACAAACCAAAATCAACAGGCATTAACTTGAAAAGAAAAAAGGAGAGAGAGTCAGATGAAGAGGTGGAGGTGGTCGACACCCACGATGTGGAAGTCGTCCCTCTGTACCTAGTGGTTAAACCGACAGAGAGGACGTTCAGTAAAATGAACCCTCTATTCATTGAAAAAAATTTGGAAGATTTCCTAGGAGTCCTGCCATCAACCAAGAAACTCCGTGATGGCTCACTGCTTGTCAACTGCGCCAACGAGAAACAGGCAAAAAAGCTGCTGGGTATGTCAACTCTTTGCTCCCTCCCAGTCACCGTTGAGGGCCACCCGTCCTTGAACGTCTGCAAGGGGGTGATCTCGTGCTTCGACCTCCTAAACGTCAGTGACCAGGAGCTCAAAGATTATCTGAAGCCGCACCGCGTTGTTGATGTAACAAGGATCATGAGCAGGAAAACTGGCCAGCCTCGTCCCACTCCAGCCGTCATACTTTCATTTGCATTGCCTCAACTACCAGCTGAAATTAAAATCGCCTACCACAATCTTAAAATCCGACCGTACATTCCGAACCCTTTACGGTGCTTCAAATGCCAAGTCTTCGGCCATACCCAAAGCAGGTGCACGCAAGAAGAAGTCTGCTCAAATTGCGGATCACCAGCGCATTCCTCTCCTTGCGAGACGGAACCGCACTGTGTGAATTGCGGGGGGCAGCACTCAGCCCGGTCTCGTTCATGCCCAGTGTGGGTCAAAGAGCAGGCCATCCTCGAACGAGCGATCACTGCAAAAATACCTACGTGGGAAGCCAGACGACTAATGGGTTCCTCACAACCCGTAACCAGTGGTATATCTTTTGCCTCCGTCGTACAGAGTTCCGCCCCCTCTCCCCGAGAAGCCCAACTGCTGGCGCACAACCAGGCTCTACAGGAATCTGTTAACGAATTGCGCGACCTGGTTAACCAACAAGCTCAACAAATTTTAACTTTAAACTCTCAAATAGCTGAATTACTTCAATACCTCAAGCAAACAACTGTAACCCCTATACAATCACCTATATCATTGCCTACCGAGAAACCATCACCCCCAACCATTGAACAAACATCGTCCTTCACGCACCCATCGGTTCTTACCGAGTCATCATCCACACTGGCTAAAGCACAAAATACTGTCGAGAAAGCAAATAAACTTAAGGAACAGAAAAGTAGCATACAAGCACCCATCATCACAAAAACCACCAATAATATGGGTAACGTCATCAACCCATTCCCTAAACCAGCTCTTAAACCGCCCACAAAAAAGAAACTAAGCAGATCTACTCCCCCCTCTCCCTCAGAGGATATGGTCGAGGACCCGTTAGTGGACCAAAACCCATACGCTCTTCTAAGGGATATAAACCATAAGTAACAACTCAACACCTTCTACGTACTTGGTACTCAGCATAGCTTTACAGGTATCCAACTCTCTCTTAGACCTCTGACGTATACGAACTCAACATCACACCCCAAACACGGCCCACTTTATCTCCTGGAACTGTCGAGGTTTCTATACCAACCGAGAAGAACTACAAATTATTATACGCGACAAACAGCCCTTATTAATTCTACTTCAAGAAACCCTTCTGAAACCTACTGACAACCCCACTCTTAAAAATTATTCTATACACCGTCTCGACTTCACCGGCGGTGACCGTGCTCAAGGGGGTGTTGCTATTATGGTACACGACTCTGTGCATGCCACTGTGGTGAATGTCAACTCCCGCCTTCAAGTAATTGCAGTTACAGCCCACCTGACAGTTCCTACAACCTTTTGCTGTATTTATATTCCACCTTCATTTAACTTTACCAAGCATGATTTAGAATCTATCTTCAACCAGTTGCCCAGACCGTCCATTATGGCTGGGGACTTCAATGCCCACCATGTGGACTGGGGCTCATCATTATCAGACCGTAGGGGTGATATTGTTGCCGACTTCCTGCACGACGCAGACGTGTCACTCCTGAATACCGATCACATGACACATTTCACAGCACACACCGGAACACTATCAGCCATTGACCTAGTGATGTGTACACCCATCCTGACACTTGACTTGGAGTTAGGTGTATTGGACGATCTTCACGGAAGCGATCACTTCCCACTTCAGCTGAGCTTCGATAATTACCGACCTGCACTCCACCCCGGACAGAAATGGAAATTCCATCAAGCAGATTGGGGATTATATCAGGCACTGAGTGAGTCCAGCTTACTCAAATTAGATCTTACTAGTTGTCATGACCCAAACCTGCTTTTAAGCAACGTCTGTGCGTGTTTACTTAAGGCCGCCTCTACTGCAATACCGACGACCTCTGGTAAACAGCGTCACCGGCCTGTCCCGTGGTGGAACGAAGAATGTGCAGCTGCGATCAAAGCCCGGAAACGGGCCTATAGGAAGTTCAATACTTACCCTACGTCCGAGAATTTGATGGCATTCAAACGCCTACAGGCTAAGGCCCGATATACAATTAAACAACGGAAGAAGCACTCCTGGCGAGAATATGTGTCTACCATTAACAACCGCACACCATGCTCAACAGTGTGGAAAAAGATAAAATCCATCTGTGGTCGTCCGATGTCTACCGTACCTGCGATCCAGGACAACGGAATGCTTGTCACATCTCCGACTGATGTGGCATCAGTGATTGCCCGACATTTTGCCTCGGTGAGCAGCAATGCTCGATACGATCCAGTATTTCTGGACCGCAAAAGACGCTGTGAACAACAACATCTATCCTTCGTTTCGGACAATACTGAATCCTACAACAGGCCTTTCACGACATGGGAACTGCAAACGGCAATCAACTCCTTGCGAACTACGGCCACCGGAGAAGACAAGCTCCACAATGATATGTTCATCCACCTGTCTGACGAATCTCTTGGAGTCATTCTTTTATTCTTCAACATGCTGTGGTTATCTGACGCATTTCCCGATGAATGGCGCAAAGCCGTCTTGATACCGCTCCTGAAACCAGGTAAAGACAAAACACTGTCGGGCTCTTATCGCCCTATCTCTCTCACAAGTTGTTTTTGCAAACTGTTCGAGCGGTTGGTCAATAAGCGTCTCATGTGGTTATTGGAATCCCGTGGTCTGCTAGCCAATGTTCAATGTGGTTTCCGCCAGCGCCGTAGTGCGGTCGACCACCTGGTTCGTTTGGAAACATTTATACAAGAAGGATTTGTCGCCAAACAGCATGTGATAGGAGTTCTCTTCGACATCGAGAAAGCGTACGATACCACCTGGCGCCACGCCATTCTAAAGCAGCTTCACGAGTGGGATTTTAGAGGCCATTTACCAAAATTTATACAGAACTTTCTTAAAGACAGGCAATTCAAAGTATGCGTCAATAACGTGCTGTCAGCTCCGCATGAATTAGAAACGGGAGTCCCTCAAGGCTCCGTTTTGTCGGTTCCCCTGTTTGCGGTCGCCATCAACAGTATCGTGTCGTGCATTCCTAAATCCATCATGGCTTCTCTATTCGTTGATGACTTTGGAATTTTCTTCCGGTCAGTCAACGTTTCTATTGCCCAAAGACACCTACAGATGGCACTGAACCGCATCGGCGAGTGGGCTAAAGCGCGGGGCACTCGCTTCTCAGCCGAGAAAACTCAGTGCATCCACTTCTGCCGGCTTAGGAAGGTCCACGCAGATCCCCGTCTTACCCTTAACAATGTTGAACTAGAATTTAAACCACACATTCGTGTCCTCGGCTTGGTTTTTGATTCGAAGCTTAATTGGAGTCACCATGTTCGAGAATTACGAAAAAGCTGTATGTTAAAACTGAACATCTTGAAAATTCTTAGTAACACATCTTGGGGTGCAGACAGGACATGTTTGCTGCGAATATACGGATCACTGGTTAGATCCAAGATGGACTATGGATGTTTTGTGTATTCATCAGCCCGCGATTCGATCTTGAAACTCCTCGACACTGTCCATCACAGTGGCCTCCGTCTGGCCCTCGGTGCATTCCGCACGAGCCCCGTCCTCAGCCTATATGCCGAGGCCGGAATGACATCCCTGGCAGAAAGGCGGAGCTACTTGTTGGGCAGGTATGTCCTGAAGATCCAAGCCATGCGCCCACACCCATCCCACCCAGCTTTGTTCGACCGGAGATTTGTCAGACTATTTGACAATAAACCATCGGCAACTCTACCTACTGGAGTACGTAGTAGACATCTCTTCCGCATTTTAGATTTTAAGGTACCTAAAATGTTGAGCCTCGTTTTAAGCCACAACCCTCCGTGGCTCACTCCGGAACCAGATATTCTGTTTGACCTTTCCAAGTATAATAAAAACACCACATCAGATATAGTTTTCCAAACAAGATTCAGAGCTCTTTGTCATGACCACCAAACATTTCGCTTCATATACACTGACGGCTCTAAAACCGGCACAAACGTCGGTTGTGCATATTACTGTGGCGATAGCCATGCAGGGTTCCGCCTCCACGACATGTGCTCCGTGTTTACTGCCGAACTATATGCCATTCGAGAAGCTCTCAGATATATCCTGCGATGCAGGTGCAGCAGCTATATGATATGCTCCGATAGTAAAAGCGCACTCCAGGCACTCCACGTCATGTTCTCACCTCACCACCTTGTTGTTGACATTCAGTACTATCTGGAGAAATTACATTCGCGAGGCTTTAAAATCAAATTCTGCTGGGTCCCAGGCCATGTAGGCATTAAAGGCAACGAACAGGCAGACTTGGCAGCAAAGACGGCGGCAGAACTGGCGAACATCGACTTTGACCTCGTCCCTGTTCCCGATGTCAACAGTGAATATAAGAACCACATGGTTAGAATTGGTCAGGTTTGTTGGGACGCATTACAGAACAACAAACTACGTCGAGTGATGCCCTCACTCTCAGTCAAGGTGCGACCCCCATCGACCCAGCTTTCTCGTCGCGAGGAGGTTGTGATGACCCGGGTTCGGATAGGGCATACGCACTTGACGCATGCCTACCTTTTTGACCGAGAAAAGATTGCCCCAAAGTGTGCCACATGTGATGCCATACTAACTGTACAACATCTATTGGCCGAATGCTCTTTATATGATGCCTTAAGACTCCAATTGGGTCTAAGCCAATCATATGAGGAGCTACTGTCCTATGATAACTGCAGAAAACTTCTTAACTTTTTGGAACAAGCTAATCTGATTAATCGACTATAAGTGCTAAACATCTTATCTTTCCGTAGAGTGTCTTCTAAAATCCACTCAGCATGCTGAATACCCTCGTATATGTAGAAAACGTGTTGTTTCTTATTTAATTACCTCCCATTTTATGTCGACCGTGGCAATGTTATTATGACAACGACTCTGTTAGCCCTCTATTATGATGACCTTGGCAATGTTCCACTGACCACGAATCTGTAAGCCCTCTCTCTTATGATGACCTAGGCAATATTCTACTGACAACGAATCTTATCAGTGTTAACCCTCTCTTATGATGAATTTGGCAATGTTCCGATGACTTCGATTTTCGTTTTCGTTATATTACATTTACATTTCAAAATATACCTTTTTAACCATACTCTACTTATAACATACATCTTGGAGGCGCGAATGACCCTCGCCGTTAAAAGCGCCCAAAATCCAAAAATCCAATCCAAATCGAAGAAGACGGCCACTACATGTTGTTTGGTTATAAAAGCATCTCGAATATAACCCTCCAATCGGACGAGATGGTCCAGGGCCGAGCGGCCTTTACGAAAACCTGATTGTTCCGGAGTAAGAAGATTTCGGCTTTCCAACAACCACATCAATCTCTTATTGATCATCCTTTCAAGAGCTTTACAAAGACAACTCGTAAGGGAAATTGGCCTATAATTTGACACATGCACCTTGTCTTTGCCTGGTTTTAAAATCGGGACGGTAATGGCATCCCTCCACGAGTCCGGGAACACATCTTCGAGCCAGATGCGGTTGAACATGTCAAGAATGTACCGGAGAGCTTCGGGAGAGAGGTGTTTTATCATGTCGTTGTGAACTTCGTCCGGGCCAGTGGCAGAGTTCTTGAGATCGCTTATGGTGTTCATGAATTCCCATTCCGTGAAGGGATGATTGTATTCCTCTCTATTGTTTGATGAAAAGTTTAGGGTCTTCTGTTCCTCCTGAGCCTTTCGCTTGAGAAATTTCGCAGAGTAATTAGCGGAGCTAGAGATGCTGGCGTAATGTGCCCCGAAGGCATTCGCTATATCTATTTGAGACGTTTTTAATTCATTATTGACTAGAACGCCGGAAGGACTACAAAAGGTATTTTGGCAAGATATCTTTCTAATTTTTTTCCAACCTTGAGAAACTGGTGTTCGGTGTGTCAATGTGGACACGTAGCACTTCCATGAGCGTTTGCGCGATTCTTTAATAATGTATCTGGCTTTCGCACGTAGTTTTCTGAAAGCTTCCAGGTTGGCTTGTGTTGGGTATCTGCTGAATACCTTTAATGCCTTTCTACGTTTTTTGATGGCCTCCTTACATTCAGCATTCCACCAGGGAACTGGTATGCGTCGAGGATGGATTGACGTTTGAGGGATAGTGGACCTTGCCGCTGAGATGATCTTGTTGGTGACATGGTTCACCTGATCCTGGATGTCATCAAAGTGTTCGTTGCCAAATACGGCCAGGGTCTTGAACATATTCCAGTCAGCTCTTTCAACGTTCCACTTAGGCGCCCGTTGTCTGGACTCTCCCTGGTGAGTTATGGTGACCAGTATAGGGAAGTGATCGCTACCATGAAGATCTGGTATGACACTCCACTCTAGTTCTAGGAAGATAGAGGGTGTACATATTGTTAAGTCAATGGCAGAATATGAACCATTTGCAGTGTTAAAGTGGGTTGGTTCTCCATTATTCAGTAAGATAAGGTCGTTAGTTGTTAAAACGTCTTCTATTATCTTACCCCTAGGACTAGATATCTGGTCACCCCATAAAACATTGTGAGCGTTGAAATCCCCGAATAAAATAAATGGACGTGGTAGTTGTTGTAAAAGGTTATTGACTAGTTGCTTTGATATCACAGAAAGAGGAGGAAAATAGATATTGCATAGAGTGATCGTGCCACTGAGGGCCACTCGGACAGCCACTGCCTGCAACGTTGTTGTGAGAGGCAGTGCTTCGGAGTATACGCTGTTCGTTACCGAGATAGCCACTCCTCCCTTTGCCCGATCACCCGATACGTCATCACATCTATAAAAGGTATATCCTCTTAACTTAGGGTTGTCTGAAGGTTTAAAATGTGTTTCCTGGAAGCACAGAAAAGCTGGTTTGTAGTGTGAAACTAAAAGTTTTACCTCTTCAGATCTACTAAAATAACCTCTTACGTTCCACTGAAGGCATGTGTCCATTATTAAAGGATAAAAGGAGAGGTCAGATGGGGGATGCTACTGGTCTCTTTTTTGCTTTAAAAATTGAGCTACCTTAGAGGTAGCAGGAGTTGGAGGAGATGTGTCCATTTCATCTCCTGTGTCTTCAAAAGGAGACGACTCCGACTGACTTTGGGCAAGAGCCACTTGCGAAGCGAGGGCCCTTTTCCAGTTTTTATTCCGTTTCCCTTTCGGAAATTGAAAGTCGGTATTGGGTTGTTGTTGATCGCGAACAAGCTTGCGAACTTTGTTTTGCGTCATATTTGTATTCTGGGCTGTCTCATGCACTGCATTGACTGGAGTTTCTTTTTGTGTTGCTTTCTGCTTGTCGGATGGCGATTGGGGTCTTGTGGCTAGAAGTTCTTTAATGAGATCATCTTGGACCTCTAGTCGTTTCTGCTGGCGGTCAATTGTTTCTTTTAATTGTTTTATGGTTTCTAAGAGCTCAGTCAAGAGGGGAGATTCCGAGGTGACAGATGAAGATGTAGGTGGTGAAGGAGTGATCGGTATTGCGGTTTTCTCTGGTTGCACGTTTACTACATCAGCGAATGACCTTTTAAATATCGGCGATGCAATTGCAAAGTATTTTTTGCGGGCCTCATATACCGAGATGTTTTCGGTCGATCGTATTTTTTGAATAGCTTCCTCTTCTTTCCATTTTGGGCAGTCTCTAGAAGCTGCAGAATGACATCCATCACAGTTTATACATTTTTTGTCTGATTTGCATGCTTCATCGCCATGGGCTGGCTGTCCACATTCGCAACACATGGCTTTACCCTTGCATGCCTTTTGTGAATGCCCAAACTTCTGACACCTGAAGCAGCGAAGAGGGCGACCAACGAAAGGTCGGACGTCGAGGCGATAATAGCCTGCGTGAATGATTTTTGGCGGAGTAGATGTATTAAATGTAAGAATGTATGTTGGTGTGGGGGTCAATGTGCCGGTTCGTTTGCTGTGGATTTGATATACGTCTGCTACTAGTTGTGATGCAAGTTCTGCTTTAATTTCTTCGATGGAACAGTTCATCAGGTCGTAACACCTGATGACGCCTTTTGATGAATTGAGGGTTGTATGTGGGGTAACAGTGACAGGCATATCGGCTATCTTGGTGGACTCTAATAAAGTCAGAGATTGTTTGTCAGAGGATGTTTCAACTAGGAGGGTACCATTGCGTAACTTTTTCACTGATGTGATATTGGCAGCGATTCCTTCTATCGCTTTCCGAAGATAGAAAGGAGACATTTTTAAAAAATTCTTATCCTTATCGACACGTGTAACAACCAGAAACTTCGGGGTCGGTCCAACAGTCTTGGCGTTCTTTTTCTGCTGTAAGTCAAAGTCGTCATCTATGAGGCTTCGTTTACTCATAGTTTTGTTGGGGACAACCCACATCAGTACTTGGAATCAGGACTCAACTAACCCACGTCGGTTCTACCGCATAGGGCCTTGTAAACGAAATAGGGTGCACCTCATGGGGAGCTAGACATGACAACATACCCCCATGAGGTGCAGCCCATTAACGATTTCCTTTTTCATCAAGTGGCGTGTAGGAAAGTGCCAATTTCACGTCCGGGTGCCTGCAGGCGCAATTGACCTTCTAACACTGCACGCAGGCCGACCGGAAGCCCACGGCCGACCTTTGTGCAGTGGGCATACAGCCAACGCAACCCGCAGACAGGCCCAAGGCAATCAAATCCGTCAATGTGCCGAGCCTGTTCCGTTGCCATGCCTGGTCGTCATCGGGGATGTCCAAGTCCATTGCAGGGTCGTTATAGAGAGGTCAACGTTTGGTGGGCGTTTGGATCGCAAAGAGGGCCGGCACGGATGAGGAAGAAGGTAGTGAAAGTAAGAAGAGAAAGGATGATGAAGACAGAAATGAAAAAAAAGGGATGATTAAAGAAGTGTACGAGAGCCCTCTTTGCGGGCACCGGTCACCACGAGGAGGGACCCACCTCGACCGGCTCATTATTAGGGATACATGGACACTGCAATTTAGGCCTATAGCATAACGTCAAGACTAATAGAAAATATAGGTTTCTTGAATTTAAAAAATGCATAGGCCTAGATTAGAAAGTGACTACAAAGCATTTCAGCAGGGCATATAGGAAATCACTATTTTGGCCTGCTTCCCCTACTAGCACAACAAATATAAGTAACAATTAATTAAAACAATTGGTAATTTTTGTGTTAGTTGGCATTCCCTTCCTAGTTTCAAGAGCACATGGAACTATATTTTTTAACACAACTGCACAATAGGGTGCAATGGATTGGTTTTGTTTGACTGGCTTTGTCCACCGCCTTTCTACACCTAGTTAAGTGTAGGCCACTCGGAAATACGTCAAGAAACGATAATGGGCGTACAAAATGTAGCGTAGTCAAAATAACAGTTGGTAAAGAATTACGTGGTAAATTATGAATTTGACGTCTCTGAACTTTGGTTATGGCTAACTTACTGCCTGTTGTCCTTCCATTATTATTGGAAAATCATTATGAAGAGGAATCATCAGTTAAATCAGTTTTTATAACTGAATAGGATAGACATTAAATAAATAAAGTGAAGAAAGCGATGAGGAGATGGTAAGAGATTTAGTTCATATTCTGGCACAAAGGAACAAAAGAACGTGTATAAGAAACTATGTTGATGATGTTATTCTTTTTTGTTTCTTAATGCACTACTACTTAATGGGTAGCCTACATTGATGTATTTAGCTACCGTATCTGTAACACGCCACGCCTAGCCATAGGCTGATAAGATGCACTCATGCCGGGTGACGATTGTGTGTTGATTCCGGAAATGAGTGCTTCCAGACTATCAATGGCGATCTGAGGGTAGCCAACCATGTTCTTAATAAATGCCAAGTGCAACAAGGTACGCTTGTAAACTGCATCTTTTATCCTATCCTTGCTTAGTGCACTTTCGTCTTAATAGGGAGCTCACTCAAGATCTGAGTAATCGCTTCGCCGAAAGTGAAATTTACCAACATTTAATAGCACCAGGTAAGAACAATTGACAACGTAGGTCCTACCTGTCACAAAAATGTCAATTAGAGATAAGGTACTTCCTGGTAGGGATGTGAGTAAAATGTTAATACTAATTAAAAGTTTGACTGGCAACAAGCTATTTATTCATGAATTATGAATAATATTCGGAATAATGGTATTCTTTGGCCTGGGAAGGTCAGTGGCCAAGCAATTGAATTTTCTACACATATATTACATTTACACCTAGGTCTACACCAGCCAATTCCAATTAAGCCTAGTTATTGGTTACCATTAACCAATCACCCCTAGGCCTAGTTACCCTACATGCCAAATATCCTGGTTTTGTTCTATATGACCCGTGTCGGCCCGGGGTAGAATAGACCCAGAGTGACTCTGCTAGTCGTAAGAGGCGACAAAAGGAGACCCTGGCCCTCCCCCCCACTGCCCCACTGAATATTTCTCCTCCCACTTGGCCCTGCCCTCCCTTGCTGGACTCCCGTATGACGACCCACGCGACGTACAATGGACCTGATTCGGATCTGGCTTTATTCTTCATCATCGTCTTTCTCATCTTCATTATCACCCGCTCATCGTCTCGATTGGCCATAGTTGCGAAAATATGAGACGTTAAGCCCCATTAATCAATCATCTTGTTCTATATATTACAGAGAACAGCAGATTTTCAATCTCACCAATAAAACATATTGGTTTTTCTTTGGTACGCTGGCCATGAAGCTCCTTCAGAGACATTGCAGACCGCTTTGATATCAGTATTTATTCTTTACATAAAATAATCTCTCGAGTTAGTCAGTTCTTAAGTGAAATGGCTGCCAATGCTATCAATTGGCCCACCAATGAGGAAAGGGATGCCGATATTCAACATTTCATGGATAAAAGGAGTCTACCTATAATATTTGGTTTGTTTTACTTTTGTTACATTGTTGTAGATAGCCAATTGCTATCAAAGTGTATACTTCAAATATAGGCCCACTAACTTGGGAGTTATAGGTTAACCTGATTATGACCATGAAATTACATTCCAGCGGCAATTGACGGATCCCATATAAAATAGATAAGCCTTCACCGAATCCCGATGACTACATCAACCGAAAGGGGTATTTTAGTATGGTGCTGCAAGGCATATGCAATAAGAATAAAGTGTATTGATAGCTTTATCGGTTTTCCGGGATCCGTGCATGATGCTCGCATATTCCGTAACTCTGATATATATGGCAAGCTTCCATATTTGTGTGCACCTGGTATGTTTAATAAGCATCCTATATATTTTATTCTAGACGGAACACTTGGCTGAATTTTTATTTTCAATTAACAAGGAAATTTAATCTATTATACCTTGTAGTAATGGATAGAAACATTTTTTCTTCAGGGGGGTTTATTGCGGGATACAGTGCATATCCCTGTCTTGCAACACTCCTGACTCCATATCGAGATAATGGCCGCCTAACTGAGGCCCAGAAACACTTCAACAGAGTGTTAAGTCCCTGTCGGGTTGTGATTGAAAACACATTTGGGATTTTAAAACAGCGATTCCGTGAACTAACTTTAGGGGCCACACAAGAATTGCGCATTTTATTAGAGCTTGCTGTGTTCTTCATAATCTAGCAAACGAAGACGAACTGGCAGCTTTTGTGGGAGAAAACGTTCCTAAAGATAACCAGCCCGACATCGAATTAAGTCATGAAGCAGCAAATAGAACTGGGGTGGCCTTCAGAGATGAAATTTGCCGGCAATTATTCCAAACCCATCAATAGCTTGATTCCAAGCAGTGTGCAAGAAATATGAACATCATGTAATAAAAACACAAAGTATACACATGATAACAAATACGTTGAATAAATAAGCTACCATAGGTCTTCAGAAAAAAACAGGAAATGCCTAATAAGCCAAAAATGTGGGATCAATAGGCACAGCAAATTAATGTGGGGAAAAAAATATATGTATATATAAAAGTGAAAAAATAAAAAAAGAAAGAAAAGACGAGAAAAGAAAAAAAAAACGGATTTGTTAACGATCCCAGCTCAAAACGAAAATGAGAATTTGTAACATGTAGATCTTCCGATCTAAATGGAGACGTCCATTTAGCGTCGTGTAGCCCTCACATCGAGACGTCCGTGTGTTCGGCAATCAAGATTGAAACTCCACCGTTTGCACCCACCTCAGCGTCATCGACTCCAGTATTGATTTTCTGCTTCGCCACTTCGTACATGCTCGACTGTCTTCGTGAAGATGCATAACGTCATTATGACGTAATTTCTATATTTAAATCTAACGTCATTTTCAGTTATCTCTACCGATGTTATAAAAGTCATTTCATACATTTGTCAAGCCCCACTTCTCTCAGAGCCGCAAGCGTGAGTACACCGGATCTTACACACATGAGCCACAGGTTGTATTTTGGATTGAGCATCCAAGTATTTGTAACAGTATGTATTGACATGTTGTCTTTGGCTATTTGCTCTTTTCAATTGCATTCTAATGCTGGTAAATTTCATACCGTGGTATTCCGTAATTTTCTGGATTCATTTGTGTGTGTGTAAGTTCGCAAGTGCTCACGGGGGCAGTGGAGCCATTTGTTACTTTGTGTCAAATTTTGTAAATGTAGCCTGTATTCAATATCGAGATATCTCTGTGGCATACCGTATCGCTGACTTTCTGTTATTGCTAAAGGATTTATTCAGGCACATAGTTGTGACACATTGCACGAATGTTTTTGTTTGTTTTGTTAAATTTAGAAGCGCCCATTTAAATGTGCTCATGTCAAAACTGTTTTGTGGCGATTTAGAAAGTAATGTTTCTTGCAGTCTTTGTAACTAATTCAATCAACTTTTTGTCAAGCATATTTATCCCAATAATAAATTATCATTACTATACTGCTAATCACTGTCTGCTCACTGGTTACAATAGTCTCCCCTCCCCTGGACACTTTCTTGTTTTGTCCCTGCAAATTCACTATAGAACAAGATGGAGCCCGCTTTTATTCTTATAAAAGTATATTTACAATAGTTCCTACCACCATTCTCACCCGCCGTCAATTAGCCAAACGCCCACGAACCCAACTCCGGCCGCAGCTAGCCTGGGTGAACCCCTGCGTGGTCACCCGCCTTTGTGACGGTTTTATGTCACAAATTAATTGGAGCCCGACATTGGGGGCAATTGAAAATTGGCTAAGATTATAAGTTCACGATTTCTGTAAGTTTCTATTGTTGGAGTATTTGTCATTTTTTTTATTGGACATTTTGTCATTTATTGGACAAGAATATTGAGTTATTTGATAGTGCATTGTTTGGTTGCATATCATTTCTTGGTACACATTGTAACTAAAGTTTCCAGTATGAAGCCCAGCCGTCTCACCAAAGATGAATTGGAGTACGAGCTCAAGATACGAGGGATTCAAGCGAACCAGACGGTAACGGAACTCAGGAAGATTCTTGGAATCCTACTTCGCTCTACGGAAGGAATACCTGCTACAACGGGACCTGACGGTAAGCCTATTGTGACCGATCATACTCAAGAGTTAACCATTTGTCAGGACAAGTTAACACAAGTAAAAGCTCTTTTTACGTCGGAAAAATTCTCTATTCAGGAGTTAAAGGAAAAAGTGGGTTCGAGACTCATCCATTTAACAAATCGACTAGAGAGAATAGTATCAGAAGAGGCAGATATAAGCTCAGAAAGGGACGTGCTTGTTATTGAAACGCAGGCGCTGTTTGATCAGATAAATAAAGCGAAGACTACAGTAGAGAATGAGTCACTGTGTTCCAGTTCGAGTGATTCTGAAGCTAGTGTCACGCACGCAGTGGGTCAAGGCGACCGCACCAAGAGTAAACATAAACATGCAGGTCATTCAACTGTACAACCCTTCATGACTAAAGGAGATAAAATTCCGGTCATGAAGTGGAACTTGATTTTTTCGGGTGATGGTACTTTGCAGTCTCAAAGTGTAGCATCCTTTCTAGAAAGAGTCGAAGAGTTACGAACAGCCCGTCATGTTACTGAGGAAGAACTATGGTCTTCCGCAATCGACCTTTTTACGGGCACCGCACTTATTTGGTTTAGATCAATAAGAAGAAAAATAAATTCCTGGCAAGAATTAGAGAAGAAACTTCGTCTAGAATTTCAACCGGTAAATTACCAGTTATGTTTAATGAATGAAATACGATCACGTACTCAGGGTGAAGGTGAGAGAATAAGCCTGTACTTAGCGATCATGGACAATTTGATGTCACGATTGAATAAGCCAATAACGGAAGAGGAAAAGCTGGAGATAATCCTTAATAACTTATTACCCTATTATGTAGAGAGGCTATCGTTAGTTGAAATTAAGTCGATGGAACAGCTGCTGACTTTGGGAAGACGATTGGAAGCAGGAAGAACAATTTCAAATCGATACCGACCCCCGCCAAATTCAAACAAAGTCTTTGAACCTGACTTAGCTTACAGGCGTACACAAGCTAGTGAGTCTGTAAACACTGTTAGTGAACAGTCCAGTTACAATTATCGAGTCAATAAAGCGTGCTGGAACTGTGGTATGATGGGACATGTTTACCGTACTTGTATGTTAAAACGTGTTACTTTCTGTTACAAATGTGGAGAGCGAGAAAAGACAACGGCAACCTGCACCAGATGTTCAAAAAACGGACCAAGCGGATCGCAGTAAGGAGTCGTTGCGGTCAACCAACGCAGTCACAGACTTCAATGCCTACAGAGCCATCACAGGAGATGCAACAACCAACTGTAGAGGATAAGTCGAACATCATGAGTAATTTACTTGATGAGCAGGAACCTGACGTGAGTGTGTCTACCATTTACCATTTTGAGAAAGTAGAGAATGATAAGAGACCATTTATTCGAATGTAAGTATTAGGAGTGAACCTGATAGCATTACTAGATTCAGGTGCCTCTAGAACGTTACTAGGTGGCCCAGGAATAGAGAGAATAAAAGCACTAGGTTTAAAAACCTTGGGAACAACTGCTAGTCATATTGTTACGGCGGATGGTACTAACCATGCAGTTAACAGTGAGATTATGTTGCCCATGAAGATAATGGATCAAGTAATTGTTTTACCTGTACTTGTAGTACCTGTAATTGAACAACAATTAGTACTCGGAATTGATTTTTGGAATTTGAGTAAGATTTCGCCTAGTCTGTCACAAGGAACATTTCAAATATTGAGCTTAAAAGAGAAGACTGAGGATAATATGAAGATAGTTGCGCGAGAGCATTTATCGATTGATGAAAATAATCGGTTAGAACAGCTCGTGAATGAGAGTAAGAAAATGTTGCAAACTGTCACAAGTCGGACTAATCTAATTACACATAAAATAGATACTGGAGACGCAGAACCAATTAAGCAACGATATCGACCGTTATCGCCGTATCTACAAGATAAGTTGCACGAGGAGCTAGATAACATGATAGCTGCGGATGTGGTAGAACCCTCAAAAAGTTCTTGGAACTCACCCGCGCTGCTAGTCAAGAAGGATGATGGCAAATATAGATTTTGTTTTGATGGACGTCGTCTGAATTCCGTATCAAAGAGAGATGCGTATCCATTACCATATATCTCCTCAATATTAGACCGATTAGGTAAGGCTAAATACCTGTCTAGTATTGATTTGAAATCAGCATTTTGGCAGATACCATTGGCTGAAGAATGTAGAGAGAAAACCGCTTTTACCATTCCTGGTCGAGGTCTATTTCATTTTAAAGTCATGCCATATGGACTTCACAATTCGAGCCAGACATTTCAACGTCTCATGGATAAATTGTTTGGACCAGAATTGCAACCTGGAATTTTTGTATATCTCGATGACATTCTAATAGCTTCGGAATCTTTTGAGGAACATCTAGAGCACTTGAGAATTGTATTCGCACGTATCATGGAGGCCAACCTGTCGATTAACTTTGAGAAGTGCCAATTTTGCTTACAATCACTGAACTATTTGGGATACGTCATAGATTCAAGAGGCCTGAGAGTTAGTTCAGAGAAGGTCAAGGACGTTTTGAATATTCCGAGACCGCAAACCGTTAAACAAGTAAGAAGTTTTGTGGGTCTAGCATCTTGGTACAGAAGATTTATAGAACATTTCTCGACTATCATAGCACCTCTGACAGCCTTAACGCGCAAGAACTGTAAGTGGAGATGGACAAGCGAAGCAGAAGACAGCTTTAACTTGCTCAAGCAAAAATTGGTAGAAGCTCCCGTACTTACAAACCCCGATTTTACGAAGGAGTTTATAATACAATGTGACGCCTCTGATATGGGATTAGGTGCTGTACTTACTCAGCAAGGTAATGACGGAGAGCAGGTTATCGCTTATGCTAGCCAAATGTTGACTAAGTCCCAACGCAATTATTCCGTCACACAGAGAGAATGCCTGGCAGTGATTTTTGGAATCGAAAAGTTCCGTGGTTATGTGGAGGGTGCGCACTTTAAAGTAGTTACGGACCATTTCTCCCTCCTCTGGTTGTTAAAACTTAAGGAACCCACTGGGATGATGGCTAGATGGTGTCTGAAACTACAAGGTTATGACTTTGAAATCATACACCGAAAGGGTAAAGACCACATAGTACCAGACGTGCTATCTCGTGTTGTAAATGTAAACTTAGTAACAGTTGCCGACAGGGATCAGGTTACCGACACCTGGTACACCAAGTTGTACAAGAATATCACGGAAACCCACAGTTGTATCCCAAATTTAGATTAGAGGGACAACAGATATATAAGCTGATAGAAGACAAATATAAGTTACCTGATGATCCAAACAATTGGAAACGAGTAATCCCGAAAGATTTAAGGGTACAAGTATGTTTAGAAAATCATGATGACGTCACAGCAGGACACCGTGGAATGTTTAAAACTTTCAAGAGGATAGCGTTAACTTATTTTTGGCCCAAAATGCGCCAGGACATTTTCAAATATGTGGGAAGATGTGACGTGTGCCTACAACACAAGGCTGTTCAAAAACCAAAGGCAGGATTGATGCAATCACACATGGTTAAAGAGCCATGGAAAGTAATAAGTGTTGATGTAATTGGACCATTGCCGCGAACATCACAGGGTAACGTGCATATTCTAGTATTCAGAGATTTGTTTTCAAAGTGGCCTTGCCTATTCCCGATGAAACAAGCTCGAACAGAACCCATAATCAAGAGACTTATAGAGGACATCATTTTTATTCACGGGGCGCCCTCTAAGCTTATCTGTGATAACGCCAGTCAATTCGTCAGCAAACGTTTCAAACAAATCTGTAAGGACTATGACATCACCATCCAATATACACCACTTTACCATGCCCAAAGTAATCCCACAGAGAGAAGTAATAAAGATATTGAAAACGTAATTTCATGTTATGTTAAGGACAATCATCGCCTATGGGACCGATTGTTGCCGCAAGTGCAGTACGTGTTGAGGACGAGCCATCATGAGTCCACTGGATATACGCCCGCATACCTCAATTACGGACGAGAGATACAGCTTTCAGGAGAGGCAAGTAAATTTCAGGATAACAATCAAGATGTACAGCCACCAACGGACATCGAGCAGAAATGGAATGGTATGAGAAACTTGCGTGAGCTAGTGCAACTCAATGTAGACCACTCTAGAGAAAGACAGAAACGTTACTACGATCTGCGTAGAAGAGATATAAATTTCTTTGTAGGACAACAGGTTTACAGGAGAAATTACGTGCTGTCAGATGCATCAAAGGGTTTCATTGCAAAGTTTGCACCGAAGTATGTTGGACCATTCTCTATTTCCAGAAAAGTTTCTACCGTAATCATGGAACTTCAAGATGAAGATGGAAATCCCGCAGGAAGATGGCACGTGCAAGACCTAAAAGATATATCTGTAAATGATGTATAAGTCGAAAAAAAATATAAACTGTATGTCTCTATTTTTTTTTAAGGAGGAAAGGGGAGTGTGTAACATGTAGATCTTCCGATCTAAATGGAGACGTCCATTTAGCGTCGTGTAGCCCTCACATCGAGACGTCCGTGTGTTCGGCAATCAAGATTGAAACTCCACCGTTTGCACCCACCTCAGCGTCATCGACTCCAGTATTGATTTTCTGCTTCGCCACTTCGTACATGCTCGACTGTCTTCGTGAAGATGCATAACGTCATTATGACGTAATTTCTATATTTAAATCTAACGTCATTTTCTGTTATCTCTACCGATGTTATAAAAGTCATTTCATACATTTGTCAAGCCCCACTTCTCTCAGAGCCGCAAGCGTGAGTACACCGGATCTTACACACATGAGCCACAGGTTGTATTTTGGATTGAGCATCCAAGTATTTGTAACAGTATGTATTGACATGTTGTCTTTGGCTATTTGCTCTTTTCAATTGCATTCTAATGCTAATGCTGGTAAATTTCATACCGTGGTATTCCGTAATTTTCTGGATTCATTTGTGTGTGTGTAAGTTCGCAAGTGCTCACGGGGGCAGTGGAGCCATTTGTTACTTTGTGTCAAATTTTGTAAATGTAGCCTGTATTCAATATCGAGATATCTCTGTGGCATACCGTATCGCTGACTTTCTGTTATTGCTAAAGGATTTATTCAGGCACATAGTTGTGACACATTGCACGAATGTTTTTGTTTGTTTTGTTAAATTTAGAAGCGCCCATTTAAATGTGCTCATGTCAAAACTGTTTTGTGGCGATTTAGAAAGTAATGTTTCTTGCAGTCTTTGTAACTAATTCAATCAACTTTTTGTCAAGCATATTTATCCCAATAATAAATTATCATTACTATACTGCTAATCACTGTCTGCTCACTGGTTACAATAGTCTCCCCTCGCCCAGAGTGACTCTGCTAGTCGTAAGAGGCGACGAAAGGAGACCCTGTCTCTTCCCCCCCCCCCCCCCCCCCCCACTGTCCCACTGAAGATTTCTCCTCCCACATGGCCCTGCCCTCCCTTGCCGGAATCCCCTTATGACGACTCCCGCGATATAGATGGACCTGATTCGGAAGACGTCATATGACCTAAGTTGTCGAGTACGTCGTTAAACACTACCAATCAATCAAATCCCCTGGACACTTTCTTGTTTTGTCCCTGCAAATTCACTATAGAACAAGATGGAGCCCGCTTTTATTCTTATAAAAGTATATTTACAATAGTTCCTACCACCATTCTCACCCGCCGTCAATTAGCCAAACGCCCACGAACCCAACTCCGGCCGCAGCTAGCCTGGGTGAACCCCTGCGTGGTCACCCGCCTTTGTGACGGTTTTATGTCACAAATTGCAAAACATCAGAAGCTGCTATATGGGAAAATAAAATTTCACGTAAAAAGTTGGACTGTACTTATCTTTATTTCGTAGATCGAGGTATGGGTGGATCCATCGGATTTTTTTTTTTTTAATTAAACTTTTTTATGTGTGGCATGTGTACAGTACACTTTACTTTAATCAACATATTACTTTAAGGTTACATTTACAGTAGCTTAAAGATTAATGAAACAGAAAACAGAAATCAAATAAGCATTAAAAGCATCAAAACTTTTGAATTAAACTTTTTTATGTGTGGCATGTGTACAGTACACTTTACTTTGATCAACATATTACTTTAAGGTTACATTCACAGTAGCTAAATGATTAATGTAACAGAAAACAGAAATCAAATAAGCATTAAAAGCATCAAAACTCTTTAGGATGGGACCTCGGAATATACACAGGATATGATTGCAATGCACATTAAGTAGTACTAGTAGTTGCTATTTATAACAAAGAATTGCTATTGTCATACATTGATTACAATAAAAAATAACAAGTTAAAAAAAATTACAAAACAATTTCCCTTCAATAACACAAATAACTACTTAAAAAAAACAGTCATAAAACGCTTCTACTTTTTAGTTATTACTGAACGAATATACTGTATTTGTGTAGATGTATGTTTTTGTATTGACGTAATATAATTCTAACCAATTAACTGGATGTGCTGTATGCATGTAGGAACGAGATACTGTCTTTTTGACAAGCGTGCCCAGTGTATCATCTTGAATGTAATATAAAGTGCTATTTTATAAATAAATAAGCCTGCCCAGGGACTGCCACCTTATCGTGGTGGGCAGGTTTGCGTGCTTTGTTGATCCCGAGAGATATGCCGGCGGAAGCGTATGCTTCTGGTAGGGCCACCCAAGCCGGACTGGTCGAGGAGGAGAAGTCAGACGAAGTGCAGTCCACACCCCAATCCCCTTCCCCCCCCCCCCCCCCCCCACTGTCCCATTGAATATTTCTCCTCCCACTTGGCCCTGCCCACCCTTGCTGGACTCCCGTATAACGACTCACGTGACGTACAATGGATTAGATTCGGATGTGGCTTTATTCTTCTTCATCATCTTTCTCATCTTCATTATCACCCGCTCATCGTCTCGATTGGCCATAGTTGCGAAAATATGAGACGTTAAGCCCCATTAATCAATCAATCATAAATAAATAAAACTTAATTAATAACAAACACAGTAATATAATAACAAAATAAGATTGGTAGAAGTATAGACTCCAACAGTTTACCGGAAGTGTAGTCGACCGTTGTGGTAGGGATTAAATAAAAAGTAAGGCTGTGCGAGTAGCCCGAAATATGGGCCAGGTCGGGCTTTATTGTGATAATATCCGGGGGTGTACTTAATAACGATATTGCGATATCATAAATTATTAGATAGTAGTAATAGTGTATTGGCACAGGCACAAGTATTAATATATGATTCCTTCCTATACAAACTTCATTGCAATCAGCAGGCATGTCAAATCACAATGGTAGGCATAGATAGACACTAAAATTGTTGTATGCCAAATTACACTAGAAGTTGTAAGATAACCTTGAAATACTATTGATCCGCTAAATACAGAAACGACACGAATCACATGCACATAGTTCTGAGAAAATCACATTTAAGTGTGTGGAATTAGTAATTTGTATGTTTTAAGGCTCAATTAATTATATTATTGGTAGTATCATATTCCAAGTTATCTAGACAAAGCATAATTTACATGCCAATTTTTGTTAAGTGTTAATAAACAAAAGAAAACTGTGCACTAGTGTTGTTTCTGAAACTAATGGATTATTAATATATTAATTTTGGTTGAAATCGTTTTAAAGTGGGAATAAGTAATAGTCAAATGTAAATCATAATAATTTTAATCGATGCCAACATAATTACATAGCAGTATATGAGTTATGACTTATCATCAAAGTTTTCCATATCGTCTGCAGCTGTTGTTTGCCATTCAAACAAATCGTGATAAAATGGCAAATGCTCTTCAGGAATTGACCTGACCAATTTCTTAATGTCCTGCAATTTTTTTTTTAATTGAGTGGTATAACCCCATTGTAGGCTTTTGCGGTTGGTAACTCAAATTCAAAGTTATTACTTCTGAGGGAGAATGTGTTGGTGTCAATGGAATCAATAAACGTGTGAACTGCACTTGGCAAGTCCGAGTCGTACACAAAGTGCCTGAAAGTAAAAATATTAAATTTGCACTTTCTGATCACGAGGAGTATTACATCTGGTTTCATTGGACAAGCAACTTTTTTTAAAGTACTTTGGCCACTATGACTTACAAATCAATAATCGCTTTGTTGTTGATCATCTCAACTAGGAATCGACTGGAATCATTGGTACACGATACGATACCTTTATCTCAACATATTCTAATAACGAATGCACTCTGTCTGCCTTTTTTATCAGTCGCTTGATAAGACCAAAATGACGGTCACAGGGTAAGAAAGAGTGACCTCCCATAGGGAAGTAGTGGTTTATAGTCTGAAACTTCTCCATGCTCGTCATAGTGCTTATCATGGTGTGATTTTTATTTTGTCCAGCACACCCATCTGAAAACAAATGGATGTGCTTGATGTTTGCAGGTACTTCGTTTTCAAAATAATCTTTGATGAAGGAGAAAACTTCATTTGGTCCTTTTCTTGCATGACCCTCATGATAGACATACAGCTTTTATTTTACGGTCTTTAAGTCGTGTATACAGAAAACCTTAACCAATAGCTACCTTAGATAAAACACTTCCTGTACAGGGATATGAGGCCGTGGGAGATTCTGCATAAAATCGAAACAGTAACCTCCAACAGTGCTGTCCTCTTTGGTGAGCTCTGATATGGTCTTCATCTTGGGATAAACATGTACTAGCAATTCAGCCACGGCAACTCTTTTCGCATTTATATTAAGACTCCGGCTCTTTATCTTCACCCCCAGAGCTTCGCAGGTGATACAAGTATCTATCTGCGGTCGACCAAATGTCACCGAAAAGTTTTCATTGAACAGTTTCCAATAAGAACAATATGTTATTTTGACATCGGGACATTTGACACGGACTTCATTGTACATAGTCTTCACATTAACCTCCTCGGGCCCAAGGGTAGAAATAATTAATACAAATGTGTTTAAGGTACACATTTTGTTTATTTGTGTATACATTAGTAAATGTTGATTTTTTTTTTTTTTTTACTGTACCGTTTTCACAGAATCGTCCGTGTCATATAGGACACATTGGGTCCCTGAGTTCACGAACTCCACATGGTATAAAAATTACATTTTATGGAATTCTGTGAAGCAGTTACGTTTTGCTGTTAGACAGAGATACACTTTACATAGTGAACAGCTAAAGCGGCAGTGCACTGCCTTGCAACCAGGCATTCTACAACGGTGGTTGCCTTTGTCAGGTGCCGCTTCTGGAAGATGCAGAGTTCCTTTTTTCCGGCGCTGCTCACATGGAATAGGTAGAGGACCTTTACGCTTCTTCGGTGGTGGTAGCTCGTCTTCTGACTCATCGCTCGAACTTTGTTGATCAGCTGGGTCAAGCAGCGACTCTGCTACACTCATTCGAAAGTCCAGACAATCCTTCTCGTCCTTTTTTTTAGTATGGACAGCTTTCTGATCTCTCCGTAACTCAATCCAGGAAGACGCAATCGCAAAGTCGACTAGATGGAAGATGAGTCGAATTGTCCACTTCCTCGTACGAGCATCAATTCGGTAGTAGCTGATAACTCTGTCAAGAAAGTCGACTCCCCCCATGTTGTCATTGTAGTTCTTTACAATCAACGGCCTCTCGACTTGGACGTATTGTTTTTCTCTTTTGTCCCATCGACGGCATTCGTCCGTAGGGTTCTTGCCCTCAAAAGAAGACGCCAGGACTACGGGTTTATTGTCAAACCATTTGATGGTAGCCACCTGTCCATCATCTCTCACCTCCATATCCATGGATCCACGACCTGCTCGTCTCATCTCACTGTCTGTATGAAAACTTACAGCTTTTGGTATCCTCCCTTTTTGAAGGGTACCAGTTGCTTGGCATTTAGCCTCCGAGAACAGCATGTCTAACAAGGGAATTGAAGTAAAATATCTATCCATATAGATATGGCACCCATCGGGCATGTTAGTAGCCAATCGCATTATCACCTTTCCTCCCAGATCAAGGTCTGCATGCAAGGGATTATCAGAGATGGTATCTCCTTTACCCTGATATAGGAAAAAATCTAGTGGCAAACCATCGGGAGCGGTGGCCACAAAGTTTTTAAGTCCACAAGGGTTTGGTTTTCCCCGAATATACTGTCTCATTGACGAATGTCCCCAAAATGGTATCATTTGCTCGTCAATTGAAATTTTTAAGGAGCGTGCATTCTCCAGGCAAGCCTGGTGAACTGAGTCGATAAGTGGATGTAGCTTCCAATACTTAGAAGCCCCCTTCTCAACGTCGGTTACTTTGGTATCATCAACCAATTTAAGATTGGCACGTATCGCGAAATATCGATTTCGGCTAATCCTCTCAGCAATCAGAGGAACTCTTGTGGAATGCGCCCAGTACATTCTGATTCGAGGGTATCCCAGGTACGACATAATTATCGTCACTCCAAAAAATACTTTGATCTCCTCTACATTGGTGTTCAATGTCTTACCCTTTTCGGCTAAGTAACGCTGATTCGTGCAGTCAGCAATTATTTCAAACAATTCTTGCTTGAC
Organism: Isoperla grammatica; assembly: GCA_945910005.1. Classification (NCBI taxonomy): domain Eukaryota; kingdom Metazoa; phylum Arthropoda; class Insecta; order Plecoptera; family Perlodidae; genus Isoperla; species Isoperla grammatica. Next base: position 93,907,849 of record OX246737.1, on the reverse strand, counting down.
ATAGCGCAAGAAGTAAGTTATTGGTGATTTCACTTCACCCAACCAGGGGACTTCTTCAAATTCGGGCTCAGGAGGCAAAGGCTCAAACGAATCAGATTGTTCCCAAACAATTTGTTCGAAATTAGGTCTAGGCCTACCTTGACGAACTGCTGGGGGGTTTAGATCAACATGATCGTCAACATCAGAAGTGTCAGAGCTAGAAGCGGAGTCATCCGAGACTACATTTTGTGTGTAGGTAACATCTTCATCCTCGTCATCTGAAAAATCTTCAATATCGGAGATATCCCCTTCAATGTCAAGCACGGAATTGATGTCCCTTCGGCTTAGACGTGCTGTAAAGACAAAATAAACATAGTAAAACATAAATATCTTTAGTTGAAATTAAATTGAAAATTCTAAGTCTAAGACCCAATGTGTCCCATGTGACACAGTCAATTTCCGATTGATGTAACACAACAATTACAAAAGATAAATATCTACTCACTAGTAACAATATGTGTAGCACACACCATTACACTAATTTCATGACTAAAATAGTCAGTAACATCATTAGTAGTAAGTAAAGATAATATTTACCTGCAGGACGCGTATTTTTGTTCACTTTGGATGTCTGCGCCATCTTTGATATACCAGCTGATCGTCAGAATTGGTAAACACAAACTTTTTTCGCCGCCAATACTCGCAGCGCTATCTCTGCAGTACAACGCGAACTATTGCAGTTGTATCCTAGCCGACACAGTGGGTCCCAGCGCCATTCAACAATGATAGATTTTTGTGTCCTATATGACACACGGGGTCCGAGGAGGTTAAGCCGCTCACTCAAGTAAGAACCACATGGTTAGAATTGGTCAGGTTTGTTGGGACGCATTACAGAACAACAAACTACGTCGAGTGATGCCCTCACTCTCAATCAAGGTGCGACCCCCATCGACCCAGCTTTCTCGTCGCGAGGAGGTTGTGATGACCCGGGTTCGGATAGGTCATACGCACTTGACGCATGCCTACCTTTTTGACCGAGAAAAGATTGCCCCAAAGTGTGCCACATGTGATGCCATACTAACTGTACAACATCTATTGGCCGAATGCTCTTTATATGATGCCTTAAGACTCCAATTGGGTCTAAGCCAATCCTATGCGGAGCTACTGTCCTATGACAACTGCAGAAAACTTCTTAACTTTTTGGAACAAGCTAATCTGATTAATCGACTATAAGTGCTCAACATCTTATCTTTCCGTAGAGTGTCTTCAAAAATCCACTCAGCATGCTGAATACCCTCGTATATGTAGAAAACGTGTTGTTTCTTATTTAATTACCTTCCATTTTATGTCGACCGTGGCAATGTTATTATGACAACGACTCTGTTAGCCCTCTATTATGATGACCTTGGCAATGTTCCACTGACCACGAATCTGCAAGCCCTCTCTCTTATGATGACCTAGGCAATATTCTACTGACAACGAATCTTATCAGTGTTAACCCTCTCTTATGATGACTTTGGTAATGTTCTGATGACATCGATTTTCGTTTTCGTTATATAACATTTACATTTCAAAATAAACCTTTTTAACCATACTCTACTTATAACATACATCTTGGAGGCGCGAATGACCCTCGCCGTTAAAAGCGCCCAAAATCCAAAAATCAATCAATTTGCCACTGTAGTGGGCTTCTTTTATCGGAAAAGACTTGATATGGTCTTTTACCATCTCAATAAAGTCACCGTTATATGCGTTACCTGACCTGTTCAGACCCCTTAAATCTTTAGGAACTGAATTTGTGGAAAGTAATTTCGATAATCTACGAACCCTTGCTGCTGCTACCCCATGAAGGCTTAGAAACGCTTTCCTACAAACTACGACACTATTGCCGTTAACCGATGCCCAATATTTAAGCGACACGTCGTTTTTCTTGGAAGGCTCATCACTACGGGGGCGTTTCCTTGATACACTATATAGGCTACAGTCATTAATCCGCTCCAGTACTTCTCCTGCTCATTTTTGGAGCCAGCATCAAGGAAATGAGATAAAACTGTAATCTGATAAAGTTCGTTGACCTTGACGAAACATTTCATTCTGCATCTAAAAAGAAGATGATAAAAATCAGCCTTGGCTACTTAGGCCTATATTCTCTACAGGCCTAGCCTCACATTTTACAAATAAATATGCAAATCAATCTAAAAATGAACCTTGGCTGCTTAGCTTCTTGGGTACTAGGCCCAGGCCTAGCCTAGCCTAGCCTAGGGTCCTAGGCCTAGGCCTTTACCTTGATTTTAAGCCTACACTGCCCTTACACTAACAATTCACAAATGAATTTTGAGAACAATCTAAAAATCGTACGTTGGTGGCAAAGCTTTAGGCCAACATTATATCTAACCTCTTAATCTAAAAACAGCATTGAGCTTACCTGCAGTTTGGTCCAGTTTGTACTTTTGGTACATCTTTCCCATTGTAATTTGTGTACGCCAGTCCTTTAACCCTTGGTCTCTTTAGTATCTCTGGGCCCGAATCCACAAAGCGGAGTTAAGAAAAAAAGAGTTAATTTTTAGAGTTAGCCGCGCTTTACTCCGGTGTCCGAATCCACAAAAGGAAGTTAGCCAGTTTTGGGGGTTATTTAACTCTAAAATTTAACTCCTGCTCTGTGGCAGGAGTTAAAAGTTTACTCCCGAAAGTTGATTTATTCAACATGGCGGACCCGTGCTTCTTGAGATTTAAAATAATTAATTGAAAAATTTAGTACACGTGTGTTCCAAATTGAAAGCTAAATTTAGATATAAATACTTAGCAAGAACGTATTACAATCATTTCCCGTTTGAAATACTTTTAATTTCCCGCGAAGTTATAGGTTAGGTAGGCGTGACAACAACAGCAGCTGGCCACCGCGGCACCGCCCATGCCCCAGACGTCAACCTAACCTTCAAGACATGTTCGGTGCTGGAATCGCGTTTGGTCTTTTAGAGGTTGAAGAGCAGGTAGAAAGGCCACGGCGAGTTTTTAGGGACAGGCTCGATCCTTTAAATCTCACTGACAACGAACTGTTAAAAAACTATCGGTTTCCACGTCACGTAGTCCTAGAACTGTGTGACGAGCTCGAGCCAGTGTTGGGTTTTGATTCTGACATTTGTCCACGGGTGTTCGCACTGTCCAATCACTAATTCATATGTTTCGTATTTGAAATATCGATCTTTGATTGGTTATCGCTGACTCGTCGATGGTGTTCGGAGCCTACAGGGTTGGTTTCAACGCTTTAATTAAAGTTCCCCACTGCAAATCAGTTTTGTTACCGAGTGGGTAGACTAAAAGTGAATTTATTTGTTTATTTATTTATTTATTTATTTATTTATTTATTTATTTATTTATTTATTTATTTATATTTATATTTATATTTATTTATTTATTTATTTATTTATTTATTTATTTATTTATTTATTTATTTATTTATTTATTTATTTATTTATTTATTTATTTATTTATTTATTTATTTATTTATTTATTTATTTATTTATTTATTTATTTATTTATTTATTTATTTATTTATTTATTTATTTATTTATTTATTTATTTTTTTATTTATTTATTTATTTATTTATTTATTTATTTATTTATTTATTTATTTATTTATTTATTTATTTATTTATTTATTTATTTATTTATTTATTTATTTATTTATTTATTTATTTATTTATTGATTTATTTATTTATTGATTTATTCATTTATTTATCTATTTATCTATTTATTATGAATCAGAGAAGAGTTAATTTTATTTGATTTTTATTTCATTTAATGGCATGATTTTTCTAACATTTTATGACTTAAAAAACACATTCTAATTTAATTTGTTGAGGTGATCTTCAATTGCCTGCAGGACCCGCACCAAAGCTTCCATAGCAGTGGCCTGACGTTCGTTTGCTGCTATATTTATTTCGCCTTGGGCTAGCAATGCAGACATTTTGTCGTCCCTGAGAAAAATAAAAATAAAATATTTAACATCATTGATGTGCTGTTGCTGTTGTGGTAGTTAAAAGTCATTACAATACACTTATTTTACTTGTATAACAATGCCTTCAAGAACGGAATGAAAATTGTTGCATTTGGGAAATGCAACCTTTAAAGTACGACAATAAAGTAGTAATCAATAATTACTTATTATTACTATAAGTAGTTTAATTACTGAGTGGGTAGACTCTAAATGTGAATCGATTTATTTATTTATTTGTAATGTTTAATAATAATAACAGATCCTATTAGGCCTACCCAGTTTCAGTAGTTTGGGTGTGCTCATCGCTTGAATGTATGACCTGCACTGGTAGTTGTTCCATAAGGTCATTCGCAAGGGGAGAAAAGGGCTCTTCATCTTGCCAGTGGTGCGTACTGGCAACAGGAGACATGACTGGCTGAAGGTGACCTCGGCTGGTGCTGGGTAGATTTGAAGATTCTTCATCTGCATGTACAATTTGTATGTATTAAGTTTAAAAATTGCATTGAAAAATAAATGTTTTATTTTTTCACAGTGTTGCATTTTTATTTTGTAAAGTATTGTTTTTGTCTACCTACCACTTTCGCCACCAATTTCCATACCACCAGGTATACCCGAAATGGATGTTTCTCCAATTATCGCAGCGGTCCTCTCTACGAGGGAATCAAGCTTCTCGGGAAGAGTGCCACTGCCCGACTTGGCCACTTCTTTCCGATATGTTACAACTGAAATGATGTAAAATGTAGAACATTTTTTATATGAAGTACCCTACTATTTTAATTTTCTTTAGTGAAATTGTTACTGAAGTAAAACTAGGTAAGACTAAGAGGGTTACTAAGGGGTTACTAAGTTAACACCACGGTTATGTTAAGACCAAGGTGCTACCAACAATGCCAACTCTGAGCAGGAAAAAAAAAAAAAAAAATTATATGTTTAGACATTCAAAAGTCTTGAATCTTGATAATAACTACCATTACAATATAAGTACAATTGAGCTTCATGCGATATGATGATGTATGATGTATTTCAGTATTATTACTTGGTGATTAGTGTGTTCTGGTTCTGACAATCTAGGTTGTAAGTAGGAATTTTTATCTCACAGTATTATAGTCGAACAATTGGCCTGCAGGTCCAGGTATTGATTCCCGGTTTGGACTGGGAGTTTTTAAAGTTCGGAACTTGACTTTAGAGGCCTATGGTATTCGTGTACATGTAGGCTACGGTGGCAAAGTGCATAATAAATGGTTAATGTCCTTAATTGGAAATCAGTTTTTTTTTAAACTATGTATTTATCAATTCGTAGGCTTACCAATTATCATGATAAAATCAACCCATTGGCCATACACACTGTACGTACAAGAGAAACCACAACGATGTTATATTATAGTGTCTTTATTTTCTTAAGTAGAATATTGGTGTTGTTTTGGTGTGGGGGGGGGGGGTTGTGAGGTATTTAACTATGGAAGCAGGAACAGTGGACATGACCTGTAAAAAGGTAGGTTCGAATCATTTGAAATGTTATTCTCAAATCCTAGGCCTTAGTGTCCCACCTGGTAAGTGTGAGAACTGGGTGTGATTCCCAATCGGGGCTGGGTTTTAATTTCTTAATTTCACCATCATAGGTGCTGTGCTGTGTTTGTTTACTGTTTGTAGGTGAATAGGCCTGCCTAATCATGCTGTAAAAACTAATTGATCAAGTCTAGGGCCTCGTTTGATAAGCATGCAGTCTGCTCTATAAATAGTTGATGGCAGAGGGTTCTGTGAGATCAGATTACAAAATATACGTTATCAAATGAGCTAGGCCTTAGATGATTACTATCATGATAAACTGGGGCCATTTAGGCCTACTCAAGACTAGGTTTAAGTAGTAGGCCCTAGATCGTTAAATTGACCTCTTCAACCAAGAAAAAGCTTAAGCCTAGCCTACACGCGCGGGCGTGTGTATAGGCCTAGGCTATAGGCCTGCCTAATAATATAATTCTTCACACTAGTGCTACAGACACCTAGGCCTAACACTTTATGTTGTTGGATATCTGTGCAAGGTCAGTCGATATCATAGCTATTGCCTGGGCATTTTGACCCAAGAACACACAGGTCCAAGAACAGGGATTTCTTACACTCTGCCTAGGCTAGGCCAGTCCTAGGCCTAGTCTAGGCCTACACCAAGCAATACCAATTAAAGTGCACTTATGTAATCGTACTTACGTTTCTCTTTAGAACTTTTTTTAAGTCTTTCCATTTTATTTTCAGCTCTTCTATAGTTCTGTAGACTCCGCACCCCACTGCGTTCACCCTGTTGGAGATTTGGTTCCAACAGTTGTCTTTCTTAAATTTTGTAATTGTCGGCCCTAATTTGGCCACCAATACAAAATTGTGCGCCTCGTATCCCGCTACAAGTGCTTCTACTTCCTCCCTGGAAAATTTTGGTTTCCTCGTGGCTTTGGGCTTCGGATTCGGAATAATATTTTGTTTTGACATTATGCGAAACTAAAATCTTAAAAACGTCAACAATTCATTTGTTTAGAATTCTGTGCCTTGCCTGCCGCGCTAGAAAAACTTTCTTATTGGTCGTCAAGAATTCTATGTTATTATTGGTTGAAATCCGTGACGTCGCCCGTGACGTCACGGATATTTAACTTCCTTCTAACTCCGAAAATAACTCTCCTTCGTGGATACGGAAACCGGAGTAAAAAATCGAGTTAAAATTCGGGAGTTAGCGAGGAGTAAAAAACGGGAGTTAATTTAACTCTACTCCCAAATTTAACTCTGCTTTGTGGATTCGGGCCCAGGAGTGTAATAAACTTTGTTTTTAAATACCTTCTTGCGTTTAGGCACATTGTCACCTTCATCAGCCATTGTTTACAGATACAACACGCACAATGTCAGCTGTGCAATGCACCGCCTTTTGAACTTCACAATACGCTTGGCATATGGACTTGTGTGGTTTCTATGTAAATTGAAATAGTGCCCCTTTTACACTACATTTGAAAAAAAAATTAAAATCGATGAGCATGTGACTTGTGTCGTTTCTGTATTTAATGGTAGAATTGTGACAGATAATAAAAATTAAAAAAAAAAAATTAAAGATAGCATGTAGTCCTATATAGTTATCAAATACAGCATTATCATAAATAGGGTCCTCTTTTTGATATTGGATGCCCAGAGTGACTCTGCTAGTCGTAAGAGGCGACAAAAGGAGACCCTGTCCATTTCCCCTCCACTGTCCCACTGAATATTTATCCTCCCACTTGGCCCTGCCCTCCCTTGCTCGACTTCCGTATGACGACCCACGCGACGTACAATGGATCTGATTCGGGTGTGTCTTTTTACTTCATCATCATCTTTCTCATCATCATTTTCACCCGCGTCTCGTCTCGATTAGCCATTGTTTCCAAAATATGAGACGTTAAGCCCCATTAATCAATCAATCATTTAGATATTGGAACTTCCAAGGAAGGTTCACGATTAAAAATAATGTATCAATAATTATATTGCAGACCTGTTCAATCAAGGATCATCAAACATTACTGTTGTGTTGTTGGGAGATTGGCATTGTTGATGAGTTTTTCTAACAACGCATTAGTCTTCTTCAATAAATTGTTCCGTTCTTCTAAGGCAGTGATTTTTCTATTTTCTCTTTCTTGGTTTGCTTTGTCTCTAGCTGCCTGCTTGTCTCTAGCTGCCTGCCTCTGGTTAATTCTTTACGAAGAACTTGTAGTTCTGCCGCTACACTTCTTTCTCTTAGCCATCGTTGCATAAATATGAGACGTTAAGCCCCATTAATCAATCAATTCTTTCTCTTAATTGTAAAAGTATGCCTACCTGAATTGGTAAGGGCTCATTAACTTGCAGGATGCCAGTAGTGTCGTCCAATACATATTCTTGAACTGTGGGCTCGGCAGGCTAGAGAGCATTTGCTGAAAAATTAATAATCTTTTTAACATATGGCTATGAAATTATAATACATAGCAATAGGGTTTTTATGATTGTAAAGGCCCTGAAAAATAGCATAATACACATTTTCTGTGCATTATATCTTCTAATGCACTGTATAAACTCAAAATAAGCTTACTTGGTCATAATAATAATAAGGTTTGTTTAGAAACCTAGAAATTAAAAAAATAATCACGATTTTTTGTGGAATCGTATCCAGGTCTTCCACCTTCTGAGTGGCCACCTTGACCCCCGTAGGCCAACAAGATTGCTCGTTTGTTTATGTATCGATAACCAGTTGTTGTGTGTATCCCTTGGACACTGGTTATCAAATGGCCCCGCCTCCACCGTCACGACCTGCCCAGGGACTGCCACCTTATCGTGGTGGGCAGGTTTGCGTGCTTTGTTGATCCCGAGAGCTATGCCGGCGGAAGCGTATGCTTCTGGTAGGGCCACCCAAGCCGGACTGGTCGAGGAGGAGAAGTCAGACGAAGTGCAGTCCACACCCCAATCCCCTTTCCCCCCCACTGTCCCATTGAATATTTCTCCTCCCACTTGGCCCTGCCCTCCCTTGCTGGACTCCCGTATGACGACTCACGTGACGTACAATGGATCTGATTCGGATGTGGCTTTATTCTTCATTATCATCTTTCTCATCTTCATTATCACCCTCTCATCGTCTCGATTAGCCATCGTTTCATAAATATGAGACGTAAAGCCCCATTAATCAATCATTAATCAATCAATCCACCGTCACGCGGGCGTAGCCATGGCGTTGGTGGAAGCGGGTACAGCCGAAGGCCAGCGCCAGGGATACGGCCCGCAGGCTTTATTTTTACATGTTATATTACATGAGGTATGAGAGTACAATTTACAAGGTTTACAAATTACAATGGTTACATATATGAGCAAGTTTACAAGTTATAAAGGGGGACCATCCGTTCCACGTCGTTGTCGAGTTGTCCCTCGGCGATGGTGGCACGGTGAATATCGTCCAGGACCTGCCGGGAAGGTTTATTGGCCAAGTTGCGACCCGTGGGCACCCAGATGGTGTTCCAGGTACAGTCTGGGAATTCCCGGAATAGATGCCATAATAGGCGCCGAGGGGCCGCGTTGTCGAAAATTCTTCCTTTTCCTTTCGGCATGCTCCATATAACTGCACTGTTGTCTGAGTAAATGCACACACGGACTGGCATGCCCGCCTCCTCGCAGGCCCACTTAACCCCCCATAAGGCGGCCAACATTTCCGCCATGTTTATTTCCATAGGTGTCCCTACAATGGTGGCGTTTGCCTCTTGATTGTCAGGGTTGACGGCAGCTATGGAATGGGGATTGGCGTCTGTATAAACACGAACGGTGGCTGGAGAAGGGCGCATGGGGCGTGGTGCTGAGGGGTCCCCGTTGTCGAGAAGCTCGAGCAAGTAGTCGGCGTTTCTTTCCTTGATGCGGCGGCATACAAACAGGGGCCACCTCAAGTTGTCGGAAATCCATGAGACGTATCCTATGATTCGTTCGAGGTCCTTGTCGCTCCCGTTGGGGATGAAGGAAGCCCACTCCCGCAATTTTGTGATGGCCCCTTCCGTGGCCTGGAGGGTACCCGCAGCAATGTCCAGACGTAGACCGAGGTACTGAAGCGCCACACGGGGTGTTTCTACCGATTTTGCACTGAGAGTTATCCCTTGAGCCCTAATCCACTGTGTTGCGCGTATAAGGTCCTGTCGTGCTGCTCCGTGGATCAGCCAATCGTCCAGGTAGACGATAACCGTTACTCGGAACCGGCGTTGTATCTCCCGGGCGACAGTCTCGCTGAAGCGCTGCATCAGGAAGGGTGAAAGCGCATGTCCCATGGGAAATTGTCTAGTAAGACGCAGCTTCCGTCCGCGATAGTAGACACCATGGAAATGGCGTGTACCCGCACTGATGGAAAATTGGAAGAAGTTACTCTTCATATCCAGTTTAACAGCGTAATGGTGGCGAGGAATGGAGCGAAGAGCGAGTCCCGCGGCGAGCAAAGAAAACTTGGGTGCAACTACAAAAGGTGTCCAGTCAGAATAGTCATTTATCAAACGAATTGCGTTCCCCGACTTTGGCACTGGTATCATCTTGAATGCGTTGACAATGGGGCCCTCTTCCAGAATACCGCCTTCTAGGAGGTCGGCAATAATGTCGTCCATTATTGCGGAAGGGCTCGTCCGGTGGAAAATGTTGGGAGCGTCGCGGGGGCGTGGCAAGTCAAACCAGTTCGTTTTTACTCGATGAAGCAATTCGCCACCCGGGACCGGGTAGTCAAGAGAAGGAATGACATTGACATTGACAGAAACATACCGTAAAGTGCGGATGTCGACATTGTCCCTGACAAGCAGATCGGGTAGTGGGCCGCGCTGTCGTAGAAGTTGGAAACCAGACGGGGGTTCATCCTCGTCGTCACTGCTCTCCGGGGTATCCGGGTCTGGGTCGTCGCGTTCTGGGTTGTCCCTAGGAGTGTCGCAGGCTTCTTGTTCCTCGTTTCCCATTTCGTCCCAACCGCTGCGATCGCGTTCTTTGCGCCGTATTCGTGGGTCTGTGGGGTCCGCATCTACGTACACCGTGTCGGCTCCCACCCGGATACTGTATGGTTGAAAGTCTGTTATAGTATCCACAAGCGTGTCAGCGTCGGTCTCGACAGGGAATACCAGGAATTCTTGGAGGTCGTCTAGAAGGTCCTCGTACTCCTCTGAGGTGAGGGGTGCATCCGCGATGGCCTCCAACTCCGCTTGGAGGTCGTCCGGCTCGGAGTCCAGGGTGGTGTTGGCTCCGGGGGTTGCGGCCAGGTCGTGAGTCCCGGCAGTGAAGGTCGCAACCAGATGCCGTCGAAGGTCCCTTCGACGATGGCGAGGTCGAGACTTAGCCATTTAGACGCGTGTTATTATAACACTATTTTCTAGCACTGATCACTGTTATCTTGCACTATAATCTGACACTGTATCCATGGCCTACTCGCACACTGTACGCGGAACGTATTAAAGCGTTGTTGTGTATCCCTTGGACCCTGGTTATCGACTGGTAACGACATCAGCATAATAAACTTGAGTAGGGTAGGCCTACCGCATATGTAGGCTATTCATAATCATACGTCAAACAATGCCACTCTTACTGTAGGCCCTTCATAGGCTCATGTAGGTCTAATTTAACTAGTTTAAAACAAAAATCTATAATCAATTGGTTTAATTAGCAGTGCAATTTAATTTGCATTAGGCCTACCTATCAGGTCGTTGTAACCCAAATCACTGTCGTATATCACGTTCAGAGGCGTTACTGTTCCAGGTGACAATGCAGCAATCCTGTCATAGTAGGGATGGAATTTGAGTGTGGTTACACCGCCGCCTCGATCCACAACCCACCACGACTGTCGTATCTCGCGTTCAGAGGCGTTACTGTTCCAGGTGACAATGCAGCAATCCTGTCATAGTATGGATGGAATTTAAGTGTGGGTACACCGCCGCCTCGATCCACAACCCACCACGCCTGTCGTATCTCGCGTTCAGAGGCGTTACTGTTCCAGGTGACAATGCAGCAATCCTGTCATAGTAGGGATGGAATTTGAGTGTGGGTACACCGCCGCCTCGATCCACAACCCACCACGACTGTCGTATCTCGCGTTCAGAGGCGTTACTGTTCCAGGTGACAATGCAGCAATCCTGTCATAGTAGGGATGAAATTTGAGTGTGGGTACACCGCCGCCTCGATCCACAACCCACCACGACTGTCGTATCTCGCGTTCAGAGGCGTTACTGTTCCAGGTGACAATGCAGCAATCCTGTCATAGTAGGGATGGAATTTGAGTGTGGGTACACCGCCGCCTCGATCCACAACCCACCACGCCTGTCGTATCTCGCGTTCAGAGGCGTTACTGTTCCAGGTGACAATGCAGCAATCCTGTCATAGTAGGGATGGAATTTAAGTGTGGGTACACCGCCGCCTCGATCCACAACCCACCACGCCTGTCGTATCTCGCGTTCAGAGGCGTTACTGTTCCAGGTGACAATGCAGCAATCCTGTCATAGTAGGGATGGAATTTAAGTGTGGGTACACCGCCGCCTCGATCCACAACCCACCACGCCTGTCGTATCTCGCGTTCAGAGGCGTTACTGTTCCAGGTGACAATGCAGCAATCCTGTCATAGTAGGGATGGAATTTAAGTGTGGGTACACCGCCGCCTCGATCCACAACCCACCACGCCTGTCGTATCTCGCGTTCAGAGGCGTTACTGTTCCAGGTGACAATGCAGCAATCCTGTCATAGTAGGGATGGAATTTAAGTGTGGGTACACCGCCGCCTCGATCCACAACCCACCACGCCTGTCGTATATCACGTTCAGAGGCGTTACTGTTCCAGGTGACAATGCAGCAATCCTGTCATAGTAGGGATGGAATTTAAGTGTGGGTACACCGCCGCCTCGATCCACAACCCACCACGCCTGTCGTATCTCGCGTTCAGAGGCGTTACTGTTCCAGGTGACAATGCAGCAATCCTGTCATAGTAGGGATGGAATTTGAGTGTGGGTACACCGCCGCCTCGATCCACAACCCACCACGCCTGTCGTATCTCGCGTTCAGAGGCGTTACTGTTCCAGGTGACAATGCAGCAATCCTGTCATAGTAGGGATGGAATTTAAGTGTGGGTACACCGCCGCCTCGATCCACAACCCACCACGCCGGTCGTATCTCGCGTTCAGAGGCGTTACTGTTCCAGGTGACAATGCAGCAATCCTGTCATAGTAGGGATGGAATTTGAGTGTGGGTACACCGCCGCCTGAAAAGTAAAAATATACAATCGGTTATACTTATTAGCCCATTATTAATAAAGTCAGGCTCAGAAGTAATTACCACCATCATAATAAAAAAAATAAAGATCCACTACAGTCAAATAACCACAATGTAGGCCTAGCATTTAGTTATATGCACACATCTGTATGGCTTTTATTGTACCACAAAAAATACTTTGCGTAACATTTGGTTCAAATGAATCTAATACCTTTATAGGCATACATACACGAGAGTAGACATAGACAAAAGTATTCTTTTATGTTGTTCAAAGCAAAACAAAATGAATCTTGGCCGCAGATCTAGGACCTAGCCATAGGGCCCACTATGACGTGTTTCCATAGACTAGGCCTAATTGTTGTCGGTGGATACAAATAGGCCTATGTATGTAGGTCTACACAGGCACCCATTTATGCCTACTTTGCTTCCAGAGGGATGGGAATCTCATGCTTAGGCCATCTTACTTTGAAACATTATGATGACATAGCACATGGCTATCCACCTCTCTCTAGGCCTGCAATGAACTAGGGCCTAGGGCTATCATGCAAGCTTAGTGTGAACTCCTATCAATACAGTGTGCACCGACATTGGTAGGCCTAGGTGGGTTTCAAGCTGGTAACTGGCATAGACCCTACCTAGGCCTAGTTGGCCTCGATTGATTTGGCATTTGTTTGGATTTTAGGTTACTAGACTAGCTAGGCCTAGGCTAGGACTTGGTCCCTGCTTTCCAGGTTCCATGATTAACTTACCCGTCTTGAAGATGGCCACCTTGTTGTCAGATGCCGTTTTTCTTGCTTGTTTTTTATGTTCTCGTAGCATGTTCTAAGGGAACTCGTAGTTCTACAATTACCACCTGTGGCATTGAAGTCGATGGCTACCAGCTCCCACGCCTTCTCCTTCCAAGCCACTTGGTCTGTTTTCTTATTTTCGATTATGCATGCGTTCTTCTCAACTATATTTAACAATATCATTTTCTCTTCTTCGCCATAGTTCGCACCTCTTTTCCCATAGTGTTCCACTTACCACTACCACTGTCGACGTGACTATCGTGATTATAACCTCAAAAGTGACAGCTGACACGCTATTCCGCCTACAATACACCGCCTGTAATATTTATTACGTCAATTTGATCTTGAACGAAAATATAGAAGGCGTTAATTGAAGTTGACCAATCACAGCTCACCTCGTTCGGCTGTTTCTGTCAAACTTAAGATTAGTTATTTATTTCGTAAGAAGCCTTGGTGAAACGTGCTACTTTTAATCTACAGTTTAAACTGAGGGTTATAATAATCTTCCCCCTCAAGTAATCTGGAGATTATCAATCGATTATCGAAAATTTATTTTTACTTTTTAGTGCAGTTAAATATGTGTTGTTTTTTGAAGAAATGATTTTTTTCATGTAATATTATTTTATACTTTTTTGTCTTAAAGAATCTTGCAATCGAATATGTGCTCACTGGACGTGTCCGAATTCAGAAAGGGGCTGCAGTTATCCTATTAATGGTCTAGATCCGCCAGTGTCTAGCTATGGATTTATAATAGTACCTACTGCATTATTATCTTGTATTACATTATAACAATCAACTCCTACTGTGATAGATAACAGCAGTTGCGCTAGCACCAACTCCCTCCGATCAACTGTGAGGTCGAACCACGCGAAGGGCACATGAAACAATTGTCATAATAAAACATAATTAATTAATTATGATAAATAAATTGGCTATTTATTAGTAAATATGAAAATTGATTCATGTATTGACATGATAATTCGAACATTTGTTGGGCAATAGACCATTTTCTCCAAAGTCTGCAAGAACAACAATGCACAACCACAACAAAATCAGTTTTTAAATGTTATATCAAGGTTCATTGATGAACACAAGACCATCATCCACTACCTGCCCGGGGACTGCTACCTTATCGTGGTGGGCAGGTTTGCGTGCTTTGTTGATCCCGAGAGCTATGCCGGTGGAAGCGTATGCTTCTGGTAGGGCCACCCTAGCCGGACTTGTCGAGGAGGAGAAGTCCGACGAAGTGCAGTCCACACCCCAATCCCCTTTCCCCCCCACTGTCCCATTGAATATTTCTCCTCCCACTTGGCCCTGCCCTCCCTTGCTGGACTCCCGTATGACGACTCACGCGACGTACAATGGATCTGATTCGGATGTGGCTTTATTCTTCATTATCGTCTTTCTCATCTTCATTATCACCCGCTCATCGTCTCGATTAGCCATCGTTGCATAAATATGAGACGTTAAGCCCCATTAATCAATCAATCACCCACTCATTGTCTCGATTAGCCTCGTTGCAAAAATATGAGACGTTAAGCCCAAATATCAACCATCATCCACTAACCTTGATTTTTGTATTATGTTTTTTCAGCTCGATTCGACGTTGGCGTGAAATATCGATTCCCATATAAAACATTAATTATGATGAATTAATTGACTACTTAGTAAATATGACAATTGATTCATGTATTGTCATTAAGAATACGTCTGTGTGAAAAATTTCAGCTTAATCGGACATTTAGAAATAGGTAAAATGCCGATTCTAAGATTCCGTCCAGACAAACAAACACATGAAGCTAATACAAGCGTTGTAATAATGAAAAAAAGGTACTGTTTCCGGAGATATGGTTCTGTTCCGCGACACATATGGGCACTTCACTTCATTTACTGTATCGTTTCCAACTACCCCGTCAGGAGATGTAGCGAGAAAATGATAAGTCTGGACGAATTACAATTACTAAGCCGCACTTCTTGACCGTCACTTAATATAGATTTGCATATGCTTTGATAGCTTCACTTTCAAAGCGACGGCATATGAGGAGCTACTGTCCTATGACAACAGCAGAAAACAACTTTTTGGAACAAGCTAATCTGATAAATCGACTGTAAGTGCTCAACATTTCTAATCTCTCCTTAGAGTGTCTTCAAAAATCCACCCAGCATGTTCTGATCGTTTATAAAGTTTCTCGTTAAAACTGGTTTGATTGTTCGAGAGTTGAGTGTCAGAAATTCTTGGGATAGGAGTCTTATTCTCCTCTGCAGTCTTCTGTGCTAGGAATGCATATGAGTAAGTGATTTTAGGAGTGGCCCTTTCTGCATCTCTAATAGAAATATTGTCTGTAGAAATTTTCAGTTTGAATTGACCTTGGCGGATCCACTCAGGACAGTTGCGATTATTTGCCTCATGGTCTCCACCGCAATGGAGACATTTAGGAGTTACTTCCTCACACGTTCCCTCATATTTACCACCACACTTCGCACATCCACGGTGTCCTCTCCATTGAGCTGCTGTATGTCCGAATCTTAGCATCTATAGCATGATAATACTGGAAGTACATATGGACGGACCGGAATCGAGTTGTGATATATAAATATTCTTTCTGGCAGGGTCTGCCCTTGGAATGTCACTACTCAAGTGCGTAATGGTACTTCTGTTCTTTGATTGTTGATAACAACCCTTTTTTTAAGTCTTCTGACCGAGAGATTTTTGTATCAATATCCTTAGCTTCGAGTAATTTGTTCTGCACCATATGATTGGCATCTAGATATCTGTGAAATTTGATGACATTCCTGTTCCACCCTGATCGTAACATTGTTTCAACTCCTTCAACCGATGTGTATAGGAATTTCCCCAACCACAGTGGGTCTAGTCCCCCCTTATCATCTCGATCGTTAGAGTTCTTTTCCGCTATTACTTTGAAAGGGCCATTATCGGTTGCTGAATATAAGTTAACCTCCCGTTCACCTTTCTTAGGAGATTGAGTTAAAAACAAGTTATCCTCGCTGAGTAACCTCTTTTTTTTTTATCCCACAACTACTTCCGTTACATATAGAAGTACGTCCTCAGAGACAAGGTTTGAATAAGGGTCGACATTTGCTCCACCCAGCATGTTGAATACCCTCTTATGTATAGAAAACTTGTTATTTATTTATTTACCTCCCGTTTTAAGCTTCGTTTTCATGTGTCCGTCAGGCGCGACGCGACGCGACGCGAGCGACGCGATTTGTAAAATAGTCGTTTTCATAGGTACCGCGCGACCACCTTTCACACAGCCATGCAAGTTGCACCTCACCGCCTGTTAACATAGTTTTAGCGGCAATTTTCTTCATGCTGCCTTCTGTTTACATCAGTGACAGAAGACAGCAACGTGTATTATAAACGTAGGCTAGTCAACAGGCTATGCCTAGGGGCCTAGCCTACCCCTACAGGTCTACCTTAGACTAGGGCCTAGGCCTATACCTAAGACTAAGGGCCTGAGACTAGGGCCTAGACCCTAGTCAAAATTTGAGCACATACAACTCGTTACTTGTCATGTAGAGAGTGAGCCAATAGTAATCATGGTCAACATGCCTACTAGGCCTAGCCTAGGCGTAGGTAGGCCCTAGGCCTAGTCAAACTCGGGCAATAACATAGACCACGTACCTGTCATATGTAGAATCTCAGAGATTTCCCGCCAGGAGTTCGCCTTCACATTTCTATCTTTGTAGTATTTATGGTGTATACAATATATAGATGGATATTTACTTCCAATCAACTCGATCAACATTTCGTCAGACATTATAACAGGGACGGCAAATAGGTTATGTTCGGTAGTCAGTGGATGGCGCCAAATATATGTAAACAAATGTTGTGATTGGTCTGTTTGAAGCTCGTCGCGCGAACCATGCGATGAAAGTTAAAACATTTCCAACTTTCGTCGCGGGCTCGCTCTAGTCGCGCGACGAGTTTATTCGTCGTTCTGATTTGGTCGAGTGTAATTTTCGTCGCGTCGCGTCGCGCCTGACGGACACATGAAAACGCCGCTTTATGTCGACCGTGGCAATGTTATTATGACAACGACTCTGTTAATCCTCTCTTATGATGACCTTGGCAATGTTTCACTGACCACAACCGGGGTAGAATAGGCCCAGAGTGACTCTGCTAGTCGTAAGAGGCGACGAAAGGAGACCCCCCCCTACCCCCCCCCCCCCCCCACCGCACTGTCCACTGACTATTTCTCCTCCCACTTGGCCCTGCCTCCCTTGCTGGACTCCCGTATGACGACCCACGCGACGTACAATGGATCTGATTCGGATGTGGCTTTATTCTTCATCATCATCTTTCTCATCTTCATTATCACCCGCTCGTCGTCTCGATTAGCCATAGTTGAATAAATATGTTACGTTAAGCCCCATTAATCAATCAATCACGAATCTGTTAACCCTCTTTAATGATGACCTTGGCAATGTTCTACTTACAACGAGTCTGTTAACCGTCTCTTATGATGACTTTGGCAATGTTCTGATGACCCCGATTCTCTTGACTTCCGTATGTCGATCTTGGCAATTATTTCTTTTACATCGATATTCGTTCTCGTTGTATGACATTTACATTTCAAAATATACTTTTTCAACCATAATTTACTTATTACATACATCTTGTAGGCGCGAATGACACTCGCTGTTAAAAGCGCCCTAAATCCCCCCAAAAAAAACAATGAAAGCGACGGTCATGAAAGTTGCTCGGCTTGTGACAGTTTTCGGTGAAATTAGTGATTGGCACAGCCGTTCCATGTTGCAGCGGTCGGTAACCTTACAAATGGTTCCAAAATTAAAAGATGTTATTCGAAACTTTCGTTCTGTGTGCTATAATGCACATTCTGCATGTTGAGTTGTTTAATGCTCGATAGCTGCAGCTTGTTCGACGTCTAAGTGCGAGTGTCGTTGTAGTGGTCGTGGTCCACTTCAATTGCTTTCACATAAGCTCGAGGAAAAAGTTGTTGTACTGGCATGGGATCGGATTCTGGACATTTAGCTTTGAAGCTAATTATGGTGTTCTGGAAAAGTGCTTGATTTGATGGTTGATTTCGCCAATGTTGGTAGGGATGGTGATTTCGGCAATGTAGGTCTACTTGGCGGGGGTCAAAGTCTTCAAGGTTTCCGCGTGTTGGATAACCCTCATCATTCATGGGTGATCCCTTAAAAGATTTTTTGTTATGGTGAAAACTTTGAAGAGTTTGTGTGTTTGACAGTTAAGACAAGAAGGTTCTTGTTTTTGTATAAACAGCAACTGCTTGCTAACAGCGTTCTGTGGGTGCTGCTCCTGCTGCACATTGGGTTTGCAAAATCTCGCTGTCGGTTGACAACACAATGTCGACAATGTAGCTTACTTGCTTTTTCATTTCGGCTTTTACTTGGCCTCGCAGAAAGTAGCCTGTCAGGTCTTGGCACACTTTGAGATATCGAAGAAATCGAGCTTCATTGAGATGATGAGTGGAAACCTACAAAACACAAAGCACTGGCATTAAAACATAATTCCCAAGTTGCATGGAAACAAAATATAATATAATGAATAAAAACCACATTTTAATTATGCCTGCACTTGTGTGCCTTGTTTAAGATTTTTAAGAGTTCTGCATAAAAGAACAGCAGAACATACTTTGATGTAAGTATAGAAAGGGTAATGTGCTTATTTCAACTTAACACAGATCTCTGTTGGTATAAAAATGTTACGTTGACCTACATTCTTTTCTATTTTCATCCATTACATGTTTCACTTTTTCACAAATTCAATTCATTGGCCTATTAATGTACTGTATTTTAAATCCATAAACCGCATGCAATTCCTTTTAACCAAACCTTTGAAAATCTATGATAACAAAAAAGTAAAAATAGACACGTTTATGCCTGGGTTGCCAGATTCAATAACATTTCTCCAGAGACGGTAGATTATATTTACCTAAGCAAAATAGATGGTCGATACTGTTTGAAAGAAACACAGTTATTACTATCAGATACAGGGCTAACTGCTCTGTACATCTAGAGATGTGTGCCATTTCATGATTTGGACATTTGTAGATAGTCTGGTGATTATCGTGGTTTATGCACTTACAATAGGCTGCCATTTAGAAAATTATTTTTTTTAATTAGTTGCTTATTTAATTCGGTAGGCCCTACTTGTCTACAGTCCCAATTCACCAACTTCCTTAACGTTCGTCTTTAGTAAGCTCGGTTTGTTAACAATAGTTTCAACAAACATTACATTCAAAATGCAATGGAAGTCGCCAGTTTTGTTTGTTGCAAATCTCCAATTACGACAGTGATTGTCAACCTAATCGTAGACGTACTGAAACGCCTATACGAAGAGACCACCCAGCAAACACAAGTGGCGGTTCCCGCAGTAAACCCGCAGTACCTTCCCATGCGGGTTTGGTGCGGGTAATCCATACTGGCCCCTTGAGAAAGTGATAACCGGGTCTGTAGCGGGACCCATGCGGTCCTACCCGCAGTCGAGTGCGGGATGAATGCGGGTTTTCCCATACCATGCCAGCTCCCTAGTTCTATTCCACACATTACCCGCATGGTATAACTACTATTCCCACAGTGTGGGTTTCATGCAGGGTTGGCCCGCAGTATTCAAGCACTGTGTAGGTACACTGCCCATACCGCACCCGCACAGATAGCTACATTCCTGGGTGCACCCCACGCACTGCCAGCACGGTATACATACTTTTCCCGTGGTGTTAAATCGCTGATTATGCACTCTGCCCGATATCAATAATATTGGTAGAAATATGTTAACGATTCCATGGAATAGCATACTACGTGCACGTGAGTAAACACGTTCACTGATAGTACGTCATTCCCTGGAATCTTTGTATTTCTACTAATTATAGAACCGTCCTATAGAAGCATTATACGTACATGTGATGGCTTGTTGGTCTAGTTCCCTGCGGCTCGTTCGTCTAGTTGTGAAGCTCGTTGGTCTAGTGGGATTGTGGGAATTAATTAGTTCTTCCAATGCAGGGTCTAGAGTTCAAATCCCAGTTCAGGCTGGTTTTTTTTTTTACTTTGGCCTTTGACTTTAATTTTGATCTTATTGACCTGTACATGTAAATGCGACTTTGGAGCCCCCATAGTAACGCAACGTACAAGTTGTATACATGTCCCCCACTGAAAATAAGTAGCTGTAACTTGTAAGTGGCTGTATACACTAAAAATACAAATATAAATCATTGAATTTTTTGTAATTGGCCTACGGTAAAATCTTACCGTAAATCTTCAACATCTCACATATATATATTAGAGTACATCTGGGTAGCTTCTCACTCTGTCCTCAAAGATATTTATTCTTATAATATATAAGATTAAAGATGTATATGGAAAACCATTATAGATTGTAAAATGAATTGGAAATTAGAAACCAGGAGATAAGGTGCCAATGATCAGTTGAACTAAATATCAATAGTACTCAACTAATATATCTAATTGCGTATTTAATTACGGAAATATAACTAGTATAAACTTACATCAATAATAGTAAATAGTAAATACAAAATACAGTACATGACATCCACTTTGGGCAGCAGTCTCTGATTAGGAACAAATAATTGTTACCGTGCTTAATAACTACAAAATAATAAGTTCCACAAAATAATTGTTACCGTGCTTAATAACTACGAAATAATGAGTTCCACCTAGGTATGTGCAAGTACTCGAAAATTCGAGTCGAGTAGTTGGTAAATACGCAAGGAAAAAACCAATTTACATATTCATTAAATTCTGATTAGGAACAAATAATTGTTACTGTGCTTAATAACTACGAAATAATGAGTTCCACCTAGTTCAAGTACTCGTAAATTCGAGTCGAGTAGTTGGTAAATACGCAAGGAAAAAACCAATTTACATATTCATTAAATTCTGATTAGGAACAAATAATTGTTACCGTGCTTAATAACTACGAAATAATGAGTTCCACCTAGGTATGTGCAAGTACTCGAAAATTCGAGTCGAGTAGTTGGTAAATACGCAAGGAAAAAACCAATTTACATATTCATTAAATTCTGATTAGGAACAAATAATTGTTACCGTGCTTAATAACAACGAAATAATGAGTTCCAACAAATAATTGTTACCGTGCTTTATAACAACGAAATAATGAGTTCCACCTAGGTATGTGCAAGTACTCGAAAATTCGAGTCGAGTAGTTGGTAAATACGCAAGGAAAAAACCAATTTACATATTCATTAAATTCTGATTAGGAACAAATAATTGTTACCGTGCTTAATAACTACGAAATAATGAGTTCCACCCAGGTATGTGCAAGTACTCGAAAATTCGAGTCGAGTAGTTGGTAAATACGCAAGGAAAACCCAATTTACATATTCATTAAATTCTGATTAGGAACAAATAGTTGTTACCATGCTTAATAACTACGAAATAATGAGTTCCAACAAATAATTGTTACCGTGCTTAATAACTACGAAATAATGAGTTCCACCTAGGTATGTGCAAGTACTCGAAAATTCGAGTCGAGTAGTTGGTAAATACGCAAGAAAAAACCAATTTACATATTCATTAAATTCTGATTAGGAACAAATAGTTGTTACCATGCTTAATAACTACGAAATAATGAGTTCCAACAAATAATTGTTACCGTGCTTAATAACTACGAAATAATGAGTTCCACCTAGGTATGTGCAAGTACTCGAAAATTCGAGTCGAGTAGTTGGTAAATACGCAAGGAAAAAACCAATTTATATATTCATTAAATTAGAATATCGTTGATGAAGATCAATTCTTTGAGATGCCTCCTCAATGCCCTGTGCCTAGCAGCCGCCCTTAAATTCTTTATTGGAATGCTGGAGGCATATCCAAGACAAAATTTGCTGAGTTCCGTCTATCGATTGTTAAATTGTGATCGATTGTGCAAAAAACAAATAACCTGGCCCACAGAAGGAAAGCCGTGTGCCAGAATTCAGCAGCTGAGTCTGCTGAGCAAGCTGAGTGTTCCAGTATTAAGCTACTTACTTCACTGACAGTAAGCAAGGCGTTCCATTATTCAGTATTCTGAGTCTGCTTGGCAAGCGAACTAAGCGGAACAAAGTGCCGCTGAGTCCAATTGCTAACCTCAAAAACGCGGTAAATACGAAACTTTTATTATTGGGCGTTTCCTTCTTTTAGTATTTAATACTTGAATCCTTGCACTTAAATAGCAGATTAAGCCATATTTTGTACTTAAATATCAGACTACCCATTTTGTGGCAGCAATAGTTTCACGAAGAAGAATCAGAAATGGAACAAATGGTATTTTGATGACCCACCATCTTAAAAACAAGCGTTTTCGTTCCAAAATTACCTTAAAAACAAGCGTTTTCGTTCCAAAATTACAAGTCAGCGCAGTAAGTATGACGTCATTTTCCGCTTACCTAAGTGAACTCAGTAGCTGAATTCTGGCACGCGGCTGAAGCACATATTTATTGGATAGCTAGGAAGAAAAATTACTGACAAAACTTTCGGCATAGGGGGAAAAAACTAATAATCTTCGTAGTCCAAGATCTCCTCGTATGGGTTGATATTCTTCCGATGGAACTTGGATGAGTGGGCCGGTTCTGGTTCTTCTAACTGTCGCCATAGTTCCTCCTCAAGAGTCTCATCTTCATCTTGATGAGCATCAGCCTCGTTTTCGGACACTTCTTCTTGCTGTGGGGACTTGGGCAACTGGACTGGCACTGGCTTTTGTTTGCGTGAACCCCGTCCTCCATCCAAATCACGGGCATTGCGCAGCCATACCTTGATGATGTTCTCCACGTCACAAACCTTGATGTTTGGCCGGGCAACTCTGGCAGCAACTTAAAAAAATAATTTTCCATTAGCTTACACATGAACATGATGAGTAGGAATATAAGAGAAAGAATGAGGTGCAGATGTGCTAATACAGAGATGCAAACTTGTTGCAGACTTTTGCCTACACAAAAGTGTATAATATAATATGCGCTTTTGCTCTGGTTTAACATTGGGTGGGGATACTCGATTTGCATGTTTTCTAATTTATGTTGAGACGCACAAAATACATAGGCCTACAACCTGTGGGCCGCACACAGGTTGTAGGCCTATGTATTTTAAGTTTTAACCCTTTAGCCTGTAGTGTACCTCACCTACCTAGCTACATATTTTACAACAATTTACTTGAAAACCGCTTTTGTTTTCCGGAATAGGTTAGTTTTAGTGTTCAGTTTAGCATAAAAAAATGCTCATATAGTCCTCCCAACAAAACTATTCTCATGCTTTCATCACAGGCCATGTCCAGAATGGCAACATAACTTGTCATTCCTCTGTGTGCTTGATGGAAGATTGCATCGGATTGTTCTCAGTTTGTTAGTTGGCCAACTTGTCCGATGTTGATAAATGGTAATTCTCTCATTTATGTAAGTTGCTATTAATAATATTACACGGTTAATATTTTTTAAAATTAATTACAAATATAAGTTTGTAGTAACAAAACCAATAAGTCATGTTTGAAGAGAAGTGATGATTGAAAATAGATCCCGGGCACCCAGCCATTCACAGCTTTCGATACCAAGAAATGGCGGAAACGCCGGTGTTTAAACGACTTTATTTCATAAAACTAAAGTAGGACGGACTATACCTTTACAGTTTAGACCTACCTCTAGAATAAAGTGGAATATTAGAATAAATACTTGCTGCGAGTAGTTACTCTATGGATCATACAGTTAAGTGTGAATTTTTATTCATTTTGACAGGCTTTCAATAAAAACAAAAGACTACCAATGTTGCTCACAGCTTGCTGGATTTTGATAGTTCCTGTGAACTTCTTCGAATTCTCGAACTCTCATTGGGTACACAACAAGGTCTACTTGATCGAGACGAGCCTCCGCCAGGTGGAGCCTGGCGGAGGCTCGTCGAACTCCCGAGTTCAACGACCCTCCGCCAGGCGGAGATTAAGTAGCCATCTTAGTATTCGGCAATAGTGTGCGCATGATCACAGGCAGTAAACCGTCCGCGGAAGTTTACTTCGAGGCCTCAGGGGTTATGACGAAAGCATGAGAATAGTTTCGTTGGGAGGACTATAACATCATCACATTTTCTGAGTTTAAAGGGGAGACTGAGTCCAGAGTTTAATGCAGTATTTGGACTCAGCACTACAGATGACAAAAAGTGTGTTAGTTTCTTAAATGTTAACAGCCCATTTACAAAAGCATGCAGGCCTACACAATAATGTTAAACCCGATATGCCTTCTCCCCACCCCACCCCAACCTTTACCACAGCACTCAAATTATTGACGTCTTAAAAGTATTTTTTACACTTGAAAAAGGTGAAAAAACATTTAATAATATGTAATAATAATAATAATGTCATTATTAATTTTGTGATACAAAAAAAAAGATGTTGATCAATTTACAACAAAGCATTAGATCTGGCATAAAAACCCTGCACAGTAGGTTTAACAAAGGCCTACTCAATAGTCAACAAGTTTTAAGAAATTCCATTGTTATAGTATTAGGTAGGTAGGTCTTGAATACCTATTTGGTATAAATGAACTTACGTTTGATAAGGGACAGCGCCCGCGAAAAGGTACAAATGCTTTTCTTCTCTTTCGTGCCAATCCAATTTAATTGGATGGCAACGTTTTTTGCCAGCACTTTCTTGCATATCGTCCTTACCACATCTGTGTCGTTTTTCCCACCGAATACACCCAGGAAACCAACCTGAAACATTAGGAACATTCTAGGCTAAGAAATCATTGAGATGATTGCTTCATGATGCCCACGACAAAATTTGTTTCACCAAGCGTTCTAGTGCTAATTTTTTTTAAATTTAATTCTAACTTTTTTAAATTTAATTCTAATTTTTGAATAGTAAGTTGCCTATTCGAATTTCGAAATAAATATTCCAAATGTGAATGTTTACATACCCCTAGAATATGTGTAGGTCTACTATTAAACAATGATTCAAGCAGTACAAGACCTACAATATTAGGCCTAGTAGAGGTTACTTTAAAAAAAGTTCATCTCACCCTTTTCTTCATCTCCAGTTTGTCCTCTAATAAGGTATCCAACCCATAGAGATCTTGCATGCTGGTGCACGGTAGGCCCTCCACATCGTCTGGCGCCGATTCTTCTCTTACTACGCTACCAACACTGCGTTTTTGTAGGGTGCCTAGTTGCCTTAGCACATCTTGAAGGAGCGTAGTATTGTGTCGCTCCTGTCGGAGCAACTCTTCGAACTTCCCATTGAGACGCTCAATTGAAGCTGCAAAATACATCAAGATTGACATTAATAATTGCAATTTTGAATTTATCACAATAACAATCACACAGAAGAAATTACAACATTGAACACTATCTTTTTAGTGCTTACCGGTATTTGTGATGCAATTTACACATGCTTCACTGCGCTGATATGAAGGGGACTGCGTTGGTGTCCGTGGTTCATGGTGCACAGCAGCAGTTTGTACTTGGACTGGACTTTTGGTGGATGATTTGGTGCGTGGTGGTAATGCAGGACTGGCAATAATTGGAGTAGGCCTACTTTGTGTTGCAAGGCTCATGATTGGGCTACGTGAGACTAGCTGAGGGGTACGGTTGGGTACACTGGTTTTCCTTTTCAGTGGCAATTCACTGCTGGAATCGTCAGACTCTACCAGTACAGCTTTCCTTTTCCGCAGTCGCAACTTTGGCACACTGTCCACATCTGAAGTCAAGCAGGATGCCTCGTCGTCGTTTTCTAAAACTTTTCTTTTTTCTATAGCCTTTTCCATGGAAACTAAAAATAACAAGAAACATCATAATGAGCTCACCTAATTAATAAATATTTCTTAAGACTAACTGAATAGAATACATTAAATACCTCATTCATTAGAGATAATGGCAAAAATTCAATTTATTGCAGACCTAAGCAATATATTATAATACCAATACTATCAATAGATGGGGTCTAGTTTTGCTTTAGGCCTATACCCATTTTTAATAATATTTACTCTCGAAATAAGTAAAGAAAATAAATAATTTATATACAAATACAAGTTATTGAATTTCAGAGTACAAGCCCCATTCACCTCCCCCACAATAGTTGTTAGCGCGGGGAAGTAAAGAGAAAAGATTGTATAATAAGAACTGAAAGTGGACTGTATATTTTGAAATGAACTTACCGAGAATGCAGTGAAGTGGAGAATAGTGTGATGCCGAAGTGCAGAGACTAGCCTAGTAGTTTGCTAGGTAAAGAAAAGAATAACGAACCCAGGGTTGAAAGGAGAAGAAAGAAAGAGTAAGAAAAACGCCTCAAGAGAGGCTCGAACCACAAGCAGCAGCGGGTAGACAAATGGTTGAGCTCGACGCTCGGAGTTCGCTAGTGGTTCGAAGGCGAGATGACAGGCACGTCGGAGAGATGAAACTAGACTGGGGACTGCACATTGCAGCTCAAACACGAAAACATGCATACGTCACAAGGGGAGGGGAAATCGAGATAAGAGCGAAGGGCGTAGAAGGACGTGACGTAAACAACCGGAAGAGACTTAAACCTATATATGAAATTACAAACTAGAGAGGTAGGCGCGAACATACCGCCCACCAAAAAATGAAAAAAATCATTTTTTCTAGAAAACGAGAATTCAAAACGAAACTGATATAACAAGTAAAATGAAAGAAGAAACGATACGAAAAGCTCCTTCGCACCTAGGTGGAGGGGAGCGTGACCAGTTTGTTGACTGGTCGAGTGTGAACCCCGGACGCCGTACGAACAGAGGCGACGCGGGAAACACCGTCACGACCGGGAAAGAGAGCTTCCACTCGGCCGATCGGCCAGGAAAGGGGGGAAGTAGATGCCGAGAGTGAGAATACGACATCTCCTACTTTGAGGTTAGGACTACCACGAACCCACTTGTTCCTTTGCATTAAAGTGTTGAGGTACTCCGAGCTCCAGCGGTTCCAAAACGATTGATGAATTTGCCGAACACGGTGCCAACGAGCAAGGGGTCTGACATTGACGTCAGGGTCAGAGAGGTGCTCGGGAGGAGCAAGCAAGGGAGCGCCTATCAGAAAGTGCCCGGGGCTGAGGTAGTCGACACCTTCGAGGGGGTCCGCGGAGGGGGCGCATAGAGGGCGGCTGTTGAGCACGGCTTCAATGCGTGCAAAGAGGGTGGCATATTCTTCATGTGTAAGGGAGCTGTCTCCAATGAGACGATACAATAAAGACTTCGCGGATTTTACCACCGCCTCCCAGAGGCCTCCGAAGTTAGGAGCGTAGGGAGGATTGAAGTGCCAGTGGACTTGGCGGACGGCGAGAGCACTGAAGAGGGGTTCTTCCACGCGAGAGAGAAAGTCGTGCACTTCACGCAGATGTCTGGCTGCTCCCACGTAGTTCCGCCCGCAGTCGGAGTACACATGAGCAGGAAGGCCTCGCCGAGAAAGAAAACGATCGAAGCAGGCCAGGAAAGCTTCAGTGGATAGCTCAGATACCATCTCCAAGTGCACCGCTTTGGTAGCCATGCATACGAACACGCACAAGTAACCTTTGGTGAGCGGTGCGTTCCGACGCATGCTGGTTTTGACCATGAAGGGCCCGGCAAAGTCAGTCCCGACATGGGAGAAGACCCTGGAGCACTGCACGCGAGGGGCGGGAAGATCAGCCATCTGAGGTTGCAAGGGCTTTGCACGGAACTTGTGGCACGAGAGGCAACGATGGATGCGCTGTCGAAGCAAGCCACGCAGAGACACGATCCAATAAAGTTGTTGAATCAGCGCTTGAACAGTTCTAGGGCCGGAATGGAGAGAAATCTTGTGGTAGTGATCGCAAATGAGTACCGACAAGTGCGCCTCCTTAGGGAGAAGGAGGGGGTGACGAGCTTCTTCAGCAAGGGAAGAATGACGTAGTCTACCGCCCACCCTGAGAAACCCGGAGGGGTCGAGAAAGGGCTTGAGAGAAGCGAGCTTGGAGGACACTTGACGCTCTTGGCTCAACTGGCGAATTTCTGGGGCGTAAAAGTGATGTTGAGTGAGACGTAGAAAGAGATCCAGAGCGTCCTTGAGCTCGAGTGGAGTGACAGTACCACGGAGAGGGGAAGCATGTGAGCGTCTCGCGAGAAGGAGGCGAGCGAAGCGAAACGCCCAGGCGAACACACGCTGTGCTTTAAGAAGTGTGGAGTATTTCCGGAAGTTCTCTAGCAGAGGGTCCAAAGCGTCGACGTGCGCTACGAATGCGTGTACTGAAGGCTTCAGTTCGGGCAACTCCTCACAGGAGTCGAATGAGGGTGATGTCCGAGACCACAACTCTTGAACAGCATGCAGGAAGTTGGGACCAGAGAGCCACAGAGGGTGCTCAAGGAGCTGAGTCGGGGTCAAACCACGAGATGCGCAATCGGCAGGGTTTTCTGCGGACGATACGTGATGCCAGTCGACAGGAGAAGTGCTCTCAAGCACCTCGACGACGCGGTTGGCGACGAAGGTCTTGAGGCGATGAGGGGGAGTGGACAGCCAGGCAAGCACGATTCGTGAGTCGGTGAAGAGATGAACAGAGCTTGAGACGAGGGGGAGCAGCGAGGGCAAGGTGTCACGTAGCAAACGAGTGAGCAGGAGAGCAGCCGATAGTTCCAGTTTCGGAATAGTCAGGGGTTTAACTGGGGCGACCTTGCTTTTCGCGCGCACGAGACGAACTTCACAGGTGGAAGGGCTGGTCTGTGATTGCAGATACAGCACA
Organism: Isoperla grammatica; assembly: GCA_945910005.1. Taxonomy (NCBI): domain Eukaryota; kingdom Metazoa; phylum Arthropoda; class Insecta; order Plecoptera; family Perlodidae; genus Isoperla; species Isoperla grammatica. The sequence goes on along the minus strand of OX246737.1, from coordinate 93,878,655 downwards.
GCTGCGTAGGCTTTCTCGGAGGCGTCGCAGAAGCCGACGACACGATGAGAGTGGCCAACACGAGGGAAGGCGCGAGGGACATGAAAGTTGGCAAGGGCGGGAACTTCAGCGACTGCCGAGAGCCAGTCGTGAGAGAGATGATCGGGAAGCGTATCATCCCACTGCACCTGGGACAGCCATAGTTGTTGGAGGAAGATCTTCATTGAGCAAACGAAGGGTGTGAGAAACCCCAGGGGATCGAAGATGCGTGCGATGTAGGACAATGCCGTACGTTTTGTGACAGTTCCTTGGAAAGGTACGGTGAGAAAAGAGAAATCATCCGAGTTGGAGCTCCACAGTAGGCCGAGGATCTTGATGCCTTCATCTTCGTTAGAGAACACGAGTGGAGTCTCGAGATGGTCTTCAGGTAGAGTGGCCAAAGCAATACGATTGTTGCTCGCCCACTTACGAAGCTCGAAGCCGCCGCGCGCAAGGAGAGCTTGCAACTGTTTCTGGAGGGCGATGGCTTCAGAGAGATTTTCAGCGCCAGACACGATGTCATCTATGTAGGTATGCGACGTGAGGGCATGTGCAGCCAGAGGGAACTGTTCTCCTTCGTCACGCACCAGTTGCTGCAAAACACGTTGGGCTTGGAAGGCAGAGGGGGTTAGCCCGTACGTGACTGTGTTGAGCTCGTATTCTAGGACGGGAGAACTGGGGGAAGGTCGCCAAAAAATGTGTTGGACGGCCCGATCCGAGGAGCTGACAAGGATCTGACGATACATTTGACGGATGTCCGCACAGATGACGATAGAATGGGTTCGGAAAGAAGTGATTACACTGGAGAGGTCACGTTGGAGTTTCGGTCCACTGAGTAGGAGTTGGTTCAGAGAGACGCCATCTTGGTCCGGTGAAGAGGCGTTAAAAACAACTCTCAGCTTGGTACTGGAGCTCGTGAGTTTGTGGACACAGTGGTGTGGAATGATATAGCTGGCAGGGGAAGAGACGTGCTGCATATGCTGGGCATGTTCATAGTCTTGCATGAACACTTGATAAGCAGCGTTGTGCTGAGGGTTGCGTCGCAAACGTCGCTCTAAACTCAGGTAGCTCTGGAGTGCGGCCTCACGGTTGCTTCCGAGTGAGGGACGCGACGGTTTGAAGGGAAGAGCTACTGAGTAGCGTCCGCACGCGTTACGTGAGTGGGTGTCCTTGAAGTGACGTTCACACCATTGATCTTCAGGATCTTCTTCAGGGAGACGAGGAACTTCTTCTACCTCCCAGAATAAGCGCAAGCTGCGCTCGAGGCTAGAGGAACACACAAAGAGAGAGACAGGAGGGTTGGTCGGTGGTTCCTTGGACTGAGTTGGTCCCATGACAACCCAGCCAAACATGGTGTTGAAGGCCGTAGGGTTGTTGCCGCGGATCGTGTCACCTGACCTATTCAAGATTTCGGGGTAGAGATCGGCACCCAGCAGAAAGTCTACTCGGTCCGGGGAGCAGAAACGGTTGTCTGCAAGACACATTCCTTGGAAACGTTGGAAAACGTCACAGGATACTTCACTGGTCGGCAGGTGACTGGTTAAGTTCGGCAGAACCAGAGCTCGAACCATGAGTGTTTTGAGAGAGGAGAGGCGCGAGGTAATGGAGCACTGTACAGTGCCACGTGCTTGAGTAGCAGCAAGGCCTATCCCCGATAACTCGAAGTGTGTAGGTTCAACTTTCAGGCCCAACTTCCTGACCAGCGACTGAGATATGGCAGAGACTTGCGAGCCGGGATCCAGCACTGCGCGAAAGGGTTGAAATTGTCCGTGAGAATCTTGAATGAGAGCGCGTGCGGTGCCTAACAGCACAGTAGGTTGGCTGCGCGTGGTGTCTCGGAGATGACAGGAGAGAACGCGATTCGAGGAACCGGCTTCTTGAGAGGATGAGCTGACGTCATGAGAGGGATTGACGTCACGATCTAAGGGAACACTGCCATATGAATTGTCCTGGTACGCGGAAGTACTCGTGGAGTGTAAAAGAGAGTGATGATGCTTACTTCCGCAGGTGGAGCAGGCGTTCTTTGAATTACACTGCGACTTCATGTGAGCGCCGAGACAATTGAAACAGCGTCGCAATTGGCGCAAGGTGTGATACTTGTCATCAATGGATTGCTTGCGGAATGTCTCACACTTATAAAGCGTGTGACAAGATTTACACACGGGGCAAGATGAATTGGCGTCGGAGCGCGAGGGTTCAGAGCGCTCACGTCCCGAGCCAGAAGAGGGGGTGGCTTCTTTAGTAGCGATAAATGAATTCAGTTTCTTCACAGGGGAAGAAACCTTGGTACGACTGGCAATAGGTTTACCTACAGAGCATAATTCGAACGTGCGTGACTGTTCTTCGATAAATTCTATCACCGAACTGTAATTAGGAGTAGTGTGGGAAGACTGTTTGTTCTCGAATGCTTTACGAGTTGAACTGTCGAGCTTAGCCAAGGTCAACGAGAGTAACAAAAAATCACCTAGGTCGGGTAATTCTAATGCTTTCAATGCATCAATCGCGTTACGATGCACGCTGAGAAAACTTTGCAAGCTAGCATGTGACGCAGATTTCAGAGGTGTGAAGTCCAGCAGTTGCTGCACATACAAACTAGCCAGCAAACGTTTATTCTGATAACGGGATATCAGCGCCTGAAAGGCGAGAGGGTAGTTTTCATTGGAGATTTGAAAACCGGAAATAGTAGTCAGAGCAGCGCCTGACAACGAAGTTCTCAAGTAATGAAACTTTTGTATGTTGTCGAGTGAATCATTTCCGTCAATTAGGGATTTGAAAAGAGAATAAAATTCGGTCCATTGCGAAATATCTCCCGAGAAATTGGGAAGATCGATTGTGGGTAGATTAATATAATTCTTAGGAGAAGCTGTAGCCACATCCGCGGGTGTAGCGCTATTTTCACTTAATTTGACAGCAGCAAGAAAACGAGATTGTGCTGCGTACAAAACTGTCTCAAAACTTTCAAACACCTTGTCAACTTCGACGGGTTTAGCAGGAGCAGTAAGTTGTGAATTTATGGCCGCGATGGCCAATTGTATCTGCTGAAAACTCGAGTCAAATGTCGACAACTTCTCGAACCTAGGCCTATTTAAGTGTAGGTTATCAGGTGTTAAATTAGCGAAGGCTTTGTACGTACGTTGGACAGACGCAAAAATGACTTCGCGCTGAGCAACAAGCTTTTCTTGTTCAGAAACAAGATCATCCATAATGAACAGAGGGGAAAACACAAGAAATTATGAAGGAAAAAAACACGAGAGAAATCCGTCAACACAAGCAGTGTTATATGTAAACCCAGCTGAATGTAGTTGAGCACACTGACCTTACTGTCAAAACAACAACGTGTATTGTTGAATACGTCACTTGTATGACGAGTTGCAGCGCGAGGGAAGAGAGTGACGTGTCCGCGCGGGACGACGCAACTGACGAGAGAAAAAATAAAGAAAATGATAAAGATAGCTTTGACTGATGGAATAACTGGCTGAAGATTCGGACGACGGAGGACCAAAAATGTTGGCGCGGGGAAGTAAAGAGAAAAGATTGTATAATAAGAACTGAAAGTGGACTGTATATTTTGAAATGAACTTACCGAGAATGCAGTGAAGTGGAGAATAGTGTGATGCCGAAGTGCAGAGACTAGCCTAGTAGTTTGCTAGGTAAAGAAAAGAATAAAGAACCCAGGGTTGAAAGGAGAAGAAAGAAAGAGTAAGAAAAACGCCTCAAGAGAGGCTCGAACCACAAGCAGCAGCGGGTAGACAAATGGTTGAGCTCGACGCTCGGAGTTCGCTAGTGGTTCGAAGGCGAGATGACAGGCACGTCGGAGAGATGAAACTAGACTGGGGACTGCACATTGCAGCTCAAACACGAAAACATGCATACGTCACAAGGGGAGGGGAAATCGAGATAAGAGCGAAGGGCGTAGAAGGACGTGACGTAAACAACCGGAAGAGACTTAAACCTATATATGAAATTACAAACTAGAGAGGTAGGCGCGAACAATAGTACTAGTGCCAAGAGCTACATATTAAACCTATTAATTGTCTCTAATCTTCTTATGCCTAGTATTTCAATGTGTTAAGTAAATTTAACTGCCAGGTAGGCCTAGACCTAGAGTAAAATGATTTCACCATGACAATGACCAATAGAAAATTACACTAAAGTGGGCTTACCTGGCAGTTAAATATAGTTGGCACAAACTGTACGTTGATATACCGGGCATTAGTTTAGTTTAGTTTATGTGATGCTGTCTATAAAACTGGATAGGCTACTTACAGGCTTTGTATTTCACGAGTACTGGGAACTTCTCCCAATCGATTGCTGGGACCAATTTATCTCTGGTAGCCTTCCATCTTTGCGAATCAGTAAACTGTGATGGCCAAAGACATTTGGTTGAATTTTCAACCAGCCAATTTGATGGTATAACTGACAATGGCTGTTCTTCTTCCTCCGTGAATTGTACGACAACAAAAAGTATGGGAGGTCTACGGCAAAACCAAATATAAGTACAAGAACCAAACTAAATACAGTAGCTAGGCCTCATGATTGACTAGGAAAACGCTCTTGTGTGACACGTTGATAAGCGAGCGTGTACATATCTACGAACTTTCTGACAAAATATTCTCCAAGTTAATAAAAACAACAATTAACAACAATCGAAGAAGGACATTGCAAACATTTTTCTAATTGCTATACCCTAGCTATTATACTTTATTACTTTCCGACATTGTTGAATGCAGTGCAATGTTCTTTGGTAAGATTTTCCGTCGTCATGTTTTCAACACGGTCCGCCACCGTTAGGCTACTAACACATATTGACAGCAACAGAAAGCTATTCTACCTCTAATACATATCAGATAGCGCTTAAATTAGTATATTCGTGACCGGACAAAAATTTACTTTAAATTAGCCACACACATTTTGCCGTTACTGTGTTTCAGAAAAATATTTTTGAGTAACTTTTGTGTAACTTTGCCAGTACGGATCAGATCGCCATAAAATGAACATATTCGTGACCGGATTTTTTTTGTAAAAATATGGCTATCTCACATTTTGCCGCCATTTTGCTTCAGAAAAATATTTTGCAGTAGGCTAACTATGGCGTAACTTTGTAACATTTCGAACGATTTAGTCACAAAACTATACTCTTTCAATCCACATAGAGGCCTGTGAATGGTCCAAATTTCAACTTGATCGGACTTTTCGTTCGACCCCTATCGACAGACATAAAAAAAAAAAAACAGAACGAAGTGCCATAAAGGTCTAATGGAGACGCTCGCTTAATAATTGAGCCTGATTCCAAATTAATGGAAATATCCAGCAATGAGGTGCCTGTATATCCAATGGCAATGCTATTAATGGTCGAGCCCTGCCAAGTAAGAAACTAGCTAACAAATTTGTTTTATGATCAAGAGAAGCATTAATGACGTTCTTCCATAGCCTCGTCCAAAGTAAGATAGAAGCCTAAATCAAATTTGGACGAATGAAACTAACATTTTGTGAAAGTATGCATGTGGAAAACGATGCAGCAGTTAACGGAATTAAAACTCACATTTTTTACATCTACATATGCCTGAATTTTCGACTAATAAGACCATCATGTAGCCTATAGGGTAATACATGGACATAAAGTTGTAGGAGATGGCGAAGCCTACAAATAAGTTGTGCTCGAAGACATATAATAAATTAGTAAATGGCGGTAGCAAATAAACTTGAGACTAGGAATTTTTTCACAAGAAATGGAATTTTAACCACGCTAAAAACTCTAGAAGAGTCAGAGATGAAACGAGCCTACTCGCAGTGTCGCATAGGAAAACATACAAAATAATGTTTGTATGGCAAAACAACAGCCTTCTTGTCAACACTTGACAAAGGATATGAGCTGTAGTCAGCAGAAAGGGTTTGAACTTTATAAATGAAAAGTTCAGAAGATTTACAAGGAAAGGAAAAAAAATCCTCGAGTTGAGAAAACTTCTGTCCCACGATGAAAATATTATGAAGCTCGTCCTCGATAAAGTTTGCTATTTTCATTATATGGCCATTAGCAAGATAAACGTAAGAGTCACGGCCATTAGATGCAAGTCGGAACTCTGGACCCACTACTTTATTGTAGTGGGTACCATCTAATCCATCACATGGTCCATTCTTGTGCCCAATTCTACTGCTATCTACAACAGAGAATCGCTTTTCATCAGAGCTGCACTTCACATTATCAACATACTCATATTCCCTTAAACGCCTGCAGACTTGTTGTAGCGGGTCAGTTGTTTTCCGCAGCATACGTTTCAAGCTAAAAAGGAAGTTTTCATATGGGAATGCACTGAATGTATCAAGTGGACCAAACAGTTTGGCATGACTGCAAAGATGGACAAGATTGTGAACATTGTAAACCAAAAACTCATTGCCGTACAAATTAGCAGCTTCAGTTACAAATAGTCTTAGAAGTGTATCTGCATGGTCATTTAAATCAGAATTAAGAGACTCTGAAACAAGGATTGTAGTCGCACAGAATAGAAGCATGAAGTGGTGATAAACTTTATCGCTGAGAACCTCTTTCAAGTAAACTGGACCCAAGTACAGCAACATTTGGCGATATTCTGTCGCCTTCCAACGCTCTACTTCAGACAATGACCTCGGTTGTCGATTGAATTCGGATGGCCAGTAGGACTGGGCTCCTAGCAGACTGGAACTCAGGTGGTCAAGGCTCCTCAAAGGCAAACGTTGAGCGCTACTTCTATCTTTCCAGGCCATTATGAGCCGTCGCACAACACCTAAGTAAATGAGATGCATAGGATCTAATGGAAATTTACTCACAAGTCCAATGTTTAATTTTGTTAAAGGTGATACAGACTTGTGGTGGTCAGGATTAGCCATTTCGTTGAACGAAATATCTGTTCTCAGAGGTGCGTCATTGTCAGGAAATGTCACCCGTCCAAAATGAACGCCTCTCTGCGAACAGTTGTCACACCCATAATAGCCGTTGAATGATTTTGTGCATTTTATGAAACACTTGGCTGGTGTGTCACAACAAAAGAGTCTAACCTGAACTGTTAACTTGGAGCTCTGATAAGATAAACCATTTTCTTTTAGGCTAGCAAGTTCATTTACAAAGTCATTTAAAAAGGCCTCAACTGGGGGTTTTGCTGTGCCACAAAACAAAGCTACAACAAAAGGCTTTTGTTTAGAATCCTCGTGTATGATGCATAAAATCGGCCAAAACTGCGTATTGGTGCTTTTATACAACGGTAATCCATCGATGTTGAAACTTAAATTTATTGTCTTGGGGACTGAGGATGGAAAGTTATTTAGCCTGTTAGTAATACCATTGGCCAAACCAAAATAACAAAATTTTCCATTTTCCATATCGGTCGTCTGTATATTTCTCGGTGTTTTGAGAAGTGTTCTTGCGTCTTTTGGAAGTTCTGGGTGCCAAGTTTTTAAACCAGTAAGAAGCTTACTCAGAGCACTTTGTGTGACATTATTGTTTATGGCCCAGTCACGCAGGAACAACAGCAAACTCTCAACTGGTATCTCACTATCGTCATCAGTGTCTGAGATGTAAATCTCTTCAAATGCATGCTCATCTACATAATTTGCATTAGTGATCACTGAAGATACATCATCCACATCTTCGTGCTCTGAAGTCACACTTTCACTACCGGTACCACTATAGATCATGGGCGGCCTGGTGTCAGGACTATCACAGCTGATTTCTGCATCAGTTTCTAGTGGAGCCTGTCGAGTTATCTCTTCACTCAGAATATCGAGCTGTGTTTCTTTAAGAAGGATTTGAGCTGCTCTTCTTTTAAGTCGAATACGCTTTAACTTATTATGGCTTGTACCAGTTTCCATACTGCTAAAAAATTCCTGTTTGAACAGAAGGGCTTGGACCTACCATATAATAGGCTATACGTAGTAGGCCTAGAGTGTAGGCGAAACGGTTACAAAATGCAGGTTTTAGCTTATAGAAATAATTGACTACCTGAAATTATTTGTGTCCATTGCAGGATTGCAGGTATGCTGTTCAAATGCTTCTTTGATGATGCTGAAAAAAAAAAAATAATACACATAGGCCATACAATAAAAAAAGACAATCAAGAAAAATCCCTATGTATCGGATAGTCCAAACAGATTTCATCGAAATGGTTTAAAAGTATAAGAAATCGGTTTGACTTATTATTTTGTGTAGGCTTATGTCAAACGAAACGCAACAGTGTTATCAAAACAGTTGGGACAATGAAATCAACATGGCCTTCATAATAAAACGCAATAATAATCACCCACGTAGGTAAGCCTAAGCAGAGGTAAGAAACTTACCTAACCGAACAAGGAAACGGAAGCAAGGCAAGGCCTTGTGTATCCAAAGTGTCTGTCCGATACCGGTACGTTAAAAGTTAAAATACTTAGGCTATAGAAAATGTTATGTGCAACCGATCGCGCGCACCATCGCATCAGATATGGGTTGTGATTAAATAAATCGAAAAAACGGACGCATCAGACGCATACATGGGTTCGGCGCTTAAGGGAGAAGTGATCTGCGCACACATCGTGGAACCGATTTGACGTGTAGATATAACGTTTCAAAACTGTGTGGAAAGTGTCGGATATAGCCCTACATAGTCAAATCATGCTCTTTGGGTAAATCTATATTTCAGTGCAAAGCTTATTACATACCATAGTTTGGTCACAACAACAGCCATTACATTGTTGGCTACATTGAACAAGGCAGTAGGCATACTTCCCACTTCCATCTCAGCCCGTGCTAACTAGTACCCTAGATTTGTGTGATAGGGCCTACAACAGATAAAGCCTTAAGCCAGTAGATTGAGTAGGCCCTAGGCATAACCTAGTCCGAAATAGGAAGGGCGTAAACGTAGTATTTAGACTAGGGACGTGTTCGAATAGTACCAAAACGACGTTCATTCTTATTCTTATTCTTGACTTTACGTCATCAATCATCCGTGACGTATCTAGTACTGTCCGAATACTGTCGCGCGCGCGTGTCTACGTCATAAGAATAAGAATGAGAACGAGAATTGAAAGTGCACACTAGATTTCATTCTGGAAGTTGGCAGACGATGGGTCAGAACATATCTTAGTTAATTGTTAAGTATTTAAAGCCTGTGGCCTTCAAAAGTTACTACAATGTAATTTTTATTAAATACAATGCATATTTGATCTTACATTTTGGTTATACATGTTGATTTAAAAAAAAAATGTGGATCTGATGACGCGTAATGACCCTAACCCTACTTTAATCAAGTAATGTCCGGCTCTCGTCCGAATACGTGCAACTGGAGCGAGAATAAGAACAAGACCAAGAACAAGAATAAGAATAAGAACAAGAATGAAATCAAGAATGGTATTCAGACACGTCCTAGGCCTAGGGTAGGCCTATGTTTGTAAGCATGAGCTGAATTTGGGTCCTAGCCTAGCTAGGCCTAGTACCGAGGAAGCCCTAGGGGCCTAGGCCTAGTTGGCGCTTGTTTAGCCTAGGCCTAGGCCTATGACAGGAACTAAACTGGATTGGTCTAGGCCTAGGCTCCTAGCATGAGCAACATCTCCGTTAGGCCTAGATGTCAGGATACCAGTCAATGTGAAATAAAGAATAGCTAGCCTAGGCCTATGCCTACAATTAGGTTAGAGGTAAGTAGGCCTAGGCCTAAGCCTTATCTTCGAATTGACTGAATTTTTCGTCTAAAAATCGAGCCTGATAAGATGATTTGTACAAACGTGGTCCCCTAGACCCTTAGTAGCTAGTAGGCCTAGGCCTAGTAAACCTCTTTTCTGCGGCCGGGCCTTATAGCTGAGAAGGTGCTTGGTTTTACATAATTTTAGCTGTAGCTAGGCCTAGGCATAAGCCTAGTTATGTTTCTATATAACCTAAGCTAGGCCTAGGCCTAGCCCTAGCTACATGCAAATGATAAATCTGTACACAGTACAACAGTAGGCCTATAGAGGCCCTAGGCTAGAAGCATGCTATGGAGAGCGGTTATGTATTCGAGAATTCTGAACTAAATACATTGCAAATAGTTTCGTCCTTATTGACCAATGCATAGAGAAATAATGCAGGGACCAATGCTGCATTGTAAATAAGTTTTCAAATCCATTCACTCTTACCTTTCCGCTTTCGTTACTCCAGTAAATGGTCAATTCAGATCCAATGCTCCATATCCATGTGCAAGACGCTAGTAACAAGACACCTACCGCCAATTCGGACCAACAGTGCACTGCCTTCTGTGCATTCGGAGCGCGGCGCTAAATGGGCGCCACATTCAAACTCCATGTTCAAACCGTTAAACTGTAATAACTAATAACGTTAGGCTAGGTTAAGTTACATACCATAAAGCGTAAATTATCAATATAATGTGCTTTGGTCTGCCTTGTAATATGCATAAGAAGATGAACTTACCCAATTTTATTCCGATCGACGCCCGATGAATGTTCTAACATGATGAACACAACCTCCTGCTCGTAGGGTGGTGGTTCACACGTTTTTGACACACATTAAAAAATAATTTGTTTACACATTAAATAAATTCAATTGTGTTTATTATAGTGCACCACTGTACCCACTCAGTAAGACATGATTTTCAGTGGGGGACATATTTTACACATATTTTACTGTCATCGTTCCTGACGTCTCCGTTTACATTTAGACCAGATAGACATAGTTAAAACGTCTTCAAATGTTAAAAAACCATGCCCAAACCGGGAACCGAACCCTGGGCCTTCTACATTGGATAGCATGAATAAACATACTAGATCCAACAAGCCACACACGTACTAGAACAACGAGGTATTTTTTTATTTTATAGATTTATTTCAATATGAATCTATGAAGTCGCACGCTATGGTAATGTTGGTTTTGCCATTCAATGGAAAGTGGCATAGAAAGGTATGGAATAGGGATACAGGAAGGTGGGATACACCCTCTCATATAAATGCATATTTTCCAATCCTGTCACGAGTCCATTCATTTTTAAAGATTCTAAAATGAACGACGTAATTCGGCACAATCTAGAAAATGTACACATTTTCACCACAGTTTCAAATCTTATCAAATGCACGATCACAATAGAGCGATGGAGATGGAAAACTTATAAAATATATAGGCTACTAGTGGCCGGTGGGGCTACGATTTCGTTTTTGAGCAGAATTGTGAGGTTTTGGAATGACTTATCTCAAAATTAATGGTACGAATCAAATCGGTAAGTTGAAAACTATGACTTACTCTTTGATGTTGTGATTGTCTCAACGATGTATTATTAGAAATTAAAGTTCAACTGTGCATCATCATTTAAAACACGTGACTTAATGCGCGATAATCACAATATTCTTTGCTCCAAAAACTGTATGGGATCAACGAAGGAAAATGTACTGTGCCAGTGTGGTTTTGTTTGGGGAAATATGTACCTTACCCATACACAATCCCCACATGATTAATTGGTTAGATCCCCTAGGGGTGTCAGAGCACCGGGCCCGTGTGGGTATACTGTGGGAAAAATCTGTCGAAAATGTATATGTAAAACCCACACTTACCCCATACACGGCCCACACAGTCAAATATAGGCGGTCCCACACCCCGCACTCCGACGGCAGTGTCCATACGTTTCCCGCACTGTTACCGAACTCTACCCACAGTCGTGTGTTTGCTGGGCATCTACGTCTAATAGTAACCTAGCGGTTAAGACAGGGAACTGTCGGTTTTCATTGGCAACACATTTTCGATGGTAATTCTCGTGGTGAGTAACTAATCTGAGTAACTAAATGGCAAACGGTCTCCCATAGAACCAGTTTAGTCGCTATTATGATCTTGATGCCATGAGGGAACCGGGAGCACAACCAACAACGCCCACTGCTGGAGATCAACTGCCGTTTATTGTTACCAACATAGCAAATGCATTTCCGGGAGCCCTAACTCCTGGTCTACGATACAACATTTCCCCACCCTTATGTATGAGTTACCTTCTTCTCATATGTTAATATTTCAAAAAATTTGTTGCAAAAGATATATTGCTATAAAAGCAAAGAAGATAAACAAACTGGGTATTTTCTAAACGCATTAGAAGACCCCTGGCGCAAGCTACAGTATCTGGGTCCCAGCCATCTTGCTTCTCAATTACGAAGTCCACCGCTTTACGTTACTTGCCAAAGTGAGCTTTGATAGTTGACGCATCACTTGAGTGATAATTCCATCGGGTAGAATTTGCCTGAGGAATTTTCACCCCAGCTTCTTTCAGTAACGTGATTCTCTTTGGAGATTTGCTAAAGAAACTGTAAAAGAAAGTGAGTTCACTAATGAAGAGTCTGACTTGTAAGTGTCTTCGATCCCTGTAGCAATACAAGATTAACAAGATTAAGCTGATGTGCGTAGCAATGAATACATAAAGCGTGAAGGCATTATTCTCTTACATAGTGCTGAACGCCTCCCCGTACTCCAGAAATAACGCTTGCACCGTCGTAAGGTAAGGTTGCGAAGAAATTTTTGTTTCTGCTTTCCATTCTTTGAGTACATTTAAAATTATTGTAAATAAAGGTTTACCATCCTTATTTTTGGATACATCAATGAAGCATACACACCGTTCTTCTACTCTATCTTGTACAGAGTACCGAAGAGCAATGCTCAGTTGGCATTTACAGGAAACGTCTGTTGTTTCGTCGGCTTGTACGGAAATAAATTCCACGTCTTGTATTTCTTGCCTTATTGCTTCGTTGAGAGCAGTCGTAACGCATTCAATTAATTCGTTTGGAATATCACTCGCAAAACGAATTCACGCTCATCAGTGTTTCTTCCTCAGCAAGAAGAACGAGTATTTCCAAATAATTTCTTTTGTTGAACGATTGGTCGTCTTCACGGTGGCCACGGAATGCTAATTCATTTTTACCGAGAAAACACACGACGCGTATCAGGCGCTCGACGATACGTCTGTTTATCGCCACTTGTTCGTTAAATTTAACAGCCGAAATCCTAGCCCCTTCAGATAGCGCGTGGTCAATTCGAGTACGTCCTAGCATGTGCAACGACTTCTGATCTTTAAAGAGACTGATAAGATTGGTGTTTAATCGCTTTTTTTTCAAAGTTTTTCATTCATTAATTCCGAGTTTGTTCCATTCACATATTTTCCCATTACAAAAAAATAGCAAACAAGGAAAACAGTAAAGCTTATTACGTTTAACACTCGCAGTTAACCATGGGTATTTGTTAAACCAAACAAAATTAAACCTTTGCACCGTTTTCCCATCCTTTTGTTCTATAGAAAGACTTGGTTTTGGTTGTTTCTCCTTTATCTTACACTTTTCTTGTACCGAGAGCTTTGAAAATGGATTTGAAAAATCAACAATATCACTTTCGGCGAAGCACATCGATAGTCACTAACAGTTTAAACAACAATATTTTTAAAAAAAAGTAGAAATAACACGTTTTTGGGACATTGTACACTTTTGCACTACACTACTGCACTGTGTTGTACACCCACGACGCACGCACCCTGTATTGTCAAAGGATTGCCTTAAACTGGTTACTGAAGTATCTATCGTTTTATTCTCATTGAAAAAAATGTGAGGACAAGACACATGAGGTTGGGTTGGGTCATCACATTTTACAAAAGCAGACCATGAAGGTTTATTACTGAATGCTGTTACGGCCGTTTCCTCAAATTTCCAAGTACCATTGTGTTATGAAACGAGTGTCTGGCATGTGCTCACGTTCACAGCTCAGAGTTGGTGTGTGAGACAAGTCTCAAATACTCTTGAAAAACTGACGAAAAAAGCGTTCTGATCATGCGCGAAAGAGACCAAAAGCCTGTTTGTCTCTACACGTTTAAATCATTCAACTTCAAGGGACAACAGTAGATAGCGCGAGTGTTGCCGAGTACTTTGCCGTCAACTAAATACAAACGTTCGCGGGAGCCACGGAAGACAAGGAAATGTAGGAAAAACAGCGCAAACTTGTGCACAAGTGTATTAATGGTATTAATTAAATTTGTACACAGGGTAGACAACGTCTCTTTGTCTCAAAGGACGCTTCGCCACTGCACGGGAGACGTTTTTAGCAAATACGCTATTCTCGTCCTAGTTTGAAAGGTGGGCTCAGCCCTTAAACTCTTTTTAACTTCATAATCCTTTATCTTTATAGATTTCAATTTAAAGTCGAGGGTGCCCGTCTGGGCCCGGAGAAGAATAGGCCCAGAGCGACTCTGGTAGTCGTAAGAGGCGACGAAAGGAGAACCTGTCCCTCCCCCCACTGCCCCACTGAATATTTCTCCTCCCACTTGGCCCTGCCCTCCTTTGCTGGACTCCCGTATGACGACGCACGCGACGTACAATGGATGTGATTCGGATGTTGCTTCATTCTTCATCATCTTCCTCATCTTCATTATCACCCGCTTATCGTCTCGATTATCCATTGTTGCACAAATATGAGACGTTAAGCCCCATTAATCAATCAATCCATACAAAGAGCCCTTGACACCGGTTAAGCATAACTTTAATTACCATCTAAGCAGAGGGCGTTGCTTGATCGAGCGAGTGTTTGGTGCAATGGAGATTCGGTGGAGATCCATCTACACCAAGGCCCTAGAAGTTTCGTTGGAAACCGGTGTCAAGGTTTTGACTGCCTGTGCAGAAATGCACAACATATGTGTTACGGCGGGTGAAGTCCTGACCATTTAACCCAGAGAAATCTTGGCAGAGAGAGCAGTTGCACCTCGCGATGAAGCTAGCGGAGCGCAGTTCCGAGATATGCTACTTCAGCTCCACACCCTTCACCGTAATCAGGCACAATCATATGGAACAAGCAGGATAGACTGAAAGTGAAGATAAAATATTTCTGTAAAGACTGGTTATATTTGTATTGTAAACAAATTTTGAAGCCGCATTTACTGCCACTTAACTTTTGTAAATTACTGTATGCAAATTGGATTAGAACGCACAAATTGGAACGTGGTTCAATGTTTAATAATTCAGCCTTTATTTAAATTACATATTTATACATACATATTCACATTACATATTTACATACTTTTACGTATGATTACATACGTACATTACATATTTATTTACGATAACATACGTACCCATTACCAATAAGGATGGCTATAAAATTAGTAAAGTGCGTAAGGGGGACGGCGGGTTAGCACCGAAACCTGTCAGCCAAACACGCCAAGGGCAAAGGCGTGCAAGAAGCCCAAGAAAAACAGGCCGGGGACTGAAAAAGTCCTAATACTGAAGACCTAATACTGAAGATCCTCAGGGATAAAAAAGAGATCTAGAAAATCCTTATTGTCAAAGAAAATATTTTCATTGTTATTATATTATATTATATATATATATATATATATATATATATATATATATATATATATATATATATATATATATATATATATATATATATATGTATGGCTGTTGGAAGGCTATTGCTATCATGAATTAAATTACTTTTGAAAAAAATTCTCCAACTTATTGAGCATACGCTTGTTGTTTGCGTCATCTTTTTCTGCTTGATTTCTGAGGAACTGAAGCATTGGGTCCACTTCCTTCTTTGGCTTCTTCTTCTTCTTTGGTTGCTTGTGTGCCTTTGCTCTTGGGGTAACAGGTCCGCTTTCCTCACCCTCACTGGACGACTCGCGAGGTTGGCGATGAGTAGGAAGGGGGAATGAAGGAAGGTAAGATGACTGTTGCAAAGCCGGACTCACATATGTATGCGGAGCTGGCTTACCATGCGTATGTGAGGCTGGCTTTGGTGATGGTGTCGGGAAGGAGCTGGAGCTGGACGTGCTTTGTAGGGACTCATTGCTCAGAAAGAGGTACTCTGCAAGCTCAGAGCCTAAGGGAAAAACTGACGGCATTGAAGATGACCTTGATGGAGGGGGGTTGAAACTAGAAGTGGAAGATGGAGTAGAAGCGGGGCGAGAAGTTTCAATCAGGAAAGGTGGATTAATGGTATGCCTGCTTGAAAAAAAATCGTCGAGCAAGGTGTAAAGCGGCCAGTTTGTTGGCGTCTGGGTGTCCCCTTCGGTGCTGACTCCCGTCGGCGGTGTTTTAATCAACTGCAACAGATATTTTCTTGGCAAAGATTACAATACTTTATTTTACAAATGTACCTGCCCATGGACTGCTACCTTATCGTGGTGGGCAGGTTTGTGCGCTTTGATGATCCCGAGAGCTATGCCGGCGGAAGCGTATGCTTCTGGTAGGGCCACCCAAGCCGGACTGGTCGAGGAGGAGAAGTCAGACGAAGTGCAGTCCACACCCCAATTCTCTTTCCCCCCCAATGTCCCATTTAATATTTCTCCTCCCACTTGGCCCCGCCCTCCCTTGCTGGACTCCCGTATGACGACTCACGCGACGTACAATGGATCTGATTCGGATGTGGCTTTGTTCTTCATTATCATCTTTCTCATCTTCATTATCACCCGCTCATCGTCTCGATTAGCCATCGTTGCATAAATATGAGATGTTAAGCTCCATTAATCAATCATTTTCCTTTAGTCCCATGATGCCTAGCTTCACAAAGAGATCATTAATATTTTAACTTTGACATATTGTCTTTAGAGGTGGTAGCGTGACGTGAGTTACGCGTGATTGCCTTACCAAATACAACGTAATCGTAAGTGATCGTGATTGAACAGAAAATTGCCGTGCAAATTTTGGCAAAAATAATATAATTTCTCATTGGTACTTCCCTTTGAAAGTAATTACATCACTTATCACTTCCAGCTGAAACTAGCGACCTGTAACAAAACATAGGAAACATTACTGTCGCCATCAGTGATGTGAACTAGAAGCCATGTTGGAAATGCATATTTATCTTACCATTAAATATACCAAGGATAATACAGAAAACTGAAAATTTTCGTGACTCAAGACTGCTGCTGGGCTGAGGTTCATCCTTCCTGGATACCTTAGAGCGACTCCTCCTGATTACCCTCGACTCGACGTACTCATCCCAACACAAACATGCACAAAACATACCACGTTGGACTTAATTTAGGCAAACATTGTTACCCTCTCCGACCCGACTGAATTGGGAAGAGGAGTAATTTAAGGAAAAATACACGTATGTATTTAAATCAAAGTTATATTTTACTTGCAAAATAAATTACAAAAGTGACACCATACTCAACACGTGGTCTCTACCAGTCCCCATCCCTCGACCTCGTCCCTTTCCATGGAGACCATATACCTCTTCAAATAACACAAACCAAACATCTTCTAAAAACACCCTGCCCTCTAAATGTGAACAGTAAAACCAATGGACAGTTCAATAATGCATCAAGAGGGCCTGTGAGACAGCACAACATCAATCAAAATCACATTATCTCTATAACGACCTGCTAAATGTTAAGCCTACCACTAACGTTTTCCCCTTGGCAACTTATCCCATTAAACGTCTTATAATTTTGTAATGTAAATTGAATCGTTCACCTTGCGGCAAACAATGAAAACTCAGGGCTCCTAAGTCGTGCGTCTGGTAAGGCCAAACTGTTAAAAAAAATATGATCAACCTGTTTAAATTTTCTTACCCTGTATTTGGCATTCAATTTGGCCCGCTTCTTCTCGAAGGCCTTTTTGTGATCATGCGCCGAAAAACCCATATCCGATATGATTTGCCTGAAAATACAAGAAAATATGATACTACTACAAGAATAACAATCCCAAGTAAGCAGGGACCTGGTAACTTTGCTGTACCTACCAGGAAATGAATTCTCCACAACTTCCATGCATGAAATAATGAGCTAAAGAAACACGTCACAAAACTCGTCACGTAAGTACAATTAAAGTTATCCCTATGGCTAGCCTATAGGTAGACACCCCATGAAGGTTGTGTTGCAAGATTTATTTATGTAATGTTTTCTACAAGTAGGCTAAGACAAGTAAACGAACCTTGGGATACAGAAGCGTAAATTGCGTATTTGTTCAAATGTAGGCCTAGGCCCTAGCTATGGTGACACGCATTAATTTAACCTAACAAATATATACGCTTGTCCGATTTCATAACCCAGCAATGCTAGGCCTAGTGGAATAATACTAAAGTAGGCATACTTTCCAACACTGTTGCCTGTTGGTAATGCTGTTCAGTTTGTAGTTAAGATTCATGTCTACCTCGGCCTAGGTTAGGGGGCCTCCTTACCGCTCAAGAATATTGTACGCTAGCAATAATCAGAGTTTGTCTTGAGGACAATCAGTCATTAAGGGTAGGTGCTAGTAGGCCCCCCTACTGTACAGTAGGCAAACAGTAGACTGTCTTGTCTAGCTATGCCTAAGCCTAGGCCTTATGAGTTATCTAGGCCTAGACCCTAGGCCACCCCCTAAGCCTACGGAGGCCTGCAACAACTGTTGCTGTTCACATTTGGGCAACGTGTACTTTAATGATCAGAAATCCAACTTACGTCCACCCAGTTGCAGCTGAACCACGCTTCTTGGTGAAGAGGTCATCATGCTGGACCCTCAGCTTTTTTTAGGGTATTTACCATTTTATCTGTCCCTGCAATTGAAATATGAACATATTTTAGACCAACACAATCCCCCACAAGAGCCTAGGTCCTTCATAGAGTAGGTTAGGCCTAGCAATAGGATTGAAGAAGAGGACTTTAAACCCAATGGCCTAGGGTCTAGGCCCCTAGCTAACGCTTGACAACAACCCCTAGGCCGAGACCAATACTTGGCCCAGGGCCACGGCTTAGAGTGAAGAATAATAATAAAGCTTTCGGGTCACTTGTTTGTTGTCAGCCCAGACTTGGGCTTATGTGCTAGGCCTACAATGTTATCTTTCTACATTCTGGAAATGCTGTCGAAACACGATTACCAACCATTGATCGGTAAAAATTCAGATAAATATGGATCAATTATAGCAAAGGTAATGTAATATAAGCCATGTAATGCAAATAAATACTTACATTACTTACTTAATATTACTTACATTTTAATTCCATTGCTGTTTGGCATTTCTCTGCGGATAAAGCCCAGGGACTGCCACCTTATCGTGGTGGGCAGGTTTGCGTGCTTTGTTGATCCCGAGAGCTATGCCGGCGGAAGCGTATGCTTCTGGTAGGGCCACCCAAGCCGGACTGGTCGAAAAGGAGAAGTCAGACGAAGTGCAGTCCACACCCTAATCCCCTTTACCCCCCCACTGTCCCATTGAATATTTCGCCTCCCACTTGGCCCTGCCCTCCCTTGCTGGACTCCCGTATGACGACTCACGCGACGTACAATGGATCTGATTCGGATGTGGCTTTATTCTTCATTATCATCTTTCTCATGTTCATTATCACCCGCTCATCGTCTCGATTAGCCATCGTTGCATAAATATGAGACGTTAAGCCCCATTAATCAATCAATCAATCGATTAGCCATCGTTGCATAAATATGAGACGTTAAGCCCCATTAATCAATCATCAATCTCTCCAAATGCCAAATGAACATCAAATCCGTGCGGCATTGGATGACCAACGGCATGGAGCTGGAATTATTCGGCAAGCTATCATTACGGACTATTTCGAAACCTTAACCTTATAGTGGTGGGCAGGTTTGCGTGCTTTGTTGATCCCGAGAGCTATGCCGGCGGAAGCGTATGCTTCTGGTAGGGCCACTCAAGCCGGACTGGTCGAGGAGGAGAAGTCAGACGAAGTGCAGTCCACACCCCAATCCCCTTTCCCCCTACTGTCCCATTGAATATTTCTCCACCCACTTGGCCCTGCCCTCCCTTGCTGGACTCCCGTATGACGACTCACGCGACGTACAATGGATCTGATTCGGATGTGGCTTTATTATTCATTTTCATCATCATCTTTCTCATCTTCATTATCACCCGCTCAGCGTCTCGATTAGCCATCGTTGCATAAATATGAGACGTTAAGCCCTATTAATCATCGTGTAGTCTACAACGTAATGCAAACAAGTGAGAAGGTTATGTTGAACGATTTGCACCAGAGTCGTGTTTGTGAGTATCGGTTACACGAGGAGAAACCTACACTGTGTTTAAATGAATTATAAATGTTAAGCTAACATATTTCTTCTGAAGAATAGCCTGCCTTTGCGTGCCATATGTGCTGTGTCCACTAAACACGGGCTGTTTTTCATTATAGGCTAGACTTTATTACCGTATGTACTAGTATTTTGAATTACAAAGTGTATGCATGTAATCTTTCAACTGTCACATTTGCTGTAAATCTATGATTCCTAAAACTTTGTATTGGTCATGTGGGCAATATTTCTATTAACAGAATAGATATCCACTTTTGTGAAGGCCTACACTTGCATTGTACAGTACTGTGCATGCTTCTTTGACAGCTTACCTGCAAGCGTACATCTCGCTTTTGGCCACAAGCCACAGTGTCTTTTAAAATATCAATGTCTATGCATGGGATTATTTTCAGGATAATCTTGGGAGTAAATATTAATTATCTACTTTGGGTAGTCTCAACAATACGATATTTCTCAGAAAAACAGTTATAAGCCTATCTCTTCATAGGCTAGAGCTAAGTTGCATTTGAGAATGAGCTGTATGTCACTGCACGGCTGCACCCACCAATACTAGGCCTGTAATGTTTGGCATATAGTGTGAAAAAGAAAATTGCCAAGTAAATAAATATGTTATGTATTATTGACACTACACAAATTGGATATTTTTAAAAGCTACAAGTTTTACTGAAGAAACAAACAATGTATTTAATATAAATGTACAAAATTCATCAGTTATAGGCTAGAAGCAGTGTTTTATTTTGTACGATAAACGATTATTTTGTAGGCATACACTTTTTAAGTTGGCTTTGTTGTATATAATCATTAACTAGTTATATCTAGGTTTATACATATGAGACTCATGAAACTGTGAAATTCACCAAATACACAATAAAAGTGAAATATGCATGAGCACGATTTATGTTACAAACTGCTTGATGTCAAACCAAAAGATGGCAAAATCGTCTATCTGAGAAATGCTGGAAGTGATATAAATTGTAGGCCTAATGATAAATAAAAAAAGTACAGTTGACGAAATAAATGGTGAGTTATGAGTTATTGCTGGTTGGTATTTATATGGTTACAGTTCCTGGATAATTTTTCCTCAAAATACGTTCTTTAATAGCTAGCTCTGTTCGCAAAATGTCCATCCTTAACTCATGTTCTTCTTTCTTCCTTGCTTCTTCTGCATCTTCCCGTTCTAGTTTTCTTTTATAGTCTTCATTTCGCCTATCTGCTTCTTCAGCTTCTCTAATGTTACAATTTTCTGATTCGTCAGCTTCCAGTTCGTGCTTGCGTTTAGCTTCACTCCTTGCCAAGGCTATTTGCATATTGACTAGTTCGAGCTTAGCATCTGCCAGGTCCTCATATTTTACATTTACTTCTGCAACGGGTGGGTTTTGTAATGAAGCCCGCCTACGTGAAGCCCATGGTGGTTTTATCGGTGTACTTGTTCGTTGCTGTGTGGTTTTAGGAACTGGTGGTGTTTGGGTGGTGGTGATTGGCTTTACAAGTAGGTTAATTTCACTTTGGGCTGAGGCTGACGGCAACAGAAAGTTATTTTCACTACTTGATGTGGATGTTGTAAATAAAAGTTTTGGCAGTGAAGATGTATTTGGTATTAATGATGGATGCTTTGGAGTTTAAAGCATCTGCGGTGTGTACCGTGACCAGTCTTTTTCAAAGCCATTTGAAGAGAAATCAAATTCTGCGTCAACCTCAATGAAGTCGATCTGTAAAAGAAATGTATCATTATTAGAGCAATCCTCAACGTAAGCTAACATATTGATTTAATATAGCCTATACTGTAATAGGTCAACTCTACTTCAATACTTAATTTCAGGGCAAAAGCGTCTACCTACTCTTCCTTCGTGGGCGGACGCGTCCGCTAACTTATTTTTTGGAAGTCCTAATTGAAAAGTCAATACGGTATTTTAATAGACTGTAGCCTGTCTGTAGTCACTGTCCTAATGTGCCAATTGGACTCTCTCTTGCTGTTCTTGGTAAGTATAATAATATGCTTGCCTGACTGCCCCCCCCCCCCCCCCCCTGCCTCCCCCCGTGTGGTGTGGAAGATCGTCGAGCGTCCGCCCACTTATTATTTTAGAAATTAAGCACTGCCTACTTACTGGTGGGATTAGCACATCGTGAGAATAATTAATGATAAATCGACTGGCGCCTCTTCACCAACGGAGCACTTGCTTTTAGCCATTCCTGATAAAGCAAATAATATAAGAGATTAAACAAGGTTATTTTTTTAATAATATGCCTAGCCCTTGTACTGACCACAATAGTCAGTTTCACCAAACTTATAGTTTTCTGGTTCCCTAGCATGTATTTTTTGGCACGTTTTTGTTTGTATTCCAATTGAAAGATCTTATTTGGAACATCATTATGTCTCCTACATGGATTTAGAGCTAGGCCTAGCCTAATTGCCATCTTACGGTCATACCCATTAAAGTAACGTAGTCCGTGTCGTTGTCGAACGCGTTGCTCAATTGTTCGGCAGTGCCGGGTATCAAACCCAACTTTTGCTCTTGAAGAGTCATGATTGTAGACTTTCGATTGGTCCCGCCACCTACCATAAAATATGTATAGCATCAAACAAATGAAGTACAAATTCTTCGTGTAGGCCTAGATCTTAGTATAAATCTAATTGAAAGTGTACAATCTTCGGGCTAGGCGTAAACCTGCTAGGCCTAGGCCCTAGGAACTAAGAACGATGCCTAGGTCTATAAGGAACCTAAGAACTAGCTTAAAGCTAGACCTATGCCTAGTTTCAATTATTAGTTTCTAACAATATTAAATCAATCCTACCTGTTTTAAAAATCTCGACCTTTTGTGTGTAGATATATCATTGATATATCTACACACATAATAACATACATAATAATAATAATAACATATATAAATAGTAATAGTAGTAATAATAGAGTAGTAGTAAGTAATAGTAGAGTAGTAGTAAGTAAATAGTAATAACATACATACATAACACCCGTGTCCGACTCAGAACTTAAAATTCTTACCACTGTCATTCCTACCAGCTATACTGGGTGCGAGGTAAATAATAATAAATCTAGTTCACTCTACAATGCAGGAGGTGCAATATGTGTGCACAAGAATAGATACGGTGGGTGAACTTTATAAATTACAACTAGATTTTACTCTAAAACTTCTAAATCTTAAACTTAAAGTACTATTATTACAAAGCATGTAGGCATGTAAAATAAATGACATAATATTCTGCAATGTACAATTGTAGACTTGATTCATGTTGCAAGTTGCAACCATTCAGCATTCTCATGCCCATCAAGTTCTGTTATATCGAGTGTTCGGAAAGTACAGGCTAAATCAAACTCGGTCGACTGATTTGTATGCTTTGGCATACTAGAAGTATTCACTGTAATTATGGTACAGCCTAAAGTATTTATTATAAAAGTTCACAATACTGCTAGTCATGTTTTTTATGAAATCATCATCTCGCTTCACGACAATCACCAGACTATCTACAAATGTCCAAATCATGAAATGGCACACATCTCTAGATGTACAGAGCCGTTGGCCCTGTATCTGATAGTAATACATATGTGTTCAAACAGTATCGACCATCTATTTCGCTTAGGTAAATATAATCTACCGTCTCTGGAGAAATGTTATTGAATCTGGCAACCCAGGGGGACCTAATTTCTAGCACGGTTATTTCATTGACAATTCTGTCTGGGGAACTTGCCATAAATGGGTGGAATAAACTCACACACAAACCACACTGTTGTGCTTGTGTTGTTTGTCATGTCTTGGTTTCATTCAGGGTGGCAGCTTTGTTTTCATATTTTCGTCCATGGTTAATCGAGTCGCTGTAAGCTTGATCACCTGGAACAAAAGATAGCGGTACTTAGACTTAAGTTCGTGTGGCCAATGATATAGGCTAACCAATAACGACATTTAGCGGTCAGTCATAAGTCATAACACTGGGTCTAAATTTGTAGGCAATTTTCTAGACCTCTAAATGTAGGATAAAATGGTTCTACCTGGATTTGCCAATGCTATGGCCAAGCAATGCATGTTTGTTTTTACTGTTGCCTTGCATATTTTTCCAAAAGATGAACTGGAAATTCTCATCGATCTCTGACGCATCCACTCCCGGTTTTCGGATTGTCCTCGCGTCTTTTCCTCGATATCTGAGGGACATTCCTCAGAGATATCTTCTACATTAAGCTGGCGTAGCAGGTCTTTCTCGGGTGAAGATGAGTGATAGCAATGATCGTTATGGAAGGCAGAAATGACTGTAGGATCGGCAGACGGGAACGTCTTGAGGCTGAGAACGCAATACACTTGTTTGATAATTTTGTTTCATTTCGGAACGACTCCCGCCCTGGGTCGAATGATGATAGTGTAGCCATTGGAGTAACAGTGGTATCTCTCAATTCTAAATGATGGGCTTTTAGCGGCGATCCCTTAAACTTCTTTACATGGTGAAATGTTTGTAATTTACTTGTGCAGCTTTCATGAAGGAGCACATCTTTTTCGTTTGAAAAATCCAAAAGGGCATATAAAGTTGCCACTACATGTTTGCAGTGTGCAGTTAGGCCCATACCAGCTCAAAATTCACATTGAGCTTCTTCAACTACACCATGTATGGACAATTTTAATCTACTGTTTAAATTATGTTTTTTTTTCATTTCTGCAGCGCAGCGGGTTTTAACAAAAGTCAAAAACTTCGTCGGTATTCGCCTTGCTGCTGCGAATGCAGAGCAGATACTTTTCTTTGTAAAGATTCTCTCGTTTGTGCAGATTCTTTTGGTTGCTCAAAGAAATATATTTGTCAATGTCACTCTTTGTTAAGGTGGGCATTACACTTTCTGAGTTGATGTCTTTGAAAGTGTTTATGTCTGGCAATGGCATCATATATTGTGTATCATTTTAGTTCCGGTAGACTCTCCCGACACGAAATTGAAATCGTCGTCATAATGTCGCGTCTACCTCCTGGATTTGAGTATCGGTTCTATCCCACAATGTCTTTATTTGTCTTTTAATATGATTCTTAAACTCTTTGGTTTGTTCAGCGGTTTCATATTTCATATTTCATATTTATTTCATAGTTCACTGACCATTACAATGTAAGGGTGTACTCCTCTTGAGAGAGAGAGAGTGAATATGTACTTAAAACTAACAAGAACAAACATAGAAATTTAACATTTAACATTACATTTATATTACATACGTACATATGATACAAACACATAATACATACATACATAGTAACCACAAACATACATACATACATATAATAGTCTAGTCAGTGGCAATCAGGAATTCGTTAAGATTGTAGAAAGTCTTTTGAAGCAGGTAGTTTTTTAGATTGATTTTAAATGTTGCGACTGAGTCAGAATTTTTTATCTCAGCAGGGAGGCAGTTAAAAATTTTAGAGCACAAGTAGGCAGGGCTATGTTTGAAGAACCCTTGACTTTTTTATTTGTTTATCAGTTTGAATCCTTGACTCTTTGATTTGTTCAGCAGTTTGAATCCTTGACTCTTAGATTTTTTCAACTAATTGTCGAATCATACTCATTAAACCGACCTCCATGTTACCCGTACTTCCCTCTCTTGAAGAATCGACTAACCTTGAACTGACACTTATCACCCTTTCTATCCCCTCATTATCACCCGCTCATCGTCTCGATTAGCCATCGTTGCATAAATATGAGACGTTAAGCCCCATTAATCAATCAATCTATCCCCTCATCTGTCAACGAGTTCTCTATCAAGAAGGCCTCTGACTCAATGAATGTTGTATCCTCCGGTCCT
Organism: Isoperla grammatica; assembly: GCA_945910005.1. Taxonomy (NCBI): domain Eukaryota; kingdom Metazoa; phylum Arthropoda; class Insecta; order Plecoptera; family Perlodidae; genus Isoperla; species Isoperla grammatica. Next base: position 93,852,876 of record OX246737.1, on the reverse strand, counting down.
ATTTCCTTCTCCTCCTCTTCCTGTTTACGTTTATTTATTTGGTAACTCATAATGTTAAAAAGCACGTCAAACTGTAAATGCAACGAAAATCTCTCCCGTGGTCACTAATCAAGCCCCACCGTTGGCCGCGCCAAATTATCACACTCAAACCTGTTGCCCGACAAGATCGAGTTGACCTAATGAACATGTCAAACTTACTAGCTCAGTCGACAATTTTAAATTTCTATCTTAAATTATACATTATTAGAAACGGAATGTGATTGGTATGGAAAAGATTAAAATTATAACTAATAAATTTACTCAATTTGATGTATAATTTAAAAAAAAACACATTTTACACTGAATGCGAAACACTCCTACCTAAGTGCCTATTAATAACTGATTGTTACTACAATAATGAATTGAACAATTCTTATAAATTGACCTTGATGGTTACATGATATAGGAATTTGAACAAAATGGTGATTATGACGTTACAAAGAACAACCATACTGAAAAATAAAAATTTGCTTTTTAATTAAAAAACTTGAAATCAAGGAAATTGGAAAATATAGTACTCATACATTGACGTCATTTCTCTAGTCGTTTTCGCTGTCGTCGTCGTCGTGTTGGTGTCGGTGTCGGTGTTGTCCGATGAAGGTGTTAGTTTTCAGGGTATTATCCACGTGGGTTTGACAGCTGTCAGGGATTCTTCTTGCACTTTCAAAATGGCGTCTCCTCCCCACGGAATCACGCTAGTGACGTCACGATCTTGTAGAAGGTTCCAGCGTCATGAGAGTTATGTCCGTCTTACTCGCGCAGTTCGTCAACGATTTTATAAGTTACACTAGATGTGCGTAACTTGCACTATCCGATTTGACACATAGCTCGTGCCTGTCACAAGACAACTGTTAATGCAAGTCCATTTCACTCGCGCTAGTCGTCAACATGGCCGCGAACTGCCCTCTCTCCCTCTTCACAGGTGTATTTAAACCCTCGGGCTGTGACGTAGCTGTCCACTTCCCCTCATGGCTTCACTACCACGTCCTTACCCAAGCCGGACTGGTCGAGGAGGAGAAGTCAGACGAAGTGCAGTCCACACCCCAATCCCCTTTCCCCTCCCACTGTCCCATTGAATATTTCTCCTCCCACTTGGCCCTGCCCTCCCTTGCTGGACTCCCGTATGACAACTCACGCGACGTACAATGGATCTGATTCGGATGTGGCTTTATTTGTCATTATCATCTTTCTCATCTTCATTATCACCCGCTCATCGTCTCGATTAGCCATCGTTGCATAAATATGAGACGTTAAGCCCCATTAATCAATCAATCTTATGCTTCTGGTAGGGCCACCCAAGGAGGAGAAGTCAGACGAAGTGCAGTCCACACCTCAATCCCCTTTCCCCCCCACTGTCCCATTGAATATTTCTCCTCCCACTTGGCCCTGCCCTCCCTTGCTGGACTCCCGTATGACAACTCACGCGACGTACAATGGATCTGATTCGGATGTAGCTCTATTCTTCATTATCATCTTTCTCATCTTCATTATCACCCGCTCATCGTCTCGATTAGCCATCGTTGCATAAATATGAGACGTTAAGCCCCATTAATCAATCATCATTATTTTTAAATCAAATTTAATTTATTTTATTAACAAAATTAATGTAAATTATTAATTTCGTGATGCCCTACATATGCAATAAGTTCAATATTTAGACAATCAGGATTTAGGTAACATTTGTAAATTTAGATCATTACAAATTGATATACGTTTCAAGAGCGCTTTAATTTACATAATATTATCATATATGATCACGTAGCTAAAAAAAAAAAAAAGTAAGTACAAATGGTTTGATTGGTTGAATTGAATAGCTATATTGTCTTTTTAACAACTTCAGATTTCTTCTTATCATTTGAATTAAGCTGGAATGCCATGCTCAATGTGGTAGGCTTTCCGTGCTCAGCTCGCGCTAGCGGGTAGCAAGCACTCGAACGCCGCTGTCCAGCGTAAACGCGTTTTCCTTATTATTATTGACTTCTCACGTGTAGCTACATAAAATAAAATAGAAGCCAGAACTAGAAGCTTGTACAGTAAGTAGTCTAAATACGCTAGTTATATAGTGCTTTTATCATCTTACGTGCAGAACAAGCTGTTGTGGAAGCCGTAGGGTTGCTTTCTCGTGAAGACGAAGTATCAACCCTGCCCAGGGACTGCCACCTTATCGTGGTGGGCAGGTTTGCGTGCTTTGTTGATCCCGAGAGCTATGCCGGCGGAAGCGTATGCTTCTGGTAGGGCCACCCAAGCCGGACTGGTCGAGGAGGAGAAGTCAGACGAAGTGCAGTCCACACCCTCAATCCCCTTTCCCTCCACTGTCCCATTGAATATTTCTCCTCCCACTTGGCCCTGCCCTTCCTTGCTGGACTCCTGTATGACGACTCACGCGACGTACAATGGATCTGATTCGGATGTGGCTTTATTCTTCATTATCATCTTTCTCATCTTCATTATCACCCGCTCATCGTCTCGATTAGCCATCGTTGCATAAATATGAGACGTTAAGCCCCTTTAATCAATCATCAATCAAATCAACGAAGTATCAACAGGCTTCAAAATTTGGCATGATATTCTTGTGCTATTCTTGTCGTCCCAAAGTACTGTACCACAATTACTAGCTTTGTACACTTTAGTAACAACACCCAAACATACAGCCGTATCCCACTCATCCCCAAACTGACTTACACTCCAAGAATTACTGTTTTTATGATCAAAATTCGTAGCTTTTGTAGAAACACGATCACCCACAACTAACATCGTGCTAAAATGGCAGCACAGTGTCGACTCACAGCTGACCGGCTGTGACTTGCGAACTAACAGGGCTACAACCATGAAACAAAAATGCGCTAGCCCATTGGAATATGCTCTACATATCTAGCGAAAAACACGTCCTGCTAGCAGGACGCATAGTACTGAAACCAAGCGATTTGCTACGTACTCAAATGAGTCGTTTTCGTCCTGCTAGTAGGACGCTGTACGCTCTTAAATATCATCATCAATATAAGAATGTTCATATTTGATCAAAAACAACATCAACAAAAACCAAAACAAAAATGTGCAAAGATTAGAGTAGGCCTATTTATTTTCATAGTTATTATAGTTCCTGCCTTTGTTCTTTCCCTTTCAGACCTAGGAACTTTATTTTTCCCATTTGAAATGAAATTTGAACTATGGGGTTAAAAAAATAAACAAAAGGATACGTATTTTTTTTTTTTATCACTTCTTTACAAGATATGGCACGCTCACAATTGTGAGGGCTGGGCCTTAATGTATTCTGGATAAATAATGTGTTAATATAGTAAAATAAGTGTGATAAAGACTTTATTTTCTGGCCAATAAACTAATCAACACAAATATTGTAATGTATTTTAGCTGTTACATTTTTTACAACAAAAAATTGAAAAGTTGTTGCATAAATTAATTGTTTAAAACTGATACCGGTTAGCGAACAAGCTATTTTCAATTGTGTGTGTGGCCCTTCTTTGTCAATTATTTAACTTTTATTATTACAATTATTGTTAATTACTAGTTTTTACACATATTTACATTTACACATTAGTGTGGAATAACTTAAAGCAATTCACATCTTTAGTTAAACACAGATAGACATCGCACTTTTCACAGCGTGTACGGCTGCGCTTCTTGCAACCCGCGAGACGACAGCAACGGGGGGCTTTAAGGTTGTCAACAACAGCCCAGTGGTCATGACCGTCAAGCCTTTTGTTGATACCCGGTACATTTGCTGGGCGGTACTTTTTCGCTTCAGGCTCACCATCTGCTTCTCTATCCGCACCATCAGCATCCTGAAAAAGTAGAAAAGTTATCAGGTGAATGGCGTTATGAAAAATGCATACTAAAAACTAAAACCTTATCCAGGTTTTGTAACGTCATGAGTGAAGGCCTACTTATTACCTCTTGGTGGCGGTTTTTACTTGTAGACACAGTGAGAGCCTCTCCAAGGGTGAGTCGGAACTTCAGTAGATCCATTGTTTTATTTTTTGGAACCCCTGTTGCACGACACTCTTTCCTGTACTGGAACCACATATTCACTATGGCTAAATCCATACAGTGAAGAGTTACCTTCAGTGTCCACTTCTTTGTCTTAAAGAACGTACGGTACGCCTCCATGAGCTGGTCACAGATGTCGACCCCGCCCATAAACTTGTTGTACTCACGTACAGCTCTTGGGCAGTCAACATCAATGTATTTCTTCTCTGTTTTACACCAGCGTTGAACCTCAGTCACGGGCTGTGTCCCTTGTTTCGTGGATATCATTGTCGTCATCTCGACAGAACTTCTCCATTTCTCCACGTACTAACTTCGAATCGGCCTTGAATGCAAGGTTACGAATTCGGTTCGTCATAATGGTTCCTGTTCCGTCGAACCCATTGACTACTCACGTGTAGCTACATAAAATATAAGCCAGAACTAGAAGCTTGTACAGTAAATGGTCTAAATACGCTAGTTATATAGTGCTTTTATTAACTTACGTGCAGAAGAAGCTGTTGTGGAAGCCGTAGGGTTGCTTTCTCGTGAAGACGAAGTATCAACAGGCTTCAACAATTGGCATGATATTCTTGTGCTATTCTTGTCGTCCCAAAGTACTGTAGCACAATACTGGCTTTGTACACTTAAGTAACAACACCCAAACATACAGCCGTATCCCACTCATCCCCAAACTGACTTACACTCCAAGAATTACTGTTTTTTTGATCAAAATTCGTAGCTTTTGTAGAAACACGATCACCCACAACTAACATCGTGCTAGAATGGCAGCACAGTGTCGACTCACAGCTGACAGGCTGTGACTTGCGAACTAACAGAGCTACAACCATGAAACAAAAATGCGCTAGCCCCTTGGAATATGCTCTACATATCTAGCGAAAAGCACGTCCTGCTAGCAAGACGCATAGTACTTAAACCAAGCGATTTGCTACGTACTCAAATGAGTCGTTTTCGTCCTGCCAGTAGGACGCTGTACGCTCTATCTTTAAAGATTGTCATTTCAAAGGAAAGATGTTGCCATAGCAGAACAAGCAATTCCAATAGTAAGAAGTTGCCAGGACATAGTTGTAACACACTTATACGACTTTGTATGCAGTTACTGTAGTTAATTTCCAAATAATTGAATTACTAGTAATATGAGACATATATCCAAAACATACGTTAGTTCTAAGGATATTGAAGTTTTATTGTACATATTTTGGTTTGTATTGTCGTTGATATTTCATTGTACTGCAACTTCGTATGAAGTTAAAAATTTAAAATACTTCTCATTACGTAAAACGTATTATTAGAGTCAGTAGTTTTTCGCAGTAAAGTCGCTAAACTGATGTGTGAACGTTTTGAAAATTCGCATTTTCGTAGCATTAACACTTTATGTGTTCGCTGTTATTTTGTAATAATGAAAACAAATAACACAATCTGGATAAATAATACATAAATAATAAATCAACAAAATCAGCCAATATCTCTTCGAATTCAGTTGTAACATGTTTTTCCCTAAAAAAGCAATGTTTTGCTCAAATGGCAGATTTTCGCAAAAATGCATTTTAATTGTTTTATTAATAATAATTATATGTACAACTGGGTTGACATAATTTGAAAAGATATTATAATTTTGCTTAAATCTGAGACCTCTCGCATTTATTGCCACTATTACGAGAAACTACTGTCTATACAAATGGAATTATTAAAACCTGTTAAAATTTATCCAAGGCTAGAATCGGTTTCGAAAGATTAACACTACCACAAACAATAGTCATTATGTGATCTACCCAAGATACCCTATTCCACGGCTAGTCTCCTTTTAGAATCTTGAATACCTTGATTCGTTGTATCGAACGCTCAACGTGTACTCAAACTGAGCAATGTCGGCAGTCGCTTGGCCCTGAGCAGCCGAGAATTGTTTCGATTTTCCCAAAAACGGGGGACGAATTAACTTAATTCCATTTATTGCACATTCATGTCATAATGGCATCACAATATGGAATTAATCGAGTCATTAATCCAGATGGCAGGTAAATTGCTTTATCTGACGCTCTTCCCCCATATGCCTTGCTTACAAAGGTTATGAGGCCTTCTGGTGCTACACCAATTAAATATTTTATAGTCTTTCGGCCCTTGTAATGTAAGTAAGTACTTAACCTACACTTCAATCATGGCTTCTCCACTGGTGTTTCAGTACAGTCTAATATCACTCGAGTTTCCTTGTACTTTTTTAAGCATTTAGGCATGTTGCGTAAAATGTCCTCTTTTTCAGGCCATAATATTGCATTTGTGAGGACACTGTTCAACAATTCTACGGTCAAGTAAAAATATCTTATACACGTTGTTATACTTATACCGAACAGAATCGATAAAAATGTAAAACTTATGTTTAATTTAATTTTAACCATTGTAAAAACAATTCTTTCCGTTAAATCAAGTTGTAACTTTTTGGCGCCGTGACGCGTAGACTGTAAAACTTTGGCAGCATCTGTTAAATACTTCAGAAGACCGAGTCTGGGAATACCCGTAAACGCAGTTAGGTCGGCGTCATTTTTTATCATTGACAATAAATTTACAGGCCCACTTGAACTCTGGTTTGGCGCGGACACCTCTTGCTTATCTGCAACTAGGACGTCGCACAATACCTCCACATTTCCATCGCAACTCTTCTCTTCCTTCTGTAAAGATGTGTGCAGCCCCATCAGGGCTTCAGCTGCCGTCATCTCTTGTTGCTCTGCTGCCTCGAAAGCTTCTCCTGCGTCCCTCTGGGAATCGAGGTCCACTTGTAGAGTGACACTGGGGTCCTGGTGGCAATTTTCCTCTCACAAACTGAAAACAGTAATGACATTCATTAGAAACATATGTGAATAATATTTTCATTCAACTTCTGGTGGGTGTCGAGGGGTAGGTCCCATATTAACTACGTTTACCACACGAGCCGAGTGTACGATTCGGTACGTACAGTGACACTGCGTTTGGACCGAGGAAATGTCCGAGCCAGCACGCACTGTAGGAGAGGACCCGAAATCGTGTGGTACGATCTCAAAATCCATGGGACTCCGGACTGGGACTGAGTACTTACATCGAGTACATACAACCTAGTAAGGACTTGGCTCGCTTGGTAAACATAGGCCTAGTAATAATATATCTGTACTACGTTTACCACGCAAGCCGAGTCCGTACCGAATCGTACGAACTCGGACGTCTTTCTTTGTAATTATATACTGTATTGTTTAAACTTTATATTGTATTGGAATAAGAAGAAATATAAGAATGATAGGATAGAATAATATTTACTTTCTGACTGCTGAAAAGCATTTCTATACAATAGAATGTATTATAAAGATAGACGTCTGAGTTCATACGAACGCGGCTTGCATGGTAAACGTAGTGAGAGAAGTAACGATTCAGGTCATTCACCATTGTAGATTCGTATTGAATCCTTAGAATGGATTATTTGGGTAACCCAGGTAGGCCCAACCCTCGAAAATTCACCATGAATTGTACTTTTCGGAACGAAATGACACTCGCCATCCCACTTGGCCCTGCCCTCCCCTGCTGGACTCCCTCCCATATGACGACCCACGCGACGTACAATGGATCTGATTCGGATGTGGCTCAATTCTTCATCGTCATCTTTCTCATCTTAATTATCACCCGCTAATCGTCTCGATTAGCCATTGTTGCAAAAATATGAGACGTTAAGCCGCATTAATCAATCAATCAACGAGGCGTGGCAGTGGCAACCCCCCTCCCCACACACACCGATCTAACGAGTGGATTTTTCGAGGCTTGGGAGGCCTACACACACTTGGCTGATTCCCTTGTTCGTATCATCCAGTTGATTACTTTTGGCTAACGTGTTTGCATACGTCGCCTTCCTTAACCTCTGTTGCCTTTGAGTTTCTAGGCCTAAACCTACAGAGGACTGTGAAGAAGTAGGCCTACTTGGGGTGGGCGATAGACCAAATGTCAGTGGCAATGGCGTCGTCGTTGACGTCGACGGTAATGACATAGACGAATTATCGTCATGGTGACTTAGGCCGGACATTGTTTCAAAGAAAAATTCCCCAAATAGAATTTCACTGTTCACTGAAACAAACAAATGAATAAAATAATGAGAAAATGTTTTTAAAGCTGTAGGACTAGCTTACCAATACTGAATGGGTAGGCTTCAGGCCTAAGAGTGAACATTTTAGTCTAGGTCTACCATAAGCTGTAGCTAAATAAGCGTTCTTACCATCAGGCTCAACGAGGACATCTACCGCACATGACGAGTCCATACCCTCGGCAATGAGGCAGACGCGTGGCCTCGCACCCAATATTTCATGAAGCTCGTCATAAAATGGACATGTTGATTGGCCGGAACCACTTTTGGCATTGTTACCGGTTGCTGCTCTGTACTCTGAACAAAGAGCCTTCCACTTACTGCGGATTTGTTCGTATGTCTGACGATAGCCATTTTCGATAAACAGAGGCTCCAACGTTTTGTAAATATCAGAGTTACGGTACCTTTAAAACAGAATGATTTGAAAGAGAATGCACCGAGGCCCTCGATATAGGCCAACATACAACCAAGTTGTTAAACATCTGGGATGTGGTATTATCCTATAGTAGTAGGTCCCTAGTAGGCCTAGACCTATCCTAACGTAAATACATAAGTAGGGCCATCCTAGGCTGTGTACATCTAGCACGGTGACAGTAAATGATGTGCTGATCCGCCTTCCTCATCACTTTTGGCGCTCTCTTTCATGCTATCAGTGCTTTTGGCGCTATCTTTCATGCTATCAGTGCTTTTGGCGCTCTCTTTAATGCTATCAGTGCTTTTGGCGCTCTCTTTCATGCTATCAGTGCTTTTGGCGCTCTCTTTCATGCTATCAGTGCTTTTGGCGCTCTCTTTCATGCTATTAGTGCTTTTAGCGCTATCTTTTATGCTATCAGTGCTTTTGGCGCTATCTTTATTGGTGTTGGTGCTTTTGATGCTTTCGTTGCTTTCGTTCTTACTGCTTCCATATCTACAGTATGGTAACAAGTAGTAAAGAAAATTAAAGTGAATGGAAATAAACTATTCATGAACATAATGCATATTGCATATCATGAAAAAGCGTATCACTCTGTAGGGAACCTAAGTGGGCGTTGACTGGTTCTCTCGCGTCTCCCGTTCCTATCTAAATTGACTATACTAGATTTTTCGTAAGCGCTACCGCCTGTACCAGAGAACATACAAGAAGCACACGCACGTTAATAACACTGTGAAGTTTCCCCCTTACAGTGGTATAAAATACTAATCTCAAGTACGTATGGGTATAATTTCGAGTTGAAGTGAACGTTGCTTGTACAGTGCAGTGTTGACAAATCTCAGGAAACAAACGTTTACATATTTGTATAGCCTACGCCCGTGACAACTACCCGCAGTTGCTTAAGCACTTTGTCCACTGTTGTCTTGAATTCTTAAGAGTGTTCGGCATAGAAGAGCGCTTTCAGACTTTGCGGTCAATGTCGAAACTAAATTCTCATTCTTAACATAATTCATGCTCTGTCTGCACCCAGGTAGTAGGTTCCCCCACTACCGGACCTCGCACGAGCGGCCGGGTGGGAGGGTTATCTACCGATGTGAATGGAAGCGCGAAGGGTAGCTTGAATAAATAATTGGCATGCCATTGTTATATCCCACTAGGTCTAAGAACATGAATAATATGTGGATATTTAGTTCAATACCTAAGAAATTGTACAAAACTTCGCAAGACCAATATAAATAGTATTTTTAATTTCCATTTTCGATCAAAAATTACGCTATTTGACAAAGACAACCCACGAGTTCAACTCTCGTTATATATGTTTTTTTTTTTTTAATACTTGACGATGGTGATATTTTGGATTTGCAACGATGCTAATCGATTGATGAGTGCAGGAGATATTATAAAAATAACATAGGTGTCAAAACCAGGATTCGAACCTGGAACGCAGGAGCCGTATTTTACTAGACCCACACACGTATCTATCATGGCTAATCGATGTAACGACACTATTTTCCCTCTCAGTGATGATTAACTTAGATCCTGCTCCTGAATCACTTTTCGATGTTGTGTACTGTAAACATCAGTGATATTGCGCGGTTTCAGTATGTTGATCTTACACACCACTAGTGCCAATGTAATAAAATCAAAGTAGTATTTTAAGGAGTGTAATAATTTAGAAACAAGCTTACCTCCTAATTATACGTTTCAAAGCAGGCTGGTCGTCGGTCGTTGAGACTGAGAGGGTTGGTCTACTAACAGTGGCGTAGCAGGAGGTCATCGTTTGAGGAAGTCATTTGATCGACGATATTATCTGTAGTACCGTCGATTTCCCACATCGCTTCCTTTTGATAATAACGTTGGTGACGTAATTATTCCATTGTTGCGGTGTCACGTTATCGAATCCTTCATACACTAGACGTTCCACGTTATCAAGTTTAAATTTAGTATTGTTTGACGCTACACATAGCTTCAATTGACTCCATACATTTTCAATGGGATTTAATTCGCAGTGGTATGTTGTTGGCTTATCATAGTGTGGCCTGCATTTTTTTTTATCATTTCATCAGCACGATATTGCTTGTATGGTGGTTTGTTTTCATTGCGTTTTTTCATTAGCTTAAATTTTATCATCGTTTCGTTGAAGGCGATATTTTTTAAAACAAGCCAATCTTGTATTGCGCGTTTTTTTCAACTCATTGTTGGGGTCTTCTCTATTTCCACTGTGTGATAAGGAGCGTTATCAATTACCAATACAGAGTTAGGCTCCATATTGGGGATAAAAGAATCGAGCCATCGGTCAAACCTGGGGCCTTCCATCTCATCATGGTAGTCTGCAGTTAATTGTTTAGCATCGAACACGAGAGATCCTCCATCCAAAACCCCTGGTCACTGCCGACATGTCCAACAACAAGACGTCGTCCCTTGCCCGTGGGTTGTATCAGGCCAGTCGTGTGCCCGGGTAAAAATGTACTTTTTGAACTTTTTATTGTTGTATCTGTCCACACTGAAGAATGCGTATGACCAGCATTTACCCACGTCTTATCAAGGTAATAAATGCGTTTTCCTTCCGGCCGAGCAATTTTTATTAGTCGCAAATAACGTCTTCAGCCCTCAATTTCATCTTCACTATCACCCACTCATCGTCTTGATTAGCCAAGTTGCAAAAATATAAGACGTTAAGCCCAAATAATCAATCAATCAGTTGAATGTCCTCTCTTTCAATACAAATTGAACGCCCATTTTGTTTTTTGTACTTGAATCCTAAGTCTTTCATCAGTCGAAAAACAGTAGACATACTAAAATCTGGAAGCTCGGAATCATTGTTGATTGCTTCTCTAACCCTTTTTAAAGAACCGGGCGGTTAGGGATGTACAAACAGGCCACACGGGTCAACAGTCACTTTGCATCTCTTCTCCAGTTTTCGAAGCGCTTCCTGTTCATGCGTTTTCCCGTATTCCATGGCATCGAAGTGCACGTCTGTGTAAAGCATGTAGGTTACTAGTGACCGGCATCCTTTGGTAGGCCTCTGATTGATAATTTTGCCAAAGTTTGATGCTGTAAGGAGCTTACGTCGCTCTTCCATCCACCGAGCACTCTCACTTTGGACACGCGTGTCAGCTTCTAGTTGGCTTCGCTCCTCAGCGGTGCGCGTCAAGTTACTTAGAAATAGCTCGCAGTTTAGTTTTAGCTGCTATTGTGTCATATCCGGTTGCTGAGCGTTTGGGCCGTAATTCTTGTCAGTATTTGAAGTGTATAGCAATTTTCTACGGCGATGATCGTTCTTCTTTCTCCTCTGAAGAATCCTTAGACGGGATTGTTCCAACCTTTTACTGTACTCTCCTGGACTTCGTTCATACAGTGTCTCATGAAGGCGGTACATCGGCATGTGAGTGTTATGTGTGACAACAGACGCATGACTTCTGGCTGCGTACCCACCCCTCAGACTGTAGTTCAGGGATGTCCAACTCACATGCACATCAGGGCCACTTGTAGGTAATTGGATTGGAGGGAAGGTCCGCAATGAAAACAACATTATTACTGTAGTTCAGTAGAAATCTTTTAATGCAATTATTAGTATCTATTACCAAATGTAGTAACTGTACATTTATTTAATTGTAAAAAAAATTAATTTTAATAATGCTAAAAAGTGTCATACAATGATTTCATTTACTTGTGTTTACAAATAACCATTTCTTTCCTGAAACCTGGCACCTTTTTTGTTGTGTCAATTTGTCAAGGCCAGGTTTTAAGTCCTGTGAAGATACTACTTTCATTATCGAACCCAGGTGTTGATCCGTCAACCTCGACCGCGAAGGAGTCTTATTTACTTTCATGAGGGGGAACAGTTGCTCGCACAAATATGTGCTACCAAACATGGATAGTATCTGACACACAAATATGCGTGTGTTTGGAAATCGCTCCACACACAAATATGAGTAAACCTCTGGCACACCTACGTCTCTAAACTTCTCTTTTAAAATTGAGTCTAACTGAATCTCGATATGCTCCCTGCCCACGGACCTTATCGTGGTGATGATATCTGTATTAAAATGTTTGTTGGATATGTCACATTTTGATATTTGACACTTGATGTATCTTGTGCCAAGAAACATCCCATCCCTACAAGCTAGACCTCCTAGGGCCTAGCCCTATAGGACTAAAGTTGACTTCCATCAATTAATTGGAAATCACCACGATTTATGCAGGCCTATACAGAGTTACTCACCACAATGTCAAGTACCATTGAGACTTCAATGGGTTGACCAACGGCACTTTCGCAGGTGACCACCTGAAGGGATGGGGCCCAACAAATCTGAAATTCTAAATTGGAGTGGAGTCATTGTTCATCACCACCTTCATCGTCACTTGGGTTGCCAGTAGTTGCCAGCCGCACTCGCACGGACTGACACTTTTTTTTTGACAAGGCTTTTCATGTCGCCCCATGTCTGTTATACACAAAACATTTGTCATTTTACCTTGACCTAGTCTAACCATAGCCTATATAAGCTTACAAATATGGGCCTAGGCTAGGCCCTACAAGGAACCCAACAGGCCAAGGCAAAACAGAATAAGTTTCATCGGGTAACAATAGCGTTGGGCATAATACCTCGGTTGCTCTACTAGCCTAGGCCTAGGCTAAGGGGCCTAAGTTATAGGCCTAGCTTACACTTCACGCGTTGGTCTAGGCCTAATAACAGAAGAATTACAGTCTAGGTAGGACCTTTGGGTTTAAGGTAGGGCCTAGGCCTAGTTTGAGGTTATGTTACATCAACTTACCTTTATCCAGCTCTTGACGTCTTTCTTAGCCCCGAACATGGAGTTAAGATTTTCGGCAACTTCCTGCCAAGCCACATCCTTATCTTTTTTTGTAAAGGAATTATCTAATTTGCCCGTAAACAAACGGGTGTTACATTCCATTAGGCTCACAAGAGCCTCTTGTTGCCCGACGGAGATTTTTCCTGTTTGCTTCGGCATTGTAAGTAGTCTGTTAGGTAGGCCGACACAAATAGTATAATAAATTGTAAAATACCAAATAAGTAATTAGGCCTAGACTATGTAAAACCTAATAATACATAGAAATATATTATGTACTGTGAGCGTGACTGGGATTTTTCTGTTGAGAACGAAGCTATCCTACCTGGTTTTAGCCCGCTAAATGACATGAATCAATTTACGTCCGAAAAATATCGATTATTTATCTCTAAATTTGTTGTTACACTGTATTTGATTGGTCTCTTTGCTAGTTGTGGGGGGCGGATAATTTACTTATTTAGGTCGGATAACTCATTGTTTATCCCTCTTTGAAGTTTTAAGATGGTGTGTTGGTCTTATCAATAGGTCGCTTGTTCGAAACAAAACAAGGCCACATGTTATTTTATAGTTTAACCCCTAGGCCTAGGCCTACGCCTACGCCTACGCCTAGGGGGCCTTGTATTCATATTGTTTTGATAAACACTTACCATTGGCAGTCACAAAACATAAAGTGCCTTCCTCTGTGACGACTTCTTTGCTGTCGGGTCCGAATACAATACTTTTGATTACAACATCACAAACGTCGGGTGTGCATATTACTGTGGCGATAGCCATGCAGGGTTCCGCCTCCACGACATGTGCTCCGTGTTTACTGCCGAACTATATGCCATTCGAGAAGCTCTCAGATATATCCTGCGATGCAGGTGCAGCAGCTATATGGTATGCTCCGATAGTAAAAGCGCACTCCAGGCACTCCACGTCATGTTCTCACCTCACCACCTTGTTGTTGACATTCAGTACGTTCTGGAGAAATTACACTCGCGAGGCTTTAAAACCAAATTCTGCTGGGTCCCAGGCCATGTAGGCATTAAAGGCAACGAACATGCAGACTTGGCAGCAAAGACGGCGGCAGAACTGGCGAACATCGACTTTGACCTCGTCCCTGTTCCCGATGTCAACAGTGGATATAAAAACCACATGTTTCGAATTGGTCAGGTTTCTTGGGACGCATTACAGAACAACAAACTACGTCGAGTGATGCCCTCACTCTCAGTCAAGGTGCGACCCCCATCGACCCAGCTTTCTCGTCGCGAGGAGGTTGTGATGACCCGGGTTCGGATAGGGCATACGCACTTGACGCATGCCTACCTTTTTGACCGAGAAAAGATTGCCCCAAAGTGTGCCACATGTGATGCCATACTAACTGTACAACATCTATTGGCCGAATGCTCTTTATATGATGCCTTAAGACTCCAATTGGGTCTAAGCCAATCATATGAGGAGCTACTGTCCTATGACAACTGCAGAAAACTTCTTAACTTTTTGGAACAAGCTAATCTGATTAATCGACTATAAGTGCTCAACATTTCTTATCTTTCCGTAGAGTGTCTTCAAAAATCCACCCAGCATGCTGAATACCCTCGTATATGTAGACAACTTGTTGTTTCTTATTTAATTACCTCCCTTCTATGTCGACCATGGCAATGTTATTATGATAACGACTCTGTTAATCCTCTATTATGAAGACCTTGGCAATGTTCCACTGACCACGACTCTGTTAGCCCTCCCTCTTATGATGACCTAGGCAATATTCTACTGACAACGAATCTTATAACTGTTAACCCTCTCTTATGATGACTTTGGCAATGTTCTGATGACATCGATTTTCGTTTTCGTTATATTACATTTACATTTCAAACTATACCTTTTTAACCATAATTTACTTATTACATACATCTTGGAGGCGCGAATGACCCTCGCCGTTAAAAGCACCCAAAATCCAAAAATCAAAATCATCAACTTCTTCAATCTCTGAAGTGCACGCCATGTTTACGTTTCTATGGGCATGATGGCGTTTTCCATTGAGCGCACCAGTGCACACTAGCTGCTCGACCGTATTCTATTGGGGACTGCACTCAGTGCAACACTCCTCGAGTGCACTACGTCACATGGCTATTTCGATGTGAACTCAGTGCATGCCAATCCGTGCATCTGGAAGGTTAAAAGTGGAGACTATATGAATAAAGTTAAAAAAAAAAAAAGTGGCCGCATATAATGTGTTGGTAGACTTTTGTAAGGTAAAGGATCGAGACTCGAGAGGCAAATATAGAAGTAATTGAAGTAATAATAATACTTAATTGAACATTATAGATAAATCAAATTGTTAAAACACTCAATACAGACATAAATTCCTAAGTATAACAACTCTTATCTTTCTTAACATAAATTGATAATATTTAAAGGTAACATAAAGGTTGTGAAAAAAACATCATGTGTTGGGGATAAAAGTCGACAAAAAAAACACTGGTTCAGACACTCATACGCAGGGAATAACTTACCTCTGTTCGTATGTGTTTTCTTCTAGATAATAATACCACAATAATAACAAACAGAAGAGACTTTTCCGTCATATTATAAAAGCATGTCTTTACGTAACCTATGATTATATCGATAAGGTAGAGTTAAAAAACTGTATTTGCAATTAATGGCGTTACATTTTCCAGTAGGAAATCGAAACTTGCATCGTCCATTCGTAAGTAGTTCTTGAAATCTTCTGGGCAAGTTGTTCTCAGTTCCGTTATCAAATTAAGATGGGAAAATTGCCGTCTTTTTTTGCTTTTTTTTCGTATTGCGCGAAGCTTCTTCTAGCAGAAGAAGAGCTACAGCCACATTAGCTTACTTGAACATTTAGCACACAAACAAAATTAATACATTATAAACAGTATTGAAGCATCAGTAAAACAAGAAATCAGTTAAACACGAAACATCTGTCTCCCTCCATACACGGCAACGTGACAACTGAGGGTGAGATTTCCATCGGTCCGCCTTGGGATCACGGACTTATGGTGAATTCACGACCTTGCGTTGCGCTACGCAACTTTGAACTTCGAAGTCCTAGCAACCAATCATGAGCATCATCAGTGCGCGACTGTGCGATGCTGCAGACATTGTTCTAGTTCAACTTTCCAACGCAATAACGCAAAGCAAAGCCTTCTTGATCCTCGTGGCATGTATGATCCGGGATACTCGGTTTAAAGCACAGCCTTCTCGAACGTCGGTTCAATCCAAGGTCCGTAAATCCCCTGGTGGGGACTCGTCAAACTCCCAAGTTTTAACATTGAGGTTTGCCGAACCTCCGCCAGGAGATCGACGGATCTTGGGTTCAATCCACGCAAGGTCCACTTGATCGGAGATCAAGTAGACCTTGAAACCGTGGTTTGACCTGTCGAGAAGGCTGTAGTTTAAAGCAAGGTCGTGAACAGATGATGAAGTCAACGCAACGCAACGCAACAAAGTCCAACGCTCAGCTCAGCGCAACGCAAGGTCGTGAATTCACCATTACTTGTGTATGTAGAAGGAGGGGAGGAGTACCTACATGTCAAAACTATATTCTACAGTGCGGTCCACTTATTATCATGCACCCACATGCACCGTTCTAAGATGATACTACGAAGAAGAACGTTACTAAGTGATCATTGTACCTAGTATTACGTCTGAGGTTACTTACATCAGTGCCTCCGTCGCTGAAAAACACTAAATCACAATGCGCTGGATTGGCTATGCTGATCTGCCCTTGCAATTGAAACCAATAATTGTGAATTTTTTTTCATGCTCAGCTCATTATCTACTATTTTGACACGAATCGACTTATTCTTCGCCTCAGCGGCTTCCCTGGGCGACAGAACCCCGATAGATGGGTAACACTTCACCTCGACAACAGCATTGTCCCAAACCAGACCATCAGGGCTGGCGCCTAAGTAAGGGCATTCAGGCCGTACAAAAATACCACAAGGTTCAATTTTGTTACCAGTTAGTTGTTGGTATTGCTCAATGGTTTTACTCTCATTGGCGATGCCATAAAAGATACCTTTGGTACGCAATGGATTTTCGTAGCCATACAACAGTTCTTTCACCTGCAACGAGTTTTGTTATTCCTTAATTCATGTGAGGTTGTGACATTATTTTACCATTTAGTATAATTAAATATACTAAATCTGTGGTGTGTAGGCAAAAGGACTTAAGTCATGTTTCTTTAAATGTTCAGGAGAGCAAGTACAAACTTTTAAAAAATCCTGCAAATCAGCATATCATTAATCGCATGATCACCCATGCCTATTAGACACTTATGATTATCTGGAAATAAAATACAGCAAAAAATTTCAAATAAATTGAAAATTGACAAAATTGACTGACATGTCTTTTTGCTAAGTCAAAATGTGTCAGTTGTAAAAATTTATGATCAATAAGTCTTTATGCAAAGTATGATTGCTAGGTATAATTTCTGTTTATTTAAGATCAGTATACATTTCACAGGTTTACATTGAAGAAATAACAGTATTTTGTATACAAGTGGTATATTTTTAACTATTCAGCATCACTGAAATATCTGTCTACATCGGGATCGGTGTCTCGTTGATTGTCAGCTGTTTTTATGTTTAAATAAAACTGTCTAAAAATAGGATTAATAAGAGGAAGCATATCCATTAAGTCCTTTTTCTTTTCAACACTAATTGTAAGGGGGCCATTGTAACATAGTTGTAAAGTTATAGGTAGTGACTGCTTCCGACGTAACTCACAACTTTAAATGGCTCCTCGTTTATTAGTTTGGTTTTGTATTTAACAACACCAAATTCTTTTGAATAGCAAAGCCATTTTATTTCCCGCCAGTTGACTTTATCCCCCTCTTCATTAACTTTGCGAGCTTGAAGTGGCCCTTTAAGCAACAACGCAAAATCAAAGAAGTCGGAGCATTCCATTTCTACTACCTTATACACATGCTTTTTACCCACACTGCGCACAAGTTGATACCAATCATGTGGGTGATGAATAGGCAAATTGGTAGCCTTTTTCTTCCTTTCTATGGCAGCGTGGTCTACGTCACACTCCATATGCGTGTGGCCAGGAATTAGGAATTTGTGATTAATCTCCACCAAGGTTGGATGATCTTTCATTGCCAACTGGAACATAGCTGCAACGTGCGTGTTTTTGTTTTGACCTCCGCATGTGTCAGAGTAGTAGGTCACATGTGTTGTACCTGGAGGAATGGAATTTGTCAGATGTTTGTATAAACACGAACCAATTTGATTGGCACCTCGGCCAGCAATTGTCTCGTCCCACATGTAACAAATAGGTTCATTGGTTGCACAGTCATGAACCGTCAGATTAAATGTATACAGTTGCCGCTTGTAGAATACCACAGATGTCTTCAAAAATGGTGTAGGCAGACACTGTTGTAGATCGAATGTGTAGGTTTGATGGGTTAAATTAATTTTTGAGTTTTCCTTGTCATTGCTTTTCGCCAAATATGCCCGGTCGGCTTCTTCCTGATGTGCAGCAAGTTTATTCTGGACCTCATTCTTTCCATCTCCTTCCGTTACTTTTATTTCCATATTGAGCAAATCGCACGTATTACATGTATCAAGTTTGGGTTTTTTGAATTTTAAGTTCAGTGCATGAAACTCTCTGGAGTAAATTTTTCTAGATACCGGCTTTTGAGAAATCAGATTCTTGCTTTCGCAGTAGAGACTATACATAGTGTTTAAGTTCAGGTCGGCTGCAAGATATTTGACGCTTGAATCTCGTCTTGTATAATGGCTTTCGTATGCAGGAAATGAGTTTATGTGAGCCCTGATCTCGTCTACCGATAAGTCTGATGTTTTGTTTACAGGTATATGCTTTCCTCGCTGGTCCTTAGTTGTAGCTCCCGGTGTTGTTTTACATTTGTTTTTCATCAAACTTACAATGAATTTGTCTGTTTCTGCCAAAGTATCAAGAAAACAAGATTTACATACATTTATCCTTTGCCCATGGACTTCAAGGTTGTACTGAAATGATAACTGTCGGTTTTTCATTTTCGTTTCATCATCTGTTCTCTTTCGCTGTGTTTGTTTTTTCTGCATAGTCACTAACCCTGCTGCATATGCAACTCTAGAGTCATATGACCCCAGAGCCCAATACTCATCGAAGATTTCTTGGCATACATCATCCGTTAGGTTGTCTTTGCACCTTTTTCTGCAATTACGAAGAGTTCGTCTTACTCTTTTAGAAACTGCCTTTCCCTTCAAAGTTACATATGCATTTCCAGAATCTCGCAGCTTTTTCCTTTCTTTCTTTTTACTTTGTTTGTTTAAGTCATGTTGTAGTAATTGATTAATGCCTTGCAGATTGGCAAGAGGTTCATCATCATCCGTGCTCATCTCTGAAAGTATCCCTTGTGTATCCTCTTTAGGATCATATGATGGATCATCACCATCATTAGACTCCTGTTCTTCAGAGATCGGACTATCAGCAAGTGGCCATCTTGATGTGGAAGGTTGTGTATCATCAATGAGGATAGGAATCTCATCATATTCATTTGGCGTTATTTCAGTAGTGTCATCCAAATGGTTAGATAAATGCACGTCCATAGGACTTGAAGGATCTTCAGCATTTTGCAAAATTTCAATCACACATGTTTCTCCATTTACAGTATAATGGGTAGGTTTAACGGTAGACAGACGAATAATATTTTTTGGGAAGAACGGCTCAGACCATCCATCTGATGCAGTAACAGGTTCTTTAAAAGAAGACAGATAAATCGTATTTTCTGGGAAGAATGGCTCGCAATGTCCAACTGATGCAGAAACAATTTCTTTAGCAGGAGGTAGATGAATCGTATTTTCTGGGAAGAATGGCTCGCAATGTCCAACTGATGCAGAAACAATTTCTTTAGCAGGAGGTAGATGAATCGTATTTTCTGGGAAGAATGGCTCGCAATGTCCAACTGATGCAGAAACAATTTCTTTAGCAGGAGGTAGATGAATCGTATTTTCTGGGAAGAATGGCTCGCAATGTCCAACTGATGCAGAAACAATTTCTTTAGCAGGAGGTAGATGAATCGTATTTTCTGGGAAGAATGGCTCGCAATGTCCAACTGATGCAGAAACAATTTCTTTAGCAGGAGGTAGATGAATCGTATTTTCTGGGAAGAATGGCTCGCAATGTCCAACTGATGCAGAAACAATTTCTTTAGCAGGAGGTAGATGAATCGTATTTTCTGGGAAGAATGGCTCGCAATGTCCAACTGATACAGTAACGATTTCTTTAGCAGGAAGTAGATGAATGTCTTTTCTGGGAATATTGGGTCGGGCCGTCTAAGTGCTGCAGTACCGAATTCTGTAAAAAATTGCATTGTCTAAGTAATTACCCGAAATAGGCCTACCCCTGCTAGGCTTAGGCCTACGCAGCTATATTAAAGTTCAGTTAAGTTCAAGTTTAGTTAAGCAGTAGTAGTAGTAGTGTAGTTGTTTAAGTTCAGTTTTTTTATTAAGGCTCCGACCTAATGAGATTTTTATGACGAACATCTAGAGGATGAAGCCGAATTCACACAAAGTCACAAGGTATTGCAATAGTCACAAGGTTTTGCATTAGTTGAATAGTCCACAAGCTTTACATTGTGTTGCGTCTCATTGGCTTGTTATGTGACGTTTCAACGCATGACTGGTCCGTCGCAAGACTTATGGCAGTCTAATACTGCAATTATTGCAATTGCTAGGCCTAGGCCTAGGCCTACGCCTAGGCATATTGCATGGGAACCCTTGTACGTAATCGCTATTCCCAACACGGCTTATTACTAAACCTAAACCTTATGACTTTCTGTGCATCGAGCTTAAGCCCGGTTTAGCCAATGTTATAAATGATATTTTAAGGTTAGGGATAGGCTAGGGCCTAGGCCATTAACCAGTGTATTGTTTCACTAACCTGGTGTTTCACCTCGTGCATGCTGCAGCTCCCGTCTCCCCAAATCTACGATTCTTTTTGCACGATCAGACATTTCAAATAGGGCCTATCAATCTTCCAAACATAAATAACTTGTCATTACAAAATGAGGAAGCTACTCTCATGCACACACACTTCCTTTCCTATCCTTGTTCTTCTTCTTCTTCTACCACTTTCTGTGACTTGTGTCCTTGTGACTGAAAATATTTTCTAATAATATTTGGCTATGTTCAGCCAAAAAGACATAAGTCAACATATGTCTTTTTGCATGCCCACGAACTCTACCAACGTAACTTATAACTATTTGCACCATGCTCAAAGTAACCTTCTTTATCGACATTGACTTATATCCTTTTGCCAGACCGTAGATTGTTTTTTTTAAATAATATACATTGACTTAACTCAATTCATGAAAAATTTTGACTTATGTCCTTTTGCCTACACACCACAGAAATAACCATTCATCTATTACAATAGGTAATGGGGGCTATATGTAACGAATGAATATAAATACATTTAAATAACACATAATACATAAAATTATAGATGTAAACTTATCAACAAGAAGTTGAGCATCTTCGCAACACGTCTGAGCTGCCCACCACAGGTGATTATTTATGCTCGATTTCCAGGCGTATAAATCGGGAAATCTTTTTTCTTAACCTTTTAATCTTTTCATTAAACTTTTAGACATATGCCACACGTCAAATTCGTGGTCAACTTCAGCAAACTGTGTCCTCATAAAGTACCGGACACCCCTGTGTCGATCAGATAAAAAAAAATTTGACAGGTAATTTGAATTCGTACACAAATCTGTTTATTAACTGCTCGCAAGCAGCTCTCTCTAAATCACCTTTGACCTGTCCTCGTTGAAGTACTACAAAGTCTAATATTCTTTCAGTATCTAAGTCCATTATCGAATACACAACATATTTGGCGCAAAATCCCGGGGAATCAAACTGCCCGTCACCGGCTATTCGCACGCGATCACATTTGCGGAGTGAGTCTAAGTTGTTATTTTTTTGTGACTCCCAAGCTATTGACACTGTAGGATTTATATATTTGTTAATCATTTTATCATAAGTGTTTCTTGAAAAAAACTGCAGTCGCAGTGTTTTGGCAAATACTTTAAATGATTGAAAACCAATACCCGCCAGTGTAAGGGCAGTGCCAATCATAACGTTTCCGACTGAACATTTTTTGTGTTTAGGTTGAGAGTCCCACGTAAGGTTATGCCCTTCTTGACACAATGTAGTCACTCTAACACACGCATCCCTTGTTGACTTCTTGATCTTTACCACAGTTGAACCGCAATCACGACACAACCGAAACAACTGGGTTAAACATGTCCAAAAGATGAAAACACACGATAAAAACAATTATCACTAACATCTTTATCATCGACATTGTCATCAAGTGAATGGTCACTACAGTCCTCAGATTCTGATCCAATTTGAAACGAAGTGTCCATGTCAAATGGTTCACATGATTCATCTGAATCTGAAGTATTTTCATTTTCAACTGTCAGTACCCACTCATTGTCTCGATTAGCCTCGTTGCAATATGAGACGTTAAGCCCAAATAATCAATCAATCAAGACGTCACGTAACACTTCTAAACCTATTTCACATTGAACGGTTGAACCCCAATCGTGTTGGGCTCATCTGTTATAAGTTCTATTTCAGGCTCAAGTATTGTATGAATAGGTTCCATATCTTGTTCAGATACCGGTACCGATACCGGTAATATTGACGTTGACGGAGACAAAAGGTCATTTACTAGTTTCTTACGTAAATAACGCGATAGTCGTAGAGTTTTGGGCGATTTTTCGCATGTTCCTGTCAAATGTTGCGTCGGTATTGCAGTACGGTTTAGTTTAATGACTACTTTTGATCCAACCATTACTTTGGCTTTAATAAGATCAGACTCGTCAAAATCTTCAGTCAAGAAATGTCTAGCACAAACACGTGCGCTGCGCGTTGGAACGAAGTTCTTTCTGTGCATTTTATCGCACCACACAGAAAATCTCTTCGGCGATTTGTCACGGCTAGGAAATGTATGAAGCGAATATCCACTCCCTGAGTTAGAAGTGCAACCGAACACAGAGCACATTGGCATTTTGAAATTATATGTATAACTATGAAGAGTTATTTATAAATAAATCATAACGTGTAACTGTCCCGCGCTCATCCCCTACTGAAACTCAGTGCCGGCCGGCTCGGACTGCAGGTAGCAAGGACGCGTGACGTAGGGGGTCGCCGCGAGACATCCGGTAAACCACAAAGGCACGGGCTAAGACAAGATCGGAACGTGCCATTCTGCTAGGATTGCACATATCTACAAGGATGTGCAAAGTTGAAATGTAAAGTTCGGTTCTCCTTTAAGTCATTTTTATGTAGGCCCCATCTGGGCCTGCAATAGAAAAAGCCCAGAGTGACCCTGCTAGTCGTAAGAGGCCTCTGAAGTTTAATGCTCCCACTTGGCACTGCCCTCCCTTGCTGGACTCCCCTTATGGCGACCCCCGCGATGAAGATGGACTTGATTCGGACGTGGCTTTTTCATCTTTCGATTAAATTTTTATTATTCGACTGTTCCACATAATACATTCATATAATAATAGAGTACAATCCGTTACTTCGATGTATACATCTTCATCTTCATTATCACCCGCTCATCGTCTCAATTAGCCATTGTTTCACAAATATGAGACGTTAAGCCCCATTAATCAATCAATTTTTATGCAGGCACCACAGCAGTGCGATTCTCGATGCCCGCGTTAATTTCCCTAACGTCAAAATGCACTTGTTATAAGCTAGGTTTCCAGGCATGAAAACCCAGCCTTCAGTGTAGGACTATTTATGAAGTAGGCATAAAGGTAAGTTGCAGTTTATTGTAATTCATGATCAGGTTATTAAATACAATGGAACCTCGATATGAGGTGTTCTCGGTAACTGATAACAATTGAATAGCAATTAATGCTAAAGTAAGAGGCGACGGAAGGAGACCCTGTCCATTTCCCTCCCACTGTCCCACTAAATATTTCTCCTCCCACTTGGCCCTGCCCTCCCTTGCTGGACTCCCGCATGACGACCCGCGCGACGTACAATGGATCTGATTTGGATGTGGCTTTATTCTTCATCATCATTTTTCTCATCTTCATTATCACCCGCTCATCGTCTCGATTAGCCATAGTTGCATAAATATGAGACGTTTAACCCCATTAATCAATCATTGAATGCACATCAAGAAATGCTAAAAAGCTCTCGAATGCTTTGGGGTATGCTCGATGCATAACAAAGTAAGAAGCAATCAAGAGCAATATACAGCATCCACAGCACTGGAGATGCCCCTTTTGTGGCAAACGGTTTGCCCTTTGGCCAACAAAAGCAGTTTAACGATTCCCTCACCATCCGTGAACACTAGCACACACGGAGCTTGAAGTGCGTCCACCTGGATATCCTCAGGGCCTACTCCTGCCTATAAATAAAAAAAAAAAATAGCATTCAAGACGTTCTGTGAGGTCTGAACAAAAAATTTCATGTCTTGGGTGTGAATATATTTGCATTACTGTTCGAACCTACCTCTTCAATAGTGATGCTACGTCGAACCCCTTTTTTTCCTTTCCGGTGCAGTGACTTCTCCAGTTTTGCAAACATCTCTAATGGTTGTACTTCATTCAGATAGGAAAAATCGGTCTCAGAATCGGTACTTCTTTCTAAAGTGTTAAGGAGAGGCACCATCTGCACCATCTAAAAACTTGTCATAAATAGACGGCTCCATGCCATCAATGTGAAAGAAGTCGTACATCAACTGAAAAAAGAGCAATTGCAAAAAACAATGGTTCCCTTTCTACGTTTGCTACCATGAACTTTATCAATACAGATTTGTTAGTACTTGCCTAAGAACAGCTTAACTCTACTACCTATCTACTATCTATCTTCATTATCACCCGCTCATCGTCTCGATTAGCCATTGTTGCACAAATATGAGAAGACGTTAAGCCCCATTAATCAATCAATCAATCTCTGGTTTTCCTTCTTAGTGACCAAATGCAACCAGGGTAATTCCTGTACTTTGCATGTAAACCGGCAAGACTATTGCTTGTAGATTCTAGATGGCACAATGATCGTCTTGATTAGCCATTGACCCATCTTTATGATGGAGAACTATTCTTGATCTCTTGCCTGATCTTTGTTACCAACAGAGTCAATGAAGAGTTCACCACCATCATGATCCGACGCCTGTGGATGATGATCTTGGGATTCATCACACGTGAGAACTTTTTTCTTTTTACTCATTTTTGCAAAATGATTATAACCGCTACGACACTGTTGCTTGAATGATGGGCATTCTCCCTGCCCAGGGACTGCCACCTTATCGTGGTGGGCAGGTTTGCGTGCTTTGTTGATCCCGAGAGCTATGCCGGCGGAAGCGTATGCTTCTGGTAGGGCCACTCAAGCCGGACTGGTCGAGGAGGAGAAGTCAGACGAAGTGCAGTCCACACCCCAATCCCCTTTCCCCCCCACTGTCCCATTGAATATTTCTCCTCCCACTTGGCCCTGCCCTGCCTTGATGGACTCCCGTATGATAACTCACGCGACGTACAATGGATCTGATTCGGATGTGGCTTTATTCTTCATTATCATCTTTCTCATCTTCATTATCACCCGCTCATCGTATCGATTAGCCATCGTTGCATAAATAGGAGACGTTAAGCCCCATTAATCAATCAATCTTTCCAAATTCATGAATTTGGTTGCCATCGTGATGTTTATCACTCGCAAACACACCACATAATGAAGGAATTCTGACTTTCCGATCACGCACAAGGGCTAGTCCTAGGGTAGGCCTACACACGATGTTCACCGACTTGCCGTACTCTGGTGATCCACATCTGGCTCGTGCTAAGAACGAACTTCAAAACTCTTCTAATCACACAAGTAATCCATAATTTTTCACTTCCCTTTACATCCTACCTGGGTCCATAACCTATTGAATTTTGTTCAGTTAGGTACGATTAAACATGAACTTATTACATACTTGTATAGACCATGTTTATTGCGAACAAACGAAAGTGGTGCAAAACATCTTGCCAACATAAGAAGAAAAATAAGATCTTTCCAATATCACCTGCCCAGGGACTGCCACCTTATCGTGGTGGGCAGGTTTGCGTGCTTTGTTGATCCCGAGAGCTATGCCGGCGGAAGCGTATGCTTCTGGTAGGGCCACCCTAGCCGGACTGGTCGAGGAGAAGTCAGACGAAGTGCAGTCCACACCCCAATCCCCTTTCCCCCCCCACTGTCAGATTGAATATTTCTCCTGCCCATGGACTGCTACCTTATCGTGGTGGGCAGGTTTGCGTGCTTTGTTGATCCCGAGAGCTATGCCAGCGGAAGCGGATGCTTCTGGTAGGGCCACCCAAGCCGGACTGGTCGAGGAGGAGAAGTCAGACGAAGTGCAGTCCACACCCCAATCCCCGTTCCCCCCCACTGTCCCATTGAATATTTCTCCTCCCACTTGGCCCTGCCCTGCCTTGCTGTACTCCCGTATGACGACTCACGCGACGTACAATGGATCTGATTCGGATGTGGCTTTATTCTTCATTATCATCTTTCTCATCTTCATTGTCACCCGCTCATCGTCTCGATTAGCCATCGTTGCATAAATATGAGACGTTAAGCCCCATTGATCAATCAATCAATTTTGAAAACCGATCAATTACCATTTTATTGAAATTTTCCATTTTCAAGAACAATTTCTCTTTCAATTGACATTTTTGATAATGCAGTCAAACGGTCCTCAGTCATAGTACTGGGAACAAATGTTTTTATTGTGTTCAATGATGAAAACCATCTTTCGGCTTCCGAAGAACTAATAGGCGTCGTCACTATAATGTTTTATCAGCTTTTCAACTTCAACGAATACGATGGACAAATTGTTTAACAATATGTATTGCATTAATGTTGGTAATCCATTTGTCATTTGTTGGAAATCATCTCTGGCGTACATAACACATAGTTCGGTTTTTTAACGAGCCTTTTTTAGCACGAATAAGCTTCCACTGCTGCGTCTAGGTCTTCTTGAGGGAAAGTTTTAGTATATGCGGGAAATTTTCGACTAGCAATAGATTGGCCGCTTGAAGATGTCCGACTTATGTAAACCGGCTATTGGTTTGTGTGATTATGACGTCACAAACTTCCTTTGCTGCTACAGACCGTGCATTAACTGGGGCGTCAACATGAGTTCTAGCCAAGTGTTCTACAACCAGTGGGGATTCGGAAACTTGAACGGCAATTGGTTCAATCAATCAATGTCTTATATCGGACACAGCTTTTGAGAAGTTTTCGATAGGTTTTTTTTTATTATGACAGGATTTGTTGAACGTTTTTGTATTTGGTTGTACAAAATATCTACGTGGGGCAAGATGTTGTGAAATACCGTTAGCCAAATACAAATTTTAAATCTGACAGCATGAGAAGAA
The DNA here is from genome assembly GCA_945910005.1 of Isoperla grammatica. NCBI lineage: Eukaryota > Metazoa > Arthropoda > Insecta > Plecoptera > Perlodidae > Isoperla > Isoperla grammatica. Next base: position 93,825,120 of record OX246737.1, on the reverse strand, counting down.
TGGTGCTCGCTTTGGACAGTGTTGAGCTTTGTTTACTAGGTGTCTCGATTGTCTCCATACACTCAATCAGCTGTTCCCTGATCTCATAAACCGTATTGACAGCCCTCGACTGGAAGTTCCACCTCGTAACTACAAGTCTCGGCAAGCGTCTCCCTACAACGTCATCAAGAACAGCTCTACGTTGTGGCGAATTAGAAAAAAAGTTGTAATTGACATCAGATTTGCACAGAACAATCGCACTTCTTGATTCTGTGAGGCTGCTTGTTTCACAACAAGGTGCTGGTGGGCGTAACAATGTACGAAGTGGGCGCCTGGACAACGTGCACTCCTACAATCCTACCACTCATAACAGCTGCGCCGTCACAGCTGTGACTGATGAGCTTCTCCGGGGATTTTTGTAGAAGAGGATTTCATTTAAAATTGTTTGTGATAAGGCCATGGCATCGTGCTCAGGTGGGTTACAAAATCCCCAAAACTGTTAAACAGGTTTGCCGTTCACCACGTACCGAGACACTAACCCCGTTCGAAATAAGTTTGAAACGTCAGTTGTTTATCAGCAATTACCGCAACAAATGCCGTTTTTCCGATTTCTACTGCAATGTTTTCCCGACACAACGTCCGAACTGCAATCCAACAGTTCATTTTGCACTGTTTTAGATGTACCCTTAAACACGGTGGCATTATCTAAATTATGTAATCTTACCGTCGTGGGTAACTAATTACCCCTTACCCCGTAATAAGCCCTAACTAATTAGTTAGGGTAGGCCCTAGGCCAAAACAAACAAACAAACAGAACAAAGTGCCTTGAACGTGTAATGAAAACACTCGCTTCGCTCGCTTGAAAATTATATTAAAGTTAACATTGCGAAGGTGGTTTATGAGAACACACAGAATATCACATGGTACATTCACAAACACATTTTTATTATAAACCTTGAGTAGATCAGAAAATGGCACGACCTTATGCCAGTAATAAGCATTCCTAACTGGACCTGGCCATAATACTTGTGCTTTTGTTTCAATGTTATGGTGTTGCCCCTTACGTTTAAACAATTTGTTTTCTTGGCCAGTTCAATACCATTACCCCCTAATGTTTTGCCCGCCCAAAAACATTTCACCTCTAAGAGGCAGGTGTAGTGACAATACTGATACCATCAGGGCCGTACCCAAGCAAAGTAGCATTTTGATTGAAAAAAACACCAAACTTTTTATTTTTTTTAACTTTTTTAACGTTACCAGTATCCCGCACATATGCTTCAATGGCATTTTGGTCGTTTTCAAGACCAAACTATGTATGTGCATTTCCATTGAATGTACAAAGAACATAAAGAACATATTTCGGTACTTTGTGTGCCAATCTGGATTCCCTTGTTCGGTTTACTGTATGTGTACAGCTTATAGCAACGACTGTCCGTTATTCTCCCTTTGCTGGCTGAATGCCGTGTCTCCAACTTGGTCCACTGTTAGGAAGCAAATTTCAACAATCTCTGCTGCAGATACCACAAAACGATCTTGGTAGAAGTCTTGTTCCTCTTGTGAAAGCTGCCGGAGGATAATGTTACCGCTCTGAAACGAGTGGGAGACGGTTGGTGGTTCACAAGATATGATAAAGTCCGTGGCATACGAACGTATTTCTTTCACAGGGAGTAAAATTTCCACTTGGTCGGAGGGTATTTTTTGTAGGCCGACTCGTCGTTTATCGAAATGTATGGCAATCCAGGTCGTTGTTTATTACGTCCAATGCCGACTTGTAAACGTCTTTCCTGCGGTCTTCCCTTACGGTCTCGGGAACTTCGTGGAAGAGGAGACAGTAACGTCGGGTATACTGCTCCAGCCCTTCAACTCTCTCATCTTAGGATGTTACTTTGGCTGAGATAGCCGCAATCTCAAGTTGAAGTTTATTCATACTGGTTTGAAACGTGTTTTTTAAAATCCGCAAAAGATGATTGAAGTTCATCAATCCCAATCGGTAGACCCATATTTTGCTGCTCAACTTCAGAGCGAGACTGTTCATTTCGAACCTTTTTAGCCTTGAGTTGAGCTTCATGGGTTGTCATTTTGTCTCTTATTTCTTGTTGAAAGCAGTGGCGTGCCGTGGTTATGGAACTTGGGGAAGCAATGGTTTTGCCCAAACAAGGACGGGGTCTGGGGAAAAGCCCCAGCCGCCGGAGGAACTTTTTTGCAGTTATTATTATTATTTATTTATTTTTTTTGTTTTGTCTTGAAAGTTCCGTGTACTAAACTGACGATTAAGAAGCTCCTCCAAAATGCAACCACAGTTGCGTGTTACTGCACTTACTGTTCCCGCCACTGCAGGCTGCAACACGTGCTCACTCCCGTCTGCACTGGCCATGCGCTCTGAACGCAGCTTGCAAACGAGCGTCCACACCGAGGTAAAACTCGCACCTCACCCACACGATCACACTTAGTTTTCTTGAAAAACTACATTTAGCTTAAATTCAGTGCTTTAAAGATCACTAGTGTCCCTGTGGGTACTTTGGAAGACGCACAGTAAACCCTCACACCAATGTCACTGTCACTTACCGCGATTTAAAGTCGAAACATGTATTTTTACACCGATTTTTTGCAATCGTGCGAAATGCCAAAGACGCATGATTCCTTTCAGCGTTCCGGAGCCTCGGTCAGTGTCGGAGATACTCGGCCGCGGTCGGGACTGAAGGGGTGCTGGCTTGTCGCCTGTCAGAGCTAGACGCGCGTAAATTTAAACTGAACTGCCGCAAAGATGGTTAAATGGAAAATTAAATTTGAGAATACAAAGAATTCAAGACGTGGCGAATCGTATACGGGTGTTCTTTTATACATAGCCCTCTGTAGCATTTTAGTAAGGGAAGCAGTGCTTCCCTTGCGTCTTTGGAGTGCACGCCACTGGTTGAAAGTTGAGGATGTTTTTGGATGCAGCAATTGAAGGGCTCAATGCAGTAACCAGTTATGTCACTTTAAGTAATTTGTTCAGGAGAGACAAAAAACTTTCCACACCATGCATGCTTCATTTAAAACAAAAATCCTGTTAACAATCCTTGGATCTTTACTTTTTACATATATTTACAAATCACTTTTTTTTTTTATTTTAACCCAAGTACTTAAACTATTGTAAAGGAAGTGTACTTAACTGCTTTTTGATCTGTAACATGTTTTAATTATGTAAAATAGCATAACATGTACAAAATATACATTTTTCAAATACTGTTTAGCCCGTCTGGGCCCGGGGAAGAATAGGCCCAGTGTGACTCTGCTAGTCGTAAGAGGCGACAAAAGGAGACCCGTCTCGGCCCGGGTTAGAATAGGCCCAGAGTGACTCTGCTAGTCGTAAGAGGCGACAAAAGGAGACCCTGCCCCTCCCCCCCTCCACTGTCCCACTGAATATTTCTCCTCCCGCATGGCCCTGCCCCTCCCTTGCTGGACTCCCGTATGACGACCCACGCGACGTACAATGGACCTGATTCGGATCTGGCTTCATTCTTCATCATCATCTTTCTCATCTTCATTATCACCTGCTCATCGTCTCGATTGGCCATAGTTGCGAAAATATGAGACGTTAAGCCCCATTAATCAATCATTCAAATACTGTTTCTCAACCTATAGTAGGCCTTTACTACTTACATCATAACTCCACTGGAATAATGTTCATACTAGACATAAAGAGAAAAATATAGATAGGTATATAAATCTAAAATACATTTTTTATCTGTTGTTGAGGGAATAATGTGACGATCGAGTTGGCATTGAAGTGATAAAAGCGTCAATCTGTGATTTTACTTCATCAGACACAGCATTGGGCCGGTTTCTGTGGAAGCCTCTTTGGTCAGTAGGTGGAGTAGTGTGTTCACACATGTGTTTTGTTATGCGTAGGAGACGATTCTTTGTGATGCCATGCAGCGCTCGGAAAGCCACTTGGCAAACTGGGTATTCAGCACCCATTAAACGAGCCTGCAAATAAAAAAGAACTTGTTGTTTTTGACTGAAATACGTTGTACACATTATTTGTATCTTCTGGTGAATGTGCCTACAGTCAATCAAGGCAAATTTAATTAAAGTTAAAGGTTTATCACATTCTTACTTTGTAACAATGTGTGTAGGGTTTCCGTTTATGCATGATGTAGTTTATGTTAGTACAGTAGTAGGCTACTACATTCAACCCACTGGTACCCTACAAAACTTTCGAAAATTTGCAGCCTTGCGAAAAGTTGGTGTATACCGTTACCGACCTATAAATCAAATCAAATACGCATCCTCTCCCACAACCGACCAACTAGCTTACCACGAATATGTCTAGCAGCTGCTGGCAAGAACAAGACCTGGATTTGAATGTCTTCGTCTTTAATGGTTCGTCCGGTTGAGTAACCCTCCCTTCTATGGCCATATTGTGCAGGACAGCACAAGCATCTGTCCTGCCTTCTGCGGACTGTAGTGCAAAACACGGTGCTTTAAGAGACAACGCCAACGAGCTTTAAGCAGCCCGAAACACCTTTCCACACAGCAACGTGCACGGCAGTGTAATGTTCTTCTGGTGTTCCAGGCTGTGCATTTAGGATAGATAGCATCATCCAGGGTTCATTTGCATACCCAGAGTCTCCTAAAAATATATTACATAGATAAGTATTATAGTAGGCCTACTGGATAAACTAAGACATTTTGGATACATTTTTTTTTTTTTTTTTATTTTACTCTGGTAATTTAGTCATTTTATTAATTATTAGTCATGTTTTCCAAAAATAATTGAGTGTGAGCAGTTACGTGAAAAACAACCATATAGTTTACCAAGCAGCCATTCTCCCCGTTCTCGGTTTACATCAAACCGGCGCTGCAACTCTTGTTTGACCAGAGTTACGCTAAATAAATGCATCATTTGTTGCTCCGCCATACCGCGCATTTATGTAAAGGATGCCCATATCATAGTAGCATACCTAGAATAATGTAAGAATGGGATTTACTAAAACAATTTCTTAAAAGAGCCACTGGCACATTGTGTAGTATTAATAATTTTGCGTGCAAGGCAATCATTGCTGATCGCTTGTGTCTTACATACAGCCTGAATATTTTTTTAATGAAAACGTTTCCTGTTTACGTAACTTTCTTCATGCACTTTTGGCCGCACTATTGCAATTTGGGTACAATCAATGCAGCCTATTACACCTGGCATTCCTGTTGCAGCGTAGAATCTAAGGGAAAACACAAAGCATACGTTAGTGATTGCCAGGGAGTTGAAGAACTGTAGTCAATGCTTAATGTAATTACAACTAAAACATGAATTAGTAATGCATGTTTCTAGTTCAATTCAAACTTATTTAGATAATTTAGTCTAGGCTACCCAGCAAACACAAATTAGATACCCCGGTTGTAGCCCGCAGGGGCTGCACGTACGGGCACCTCGTGGGCTACCCGTACTGGACCCGGCTAGAAGTGTCCCCTCAGCCGTATTGGTTCCTTGAACGGGCTTCTAGTACCTGCCCAGGGACTGCCACCTTATCGTGGTTGGCAGGTTTGCGTGCTTTGTTGATCCCGAGAGCTATGCCGGCGGAAGCGTATGCTTCTGGTAGGGCCACCCAAGCCGGACTGGTCGAGAAGGAGAAGTCAGACGAAGTGCAGTCCACACCCCAATCCCCTTTCCCCCCCACTGTCCCATTGAATATTTCTCCTCCCACTTGGCCCTGCCCTCCCTTGCTGGACTCCCCTATGACGACTCACGCGACGTACAATGGATCTGATTCGGATGTGGATTTATTCTTCATTATCATCTTTCTCATCTTCATTATCACCCGCTCATCGTCTCGATTAGCCATCGTTGCATAAATATGAGACGTTAAGCCCCATTAATTAATTAATTGTTCTTTCAAATTTGGTTCACCCACGATAATACAGCTCACACGGGTACAACGCCAAACCAACCTGCATTAGCTCCTCTGAGTCTCTCTTCCACACCTCTAGCCGTGCTAGTAAAGCTTTTTCCAAAAGCATATACGTTTTGAAACCTGGCTGATCAAACCGACGTAATTATCTCAGTGCGTATCAAGTCGATCACTTCGAAATATACTCGACTGCTGTTTTCTTTTGCTGACAACAGAGGCGCTTCATTTTCCTGTTGTCTAGGAGGCCTTCCAGGGGCCTCATTCCTGTACATTCGCAAACTTAACCCCGGGGTTAGCCAATAGCCAATCAGGAGTCAGCAATTGAGACGCCGATCGAGGAACTCATTGTTGAAAAAACGAGACGAAATAAACCCAATAACAAACAGTTCAATAACCTTAAAATTTCGATAAAATACTCAATAAAACTACATATTTACAGATCTAGGTTCTACATAATGTACTATAAATACACACAATTGTTTATAAACTTCAATGAACACATAAAGTAACGTATCCATGAGATAGGATTCCTCAATAAAGAATTGAAATGTGACATTTGTGAAACTATACACACGGGCATTGGATTGATTGATTAATGGGGCTTAACGTCTCATATTTATGCAACGATGGCTAATCGAGACGATGAGCGGGTGATAATGAAGATGAGAAAGATGATAATGAAGAATAAACCCACATCCGAAGCGTGCTTTGTTGATCCCGAGAGCTATGCCGGCGGAAGCGTATGCTTCTGGTAGGGCCACCCAAGCCGGACTGGTCGAGGAGGAGAAGTCAGACGAAGTGCAGTCCACACCCCAATCCCCTTTCCCCCCCACTGACCCATTGAATATTTCTCCTCCCACTTGGCCCTGCCCTCCCTTGCTGGACTCCCGTATGACGACTCACGCGACGTACGGGCATTGGCAAAATGGCGGCATTTTCAAGTATTGTTGAGATAACTGGGTCATATTTGCCTCCGAATTATGCAGGGAAGCCTGTGTAGGAGTTAACCCCGGGGTAATTTTAACATGGGGTTAGCGAGAGTTAAGAAGAGTTAAAGAAATGTACATGGAATGAGGCCCCAGCACGCTTTTCTCTGGGTGGTACTAAGCCAAACGCCTCGCTGTTCTTCTCCATATCGACCCATAGTTTGTTGAATTGGTTGTCACTTCTCATTACATTAAAACCTTCGACGACCACATCAACCGCTTCTTTCACTCCAACAACAGTTTGAGTTTTCCCTTGTAGGCTGAAACTGAGCAGTTCGCTGGGCTCGAATACAGACTTGCAGATAAGCAGACCGAGATAGGTTTCACTTTTCTCTAGTTGGTCGTGGAGTCCACGCGCTTTACTTGATACGTGGTCTCTCGATTTACTAGATCAGCCAGAAGTTTCAGGACAGCTGGGTACATGAGCAGGACACCATTGATTGAAGCCATCCTAACTGTCCATCTAGTTGGGCATAGTGGACGTGGATTACTATTTCTACCGAGCTCCATGGAGGTGGAAATGCCCGCAACAGCTTCCACACGCTTCGGAGAATCTTTAATCAGCACGCCTACATCATTCACCCATTGCAGACAATGGTTAGCCAAAGGAATAGATTTGGTTACGTCTTGCAGGGCTAAATTTAGGATGTGATTACTACAATGTAAGAGGGTTGTCCATGAAATAAGGTTCCCAAGGCGCTGCATTCGCGAGGACCGATGTTACGCGGGACGAGGCAACACTGGCGTGTAGCTTGGTTCCCCCCCTCCCAATCCCCACCCCGGCGAACTGTCTGCGACGCTCAGTTGTGGCTGAGCAGCCGTAAGAGATGGAGCTAGCACTCGTTTCGCCCGCCAGGTGCGAATTACACTCTGTGATTCGTTTTTTTGTGTGCAAAAAACACTGCGTCGGTGGATATTCACTCCCAATTGTGTGAAGTCTACGGAGAGAAGTGTATAAGCATACAACACCTGGGTCCACTACACCACGCCCGAATCGAAGGAACAATCCCGTCAGTGGAAACATCCAGGGTCGCCTAAGCCGCGGAAGTTCAAGCAAACACTGTCTTCCAGCAAAGTGATGGCGAGTGTGTTTTGGGACTGTAAGGGGTTATTGTTGTGCGAATTTATGCCTGCTGGTACAACAATTAATGCTGAGCGTTACTGTGCGACGCTAAAGAACCTGCGCCGCGCAATTCAAAACAAGAGGAGAGGCATGCTCACGAGGGGAGTGCATTTCCATCACGACAACGCTCGTCCGCACACCGCCCGTGTAACAACCGATCTTCTCAACAAATTTGGATGGGATATTGTCAAACATCCGCCGACATAGCCCCAAGTGATTACCATCTCTTCCCTGAATTGAAGAAACACCTGGGTGGGACTCAATTCAAAACCGGAGAAGAGCTGAAAGAAGAGGTTTTAAGCTACCTTCGCGGCGCGGCGGGAGAGTTCTACGACTCGGGCATAAAAAAGATGGTACACCAAATGCAAAAATGCATTGACCTCAACGGGGATTATGTCGAAAATTAGGAAAAAGTCAAAGCTTTAAAAAATGTACAATTCATAGAAAATAAACATGTTTTCATTGTGAAAAATCATTGGGAACCTTATTTCACGGACAACCTCGTATAAAGAAGAAGAAATTCAGCTAGGTTTTTATAAGAATAGTATGATTTTCGACTTTTGTTGACTATTATTTATTAAAATAAGAAATTCACAGTATTTTTAGGATACCTCAACACTACAAAACACATGCTGTAGAGCTGCCAATAATTACAACGGAGTTCAAAATAAGGTGCAGTATTTTATTCACACCAAAGCATTAAAGAATTACGTCAAAACTATTTGCGTAATAAAAATAATGACAAACGGATTTTAGGGATTAGAAAAATAATACTAACATTTTTTTAAAAATTCCGTGTATTTACTATTTACCCCTGCCCAAGGACTGCTTCCTTATCGTGGTGGGCAGGTTTGCGTGCTTTGTTGATCCCGAGAGCTATGCTGGCGGAAGCGTATGCTTCTGGTAGGGCCACCCTAGCCGCACTGGTCTAGGTGGAGAAGTCAGACGAAGTGCAGTCCACACCCCAATCCCCTTTCCTCCCCTTTCCTCTTTCCTCACGCGCCCTCCTACTTGCCCCTTTCCTCCAAACAGCCCCATATTTCATCTTCACATATCACCCACTCATTGTCTCGATTAGCCTCGTTGCAGAAATATGAGACGTTAAACCTGCCCAAGGACTGCTACCTTATCGTGGTGGGCAGGTTTGTGTGCTTTTATGATTCCTGGAGCTATGCCGGCGGAAGCGTATGCTTCTGGTAGGGCCACCCTAGCCGGACAGGTCGAGGAGGAGAAGTCAGACGAAGTGCAGTCCACACCCCAATCCCCTTTCCTCCCCTTTCCTCTTTCCCCACGTGCCCTCCTACTTGCCTCTTTCCTCCAGAGAGCCCCCAATTTCATCTTCATTATTACCCACTCATCGTCTTGATTAGCCAAGTTGCAAAAATATAAGTCGTTAAGCCCAAATATCAATCATGAGACGTTAAGCCCAAATATCCATCTATCTACTATTTACCAGTTTAAAATGTTAATACTAGAATAGCAGGGGCTTAAAGGGATAGTTGGGTGAAAAACTAAAGAACTACCATTTGTAGATGTCCACCTTTAAATATAAAAAACATGACTAAAAGATACCATACTTTCCTCCCCTTTCCCTGTTCCACACGCGCCCTCCTACTTGCCCCTTTTCCTCCAAAGAGCCCCCAATTTCATCTTCATTATCACTTCTCATCGTCTTGATTAGCCAAGTTGCAAAAATATAAGACGTTAAGCCCAAATATCAATCAATCTTAAAAGAAGGAGGTTAAGAAATTAGAGAAAACGCGATTTTTTGGTTTGTTGCTACCAAGTAGCACCGAGCAATTTTTCTCATGGTAGTTTCCACGTAAAAAAAAGTTGCCTTGAGAAAGTAAAACCACCGCTAAAATAGGGCACTGATCAAAAATCGATCACGAGGCTTAATGTGCATCGTTTCTCTACCGATAACATGCTTCTTAGAACGAACGTGTTCTTCTACAAAATACCCTACAATTATTTTTTTTGTAACATGATGTGTAGAAAAGTTGCAATCTGTTTTGAGCGGTACTGTCCGTATTCGCAGAGTGTTTCGCGGAGCGCGGGCTGGTCTCGTATAACACAATGAGTCCTCTGTCTATCGGGAAGGCGCCAGCGACCTCAGAACCGACACAGTTGCACTACGCTTTAGAAGAAAAATGCAGCAGAGCTGGCAAAGACCCCGTTGTATGAAGAACTTTTGTCGTACGAGAATTGTGATAAACTTTTAAAATTTCTTGTCCGCACACAGTTTTTCAAACCATTTTAAAAAATACATTTCAACCAACATTAAATATAAAATAACAGAGTGACGGTGAGATTTTCTTGGCGCATTCGTGTAGTATTTTCGCAGGTATGTTGTCAGGACCCAATGCACCGTCTGGACGAATTTTATTTATGGCTTGGGTTATTTGGTGAGGAAAAAACATGATTGATTGTAGAGGGGGGTTTTCGTGTGATTTTGGGAAGTTTGGGGGGAGGAGAGGTTGGTCTGGGAAGGGGAAGTACTCACCTTGGAGACCCCAGACACATAAGAACAGAACTAACTAGAATAACAAACAGAATAGAAGTACTAAACATACATATGCGCAAAAGCGCGGGTGGTATGTAAAGTACGCAACATTGTGTTGTTATTAATGAAAAAAAAAAAAAAAAAAAAAATGTCGTTTGAACCAGTAGGGGGAGAGAAGTTTTTTTGAAACTTTGTTGCAAATGCCTCGGATATTACTTGACAAACAACATTCTGAACACGATACATAGATACTAAATGTGTGACTCACAATTATGTTGCACGTGGAACTAAATATACATGTATTAAAAACAACAAAGTAACATTCTGAACACGATACATAGATACTAAATGTATTACTCACAATTATGCTGCACGAGGAACTAAATAGACATGTATTACAAACAACAAAGTAACATTGTCAATTATGATACGAGCACGTGCTCACAATATAAACAAACATATTCTGAATAACAGTTCTGATACCGAATAACTTCTTTGTTCTTTTTCCAAAGAACAGACGTAAGCTTTCGCTTTGAGTTTTGTCTCCTGGAAATCGAAGTGGTTGGATCTTGATAGTAACTAGTGGCTGGCTTTGGTGAAGGTGAGTTTGTTACAGTCGTATCTTAGTACAGGTTGTCTTTCTTTTTATTATTTTCACCAAATAAGTAGCTTTATTTTTGTACTTTGAACATTTTGTGCATCTAGTATGTACTGTGGGTTTCTTATTTCCATGTTCCGTGTATATCGGGTTCTACTAGTTCTGGTATGATGCAGTTACTGTAAAAACGAGTTGATTTCGGTTCTATCTCATTGCGCCAAACCTCATCATCCCGATAGATTTTCTTCTGTGCGTGTACTTTTAGGAGACCATGCACAAAATATGCAATACGATCTCCTAGTCGCATGCAGTTGACCCTGTACCTGGTTATTATATGTATCAATTTTATTGAACCCTGTGATATGTATCTTGTCACGGGAATTATTCCATTCCTTTATTTTTCTTTTGAGGATTGCTTCATCGATTGTCATGAATACAGCATACCAACCATACCATACATTTACCATACATTTTACTTAAACCAATCCATCAGAACCAATCAAACCATCAGGCGAAGCTTCAAGATATGGTATTGTGAAATCTAAAAATAAGCCACAATTCTCTTCTAAAACACCTTCTTTTAATTCTACAGCTTGTATTGCATACCTCTCATGAAGTCTTATAATGCAAGCGATTCATTGTCATAAGTAGAGTACATCAATGTCTTCACAACCCCTTCACAACTTGTGTAAGGACGTAAACGACATACTCTGCCGAAGTTAGACGATGTTAAGATTTTCCTTCTTTCTTCTAACCATTCATCATTGCAGCTGTGATCAATGCTATTTCTTTCTTCCTCTGTTCGTTCAAGGCTTTTCAAAAAGTCAGCACTAGCCACTTCATAGTCATGAGCTGGAATATCTGGCTTCTGGCAGGCTTCGCCGTAGTCTTTGTCTTGTCCTCCAGGTTTACTAGCAAACAATTTCTTTGGTTTTGCCCACGTAGAAGCACGTCTCTTTGCTGCAGCCAACTGTACCTTTCTTCGGCGTCGTAACTCTCCTTGCTTGGTGATATTGCCTGGACTTCACTTATATAACGCCTTGTGGAGACCATAGTGCACGCGACCTGTATTGAAAGACACGACAGCTCCGTAGCTCCTCGCCGAATAAGAGTTTCTCTAGAAATATTGACTCTCTTATTGCCGATTAGTTTGCATACTTTAGAGTTGAAGTGTTCAGCCGGATTGTTATCAACGTCTTGAATCAGACTTCGGCTGTTGTTTGCTAAAAACGTTGTGACTTACAAAACTCAAGCCCAAATCTCACAATTCGGCATTGCAGGCAGGTGATTGGTCTCGTTTTTGTCAAAGCGCTGACAGAAATACCCTATTTCAGCGCATTGTTTGTGCTCACCAAATACACGGCTTGGGCCATTCAATATGCCCATCTTCAAGTCTGACACTTTTTTTCAATTGGTACTTCTTGTTGTTTTCAATATTTAATCGCCTCAGTTACGTCTAGGTCTCATTATACTACTACCCACAAGCTTGCGAATAGTTATATTTTTGAGTTTGCTGTCCACCGAAATATTTGTCATTTTTGAAGTAAAGTTTCTAAGTAGGTGGTTACGATACTCTACCTCTTCTACAGTAAGATAAACGTAGGATCTTGCAGCTAAAAGTTTCTTATGGCAACTGCTGTTGCCATCAGAGATGAGTTTACTGTATCTAATGTGTTGTGTTATGTTTTATGTAATGATCGAGGATGAAGGAATAGTAGAGAGACACGATTGAATTGGATTACGTTGGTATGTTTATTACCTTGTTTGCAACTACATCGTGCCGTGCTGCCAGGACCAGCTAGGACCCTGTTCTGGATTGCTTCTAGCTTAGTTATATTACCCTGTGTAGTTGGGTGCCCATGCAGGGCAGCCATACATAATTACAGATTTGACTAAACTTAGATACACCGTTCGTTTCACTTTCGGTCGAGCACTGTGAAGAGTTCGAGATAAAAAGCCCAGTATAATTAGGCCGATTTGTTCCTCACAATCTTAGTTTGTATGTTCCATTTGAGGTCATTTGATACTGATATACCCAGGATTTCATCACCGAACAGTGCCAATGACCTTTCCATCTATGGTGTAGAAACTAGCCCTAGGCTTTCGTGATACACATGTGGGTGGACTTGCTGTGTTTTAGGGCCATTTGGTTCACTTGGCACCACATTTTGATGTTGGCTAAGTCTGCTCGAAGAGCCACTTCGTCATCTTTACATTTTATTTCTCTATACACTGTACAATCGTTGGCATATTGTAGTAGACTTGACACATTGTGGTAAGTCCATCATGTACATGGTGAACAGTAGAGGCCCTAAGGGCCGGTTTTTCAATCAGTTTTGTAATCAGTGATTAGATCAACCAGAGCTATTACCAACTTGAGAATGCTGTGATACTGTTAGTAACCAATTATCAAACGTCTCCTAATTACTCTTATCAAAATGATAGAATTCTTATTCCAGCGACTTTAAATTCGTATGTAAACCACATTGTATAAAAGTTCAAATCAACAATATCATACTATTTATATACAAACTAATAAATAGCTATAATTTATATTGGTCAACATGTGTATTATGATGCAATAGTGTTTTGTTCAGGTACAAAAACACATCTTTCAACAGTGATTTGAAAGAATTTGGTACAGACAGATCATTGTTGTCTAAACACTGGATGGACCATCAATTTACCAAAGGCTGGTTAGGTACTTCCACGGCCTCTTTTAGGTTGCATAATTTAAAATCTTTGTGAGCTTGACAAATGACTTCACTCATCTCAAGCAATAATAGCCAACCAGGAAAACATATACATACACTATTTTATTTCCTATTTATCAAACATGCAGGCTTATTAATTCAATAAATTAAAACTGAGTTGTGCTTTTTAAAAATTTTTATCATATAGGCCTACAAAATTAGTTTGAACCCAAAAAAAAAAACATTTTTAATATGTTTGGGTTGCATCGACATTTTACATTGACAATGTTGGTAAAAGCCTTGGTTACCCCAACCACTGGTTAAAAAACTGATTGAAAAACCGGCCCTAAGACAGACCCCTGGGGTACTCCAGACAAAACATTGCACTCGCGTGAACACGCACCATCGTAGACCACACGCATACTGCGACCCACTAGGAAGCTGCCTTGACCAAGACACCAGTAGAACAATTAGTTGAAGCCCTGTTGGCAAGACAATTCATAACACCATGTTTAACATGGGGCCGGTGTGACGCTACTCGACTACTCCCTTGTGCGATTACTCTAGAGTAATTGTATTGCGATACAAGAGGACTGGGAGTAAACATGTATCGCAATAACAGTACACAGAGTAAAGATATATTAAAATGATATTACTCTACGTGAAATATCAGTACTCAACTAAAATACAAGCGAATGCATAAGGGAGTAATAATATTGACTGCAAAATGTAAAATACTATTACTCAATGCTTAAGGGAGTAATAGGATGTAACACCTGCCCAGGGACTGCTACCTTATCGTGGTGGGCAGGTTTGTGTGCTTTGATGATCCCGAGAGCTATGCCGGCGGAAGCGTATGCTTCTGGTAGGGCCACCCTAGCCGGCCGGACTGGTCGAGGAGGAGAAGTCAGACGAAATGCAGTCCGCACCCCAATCCCCTTTCCTCCCCTTTCCCCTTTCCTCACGCTCCCTCCTACTTACCCCTTTCCACCAAACAGCCCCATATTTCATCTTCATATATTACCCACTCATTGTCTCGATTAGCCTCGTTGCAAAAATATGAGACGGTAAGCCCAAATATCAATCAATAGGACGTAACACGTGAAATAATATTACTCTGCCTATATGCTTTCTAAAAAAACCTACGAAGCTGAAGGGAGTAATAATATTGAATAAGGGAGACAAAATACTATTACTCTACCTGCTAACAAGATAAATGACATACCGTGTCATTGCAACAAGGTTTATCGCGATAATGTAGGAACAAACACCTACTACATGAGACCCTCCGTGCTGAAGGGAGTAATATCAATGAATTGTATACGTGAAATACAATTACTCTACCTGCTAACAAGGACAATGACATGCCGTGTCATTGCAACAAGGTTTATCCCGATGATGTGGGAATAGATACTTTCTACATGAGACACTCCATGCTGAAGGGAGTATTAATATTGAATGAGGGACACGAAATACTATTACTCTACCTGCTAACAAGGTTAATTACATACCGTGCATTGCAACAGGGTTATCGCGAAAATGTAGGAATAGATATTTCTACATGAGACCCTCCATGCTGAAGGGAGTAATAATATTGAATAATGGACACGAAATACTATTACTCTGTCTGCTAGCAAGGTACATCACATACCGTGTCATTGCAAAAAGGTTTACCGCGATAATGTGGGTATAGATACTTACTACATGAGACCCTCCATGCTGAAGGGAGTAATGATATTGAATGAGGGACACGAAATACTATTACTCTACCTGCTATCAAGGTAAATTATATACCGTCATTGCACCAAGGTTCATCGCTAAATTGTAGATATAGATATTTCTACATGAAACCCTCCATGCTGGGAGGAGTAATATTGAATGAGGGACACGAAATACTATTACACTACCTGCTGTCGAAAGTATCTATTCCTACATTTTAGCGATAATCCTTGTTGCAATGACACTGTATATCATTTACCTTGCTAGCAGGTAGAGTAATTGTATTTCGTGTCATTCATGCAATATTACTACTCCCTTAAGCATGGAGGGTCTCATGAAGACAGTGTTTCTTCCTACATTCTAGCGATAATCCTTGTTGCAATTCACGGTATGTAATTTACCTTGTTAGCAGATAGAGTAATAGTATTTCACGTGGAGAATTCAATATCATTACTCCCTTTAGCATGGAGGGTCTCATGAAGAAACTATGTTTTCCTACATTTTAACTATAATCCTTGTTGCAATGACACTGTATATCATTTACCTTGCTAGCAGGTAGAGTTATTGTATTTCGTGTCATTCATGCAATATTACTACTCCCTTAAGCCTGCCCTGGGACTACTACCTTATCGTGGTGGGCAGGTTTGCGTGCTTTGTTGATCCCGAGAGCTATGCCGGCGGAAGCGTATGCTTCTGGTAGGGCCACCCAAGCCGGACTGGTCGAGGAGGAGAAGTCAGACGAAGTGCAGTCCACACCCCAATCCCCTTTCCCCCCCACTGTCCCATTGAATATTTTTCCTCCCACTTGGCCCTGCCCTCCCTTGCTGGACTCCCGTATGACAACTCACGCAACGTACAATGGATCTGATTCGGATGTGGCTTTATTCTTCATTATCATCTTTCTCATCTTCATTATCACCCGCTCATCGTCTCGATTAGCCATCGTTGCATAAATATGAGACGTTAAGCCCCATTAATCAATCAATCACTACTCCCTTAAGCATGGAGGGTCTCATGAATACAGTGTTTCTTCCTACATTCTAGCGATAATCCTTGTTGGAATGACACTGTATGTCATTTACCTTGCTAGCAGGTACAGTAGTAGTATTTCATGTCCCTCATTCAATATTATTACTCCTCCCAGCATGGAGGGTCTCATGTAGAAAGTATCTATTCCTACATTATCGCGATGAACCTTGTTACAATTCACGGTCCTGCCCAGGGACTGCCACCTTATCGTGGTGGGCAGGTTTGCGTGCTTTGTTGATCCCGAGAGCTATGCCGGCGGAAGCGTATGCTTCTGGTAGGGCCACCCAAGCCGGACTGGTCGAGGAGGAGAAGTCAGACGAAGTGCAGTCCACACCCTAATCCCCTTTACCCCCCCACTGTCCCATTGAATATTTCGCCTCCCACTTGGCCCTGCCCTCCCTTGCTGGACTCCCGTATGACGACTCACGCGACGTACAATGGATCTGATTCGGATGTGATTGTAATTGTAATTGTAATTGTAATTTATTTCCATGTTTTGAGCTCTTCTGCTCTGTTACATTGTTTTTACATTGTATTCACTATAGCTTTACAAATATTTCAAGTTACATAATATATAAAATGTATATATGGCAATTTGTATTGACGCCATAACAAGGAACGATAATAAGAGATATAATTAGGCCTATAGATACTCAAATATATATACCTAATGCTAATGCTTCATTATCATCTTTCTCATCTTCATTATCACCCGCTCATCGTCTCGATTAGCCATCGTTGCATAAATATGAGACGTTAAGCCCCATTAATCAATCAATCACAATTCACGGTATGTAATTTACCTTGTTAGCAGGTAGAGTAATAGTATTTCGTGTCCCTCATTCAATATTACTACTTCCTTAAGCATGGAGGGTCTCATGTAGAAAGTATGAATTCCTACATTTTAGCGATAATCCTTGTTGCAATGACACTGTATGTCATTTTCCTTGTTTGTTTTTTTGGTTTTTTTATTTTTTTTATTTGTGGTTTAAAGGCACAAAACATCTGGGTTATCAGTGCCTATTTTTCCTATTTAGATCTTGTTTATAAGGTTAATTGATTTAAGGAACTTTAAAATGTTGTCTGCCCAGGGACTGCCACCTTATCGTGGTGGGCAGGTTTGCGTGCTTTGTTGATCCCGAGAGCTATGCCGGCGGAAGCGTATGCTTCTGGTAGGGCCACCCAAGCCAGACTGGTCGAGGAGGAGAAGTCAGACGACGTGCAGTACACACCTCAATCCCCTTTCCCCCCCACTGTCCCTTCGAATATTTCTCCTCCCACTTGGCCCTGCCCTCCCTTGCTGGACTCCCGTATGACGACTCACGCGACGTACAATGGATCTGATTCGGATGTGGCTTTATTCTTCATTATCATCTTTCTCATCTTCATTATCACCCGCTCATCGTCTCGATTAGCCATCGTTGCATAAATATGAGACGTTAAGCCCCATTAATCATCATCATCCAAGTGGATGGGGCATTTTTTAATCCAAATCCCATCCTTAAACATTCAAAATGGCCATCCTGAGTTAAAAATGCTGTTTTTTCAATATCTCTTTCATCTACTTCTACTTGCCAATAACCACTAGCAAAATCAAGACACGTTAATAACTCTGCTCCTCACAACTGATCAAGCGTATCTTGCAAGTGGGTCAGGGGAAAGAAATCTCGCTTTGTCAAGGCATTTAACCCTCGGTAATCGACACACAATCTAACGTTGCTTGGCCCACCACCTTTCTTCTTGACCATCACTACAGGTGCAGACCATGGTGAGGTTGACGGAGTAATGATTTCATCCTTAAGCATATCATCGATGACACCCTTCAACACAGGGCGCGTACTGTGAGGTACGCGATAAGGATATTTTGCAACTGGAGGAGCATCACTCACGTCTATTCTGTGTTTAACTAAATTAGTACATCCCAATTTTGTCCCAGGTAACAAAATACATCGTGGTACTCTTCTAAGAGAAGAAGTAGTTTCTTTCGAATCACAGGTTCAAGATGATCTAGGTTGAAGTGTTGTTCCAATGATCCCAATGGTGCGTCAGCTTCCACCTCCTCAGCCATTACATGGCACACATGATTGGCATTATGAAAGGGTTCTTGTACCATCTCCACAACACCAATAATCGTCTTGTTGTGAATCACCAATGGCATCTGCGTAACATTCATTATTTTCACCGTCACTGCACGAGATGGTAGAGAAGTTGTGAGCACACGTCCCACCGATAACCCATAAACATTAAGTTTAGATGGTTCTACACAAATATCACCCATAGTTTGCCAGTCCTGTATTCCAGCACATAACATCTCACAACGGGGGGGAATCTCTATTTCTCCACAAACACGTACGAAGCATAGTTTTTGAGTCTCCTGGGGAGATTCTATCCTTACATCCTTATCCATGTTAAGAGGGAGTTCTTTCCTATTTACCATATCGTGTTGATGAGGAGTTTCATGCCTGATAGCTGATACATTATCATGAGGATAATCCTGAGTAATCTGCTGTGGAAATTGTATCCTTACATCCTTATCCTTGTTAAGAGGGAGTTCTTTCCTCCTCCTCCTCCTCCTCCTCCTCCTCCTCCTCCTCCTCCTCCTCCTCCTCCTCCTCTTCCTGGGGATCTCCTGGGGAAATTCTATTCTTACATCCTTATTCTTGTTAAGAGAGGGTTCTTTCCTATTTACCATATCGTGTTGATGAGGAATTTCATGCCTGATAGCTGATAAATTATCATGAGGATAATCTTGATTAGGTTTTAAATCAACCCGAGATCCCAATTTACTAATAAGTGGGGTGTTCATTTCTTTTACCACAGCTGCTTTTTGTCCAAATCAATCAATGCAGCGTTTTTTTCTAGAAAATCCAGTCCTAACAATCCACCTGCACTAATTTGTAGTTCCTAAGGGGAGACATAGCATGTATGAGTGAAGTTATTACCTCCCATACTGAAGTCCATACTAACTGTGCCAATGAGAGGTAGTGGGTGTCCCGGGTGATATTGATGAGCACCTCAAGCGATTGAGAAACATTTTTTGTTGTTGATCATATTATCAGAAAAGTACAAACTCACTTAAGCGTAACCACCTTCATGACATTGGGATCCATCCTGTGGTTAACAGCAAGCAGCCCAAGAGTGGTGGAAGCAGCGTTGAGCATGCCCATGAGCATTCCACAACTTGCTCTTAGGTCTGATCGGTCTTCTGTTATCAAGTGATTCACGCTCCAATACCATTTTGCTGTTCTTGAATTGAACCCTTCTGCACATTCATCAGTCCATACACCTCGTGAAAATTCAGTCACAACCTCCATTACGGGACCAGGCCCCAGTTTGACTGTTTCAAGGCCTGCAAGAAGTTTCCAGCAATCGCAATAGACGAGAAGAGTTTTCCTAGCTCAGAAGCCTCTGGCAGTCCCAGGTCCATCCTCACAGAGTCGTCGAAGAGAAACCGGTGCATGAGAGCGAATGCTGATGGAGCCAGACACTCATTCCATTTACTAGCATCTTCGACGAAGTGCAGTCCACACCCCAATGTCCACACCCCAATCCCCTTTCCCCCCCACTGTCCCATTGAATATTTCTCTTCCCACTTTGCCCTGCCCTCCCTTGCTGGACTCCCGTATGACGACTCACGCGACGTACAATGGATATGATTCGGATGTGGCTTTATTCTTCATAATCATCTTTCTCATCTTCATTATCACCCGCTCATCGTCTCGATTAGCCATCGTTGCATAAATTAGAACGTTAAGCCCTATTAATCATCAGTCCCCTGTGACGTCTGTGAGGCTGGACCTGATACCAGATTTCTCTTGGAAAAATTGTTCGAGATTTTTGCCTTTTTCTCTTCTCCGCCTATTGAGATTGGGGATCCTTCTATGTCTTAAGCCAACTGGAGGTGAAATTCTTTAATAATGAGTAAAAACATTCTCAGAGCCATTGATGCAGAGCAAATTGCTCTCCTCTCCACTTTGCCCCTTTCTTTGTGTTTCTAGTAAGAGGCAAAAGTGGAGGCTATTCTTATCAAGACTTCCCAGGTCTCTCTTTTAGAGCGAGTTGTCCTCTTCACCATTTTTATGATCTTCTTAGTAACTCTTGTATACTGCTTAGTGGCCTTGTTATATTGGTTTGTTGTGACCTCTATCTCCTTTTTATCAAGGTAAACGATGGAGTCCTTGTCAAAGAGAGACATGAATGCCTTCACCTACTCGAGACAGCCTATCCCTGACATTCCGCAGCTCTCGCATAAGAATTCGTACATGGTACGGTAAGCAACAGCGGCAGTGACACTTCGATCATAAAAGGGGCAGTACGTTTGTCGACCCTTGGTTAGTACGTCTGAATTTTTATGTAGCATTTCCTTCATCACTCGTTCCACTGTTATGTCAATTTGCACTTGATTGGTACGGACAAAATTCAAAACCATGTCCTTCATTTCAGCTGGTATATAATTGCCATGAATAATATTGAAAGGGAACTTTCCGTCATCTCTCTCCCAATGCATCCGTTCTATTTGGAATCCATTCACTATCAGTTCTTTGTTTTCCTCTTTCTTATGATTGAAAGAATAGGCTCTGCTCACGGTCTCCGCAACCTTTGGCGCCTGAGTCCCATAGCCTAATGGAGGTGTGCCCGTGTACAAATAGTAGAGACTTACCATTGACAATCCACGAGTTATTGACTTGTCAAGTTTTTTTTTATATTCCAAGGAGTTTTGTTTATCTTCTGTAAGGTTGTCGGGCAGCAACATCTCGTATATTAGAGTGTTGGGCCTCTGGCGCCAAAGGTTGCGGAGACCGTGAGCAGAGTCTATTCTAAATGTTGAAGATTTTCTCAATTCAGTTGAAGAAGCGGCTATTATTGGAGGATGGACGGAGTCTCAGCAAGTTGCCATAACTAAGCTTAAATGTAAGAAGTTAGCCAAAGATTTCCCTCAAACTAATCGGAAGGTAAACTCTTTAACATCTTGGAAGGATTTTAGAGCACAATTAAAAGGAAGCTTTCGACCCAGAGAGCCTCTCGTTCATGCAGAGGAAGCATTTTGTAGATGTGTTCAACTAAATAACAAAACATCTATCTCCAAGTCACGGCCCACCGGAGACAGCCAATGTCCTAAACCCGGCCACCGCCCACTAGATGCAATAGCAACCACTTCATAGCAAATCATTTTTTAAAATATGTTAACCACAAGAGAAACGCTCTGTCTTACTCACTACGCAACTTCTATGTGACGAACTACTCCACTGCCATCCTATTTGTTATGAAGGGGAGCATTTGTTTAAAATAAACATTACTAAGCCAACTGATTAGTTCTTGAGCAAATGCCTTGTCAAACGGTGTCTCTATAATTAAGCATTCATCCAATGCCTTGGAATGGAGCACAAAACCGCACATGCGAATCCCTGACAAAAGCATGCCAAGTTGTATCTGGCCGTAGTACTTGTGCCTTCTTTTTAATAAGACCGTGCCATTCTCGAGAACGTTCACACATTTGGCTTGTCTGGCCATTTCCATCCCCCCCCCCCCTCCCCAAGGTCTTGCCAACTTGAAGACAATTCACTTTTTCTATCCTGTCACAATGAGTGACAATGCCATCAGGGCTGAATCCCAACCATTGAGCTCAACAATTGACAATCAAAAAAAATGTATCAACAGTTTTGCCCGTTTGTCGCTAATAGGCAGAAAGTGCTAGTGGTTCATTTTCAAGCCCATATGTTGTATGAGCATTACCTTTGAAGTCACTGAATATCAGACCAGAAAGTTTCTTTTCCCAGTCTCGGGCATTACTCTCTCTACCGCCACTCATCGTCTTGATTAGCCAAGTTGCCAAAATATAAGACGTTAATCCCAAATATCTATCTATCTAGCTAATAATAATAATAATAATAATAATAATAATAATAATAATAATAATAATAATAATAATAATAATAATAATAATAATAATAATAATAATAATAATAATAATAATAATAATAATAATAATAATAATAATAATAATAATAATAATAATAATAATAATAATAATAATAATAATAATAATAATAATAATAATAATAATAATAATAATAATAATAATAATAATAATAATAATAATAATAATAATAATAATAATAATAATAATAATAATAATAATAATAATAATAATAATAATAATAATAATAATAATAATAATAATAATAATAATAATAATAATAATAATAATAATAATAATAATAATAATAATAATAATAATAATAATAGTAATAATAATAATTTCTGTAGGAATCCCTGTTCTAGGGTGCACACCAGCTTTACCTGAGTGCCCCTCTTCAGGTGACTAACTAGGTTATTAGGGTGTTTGGATAGCTGGGGAGGATTGTCCGAGGACTGATAGTATGACTCAGTCCCAGCATTCGCCTTTACGACTGAGGAAAACCTCGGAAAAAACTTCAGTCAGGACTGCCGGTGGCCGGAATCGAACCGGCGACCTCCCGAATTAGAGTCTCGCGTCTTACCGCTGAGCCACCTCTATCGGTCTATCTAGCTCTGTATGCATACAATTCATAGCAACGGCTTCCTGTTATACGGACTTTTTTATAACGTTGCCACTCATCGCCTACCTGTGCTGTAGTTTCGAGACAGATGGTTATTGCCTCGCTAGCTGTTATGCAAGCAAACTTATTGTAGAATGCTACCTCTGTCTGTAAACAGTTCATCAGACACATTTCATCAGCATTTGATGATTCCAACATAAGGCTGTTGCTCGAGACTACCATGTCGGTATGTTTTATGTTTTCTACGCTTGTAGTGTCCTCATGTTGTTCATCGTCTACGATGTTTCTTCTTCGCCGCTTCTCCATGTGGATGCATAACGCTGAATTTTCAGAACCTACAAAAATTCAAGATTATCAGATTTACTGAGTCAAATCCACAGGGCAATAGCAAATACCTTAACAATAGGTATAATAATAATCCCACTTCTTTTAAAATCTGTTTTATAACACTGTATAGGATAAATAGGAGAAAGTTCCTGCTGTAAGCTTATTACTTCATCTTAACATGTTATTATCTAGATATATTTTTAAATGAGCCATGGGAACTATGATCTCTACTGAAGAATAAACTAATGTTTTAAGTTTGATGTTAAAAATCAAAAAAATAAATAAATATGCAAGTTGTTTCACAATGAAAACTAGTAAATCAAAGGTATAGCTATGTAGACCTGTGTTTTTACCTGATAAAACTATCCGCAGCAATTCAGCTCTCAAGCCCTCGGCCATAGGCTGTGGTTGGTGCCGACCGTTATATGGCGTAGTCTTCTTCTGCGCATGGCAGTACTCTCTTACTCGGGCTGGTTCGTGCATGACTTTTGAAATTGCCTTTATTTCCCCCCATTGTTACTCCAATGTAGTAACACTAAGGTCCTCTAAGCTATCAATGGGTTGTCTGAAATTTATAATATTCATTAGTCATTAGAGAAGATAGGGCAGTGTTGGCTTACATGGGAGTGCTAGGCATCATAGGCTACATCTGCGGTAAGGAAGTATGCACAGAGTGCAGTGTTTTGCTTTAAAGTCAATATCATCGGAACACAAAGCACAAACCATTTCTCAAACCTACAATGCAGCTAATTGAATCTAGGGTAGTCCTATGCCTAAGTGAATCTAGCTACACTTAAAGGGTAAAAAGGGTAAAAACACTAAGGGGCTAAAGTATGACTAAATTATAATGGCTTGAGTGCATATGGCCAAGTGTTATAAATACGCATGCACCATGCCTGCAATTTTCAAATCCACACATTCCCATCTTAACCCTTCACTGCATGATTTTTTTTTTTTTATTTTTTTTTTTTGCTAACTTGTCACAATTGATAAGCTTATTTGGGGAAAATTAAAAAAAAATTCATTGATGCATTTAGGAATTGGGGGAGAAAAGGGGGTGTGTTGCTTAGAAGCAACATTGTGCGTAAGGTATACTTATTTATTAGTTTTCATGCAACATTATTTTGTTTAATTATGCCATTATTAGTGCCTAAAGTAACATTATAACACACACAACATTATTTGTACTACTTCTATTATTCTAATGCATATTACTAACAATTTGATATCCCTTATTATAAATGCATAAATTATAATTTTATAATTATTATTGATTTATTTTATGGAAAATATTCCAAAACATGGATCCCATTAGGCTGTGATTTAGGCATAAAATACTGGTGTGACAGTGGAGGCCTAAATTTGTGTATACATGTATTTAGACACACCTACAGGTATGGCCTACCGGTACCTATTTCATATGCACACTGTGCCTCAATGCCTTATCTTTTCACATATGCCGTAGGTCTACTTTAAATTGAAATGAAACTTTGTGAAGCAATTTGAATTTATATGGTAACAGAGTCCGACTTTACATTTCGAACACTCAGTCCAGGTGTAGCCAGAACAACTTGGCAACTTGCACCGCTGCCTCTTCTCTAACCATGTTGGCCAATGGCCTTGTTGGTCTTGTCGCACGTCTTTTGGAGGGACAGGAACAGCTGGCCCTTTCCTCTTCTTCCGTTGCAGCTCAACTTCGAGGTCATTGGACGGCCGTCCTCTTCTAATCGGTGGAAGACCCATTTTGCATAAGGAAGTTGCCAATTCCTGCCCAGGGACTGCTACCTTATCGTGGTGGGCAGGTTTGTGTGCTTTAATGATCCCGAGAGCTATGCCGGCGGAAGCGTATGCTTCTGGTTGGGTCACCCTAGCCGGCCGGACTGGTCGAGGAGGAGGAGTCAGACGAAATGCAGTCCACACCCCAATCCCCTTTCCTCCCCCTTCCCCTTTCCACCCCGCCCTCCTATTGGCCCCTTTTCTCCACACAGCCCCCTATTTCATCTTCATACATCACCCACTCATTGTCTCGATTAGCCTCGTTGCAAAAATATGAGACGTTAAGCCCAAATAATCAAGTACGGAAATTTCCTAAAGTCATTGTTTGAATTGATACCCCTGTCAGCTTCTGCTCTGCGGTACAACAACCAAGCATTGACTATGACCAGATCCAAGAGGTGGTCCTGCCCAGCGACTGCCACCGTATCGTGGTGGGCAGGTTTGCGTGCTTTGTTGATCCCGAGAGCTATGCCGGCGGAAGCGTATGATTCTGGCAGGGCCACCCTAGCCGGACTGGTCGAGGAGGAGAAGTCAGACGAAGTGCAGTCCACACCCCAATCCCCTTTCCCCCCCACTGTCCCATTGAACATTTCTCCTCCCACTTGGCCCTGCCCTCCCTTGCTGGACTCCCGTATGACGACTCACGCGACGTACAATGGATCTGATTCGGATGTGGCTTTATTCTTCATTATCATTATCATCTTTCTCATCTTCATTATCACCCGCTCATCGTCTCGATTAGCCATCGTTGCATAAATATGAGACGTTAAGCCCCATTAATCAATCAATCCAAGAGGTGGTAGAAGAGACGGAAGTACCATTTTTTTGGCCGGATTCCGATGTTATGCCTTCCCATTATGCTGTCAAGCAAATCGACTCCACCAATGCGTTTGTTATACATTTTTATAACGTTTGGGCAGTCTACGTCGATTCTTGTTTTTAGTTTCCTGTCATAGCGCTTCACTCGAGTGGTTGGAAGCACTCCAGTCAATGTCGAAAGTAGTGTGACAGCTTTGTTGTCTTTCGAAATTATGTAAGAAACAGTTGCATCGTCCACTCTACTTATAAAGTAACCTCTGTTTGACTTTTTTAGACAATCATCTTTAGGGAGCTTACAGTCTGGGACTCTGTTCCGTCTAACAGTCCCTAACGAATAGATACCATTCTTTTTCAGGTACACAAGAAGAGGTACCGATGTGAAGTAATTGTCAAAGTACAATTTATGGTTTACATCATTTGGTACATTCCTGCTTAGTCTTACAACAACATCTGAGCTTGCACCAAAATCATCTTCCCCAGGTTGCCGATCATCATCATCATCATTCATCATCATTCTCCTGCCTGGAAAAAATCTTAAAGTCATAGGCAAAGCTGCTGACTCCAGACAAAACCCACAGTTTATAGCGAAGGCGGTTTATGAGATCCTCACAGAATATCACATGAAATGGAACATTTACAAATACATTTTTATTATAAGCCTTGAGTAGATCAGAAAGTGGCACGACCTTATGCCAGTAATAAGTATTCCTAACTGGACCTGGCCCTAATACTTGTTCTTTTGTTTCAATGTTATGGTGTTGCCCCTTACGTTTAAACAATTTGTTTTCTTGGCCAGTTCAATACCATTACCCCCTAATGTTTTGCCCGCCCCAAAACATTTCACCTCTAAGAGGCAGGTGTAGTGACAATACTGATACCATCAGGGCCGTACCCAAGAAAGTAGCATTTTGATTGATCAATACACCAAACTTTTTATTTTTTTTTTACTTTTTTAACGTTACCAGTATCCCGCACATATGCTTCAATGGCATTTTGGTCGTTTTCAAGACCAAACTATGTATGTGCATTTCCATTGAATGTACAAAGAACATAAAGAACATATTTCGGTACTTTCCCAACAAACATGATACTGCGGGACCCGTGCGGGAAAGTCAAGGGATGTGCGGGTTAACTGCTGGAAACGGGAAGATCTGGGATGTGCCGGTCAGGGCCTGCGAGGGAAGGCTTAGGGACGTCCCGCATCTGGGAAACTCACGGGATATCCCTCACGGGAAGCGTGAGGGAATGTTAAGGGATGTCCCTGTCTGGGAAAGTCACGGGACGTCCCGTACGGGAAGCGCTTGGGAATGATAAGGGGCGTCCCGTGTATGGGAAAGTCACGGGACGCCCTACACTGGAAGCGCGAGGGAAGGGTAAGGGACGTCCCGTGTACGGGAAAAACATGGGATAACCCACATAAGATCCCGCGAAGAAAGGGCAAGATTTGGAAAAGATGTTTTTGTTACGTACGTCCGGGTAAACCATATAATTCTTTGTTCTTTATCTTTATCTTTTGATTGACGATAGATACCAATGATTTATTCGAGTATTTATTCGCTCTATACCACATTCAAAATTCCATTCACAAGTTAAAGTCCTTCATAACCATGAATAAGTAAATACATGTATTAATAAAACCCATTTTATATTTCTAATAAATCCAAGTAGTTACAGAAATGGGAGTTGTTGGTAGTTAGGGGGACTACTGGTTAGTAGTTGATAGTATACTTTCTAGAAACGTATTGTTTATTATTTTTTCCTGATTTGGCTTTCGATGGTTTTGATATGGTACGTTACATCAAATAATAACGTTTTATGAATGGTATTACGATACGTCACAGTGATAATCAAAAACTTACTGATGATCGAATTGAGAAGATGAAGTAAATGAAGTTCTTAGATAAGGTAAGTATGAAACTATGAATACTATTATGATAATGCTGTTTATGTGAAAATTGTGTTTCGTAATGACAACGGCATAGGGGGAGGGATTTATACCTGTTTTGAGTGTTTTCCAGAAATATTTAAAATGACAGATGTTACATAGAATCAATGGATTTTAAATAGGCTAGCTGGTAATCACTCGTCTGCAACTATCTATTGTATTTGTATTGGTTCTTCATTTACAGATAAGACAACGAACAAATTAATTGAATTCAATGAACGATTTGAAGATTACAAAGTTTCCATGTATTATTGTAAAAATGTGTCGCTGAAGCTTAATTTCAAATTTAGCAACATCATGCACCTGACATTATAGCCAACTGTTATACCTCATATCTATACAATATGAGTATGATATACATTATAGAAGTGGTAATAAATAAGGTAAAAAAGTAACTTCTCAATATACGTCTACTGTAAGGAAGTATTGTTTACGTCCTATTCAATTCGAGAAAGTGAGACTAGTTGCAGTATGCACAACCTACAATGCATCGTACGCACATTCATATTGTTAATTTAAAAAGCTCAGTTTAAAAAGTATCTTTGGTGCTTATAAACTGTAAGAAAACTGTAATGACAAAGGATACCGCACTATGAAGAAGGCTCTCTTTGTATTGTTATTATGTGTTGTGATATTGGTAGCTGATGATAACCGTACTTAATTCGACCACCACCGATAAGAAATTACAACGTGTTCATTCATTATCTATGCTACAAGTCCTACTAAGCTTTGTAATACGGTGCCGCTCGCTATAGTGGTGATAAGATTCGGGCGGAGTGGGGTGGGAATCCCACCGTGGTAAGCAAAACAGTCCAAAACACTGACTGGACTACACAACAAGTTTATACTTCGTGGGTGTTAGACGTTACTTATACGTGTGCTATCATGTTCTTTCGTGAAAAAATATAATAAGTTAGGGCTTTATTAGTATCATAATCTTATTGCGATTTTTTTTTAATCCATTGAATATTGATCCGTGTCGTGGACTGTGTATGTGTGTGAGTGTGTGTGGTCGGAAGAAAGGAAAGAAGAACAAAACTGACTGGCAACGGTATATTGACGACTCGTGTTTTTAAAACGAAAAATAGGATTCAACTTCGTTATGGACAAGTTCATTATTATAAAAATCACGTGAAGACGCAATTGTTCCTGAAAATCAAGAATACTAAGGTAGGTTTCTTCTAAGTTCGTATTCATATTTTCAAGATGCTATCAAATATTATCTTCAAAATCCTGTTGTGTTTTTGGGTTGCTTTGCTAACACGGTTTCGTTCACTTAAACATCAGGCTGAAGACCGAAGTTGAGCTATTCGATCGGAAATTACTAATTTGGTTGGACGAATGTACATCGAATTTTATTTACGACTAATAATAATTGTATTACATTTTGCTTCAATATTTTCCTTTTTTAATATAACCTTAGTTATAGGTAAATAAAAATACATACATACAAGGAAGCATACAATCTAAAATTAATATGCATTGATTGATTAATACGATGATCTAGACTAGACATGGATCTAACATAATTTAGTAGTATTAAAATAGTTACGGCTGTGGCTTCGTCTCACATACTTTGCTTATCAAAATATATCTTTTCTGGCAGGATTTTAACTAGCCAGAGTCGACAACTATTCGCTTAAGTTCAATCTTTTGCAAACGCGCCGTTTGAATAAGGATTTGGTTTGATTAGGAAATGGGTTTGATGTTCCATTTTGGTGTGTACTAACAGGTAATATGTGCTCGTATAAATAAATTAAAAATTATACTACATGACGGAAATCATCAAAACGTAGGACCAATATCTTGTGACTATAGTCACAAATATAGAATGCCTGCGTAGTTGTTATATATAAGTTGAACAAAACACAAGGAAAAGCAATTATAAACACGTAGGAACAATATCATTTGAGAGCGTGGCTCGTCTGGCTGTGATTGACTATAGGTACAAAAAGTAAAATGCATATATAATGCAATGAAAGTATAGAAACAAAAACATAAGAAATGTTGATAAAAGGATAGGAGGCTAGTCCGTGAGCATGTGACGAGTGGTGCGGGGGCCGGGGGTGGCGTGCTCATATTGCCCCCGGTCGTAACAGTCAAGTCAGTGGTTCTTTCATTTATGTATACACAACAAATAACAATTTCATCGGATCGCGTTAAAATAACAGTTTCGTGACGGGACGGATAAACTAGAAAATATTTGTTATTTAGTTATCTTATTTTTTATTTACATAATTTATATGAAATGGCGCATCTGGCGCGCATCGTATAGTCAGTTAAAATTTTGAATTCCTCAAATCCAAGGGGGGCAAATGCCCTTTTGCTTCCCCTTGCGGCGTCCATGTTAATACCTACGATAAGCTTTGCAATGAACCTCTAGTGTTCTGATTTTTGTTTTTGTTTTTTTTTACGAATAAATAAAATGTGTAGACAAAGTTTAAGCACATATAACAAAGTAAAAATAAGACAATATATTCACAGAGTCACTTCAAAACGAGATATTCTTTTATAAAACAAACTGACAATTTTTTTCATTCTACTGCTCTAAAACACACAGATTATCACAAAAATGACGTTGAAAAATGCATTTTCCGGGGGCCAAACACCCCCGACCCCCCCGTTCCCCTTTCAGTTCGGGCCGTCTACTACACACTACAATTTAGGTCTTCACCCATATTGGGGGGGGGGGGGAGGAAGAGCGTTGTGAGTGGGTGGTGTGGGTCGATAATAAAAATATAAAAATAGCAATGAATTATTATATTTTTGTAACAAATTGTCCAAAAGTGTTAATCATATTTCTCACGCTTGCACGCCCTGCTTAGTGCATACTAGCGCTTTTCAGCTTGTCTCTTCAGAATTACATAATTTTATTTTGTAAAATAAACAGCAGCACCTAACATAAAAAGCACCTTATAGCCATATGTCCACTGCCCTCAGATGAAACCTTTTTGTGGTGGTTATTGACACTTTGCCCTCCATTGTGGTTATTAATTGCCATTTGACGGTAAAATAAATAATTGTTCTCTAATCTAGCTAGGCCGTTTTTTAATACTCTATTATTTTTATTGTATTGACGTGAATCCTTTAGTTTTAGCAAATGGGTCTACAAAACAACCAACATTATTTAAAGCCTTGGACTGTGACTTGATACAGTTTTGTAATTTATCTTTAACTTTATTTTAGTTGCTGTGAGAGCCAACTCCAAAACTGCCCAAGTCAATGACATTGAAAAAATCTTAATATTGTGGCTGGCAAATGCCAGGGATCGTCATGGCGGAAGAACGATACGCGCAAAGAAGCGGGTCGTTGATGGCAACAAAGGCTGAACCCCCACTCGCAGCCCTCAAATATGTATCGTTATATTATTATTTTCAAGTGCAGAACAATCGAATACGTGACGTTAAAATCGTTATGATTTTTTTTTAATGTTATGCAGTTGCCTATTTATTAATTTTGGATTTTATTATGAAAATAGAAATGTCAGTTAACCGTTTAAACGTGATTGGTTTAAGGGCAAAGGGTAGTCTCTACGTCAAAAACCGCAGAAAATGTTCATTATTAAATAATATCTCAAGATTGCAACAAGAAAGTGAAAATCTAAATCAGCAGCGAACTTTGCTTTGGTAAGCCCTACAGATTGAATAAAATATTATAACCATTAGCGTAGTATTTTGATTATAATTCGATAATTAGTAATAAAATTAATTATTCATAAAAAAACTTACTGATTATAATATAAGTCACGACTTAACGCATTCAATGTGTAGGGCTTACTAAACCACAGTGCGCTGTTGATTGAGATTTTTGATTTCGAAGCCCATTCTTGTGATATAAATTAAAAATGAAAATTTGTTGCGGTTTTTGACGTAGGTGTATCCTTCCCTGTTAAGGGGTTAGCCTAAATGTTAAGGAATAAATCGTTCTTTCCCATCCATACTTCAGGGTTATATGTAAATAGATAGCCTACTACTGAATATTCTATTAAATTAATTAATTGTATTGTATCAAAATTGTATTAGTAATACTGTATTGAATATTGTTTAATAGTAATGAGCAAAACATGGAGTAATAACGTGTAAATATATTTATGTTGCTTTGCTTTTGTTCATAATTGCTCATTTATGATTAACAACTCAACTTGCATCTTGTGGATGTAGTAATGTATAACAAACGTGTCATGAATAGCATTTTCCTAATTCGAATAGTTGGTAGGTAGATCCGTGATGATGTATCACTCTGTGTGTATTGAACTTATTTAAACGAGTAGGTACACATGCTACCCCTTATTGCTTGTATATAACTAGGGAATACATACATAGACACATTCTCTATCAGCTCGATCACATAGCACTATAATATATATATATATATAGTGTTATTATGCTATTATGCCTATCTACATTATTTTATGAACATTTTATTAAAAAGTGTCTGCTGCAAAAACATGATCTCATGTCGTGGTGATCTATGGTAGTGTATCAGGGCATTGAACTGTTATTATTTCAGTTTGTGAGGACCTAAAAAAAATATAATAAATATACCAGTTTGGTGTGTTAAACTTAATACTGGTTCGATAACAATCTTGTTTTCCTTGTTAAGGCAAAGTAGGAAAATAAGAACATGTCACACTTACTACATAACATAATTTTCAGATTCTCCAAAGTAACAGTAATCAATAATTCAGTAACAGTATCAGAGGCATTACATAACAATTGTACATTATTACGTATTTTAGTAATAAAATTCATTTGCACTTTATATAAACATTATTGCTTTTGTTTCTTTATTTTTAAACCCAATTTCCTTGTCCAATAAGAACACTAGGAACTTAATCCAATTTTAGAATCAATTGCTGTATTAGGCTAGAGACTATAATTGCATTTATTTAAAAGAGAAACTACTGGATTTAATAAAATAGAATTTTGTTGCTAATTGGCTTTACCTATAAATAGATTAAGTTTCACTCCAATGTTCACATTATGTTCATTCCTATCACACCTCGACCACAGATAAATATAATTACTCTACTAATATAACCATAAAACGCTAATTTGAGAAAGGGGTAAATAAGAAACTAAACTGAAAACTAAAAACTGTGTTACTTTTCAGTTTGTTTCAATGTCATGCACTGATGAGGGGCGGCCGGGGGACGGGCCCCGGGAAGATAGCGGGCAGCCCATGCGGGAAAGCTGCGGGATATTAGCGGGAAGATAGCGGGCAATCCGAGCGGGAAGGTTGCGGAATACTAGTGGGAAAGCTGCGGGATACTAGCGGGCAGACTGTGTGGGAAAGTTGTGGGATACTAGCGGGAAGATAGCGGGCAGCGTGTGCGGGAAAGTTGTGGGATACTAGCGGGAAGATAGCGGGCAATCCGTGCGGGAAGGTTGCGGGATACAAGTGGGAAGATTGCGGGAAGATGGCGTGCAGCCCGTACGGGACCCGACATCGGCCAGTAGGACACTTCTAGGCGGGGCCTGTACGGGTTTCCCTTACAGGACCCGCATATGCAATGTGCGGGAAAAGAGATCGGGAAAAGTGCGGGAAGGCACCAAAATGTTTGTTGGGATATTTATAGAAGCCTCTGGGTATGCAAATAAACCCTGGCTGATGCAACCCATCCTAAATGCACAGCCTGAAACACCAGAAGAACATTACACTACCGTGCACGTTGCTGTGTGGAAAGGTGTTTCGGGCTGCTTAAAGCTCGTTGGCGTTGTCTCTTAAAGCACCGTGTTTTGCACTACAGTACGCAGAAGGCACTGGCAGGACAGATTATTAATGCTTGTGCTGTCCTGCACAATATGGCTATAGAAGCGAGGGTTCCTCAACCAGGCGAACCATTAAACGACGAAGACATTGTTGCAGAGGCTACAATGGAAGCTGGAGATCTGCAACAATATCCGGGTCTTGTTGACCAAAACTTGCTAGCTGCTGCTAGACATATTCGTGGTCAGCTAGTTGTCAGGTTGTGGGAGAGGATGCGTATTTGATTTGATTTATAGGTCGGTAACGGTATATACCAACGTGTCGCAAAGGGTGCAAATTTTCGACATTTTTGTAGGGTACCAGTGGGTCAAATATAGTAGCCTACTACTGTACTAACATAAACTACATCATGCATAAACGGACACCCTACAACATTGTTACAAAGTAGGAATGTGATAAACCTTTAACTTTAATAAAATTTTCCTTGATTTACTGAAGGCACATTCACCAGAAGATACAAATAATGTGTACAACGTAATTCAGTCAAAAACAACAAGTTCTTTTATATTTGCAGGCTCGTTTAATGGGTGCTGAATACCCAGTTTGCCAAGTGGCTTTCCGAGCGCTGCATGGCATCACAAAGAATCGTCTCCTACGCATAACAAAACACATGTGTGAACACACTACTCCACCTACTGACCAAAGAGGCTTCCACAGAAACCGGCCCAATGCTGTGTCTGATGAAGTAAAATCACAGATTGACGCTTTCATCTCTTCAATGCCAACTCGAACGTCACATTATTCCCGTAAAACAGTGATAAAAAATGTATTTTAGATTTATATTCTTATCTATATTTTTCTCTTTACGTCTAGTATGAACATTATTCCAGTGGAGTTATGATGAAAGTAGTATAGGCCTACTATAGGTTGAGAAACAGTACTTGATTGATTGATTAATGGGGCTTAACGTCTTATATTTTCGCAACTATGGCCAATCGAGACGATGAGCAGGTGATAATGAAGATGAGAAAGATGATGATGAAGAATAAAGCCAGATCCGAATCAGGTCTATTGTACGTCGCGTGGGTCGTTTTACGGGAGTCCAGCAAGGGAGGGACAGGGCCATGTGGGAGGAGAAATCTTCAGTGGGACAGTGGGGGGGGAGGGGCAGGGTCTCCTTTTGTCGCCTCTTACGACTAGCAGAGTCACTCTGGGCCTATTCTACCCCGGGCCGAGACGGGTCTCCTTTCGTCGCCTCTTACGACTAGCAGAGTCACTCTGGGCCTATTTTTCCTCGGGCCCAGACGGGCTAGACAGTATTTGAAAAATGTATATATTGTACATGTTATCCTATTTTACATAATTAAAACATGTTACAGATCAAAAAGCAGTTAAGTACACTTCCTTTACAATAGTTTAAGTACTTGGGTTAAAATTTAAAAAAAAAAGTGATTTGTAAATATATGTAAAAAGTAAAGATCCAAGGATTGTAAACAGGATTTTTGTTTAAAATGAAGCATGCATGGTGTGGAAAGTTTTTTGTCTCTCCTGAACAAATTACTTAAAGTGACATAACTGGTTACTGCATTGAGCCCTTCAATTGCTGCATCCAAAAACATCCTCAACTTTCAACAAGAAATAAGAGACAAAATGACAACCTATGAAGCTCAACTCAAGGCTAAAAAGGTTCGAAATGAACAGTCTCGCTCTGAAGTTGAGCAGCAAAATATGGGTCTACCGATTGGGATTGATGAACTTCAATCATCTTTTGCGGATTTTAAAAACACGTTTCAAACCAGTATGAATGAACTTCAAATTGAGATTGCGGCTATCTCAGCCAAAGTAACATCCTAAGATAGATAGATTAATGGGGCTTAACGTCTCATATTTATGCAACGATGGCTAATCGAAGCGATGAGCGGGTGATAATGAAGATGAGAAAGATGATAGTGATGAGAGAGTTGAAGGGCTGGAGCAGTATACCCGACGTTACTGTCACCTCTTCCACGAAGTTCCCGAGACCTTAAGGGAGGACCGCAGGAAAGACGTTTACAAGTCGGCCATGGACGTAATAAACAACGACCTGGATTGCCATACATTTCGATAAACGACGAGTCGGCCTACAAAAAATACCCTCCGACCAAGTGGAAATTTTACTCCCTAAAAAAGAAATACGTTCGTATGCCACCGACTTTATCATATCTTGTGAACCACCAACCGTCTCCCACTCGTTCCAGAGCGATAACATTATCCTCCAGCAGCTTTCACAAGAGGAACAAGACTTCTACCAAGATCGTTTTGTGGTATCTGCAGCAGAGATTGTTGAAATTTGCTTCCTAACAGTGGACCAAGTTGGGGACACGGCATTCAGCCAGCAAAGGGAGAATAACGGACAGTCGTTGCTATAAGCTGTACACATACAGTAAACCGAACAAGGGAATCCAGATTGGCACACAATTATTACATAGATACGGATTATAGTAGGCCTACTGGATAAACTAAGACATTTGGATACATATTTTTTTTTTATTGATTTCACTCTGGTAATTTAGTCATTTTATTAGTCATGTTTTCCAGAAATGATTGAGTGTGAGTAGTTACGTGAAAAACAACCATATAGTTTACCAAGCAGCCATTCTCCCCGTTCTTGGTTTACATCAAACTGGCGCTGCAACTCTTGTTTGGCCAGAGAGTTACGCCAAATAAGTGCATCATTTGTTGCCCCGCCATACTGCGCATTTATGTAAAGGATGCCCATATCATAGTAGCATACCTAGAATAATGTAAGAATGGGATTTACTAAAACAATTTCTTAAAAGAGCCACTGGCACATTGTGTAATATTAATAATTTTGCGTGCAAGGCAATCATTGCTGATCGCTTGTGTCTTACATACAGCCTGAACATTTTTTTAATGACAACGTTTCCTGTTTACGTAGCTTTCTTCATGCACTTTTGGCCGCACTATTGCAATTTGGGTACAGTCAATGCAGCCTATTACACCTGGCA
The DNA here is from genome assembly GCA_945910005.1 of Isoperla grammatica. NCBI lineage: Eukaryota > Metazoa > Arthropoda > Insecta > Plecoptera > Perlodidae > Isoperla > Isoperla grammatica. Next base: position 93,788,479 of record OX246737.1, on the reverse strand, counting down.
TTACTGTTGCAGCGTAGAATCTAAGGGAAAACACAAAGCATACGTTAGTGATTGCGAGGGAGTTGAAGAACTGTAGTGACCACCTGCGCATAAACTGAGATTGCCTATAAAAAAAGTAGAATAATGCCTATACCTTGCTTTTATATTTGTACGTTCTGCCCTTTCCATTGGGAAACGTACCCACTGGTGGACAGCTTGGCTTTTATAGCATGGCTTACCTCTTCAACACTGCGACTTATCATTGTCTGGCTCATAGCCAGATTAAAATCTTGTCCAATGACCCGTTGGTAAGAACCATTGGCGAAGAAGCTTAAAGCAGCAAGGACCTGCAACAATATTGTTTCTTTGTTTGAAATAATACATTAGACTTAGGACGTGCCCATGTATTTGTGTAAGGGATTGGCCTAATGCCTCACACTCAAGTGCATGCCAATTAAGATTCCTTGCTTTCTCACAAATTTTCATTTAAGATGGTGTAAGTCAGGCGCGTCGGAACGTTTTTGTTATAGGGGGTTGAGGGGCAATTCAATTATCAATTAAGATGGTAATGGTAAACTAAAATAAATTAAAACAATATGTTTTATATTATATGTATGATTATACAAAATTTGAGTCAGAGATTTGGTAGGGCCACCCAAGCCGGACTGGTCGAGGAGGAGAAGTCAGACGAAGTGCATTCCACACCCCAATCCCCTTTCCCCCCCACTGTCCCATTGAATATTTCTCCTCCCACTTGGCCCTGCCCTCCCTCGCTGGACTCCCGTATGACGACTCACGCGTCGTACAATGGATCTGATTCGGATGTGGCTTTATTCTTCATTATCATCTTTCTCATCTTCATTATCACCCGCTCATCGTCTCGATTAGCCATCGTTGCATAAATATGAGACGTTAAGCCCCATAAATCAATCATGCAATAAAACAATAAGTAACGAGTTACATTATCTTGGTGGCGCAAAATGACCTAACTGGTTGAAGCGCCCTTAAACCCAATAAACTCAACTCCTCACTAGAGAAAAAGTTGTCCCAAAATGTGACACTTGTGACGTTACTCTGACTGTACGTCACATATTGTCAGAATGTACCAAACATGATGTGTTGAAAACACAATTAAAGCTTTCCCCGTTGTATGAAGAACTTTTGTCATACGAGAATTGTGATAAACTTTTAAAATTTCTTGTCCGCACACAGTTTTTCCAACAATTTAAAAAAAAAACATTACATTCAACAATAATTATAAAATAACTTAAATTTAACACATATAAAATTAAAACATAATTACTACTTTCATAATTCCTTAATTCTATAGCTTGCAAAACACCATCTTGGTGGCCTGCCCAAGGACTACTACCTTATCGTGGTGGGCAGGTTTGCGTGCTTTGTTGATCCTGAGAGCTATGCCGGCGGAAGCGTATGCTTCTGGTAGGGCCACCCTAGCCAAACTGGTCGAGGAGGAGAAGTCAGACTAAGTGCAGTCCACACCCCAATCCCCTTTCCTCCCCTTTCCCCTTTCCTCACGCTCCCTCCTACTTGCCCCTTTCCTCCAAACAGCCCCATATTTCATCTTCATATATCACCCACTCATTGTCTCGATTAGCCTCGTTGCAGAAATATGAGACGTTAAGCCCAAATATCAATCAAAACCATCTTTGTGGCGCAAAATGACCTAACTGGTTGAAGCGCCCTTAAACCCAATAAATTCATTTCAATTCAAAAAAAAAAAAAATTGAAACTGAGCAGCTCGCTGGGCTCGAATACAGACTTGCAGATAAGCAGACCGAGATAGGTTTCACTTTTCTCTAGTTGGTCGTGGAGTCCACGCGCTTTACTTGATACGTAGTCTCTTGATTTAGCTAGATCAGCCAGAAGTTTCAGGACAGCTGGGTACATGAGCAGGACACCATTGATTGAAGCCATCCTAGCTGTCCATCTAGTTGGGCATAGTGGACGTGGATTACTATTTCCACCGAGCTCCATGGAGGTGGAAATGTTTGCAACAGCTTCCATACGCTTCGGAGAATCTTTAATCAGCACGCCTACATCATTCACCCATTGCAGACAATGGTTAGCCAAAGGAATAGACTTGGTTACGTCTTGCAGGGCTAAATTTAGGCTGTGATTACTACAATGTATGTATATCGCAAGCGGTTGTACTACGCCTGAACGCCTTTGCGTATGCCCGCCATGTTGGCACCCCTGTCGTAGCACTGTCCTCGGCAATCCGATAATGGAAGGTTAAATCGAATGCAGGCATCTTCCCAGGGACTGCCACCTTATCGTGGTGGGCAGGTTTGCGTGCTTTGTTGATCCCGAGAGCTATGCCGGCGGAAGCGTATGCTTCTGGTAGGGCCACCCAAGCCGGACTGGTCGAGGAGGAGAAGTCAGACAAAGTGCAGTCCACACCCCAATCCTCTTTCCCCCCCACTTTCCCATTGAATATTTCTCCTCCCACTAGGCCCTGCCCTCCCTTGCTGGACTCCCGTATGACGACTCACGCGACGTACAATGGATCTGATTCGGATGTGGCTTTATTCTTCATTATCATCTTTCTCATCTTCATTATCACCCGCTCATCGTCTCGATTAGCCATCGTTGCATAAATATGGGACGTTAAGCCCCATTAATCAATCAATCATTCAATCAATCGTGCAATGTTTTCTCCGGATGTTTTCGCTGTCTCGTACATGCCAAGAAAAAGCTCATCTGGCACTAGTTTTTCCAGAGATACAATTCGTACACTGATCGAAACTTGTTCCTTGGTCGAAATATCACTCGTCTCGTCAACAATTAAGCTAAATAGTTTTTCTCGATTTATCTCCCCACAGACATTTCTTAAAATTCGGTGTGCTAACAAGTTCAAAATCTCATTTTGAATTTCGTTAGACGTTAAATGTTTCTTCCTTTCCAAGAATTTATTCGATTCGGGAATATCTTGTCTGCGATTTTGTAGCAATTGGAAGTAGTTCCCCGATTTTTCTGTGTGTCCCCTGAGGGCTATTCCTGGGCGGGCAAAGTATTGCGCAGTACCTACAATGACCTACAAAGCGAATCTGTTTTCAAGTTGTTCGTTTTTTTTTGAGTTGACAGCAACGCATTGATGGGAATTGCTTGAATATTATCTAACTTTAGAACTGCAGTTAGGTGGAATTGGCTCCATTTGTGACATTTGAATTTTTTTTATCAATCACTTTCTTTCAGTTGTTTACGCCATCGGCCATAAACGCTAATTCCTTATTTCCATGCATTTGCATTAGCTTTAATGTAAGTGCTTTTACGCATGTGTAACAGAAAACGGCTTTTCGTTGAACATCATAATGAAGCCACATGTGTTCATCGAACCACTTTTTTTTTAAAAAGATGGGATCGTCGGTTGTTGTAGAAGCAAACCGGTATGAGGCAAGAAGTATACCTATATCGTACATGGTCATTCGTTATTTTCGATCTAATCATTTAATATTTACCTTCAACATCGAGGGTAGAAGAATCCGGTATGATGGTTACAACACTCGTCGTATTAACTGCGTCATTGGCAGCATTCTTCTTTTTTTTAAAAAAACTACTAACTAAAGGCTGTTCATATGTAATTACAATGTAAATTTAATCTACAACTACGTTCACAGTCACTCACTCCAAAGATAATTGAACGCAGGACGATGCGACACGAGCTAACCAAAACCCAACTTGTGACTGCCAATAACTCCAGCAAATCATTCACAGGGATGTGTGGACATGTGATGGTTAAGAAGGAGAGGGTGTGATTAGAAAAACACTCGGAATCTTTCCATTCAGTTAATGTAAGCAAAACTAATGAAGCGACTCAGTGTGTGACAGGCACTTGGCACACAATAGAGTGACTGGCGGGTTTTAAAGATAATCAGCCAATTATCGGGGATGAAATGGTGTCTTAGACGGGACGGTTCAGTGCATGAGGTGGTACATCAGCCAACCTTACATTCCTGCTATTGTTAGGTGTTTCTTCCTGGAAATGAATTGTTGACACAATCATCCGATGTTGCTTTCCCAAATAGGAAAGTAGACATCTTGACTTTTCGCGGGCACGCTGCCAAGGACCACATACATATAATATATATTTTCAACTCTTAAATCTGCCAGTGGTGCAAGTAACTTTTGTACAAGGTATATGGAAACGACATGTAGCGTAGTATTTACATAATGTATATAAAATATATTTATGAGAAATAAATCCTAAATGTAAAGTTATATAAAGAAATACATTTTTTTGAGTGTATACATATATAACCACATGTGATTAAACTGAGATTGCCTATACCAAAATAGAATGTAGCCTACCTTGCTTTTATATTTGTACGTTCTGCCCGTTCTGCCCTTACATATGCACAAGTTAAAATGTTTAGTTTACGTTGGAGTTTATTGTTTAGTTTGAAGTTTAGGTGGCCAGAGATGTAGGCTAATTAGAATTAACTTGTGTTATATTTCTTAAAGGTGGGCTGTCACGGTTGAAAATGATTTTTGACCATACTCATATTTTTTAATAAACTTTGAATCCTTGTGTGAATGAATAGAGCGTTGAAAACTAGAATTGAATCGGGCTATCGGTTCGGAAGTTACAGCGTGGTTACTTTTAGAAGATGAGGGGGGAAAACGTCATCGCTACGGTTGGCTCTTGGTAGCGCGCGCCGAACCCTTGCTTGACAGGTATAAACACGTGTAGCCAGCCGCAGTCGACTCGCGGTCTGTGTCACGAGATACTGATTGGGATTTCGTGATTGATCGTAATATTTGCATTGATACATCCTAAGGCATAATGTCGCTATTACAACCCTACAAGTTTGAACCTCGAAAGTCGAAGCAAGCTGAGAAACCGCCAAGACGAAATAAGCCATTAAATCGCGACTTCGTAGGCCGGGCTGGCTCAATAGATTGGTGTGATTGCGGTGAGTGTGTTTTTATGACGACCGACACTGCAAGTTTCTTTTGCACCGAGAGTGTAATTTTTAACAAGATGAGAGGCAGTGTTGACTGTATCAAGTACCATTCTTCATTTGATCAAGTCATACTAAACATTAACGTCTTGAAAACAGCGCACCAAGCTATGTGGGTTTACGAGAAAAATCCTCACCTCGTCGAGCTACAAGAGGCAACAAATCGCACATGGAGGTTTGTCGCATATCGGCAATTTATTAATTGGGCTAATTCGGGGAATGTTTTGTCCAAAATTATGTTCGATAAGACTCTAAAATCGTGAGAATTCTCATCTATCCAGTTGACGTCCCTCTCCTCCTCCTCGTCAAGATCATCATGGTCACACAAGTGGAAGTGATCGTTGCCTTCCCATGAATGTGTGTTGGTAACGTGTGAGAGAACAGATTTGAATTTTTCGATCAAAACATCGTCGTCGTTATTGCAGGTCATCGATGACCACCACAGATGGTTGATTATATGTACTTGATTTCCAGACAGCTTTAATAGCCTTGGCCAGGCTCTTACTCACATGCCATACATCGAACTCGTGTGAGATGCCATCGTACTTTTCTCTTATCATTTTTCTGATCCCCCGGTGACGATCAGTGAGGAATAAATCAATATTTATGCCATAATTTTCAAAAAGGCGCGTTAAAAGTTGGTCGCAAGCCGGCTTTTCTAACTCTCCCGGTACGAGAACCTTCTGCAGAACAATAAAATCTATTATCTTATCAGTCTTTATATCCATAATAGTATACGTGCAATATTTGGCACAGAACCCAGGCGAATCGTATTGCCCGTCGCCTGACAACCAGGCTCCGCCTTCCCGAACTGTCACTTCTCTAGCGTTATTCATTCTGTGCTCCGTCCACGTGTGTTTTATGCACGGAGCAATGAATCGGCGCACGATCCTGTAGTACGTGGCCTCAGAAAAAAATAACATATTTACTGCTTCTGCAAAAGAATGAAACTTTATGAAGCTCGTGCCCGTGCAATAAAGTGATGTTGCAAACTTCACGCCGCCAACACCGAACCGATTGTTGGATGCTTGCGATCTCCAAATCAGTCTGTGACCATTATTATTATTATTATTATTATTATTATTATTATTATTATTATTATTATTATTATTATTATTATTATTGTTGTAGGTCGGTGACTTTGTGACCACATTCCATACAATAAACAAATAGCAGTTTTAAACAATCCTATAAAACAATGAACGAATCGTATGTATCGGCTTTAGGTCTATTGTTGTCGGCGTTGCATTCGCTGCCTTCATCATCGCTATCGTCATCGCTGATTTATCTGGGGTCATTGTCCTCGTCGGTGTGTTCCTCTATTGTTGGCTCATAAGAGGAATCCAATCGCTCATCTGGGTCTACATCACAAGCACTTGTCATATTGTCAGCTATATTGTAGCCGATAAGATTGCACTGGATTCCAATGTCTCGAGTCGTCCCGCGATCATGTGCAATGTCGGTATAATATGTAGTGATGTCCGGTTCACTAATGACTACTTCTGCTTCTACATCCGTCAAAGTATTACCGCCGGCATTTTCCATGGCTTCGGCTACTGTCTTCTTTCTAATGTATACCGACGTGTTTCGACGCCTTTTCGATTGCGGCTCGGATGCTGAGGAAGACGATGACACAACAGATCCCTGAAAACCTTTCATGTTTTTTGACGGTATTGCACTTTTGATTAGCACAGGGTTACACCTACTTGCAAACAGACCAAAATCTACCTTTAGCTGTGCAGATGTGTGGAAATCGGCAAGAGTAAAGTGATTTGAACATACCACCGAAGTCGCACTGGGCACAAAACCAACCCGACGGATTTTATTCACCCATGTTTTGTGACGGACTCGACATCGATTCCTGTTTGGAAACTTGTGGAAACTGATGCGTTTTCCGTCAATTACTTGCCCAGGACTATGAGAACACTTATAGACCGAACAGGACGGCATGATAAAATTTAAAATATGACGATCATACAAAAAACACAGTAACTGCAGAGACAAAACACGATAAAATAAACTTTGGAAATAAATACTGATGAACGTTCGTATCACACATTCACAGCTACAATATTGTTCCTATGCGTTTGAAGTCACTTATTATTACCACATGTGGCCGTCATAACACACTTGAAAAACTATTGCGGAAGGTTGACAATGTACAAAAGCAACACGCACGTTGAGAGAGACAGGTGCGTAGCTCACCGCCTCACACCGCACAGAGCCGGGCGCGGCTGCAGCCCACGATACGTAGCGCTGACGTCACAAAATCGTCTGCTAGGCGTAATATCGGTATAACTACTTTATGCGAAATCGTAGAGACTTCGCGTTTTCGGCATTCGACTTTTTGAGTGAATGAGCACATTTTATTTTTCGTGACAGCCCACCTTTAAGGTGTCCATACACGTTCAGGCATGCCTCCCGACAAGGAAACCCGGTGGGAAACCTCTTCTTCAGAAGGCAAGCCTACTGGCAGGACCCAAACTTTCCGGCCAATCGCAACAAGTACATGGACACCTTTAAGTGATATGAAACATGATATTGCTGTTGTTGCATTGTTCTGTGAGAGTGTATGCAGCTGGTTTTAAGAGTAAAGTGACATAGTTTTTGTGAGAATTAGAGAGAAGATACATACCTACCTTACTTTCTACAGAAATTGCATCCCTTCTATCAGGCTGTGGCATGCTTGGACGTATTGCTTCGATGAGATCTTGCTCAACGGGTTGTGGTAGACAAAACAACTTTACAAAAGCTGATCTGGTCATCTCGAATGGGTAGATGTTCCTGCGAATGTCCGCACGCTGCCTTTGCATATGAAGGTGTGCTTCCTGTTGTCAGTGACGACGCCTGCCCGGGGACTGCAACCTTATCGTGGTGGGCAGGTTTGCGTGCTTTGTTGATCCCGAGAGCTGTGCCGGCAGAAGCGTATGCTTCTGGTAGGGCCACCCTAGCCGGACTGGTCGAGGTGGAGAAGTCAGACGAAGTGAAGTCCACACCCCAATCCCCTTTCCTCACGCTCCCTCCTACTTGCCCCTTTCCTCCAAACAGCCCCATATTTCATCTTCATATATCACCTACTCATTGTCTCGATTAGCCTCGTTGCAGAAATATGAGACGTTAAGCCCAAATATCTATCTATCGACGCCAGGAATTTTCCATTGGGGGGGCCAAGGGGGGTCCTACGAATGTATGGGGGCCATGCAGATTCCAGTCTTGTTTTCTATCAGTGTTAGGGGGGGGGGGGGGGGTACACCAGGCTAGATGCACTCGCGGACGTGAAAATATGCATTCCATTCGTATCTTATTAATACAAGATTATCCTCAATTTGTGATGGGCTCCATCAAATTTGCGAACCACCTCGCGCATGTTGAGACCTTTGGCAGTCTTTCTCCACTGATAGGACAGATACTGTACTTAGTCGATTGTTTTCCATTCGATTTCGTAAGTAACTCTTGATACGGCGCATGCACGAAATGTTCTTTCACTTCAGCACTTGATGCAGGTATTGTTAGGCTAATAGTGCACAGTTTGTAAGCTTCATTGAAAGCAAGTCTTTATTTTTCCAGAAATTGCACTAACTGTAGAAGGCTTTCTAATGACCCTCGCCGTCAAAAGCGCCCTTAATAAAAAAAAAATCTTCTCCTTTGTTTCTTCTACGTAACGTTTTAACGTTCGCGGCAACAATTTTGTTTCTGATTCCAGACTTGCTAAATCGCACTCATAGTATAAAGCTAGTGGCTATAATCATATCGATGTCCATAAACGACGCACTTTGAGGACTTAGACAGGTAATTCCTCGCAATAATGGGGCGTTCCTTTCAAATCGATTTTAAGTTCTCCAAGTTTTCTGTCCAGTACTGGTATGAACACGTGAATGCGCAATCCAGACTCGGAATCATTGCTCTGATTTTCAGCACTTCCCATTTCATATGTGACGATAGATCCCCGTAACCGTTGTGGAAGGCGTTTGATTCGAGCCCCCGCCGTTCTAGCCGGCACAACGTCGTCGATGTCAAGAGAGAGGTTATTTTCTTCTGCAATCTTCATAGATTCTTTCCAAATTTCATGAAAACTTTCTTCTGACTGATCTCGTTGTTCTCGAAAATGGTCGATAACAGACTGAATGATTACAATTGCCCTCACAAGATCACAATTTACTCCTTGGAGGTAATCGGAAGCCCCCTTCAACTCTTGCAAGAGTTTTGTGGAGACACATAAAATGCACAACCAGCTACGCCCTAACCTCCCCTAGCGTCGTCACTGCCTGTTGTTCATAAGCAGCTTCACCAGCCAAAATGTTTAAAAAAGCGCCATTCCTCCATACTTTATGATGTTATGAATTTGTGGGTACATGAGATGATCTCACTTTTTTCGAGTGAAGTCTCGAGTGCCGCGGCCGATTAGAATCACATTTCATAGTCCTCAGTTCGAGTTTTCATTTTAAGTTTCAATTTTCATCCATTACCAATCTGACTTAGGCTACCTTTTAGCTGGCGCTTTAATTTCTATGTAACCTTACTTTTCTGTTACATTGTGAAGAGAGGTGAACAGCATGATAACTTGACAATTGCTGGGCAGAGCTGGAATTAATAAGTTCTCTCAATGCCTTCCATTGGCATCTGAAGACGGACACTGAAATTTTAAAAAAAATATTACAGTAGGGATAAAGATTTAGTCTTTCATACCCTGTTTATACAAGCCTAACTAAATAGCGATCAACATTGGGTGGGTGAGTTATGTGGGCATGGGCGTCCGCAGGATTTTTGCCAGGTTGATGGTGGGTGGGGGGCTTACTAAGTTGAAATACAGACCTAATATTTAAACTTTTTTTATATTTTACAGTATGGAGTCTGGAAAAAAACACCAATCACGGGATCGGGGATAAATGTTACACTAATACTTCTTTCCCAAATTATATTGTTGAATGTGGCGTACGTTTTCATTGTAGTCGTCTGCTCAGCTGCTTAAAACTTGTCCTTGGAATCTTGAGGGTATTCACCAAACAAGAATTGCATCCTCTTTGCGTCTAAACCAAATTTGTCTATGACACTATTTATAGATGGTTTTTGCTTGTCCTTGTTTATTAACTCATGGTGAACACTCATCAGGCACAAACCGTTTAGCCGATCATCGCCCATTGTTGCACGAAGCCAGGGCTTCACGTGGCGTAAGGTGCTGAACGTTCTCTCACTTGAGCATTTAGTTACTAGTAAACTTAAACCAAACAATATTGCTTTTGTGATTGAAGGAAAAAGAACATTGGAGTGTTTTAGTAAGTCAATACACTCTATCTTTTCAATCTCAATGTCATGTTTAGAGTTTTGTTGCCACATTTTAAACCAGCATTGAACCTCAGCGCCGCAGTTATCAAAGTGGTGCCTGTACTTTTCGCTAATCAATCGAACGATATTCCTGCCCAAGGACTGCTACCTTATCGTGGTGGGCAGGTTTGCGTGCTTTGTTGATCCCGAGAGCTATGCCGGCGGAAGCGTATGCTTCTGGTAGGGCCACCCTAGCCGGACAGGTCGAGGAGGAGAAGTCAGACAAAGTGCAGTCCACACCCCAATCCCCTTTCCTCCCCCTTCCCCTTTCCACCCCGCCCTCCTATTTGCCCCTTTCCTCCAAACAGCCCCCTATTTCATCTTCATATATCACCCACTCATTGTCTCGATTAGCCTTGTTGCAAAAATATGAGACGTTAAGCTCAAATATCAATCAATCTCGAACGATATTCATGAAATCGCTCAACTTAAGCTTCTTCTGAACGCACTTCTGTTCGTGTCGGTAAATCTATTTTGCAGTGAGGTTATCAACGAGTCAAGGTAGGGTATACAGATTGATTGACGATAATACTCTTCAGCGGATTTAGCGGGAACGTTACTGTGATGCGCTTGACGAGAAACTAGAATTTACGCGTGGAGCTGCCACTTCAACGGCAAGGCGATCTGCGCTTTGAATTACATTTTTCATTATTTCGTTAATATGTTGTTCATTGTTGGTTCTATGCGCATCAAAAATACTTTTTAATGTTTGCACGTTTCTGTGAACCTAGGTAGTCCATATTTACACTTTGCAGTATGTTTGGTACTGGCTCAAGTATGGCCAAGTATTTTGAAATTATTTAAAGACATATAATAAAAACCGAGTTTGAAGCTGCACACGTTAGTTGGTAAGCACATGTTTTGGTTCATGCATTCCATGTTATCGAAATTGTTTTTAATCCATCAATTTTTGAAAGAAAATTATCGTTAGAAATGCGAATACTTTTGGATTTGGATGTCAATCTAGTTCCGCACAACAAAGGTAAGTTCGGCACAAGTTTTTATCTTAGAACACTTTCTCCAAAAAACTTGACGATTGACTTCACTGTTCCGATTGTGTTCTGAATCTCACTAACTTTGTTGAGGCATTCCAGCGCTTATGCCTGTTGGAACACCTTGAGGCTGTGACAATGCTAAGGGCTGATGACTTGCATGGGACGGCAAAGAAGTCATCGAAATAAAGCAGACATTGCCAATGTACATATATGTCTTCCTCAATAAGACAGATATCGTCAACAATAACTAACTGTTGTCTTTTAATATACAACAATTGTTGGGTACTTTATTAGTTTTTGTTAAATCTCTGTACTTAAGATTCTGACCCTCAAGTACAGGGAAATTCTTAAACTCAGATGGTTCCAAAGTAGACTGTAGCAAATTTTGCTCAGACAATCGGTTGAAGACTTGTTGAAGATGCAGATTAGGTTTTCTTAGAAGTTTTTTGAGAGTTTGTAAAAAGTTTTCGAACCGAAAAGAACTGAAGTTGTCAAGTTGCCGAATTTCCTAGCATCCTCGGTTAAATGCACAAGACCATGCATATTGTATGTAAGGGTCTCTTAACCATACAACTCTTCTGCCATATCAACAAAATACAGCTGCAATTCTTCTGCATAATCAAAGCGGTGTTGCAACTTAGGGCTTACTAATATTGTGATTGCACAATGGAGACACAAGAAGTGTTGGTATACATGAGTGGGTAAATGTTTCTTAAGCACCACTATGCCCGTGTACAACAATATGTCTCCACTCAGTAGCTTTCCACCGATCTATTTCACGTAGAGGTCGAGGCTTACGGGTAAACTCAGAAGGTATGTATGGTGACAAGGATACTTACAATGAGGACACTTCAATGACTTTCACACTAGGCCACCTCAAAGGCAGCTTGCCTTTCACCCAAATGCGAGTCACTTTCCTGACAACTCCAAGACAAACCAAATGCATATACTCATATGGCAAGCCTGACACCATCCCAACACCTAGAGTCTCTAGAGGCGAGTTGCCTACATGGTGATCTAGCTGGCCTCTTTGTCGAAAGTCGTCATCTGTTCGACGTCGAGATCGACTTTCATCGAAAATAGCCCTATTTTTGACGTAGTTTCCTTCTTGTAAACACTTGACCCGTCTGGGCCCGGGGAAGAATAGGCCCAGAGTGACTCTGCTAGTCGTAAGAGGCGACAAAAGGAGACCCTGTCCCTTTCCCCCCCACTGTCCCACTGAATATTTCTCCTCCCACTTGGCCCTGCCCACCCTTGTTGGATTCCCATATGACGACCCACGCGACGTACAATGGATCTGATTTGGATGTGGCTTTATTCTTCATCATCATCTTCTCATCTTCATTATCACCCGCTCATCGTCTCGATTAGCCTTTGTTGCACAAATATGAGACGTTAAGCCCCATCAATCAATCAATCCGGGGTAGAATTGGCGCAGAGTGACTCTGCTTGTCGTTTGAGGCGACAAAAGGAGACCCTGTCTTCACCCTCTCCCCCCCCCCCTCTCCCCCACTGTCCCACTGAATATGTCTCCTCCCACTTGGCCCTGCCCTCCCTTGCTGGACTCCCATATGACGACCCACGCGACGTACAATGGATCTGATTCGGATGTGGCTTTATTCTTCATTATCATCTTTCTCATCTTCATTATCACCCGCTCATTGTCTCGATTAACCATCGTTGCATAAATATGAGACGTTAAGCCCCATTAATCATTCATTATAAACACTTGCCACAACCAAAGTAACCTGTATGGCTTTTTATACATTTTACAAATGAAAGTGCTGGGGCATCACCGATAAAACCGGCAATTTTGACATTTTTTTTCTCCCCCTTGAAAAGTACACCATGTGCGATAAGTTGAACAGCTTCTTCAACAAAATATTTGAGAAACATATCTGGAGATGGGAGGTTTGTTGTAGCCATAGAAGATTTCAATAACGAAAGGCTTTGATGTCGGTGTCCGTGTTATGTACCCTAGTATAGGGCAAACTTGGCTGTTGGAGCTTTTTGCTAGAGGCACACCATCAACATTAATTAACACGTCAATATCAGTCGGGCAATTAGCACTTAGCACTATTGATAAAATTCTTAAAATAGCATCTGCCATGCCGAGATGACAATAGTGGCATTGTTCCATTTCCTGAATGTTGTTACTCTTAAGTATTTTCAGCAATGTTCTACAATCAATATTCATTAATCAATCAATCATGAATGTTGTTTCAGTATTTTCATAAGTTGGGTTTATAGAAGAGTGTGTTACATTGTTCGCTTGACCCCATAAAGCTATTTCGGTTACTAACTGCTCAGGTGTGTCAGTAGTAGTAGTGGTAGTAGTGGTAGGAAGAACATCTGTATCAGAATCTGACACAGGTTCATCAAAACTGTCAGCATCATCATCCTATTCATCAGGTTTTTGTAAGCCAATCGATTGGTCAAGGCCAAGGCCTGACGACTTGAACTAAGCCTAGGTTCAGAATGCCTTAGGCCCACAACTACGCTTGTATGATCGTCAGGGACAGCACTGTATAACAGATAAACGTTTTTCTTAGCCAATCTGTATAGTGTAGCTCTACTCTTAACCGTAGGTCTAGTTATGCTAGGCCCAGACCCACTGGGACTAGACATAGGCCTATAATAAGAGACAAACTAAAAAGCAAATTGGTTTTGTTCTCATTACGTACTGAAAACAAAACAATTATAATAATGTAATGTAACCTAGGCCTAGGTTAGTCATCAGAAAGGGTTCATGAAATAGTGATCGTACTTAACCTCAAAGTTGATTGATCCTTGAGCCGCTAGGCCTAGGCCTACCGTGAATAATAATGAATAATCACGACAAACCTGCGAAATTGTCGGTTCAAATCACCTTTTCCGAATCACGCTTACAAAAAAGTCAAGAAAAAACTCACAAAACACGTCGTGTAGGTCGTTGGCTTCGACTAGAAAATCGTGCATCAAGGTCGCGTGGGCTCCGGCTAGGGCGGTAAAAGATTGATGACGACACAGAGCTCAAATGTGCTACTTTATCTTAAAAGTTATACCTATTCGACAATGATAGCTGGTAAAACTACAATAACACAGCAAATTTAATTTATTTTTCAAACACTGGTTATTTTCTGACAGCAATTTCAAATGATACACGAACACATGAAATAAAGATCTGAATAAATTACTACAGACGACTCCCTATTTGAAAGCAAGCAGGGAAGTTCTGCCTGTAATCTACCTGAAAGGCAGAGTAAACTGAATAAATTTAAAAAATTTCCTCCGTGGGCCATCCTGAAAGGTAATCTGAGGGTAATTTCCTGTTAAGGCAGGCCACAGGTAGTCCGACGGAATTCCTGCCTATGCTTTACCCGAAAGGTACAGAAAATGCAAAGAACTTTTGATTCTGCATGCGAGACGTTCGACCGTATCAAGGTTGATGCAATAACATCCAGAAACGAAACAAGGAATCTACATGTAAAACACAAATGTCACGAATTGATTCATTGGTACAAGAAATTGACATATAAAACACAAATGTCACATATTTATGTATTGTTGTTCTTCAGAAATTTGCCTGTAAAACAGACATTTTACACATTTATTCATTGTTTCTCGTCTAACAAGATATTTACATGTAAAGCAAAAATGACACACATTTATGTATTGTTCCTCGTATGACAAGATATTTGAAAATGAATGTCACACATTTATTTGTTGTAGACTGCCTGTTGTCGCATGTCAATTATTTATATTTACATGTAAAATACAAATTTCTCACATTGTATCATCGTTGCTTTTACAGGTAAAACAAAAAATGTCACACATTTATGTATTGTTCCTCGTATGACAAGATATTTTAAAATGAATGTCAAAACATTTATTTGTTGTAGACTGCCTGTTGTCGCACGTCAATCATTTCGGACAGATATCCACTCAATCAACACGCGGCGTACACAAACGTAGGGACTTGCACGGCATTGTAGGGTACAGTCGCTGGCTAGAGCTGAATCGAGTAGGTTCTCCAACCGAGTGTACCTTCAGCTCTGTGTACATCCACTACGCGGTTCTTAACAAACGGTGGACGTGTGGACGTCCGACAGAGAATAGTTAATGATGGTTACTTTTAACAAACTAATTCCGTTATTTTTTTGGTTTAATATTGTCTTGAAATAAATGTTTACAACCAAATACTTGCAACACAAATATTTTCGTTGTAACCAAAATCATATTTTAAATACATTTTATGTTATCTTTTTTTGTACTAATAAAAAATACCTATGTATACAATTTACTACGTTGTTGTTGTACATCACTGCCGACAGTCCACATTTTCCTATAATGTTGTTGCGTAGTATACAGAGTCAAGTATCCTGTAGGTGTCCGTGATCCGAATCACACAATTTTCAAGTTTCTTTCTTTACTCAAGTATCTACGACACTTTTACATGACATGTACGCTTAGGTACTTGAAAATGTGTCTTCTACTTTAAAATTTTTTTCCATGAACAATTGTTTTTTTAGTGTAGTGGATCTGCGGGCCTAGGCCTAGCCTTATGCTCGGTGTAGTACACTAATGCTTCGGCCTAGCATATACTTAGGCTTAGGGCTAGGCTCAGAGCATAGACCTACTAATACTTTGCATTGTCTTGGCAAGTATGTAACTTTAAACACAGTAACTTAGGCATGAGTTCTCGCGTTTAGGTTCGCTTTGCAGTTTTACTATCACGACTGCATCAGCTAATTATACGAGAGTTTAAAATCAGCTAGAACTAGGCGTAGGCCTAGACTCCAAGGTCAACAGAGTAGGCCTATGCCTAATTTTGGACCATGACAATCTATTTCTTACTGTAATCCTTTATCACACAGGCCTACATGTCCTACATTAACTAGGCCTACTCCTGGATAAACAAACGCCTAAGCCTTGGCTACCAATTGTATACTAAGCTTGCCATGGATGTAGACAGAATTGTAGCAGAGTAGGCCTACACCGACTTATTGCCATTTATCATCTATTTGTTACTGTAATGCTTTGCAGTTTTCCTATCACGACTGCATCGGCGAATTATACGAGAGTTTAAAATCGGCTACAACTAGGCGTAGGCCTAGACTCCTGGGTCAACAGAGTAGGCCTATGCCTAATCTATTTGTTACTGTAATCATTTATCACACAGGCCTACATTAACTAGGCCTACTTCTGGATAAACTAACGTCTAGGCCTTGGCTACCAATTGTATACTAAGCTTGCCATGGATGTAGGCAGAATTGTAGCAGAGTAGGCCTACACCTACTTATTGCCCTTGGTCATCGATTTGTTACTGTAATCATTTTTCATACATGCCTAGATGCCCTACATTAACTAGGTCTACTCCTGGATAAACAAACAACAAACCTCTAGGCCTAAGCTTGCCATGGATGTAGGCCAAAGTTTAGTGGACCTCCGTGCCTAGGCCCAGCATTATGCTCAGTGTATGACACGAATGCTTTGGCCTAGCATATACCTAGGCGTAGGGATCAATGTTATGGGGAAAGGATATCATGGCAAATGACTTGAGGAAACACATTTGATTTATATTTTTTTTATTTTGGCAGAATTAGCGGCACAGGCCCATGGAAATGGTAGTTGTACATCGTTCCTATGTGGGTATGGCCGCCCCTCCCAGCCGGCCGCCGACGCTGGCGCCGACCGTTGCGCCTCCGCCGCTTTGGTTTTTCTGTGGGCAAACACAAACGTTTCAATTTACGTTACATTCATGGATAGATTCTTTCTTCGTTATGTACACGAGCAAATGTTATCGTGACCTCGTCTCACATCCGACCGTAAACTAGATAGGCCTACATGTAAGAATAGACATTACACACACCAAAGTGGTGTACTGGGCTATGCTAATAATGGAATAGATAATAAGTTCAAATTACAGTCGTTTGTTATGGAGAAACACATTTTACGTTAGGTAATTGTTTACATACTTTTCGCAAGTTCGGCGCCAGCTGAGGCTGAGCCGGCCGGCTGAGATGGGCCGGCCACCCCCACCACTGGGACCTGCCGAGATGGGCCGGCCACCCCCACCACTACAAAGAACGAGACAAGCGTTAGTGTACAAGTGACACGAGCAAATGTTATCGTGACCTCGTCTCACATCCGACCGTAAACTAGATAGGCCTACATGTAAGAATAGACATTACACACACCAAAGTGGTGTACTGGGCTATGCTAATAATGGAATAGATAATAATTTCAAATTACAGTCACCAAAGTGGTGTACTGGGCTATACTAATAATGGATAATGGAATAGATAAGAATTTCAAATTACAGTCGTTTGTTATGGAGAAACACATTTTACGTTAGGTAATTGTTTACATACTGTTTGGCGGCTGCTGTGAGCCAGCGACCTGGCGGCCACCGGCCACCACCTCCACTACAAAGAAGGAGACAAGCGTTAGTGTACAAGTGTTATTGTATAATCATTCTTATTATTATAATGATGATTATTATTGTCAATACAGGGGGAAAGTCACAAACGTTTCTATTTGTGTAACATTGCTGTAAGTTATAGATTGTGTCTTCAATTATAAACGTGACAAATGTGACCGAGACCTCGTCTCACGTATAACCTTCAACTAGATACGTTTTCGGGTAGACACAACATACCAGAATACACAGATTAATGTATTGTGTAAATGTTTACATACCTTCCACAACCTCCGCCTCTACATACGGTGGAGGTGGCGGCGGTGGCGCCGTGGTAGCGGCCCTACGACGCTCCATCTCGGCTACAAGGAACAACACAGGCGTTAGTATACAAGTGAAATTGTATGTTGGTTCTGATTATTGTGGTAATTATTATTGTCAGTACAGTGGTCTGAAACTTTTTTACAAACTTCTACACACTCAAGTAGCTACGATTCTAAATATTGCACAATTCTTTTCCACATGTCTGATGTTCCATTACATAAACGCTGACTATTGTCATTTCATGTTATATACATGTATTGTTACCTCGGTAGTCCGGCCCCGCCTCAAACTGGTCGACGACCTCGGTAAGGATTATATCTTCCTCTTCTGCAAACAACAAGACAATCTTGAGCATATGACATACAGTACAATTGTCTCTTGCTTCTTTTCTGCTAATTAGTGTTGAAACACTCAGTACCTATGACATAGGCCTACATTTTGTTTACGAAATGCACTAGAATCATCAAGTCTACAGTATGCCTGTCCACTTAGCTAGGCCTATGGCCTACGCCTAGTATCCTCTTATTTAATTCAAAGTACTATTAGTACCGCTACGTAGGCCTACTAACTGTTAAGAATTAGGCATTTTCATTACATTCCTCTGCTACAAATAACAATACAATCTGTAGCTTAACACTGACAGTACAATAGTCTTTTGATAACTTTCTGCTTAATACTGTTGCAACACTCATTACCTACGACATACATCTAGGCTATGAACAGCACAACAATAATCAAGTCATGAGTAGGCCTGGTCCACCTAGGCCTAGCTACCTAGGCCTAGAACCTACGCCTAGTATCCTCTATTTTCATTCAGAGTACTATTATTACCGCCACGTAGGCTTACAAACTGTAAATAAGTAGCTATTTCCTTTCCATTAATGTTCTTTGACAGGAATACTTAGCTTTAGAGACGTCTTCCTCAACGAACAAGAAACATTTCAATACAAGTTGCCATTTCTTTGCTGATAACAAACAGCTGATTATAAAAAGCGCACAGCCAACTATTGAAAGATAAAAAGCCTTGCCAACCTATCGTTTGAAAGTAGGCGGGTACTCTTATCGCGAGTTGGAAAATAAAAATTCTTCACCAAACAATTTGCAACTTATGTACTTCGGGCATCTTTTTTTTCTCAACGGCTACTAGGCTAGCCCTACGACCTGAATTTCTTGACAAAGGTAACTGCTTATTACTTTCTAATAATAACACTGCACCATAGATGTAGTGGATAATCAGGTAAACATACACTTGGACATCCATAGGCGCCGACTTGTCAACATTTCAGGGGGGGCTCAAAAAAAAAATGACTCGCATAAACATTGGAGACACAGTTAGTAGTAACGAAGTTTGGAGCTGGTGCAGTTAGCCGAGGTTGATTAGGCGTTGGTAGTGAACCGCGGTCTCTGCGTTCCAGGTTCGAATCCTGGCTTGGGCATGGATGTCATGTGGCGTTTTTTCATTCTCATAATACCCCAGTTATCGTCTCGATTAGCCTCGTTGCAAACATATGGGACGTAAAACCCAAAATATCATCATCACGAAGTTTGGAGAGGTCTATGGGGGTGCTATAGTTCAGAGAAATATCAAAATCCCCCTTGAAAAAAACGTTTCATTTTCTCCATCGATCTTTCAAGTTGCAAATTGTTTTATTTTGGCCATGTAATTGATTACTTTTTCCTGAAACCCATTTCGAAAACTGGATGAAGTTTGATCCCAAACTTGAATACTTATAGATATGTCGTTTGGTAACCATGAACGTCACTGCCATCGTCAAGTCGACGGGGTATTTTCTTTTCTCTGGAAACGTTTGGCTCTATACTAAATCAAGCTTGTAAGCTCGACAGTGATTTTTCCCAAGTCGCTAAAAATCCGTTGTGCCATTTAAAAATAGATGTAATTGCTTTGGAAAATTTAGACTTTCACTGATCATGAACGACGTGAAATAGTACGTTTCAAAACTGGAGAAATTTTAACAGAAATCCATTGGCTTTTTCAGCCCCATCGCCCTGGCCTGTCAAGTGAACGTCTTGCAAAAACGTTATAATCGTTTGATAATAAGATTCGATTTGATACGAAACACCATCACCGTATTTGGCAAAATGGCCTCAATGGCTTGTGAATCGTCATCTTGAAATTACTTGAAGATTGCTAATCTTTTTGGCGAGTTTCGAACGAAAGTTATAAGTTTACGCATCAATATGAGAAAATATCGTATTTTTCGTAAGCGTTGGATTCAATCTCAGGGGGGGCTCCGCCCCCCCTGACATTTTTCAGGGGGGGCGCTAGACCCCAAGCCCCCCCGTAGTCGGCGCCTATGTGGACATCAATTATAACCAGTATAATCATACAAATACTGCGTTGAAATACATTAAATCAATAATAACTATGTCTAGGCGTTCACTTACCAGATGTGTCATCCATCTTTTGCATGAAATGGCATTATTTCTTCGACATTTCTGGAAATTCATTTTTCTGGAACCCAATAAAAAATAACTTTCGATTCGAAAATACACCAAAGTTGTTGTGTTTGTTGCAGTTACAGTTAATACACAAACCAATGGAATCACGCCAGAATCAGTACTAACACGCATATTTTGCATTCAATAATACACTAGTAATTAATCAACTCGTTAAAATACACAAACATGATCATGTGCCATTATTTCTTTTTGTCACGCTGGCTAACTTTGGCGCCAATTATTAGTAGCGCCAAAGCATTTTCGTCCTTTTTTGTGTTTGAAAGCTTCCTGTGACCGAACGGTATAACTTACGGACTCAATAACAACATATTTGGAAACGTTGATTCAATATTAAATATACGAGCTCTTAAAATCACAGGAAAAGCTCAATCCGCAGCTTTAATACACGCCCGTGTAAACACATGTTTATGTGTATGTATATTAATTAATTCTTCGTTTTCGACACACACTTTGTGATTAAAAGCTTTCTGTGACCGTTTCGCATAACTTACGGACACAATAACGACATATTTGAAAAGTTTGATTCAATATTAAATATACGAGATCTCTAAATCGCAGGAAAAGATCAATCCGCAGCTTTAATACACGCCAGTGTAAAATGATGCCTATTTAATAAATTAAAACTTTTTCCATTATAATAATCAATTTTTGTTGTCCAACTCCTTTATCGACTTAAAAAACTATTTCAAATATGTAGGTGATGCTATCTAAAGGCGTTTTTTTTTCTTTTTTTCCAACTTTCAAGTTTTCAAAAAAGGGACTAGAAAAAACAAGTGATTGGCCCAACAGTGACAGCCAGCAGCGGCTCAAGGCCGCGTAAGCGGTCTTGTATAACTTATAATAGAAAACTCGAAGATTGCAGGGCAAACTAATTACAATGTAAAAACTAGCAAGCAAGTACAAAATTAGCAATAGCATAGTAACATTTTGTTGGTCATATTATAAACATGTCCCATTATAAAAATGTAAATAATGTGGCGTAGGACATAACAAAATTAACACGCATTATTACTTAATCAGAAATAAACTATCTGATTAATGAACATGAAAAATTCATACAATTTGAGATTCTTTCTTGCTTTTTTAATGCAAATGACCTTGTTTTGCTGGGAATTGAGGGTTGAAGTAGCTGGTACATTAGCAGGCTTGCCTAGCTAGAGGCCTACTTGTCCCTGTGTTGTAACATGTCTAATTGAGACAGCCCTCGGGACAGGGTTGATTCGCTGTAGGCCTCCAAGGCCCATTTGTACTGGAGTGGACACTGGCCTAGTTGGCACAGGGTTGGCTGGCTGAACGTTTAGGTCCGTTTGATTTGGTATGGGAGTTGCTGTCATAAGGGTTGAAGAGAATGTTAGCAAGTTTTGGGGGTTGTTCACCATTGTAGTGAATGAATTAAAAAAATTGGTGGCGACCGTACATAACAGAGCATCACGCTCCTGCCTCTGCTCGTGCAGTTGTAAGTACTTGTTATCATTGTCCCCCACTGTCCCACTGAAGATTTCTCCTCCCACATGGCCCTGCCCTCCCTTGCTCGACTCCCCATATGACGACTGCCGCGATATAGATGGACCTGGTTCGGAAGACGTCATATGACCTTAGCTGTCGAGTACGTCGTTAAACACCACCAATCATCATTACATCATCTTAATCATCAAAGCACGGTTGTAGTGCTTACCGATCATTATCTTTTCCACGGACCCACTAGCACAGACACCAGACAATCACGATTTCTTCAAACCCACTTTCTCGAAGAAATATCCCGCAGATGAGAGGATGCAGTGTTAAAGGGTTAGTCAGATGAAAACCTAAATAACTATCATTTGTATATGTCCACCCTCAAATAAGGATAACATGACTTAAAGATACCATACTTTAAAAACAGGCGGTTAAAAACTAAAGAAAACGCGATTTTTTGGCTTGTTGCTACCAAGTAGCACCTAGCAACTCTTCTCATGGTAATTCCCAAATGAACAAAATGTTGCCTCGAGATAGTCTATCAGGCAGGCGTTAGCGACCTCGGAACCGATACAGCTGTACTACGCTTAAGAAGAAAAATGCAGCAGAGCTTGCGAAGTGAATCTTATAGTATAGCTACATGTTCACTATTTTTATTCTTGCAATGAAGCAACCTATATCAATTGTATTTTACACATAACTGAATTTCATGCCCTTATGACTCATTTTGGTGATTTTTTAGTTTGTCACCTGACTAATCCTTTAAAGATCTCAGTCGAACAGTAACATCAGCAAATTCGTGTGGTTTCTGTCATACAATGGCGAATGCTTTTCTAACCAAAGCTAGGTCAAAGCGTCAAACCATAACAAACTCAGTGGTCAAACGTTACAATTGTATATGGTTGATTAACAGCTCGTTGCCCGTCTGGGCCCGGGAAAGAATAGGCCCAGAGTGACTCTGCTAGTCGTAAGAGGCGACAAAAGGAAACCTTGTCCCTTCCCCCCCACTGTCCCACTGAATATTTCTCCTCCCACTTGGCCCTGCCCTCCCTTGCTGGACTCCCGTATGACGACCCACGCGACGTACAATGGATCTGATTCGGATGTGGCTTTATTCTTCATCATCATCTTTCTCATCTTCATTATCACCCGCTCATCGTCTCGATTAGCCTTTGTTGCAAAAATATGAGACGTTAAGCCCCATTAATCAATCAATCAATTAACAGCTCGTGATGCCCCCTGTGATATTTTCAAGAGTTCAATAACAGTCAAGTTGTAACTGTAAAGTTTATAGGTTGCATGTAGTCAACTGTACTGGGAATCAAATCAGCGTTATCGTCGTAAGTTTGAGAATATTGGTCAAACTGTTAAAGCCCCAGTCTTGTTTTAAAATCGCCCAAGATACTATCTGGATTGTACGATTCTATAGTCATACCAAAAAGAATTTTAAAAATCGATCGAGGGGTCTAGGAGCTATCCGCGTTTTCACTTGCCCACGGTACCGCCACGCGTGACGTCACTTGGCGTCATGGTAGCGGGGCCGGCCAGACGGGGTCCACATTTACTGTCAGGTCATAGCGATGTCTGGAGCGAAGCCGTATCGGTTTGCACCGCGCAACTCTGAGAAAGAGTACGTTGTTGTGACACAAACACAACGTTTAGAAAATGAACGCATGAAAATTCTTCACGGAAGAAATAACAGTGTTGCTTGGTGTAAATGCGGTGAGTGTATGGTCATGAAATCGGACGCTGAATCAATTTGATGCACGAATCTTCGATAGTAAGTACTGTCTGTCAAGACTCACTCTGTATTGTGTACCACGAGCTTTCGAATCCGTTGTTCTAAATTTGCATACTTTGAGAACTGCTCGTCAGAATTTATTGTATCATGCAAAATCAACCAAACAGAAGAAACAACTTGAAAACATGAATAGCAAACTTTGGAGGCATATTTCTTACAGACTCTTGTTTTCTGGATTAATGCTTGGCAAAAAATTGGACGACATACAGGCGGTTCGTCTTACCTTCGTGTGTACTCAAGTCAATTCAAGGGGAGTATCCAGAGGCTGATGGTTAGAGACCTGCGCGGATCCGAAAAATGCTATCCGCAACCGGCCCGCAACCGCAAAGTTAAAACTCAACCCGCTTCCGCAACGTTTTTTTAAAAGCTGATCCGCACCCGCGCGATCAAAACCGCAACCGCACCCGCAACCCGCTTTTTTGTCTATGTTTCTAAATGTTCTACGTTGTTGTCGTTATTCCTTTTTAGAGAGTAAAGGGGGATTTATCAAACATCAAACAATAAGTAAGCTTAGTCTTAATAGCAGTAATTTATCGAATATAATCTTAGGTGTAAACAATTCAATCATGTTACATTGTAAGAAACTCCCGTAATTCAAAACTTAAAACTAAACTAATTTTATACATCAACTGCTGCAGTGATATGTCCAGTGTCCACACTGTTCTTCAAGTTCGGTTGCCGCTCAAGATTAGGCATCTAGAAAATAAAATAATAGTGTGTTAGACTTGAAGAATGTTCAAGTTCTCTTATGAAAGAAGAATAAATGTTTGATTAATTAATTGTTGGATTGACCTATTTGTCAGCGACTACTATGCAATGTTGGAGATTCTTGCCTTGAGTGCTGTATTATCGGTTGAGATTACTGTTAAGAAACAGTATATCTTCCACTGTCTCGGGCCGGAGATTAGTTCGCCTTTCGGAAATTAGGTGTCCAGCAATTGAAAAGCATTTGCAAGTGTTTTAGAAACCATAGACTCCTCCCAGTCTTGAATACAGTTGTTGCCTGTCAATTCTTCTATGTGGGCGATCATTCCTTTCTTTGTAAAAAGATGTGGCCAAGAGGAATGAAGACTAGCCATTGGCATTTTTTTCGCTACAATATCCCTTTGGAGGACGTATGTTTCCTTCATCATGGTCTTTATTTCCTCCTCAGTTATATCATTTCTCATGAGCTCCTCTCTTTTTCTTTGTAGGCTATCTTCGGTTTCATTGGCTGGAATGTCAATCGGCAACCATTTTATACAGCCGTAGGTGTCTTTTTGTGGAGGCTTTGGTGGGGTTAGAACAGTATTTGTTGCTGTTGTTGACGCTGTTGTTAACGGTAATACAGTAGATTTTTTAAGATTTCTGTGAATGTTTAAGATTTTTGTGTAAATCTGCTGCATTAAAACCTGGTGGCTTTTACAGTCATCAACTATGGCACCGACAATTCTGGTTTTAGTATCGGGTATTTATTTACGACAATTTTTGCAGCAGTTTCTGCTGCTCTTCGGGAGTTGTCCTTATACTCCATTCGGAGGTACTACACAATCGTGTCCACTATTTCCCTCCGGTCACCTAGTGAAGCTCCCACAATGTGAAGGCTCGATTATACGGTTCTGTGTTTTCCGAACGAAAGTTCAGTTTCGTCGACTCCCACCGTTTCTTTCGTTTGAGAAAATCCACATCGTACCGGAAATTACTACTGACAGAAGCAAAGTGAGTGCCTAGCACCGATGCCACATCCAATGGAGTGGTGACAAGCTGCCCATTATCCCGAATGGCGGGGATGGTATTCACTTGACGGCAATCAACTGTTATGTTTTGTGAAATTTATTGTTTTTAGAATGCTCCCGGAGGAGCATAAACAGATTTGTATCCATCAACTCGTCTGTCACCAAGTCATTGGTGACATAAGACGTTGATGGATTATCAACAGGGTACGACACCCTCTTGATTTTTAATGCTTTTTTATTATTAGAAAGCTTGCCCATGGACTGCTACCTTATCGCGGTGGGCAGGTTTGCGTGCTTTAATGATCCCGAGAGCTATGCCGGCGGAAGCGAATGCTTCTGGTAGGGCCACCCTAGCCGGACTGGTCGAGGAGGAGAAGTCAGACGAAGTGCAGTCCACACCCCAATCCCCTTTCCTCCCCTTTCCCCTTTCCTCCCGTTTCCCCTTTCCTCACGCTCCCTCCTACTTGCCCTTTTCCTCCAAACAGCCCCATATTTCATCTTCATATATCACCCACTCATTGTCTCGATTAGCCTCGTTGCAAAAATATGAGACGTTAACCCCACTGCCCGACTGAATATTTCTCCTCCCACTTGGCCCTGCCCTCCCTTGCTGGACTCCCGTATGACGACTCACGCGACGAACAATGGATCTGATTCGGATGTGGCTTTATTCTTCATTATCACCTTTCTCATCTTCATTATCACCCGCTCATCGTCTCGATTAGCCATCGTTGCATAAATATGAGACGTTAAGCCCCATTAATCAATCAATCATGAGACGTTAAGCCCAAATAATCAATTATTTGAAAGCAAAGGAGTTGGTTTTGTACTGCTTGAATGAGTTTTTTGTGGTGCTGGAGTTGCTGTTGAGGACACGATGGAAGCCACCGGGGACACATCACCATCCACCACCACTGACGGAACCAATGGAGGCGTTGGCTTCCTCAACAAGGAAATCAGCTCACTCAATTGCTTTGTGAGGTCTTGAATTTGTGTGGCTTGTTGTGCCACAGTAGCAGTTAACTTTTGAACCGATTCTTTTAAAGCTTTATTGTCATTCAGCAGTTCAGTCTCTCGTTGAGAACATGAACTGCTCATGACTGCGGAGGAAAAAGAAAGTCCCGGTGTTACGGGGGTCGCCGTTCCTATCCGTCGTCTAGCTTCCGCTGGCGACATTTTCGAAATAACCGATAGTTCTAGTATAGCCTGCTCTCGCTTCCACATTGGGCATTGACGAGAGCGAGCCGAGTGATTTCCCTTGCAACTTACACAGCACATTTCCCCCACACATGGGAACTCGTGTGCTGGCAAACCACAGTCTGGACATACTTCATTATTATTGCAACGGGACTGTGGATGGCCAA
Source organism: Isoperla grammatica (assembly GCA_945910005.1). NCBI lineage: Eukaryota > Metazoa > Arthropoda > Insecta > Plecoptera > Perlodidae > Isoperla > Isoperla grammatica. The sequence goes on along the minus strand of OX246737.1, from coordinate 93,761,658 downwards.
ACAACTGGCATCGAAAACAGCGCATCGGATTTGGTATATATGGCCGAACTTTAAGATTATAATACGCAATTTTGATGTCTGCCGGTAGAGCAGGCAATGCAAAAGATATAATTAAAGCTGGTGTGGGAGACAAAGCTCCATTTTTTCTACTCAAGATCCTTGTTACGTCAACCACTTTATAACTTACTAAAGCCTCTTTGATCTCCTCAACAGTTGAGTTTTAAGAGATCAAAGCAAGAGACAACTCCTTTGCACACGTTCAAAGAACGGTGCCCTTGAACAGTTATTGGGAGAGAACATAGCCATGTTTTCTCCAACAGTTTCTTTGCTTGCTTTTCAGTTGTACAATGGACGAGCAAAGTACCATCGCGCAACTTTTTTGTGGAGGAAACAACCCCCAATGCATCGTCTAACGATTTTTGTATGATCAAAGGATTAACCTTTGTAAAATTTTTCTTTTCATCGCTCGATTTTGCAACTAAATACAGGGGAACTACATCCACATTGCTGTGGATGTTTTCCCCCTGTGCTTCATCATCAGATGACACCTCCTTTTTCTTTTTATTGTACTGCCTTTTGGTTTTTGGTTTGTATTATCCATATGTGTTTTTTTAGATTCATCCCCCACGCTCCCCACCCACCATGGAGCCACAATTTGGGACGGTAATATTCAGCGCCAGAGATACGTAGGGTAGATAGCCTAGTGGCTCACCCAAGATGTGTAGCAATAAATAGTTTCACAAGCCGATTGATACAGGTCGGGTTTAACCTGCACCACCCGTCTAGATGAAGCAGAGGCCAAAGCTGCGTGTTGGTCCATGCAACCCGCGCGAAGCACTTCCCTCAACAGCCAGGATCCCCCTTTCCACCGACACGGGTCGCGCTGCACGGCAAACACAGCGGTGGGCGATTAGGGCACAAAGGGGGCCAGCATACATGGAGAAGAGAGGATGTAATAGAAGATACGAAAATGGAATGGTGATGTGTGAAGAGGAAAAAATATGCTTTAGAGCCCCCTTTGTGTCCGCCAGTCACCTCGGAGAGGAACCCACATCGATTGGATGTGGACTGCATTTCGTCTGACTTCTCCTCCTCGACCAGTCCGGCAAGGGTGACCCTACCAGAAGCATACGCTTCCGCCGGCATAGCTCCAGAAATCATCAAAGCGCACAAACCTGCCCACCACGATAAGGTAGCAGTCCCTGGGCAGGGTTTCGTGTTCAAACTAGCCTGTATTATTAAAGGTGATATTATACTACCCCCAATATAATACTACCCTAAATGATAGTTTAAACAATTATATACCTCATATGTATATATGTATGTATGTATATGTATGTATATGTATATATGTATGTATGTATGTATATATATGTATATACCTGCCCATGGACTGCTACCTTATCGTGGTGGGCAGGTTTGTGCGCTTTGATGATTCCTGGAGCTATGCCGGCGGAAGCGTATGCTTCTGGTAGGGCCACCCAAGCCGGACTGGTCGAGGAGGAGAAGTCAGACGAAGTGCAGTCCACACCCCAATCCCCTTTCCCCCCCACTGTCCCATTGAATATTTCTCCTCCCACTTGGCCCTGCCCTCCCTTGCTGGACTCCCGTATGACGACTCACGCGACGTACAATGGATCTGATTCGGATGTGGTTTTATTCTTCATTATCATCTTTCTCATCTTCATTATCACCCGCTCATCGTCTCGATTAGCCATCGTTGCATAAATATGAGACGTTAAGCCCCATCAATCAATCCTAAATGTACTATTATGTAATCGTTTGTAACTCAGTTTTTCAACTGAATAAGATAGACGTTAAATAAAGAAATTAAAAATATTTAAATACAATCCTGAACTTTGCAAAAATTTGCGTTTTAATATTTCACTCAACACGTAGATGATTTACTGAAAAGGTAGCCGAGTATACCAATGACAGCCAATAAATTGCAGTTACAGCCCACCTGACAGTTCCTACAACCTTTTGCTGCATTTATATTCCACCTTCATTTAACTTTACCAAGCATGATTTAGAATCTATCTTCAACCAGTTGCCCAGACCGTCCATTATGGCTGGGGACTTCAATGCCCACCATGTGGACTGGGGCTCATTATCAGACCGTAGGGGTGCTATTGTTGCCGACTTCCTGCAAGACGCAGACCTGTCACTCCTGAATACCGATCACATGACACATTTCACAGCACACACCGGAACACTATCAGCCATTGACCTAGTGATGTGTACACCCATCCTGACACTTGACTTGGACTTAGGTGTATTGGACGATCTTCACGGAAGCGATCACTTCCCACTTCAGCTGAGCTTCGATAACTACCAACCTGCACTCCACCCCGGACAGAAATGGAAATTCCATCAAGCAGATTGGGGATTATATCAGGCACTGAGTAAGTCCAGCTTACTCAAGTTAGATCTTACTAGTTGTCATGACCCAAACCTGCTTTTAAGCAACGTCTGTGCGTGTTTACTAAAGGCCGCCTCTGCAGCAATACCTACGACCTCTGGTAAACAGCGTCGCCGGCCTGTCCCGTGGTGGAACGAAGAATGTGCAGCTGCGATCACAGCCCGGAAACGGGCCTATATAGGGTGACCATATGGTGGAGATACGAAAAGAGGACATTTTGTCAAGTTAGGGAAACGCATGGATTGGGGGGGGGGGGGGGGGGGGGTACATTTTGTAAATGAATTAACTTGCTTTAACAAAAAAACATCGGTCTGGAAGCTGACCACTACTGGCAATTTTTAATTTTGAAGAAATCAAGGATACATACTTGCATGGGGTAGAAAGCAAACAGTAGCATTTTACTTTGGCTAGTCTAGAAACTCATAGGATTCGTCGTCGTCTTCATCTACTTCTATGGTCCCTGATTGTGTCTCGTATTTTTCAGACGAAGCAGCTTGTTTCAAAAGGGCGGGCTTTGTCAAAACATAGTCGTAGAAATCTTGGCACTTGAAGTGTTTTAGATTATATTGTAACATTAAAATACTTTTTACTGAATCCACAGTGAAACGATTGCGTTCTTTTGTCCACTGGGAACAAATTAAAGAGAACACGCGTTCGACATTTGCATTGTGTCCCGGAATTGCGAAGAAGTATTGGGCTATCTTTAATAGCTCGGAGTAACATTATGCACTTTGACCATGGACTTATTTAAGTAACTGCGTAGTTACTATTATAAGTCCATGATAATACAGTCGATGTCGATACCTATATCGTGAAGCTGCAGACGTAATAATATCCAACACTTGCAGATTAGATATGGATGGTGTAACTTTAATACAGTTTGAAAATATAATTTAAAAAAAATATATATTTTTTAAGATCGAGTTGTTGGTGCTTATATCTAGTTAAAACCTCAAAATAGAGAAAAACCCGGACATTTCCCGTTTTTTCAAAAAAGAACCCGGACACGGACAAAGGAGGCCAAAAAGAGGACATGTCCGGGAAAAAGAGTACAGATGGTCACCCTAGGCCTATATGAAGTTCAATACTTACCCTACGTCTGAGAATTTGATGGCATTCAAACGGCTACAGGCGAAGGCCCGATATACAATTAAACAACGGAAGAAGCACTCATGGCGAGAATATGTGTCTACCATTAACAACCGCACACCATGCTCAACAGTGTGGAAAAAGATAAAATCCATCTGTGGTCGTCCGATGTCTACCATACCTGCGATCCAGGACAACGGAATGCTCGTCACATCTCCGACTGATGTGGCATCAGTGATTGCTCGACATTTTGCCTCGGTGAGCAGCAATGCTCGATACGATCCAGTATTTCTGGACCGCAAAAGACGCTGTGAACAACAACAACATCTATCCTTCGTTTCGGACAATACTGAATCCTACAACAGGCCTTTCACGACATGGGAACTGCAAACGGCAATCAACTCCTTGCGAAGTACGGCCACCGGAGAAGACAAGCTCCACAATGATATGTTCATCCACCTGTCTGACGAATCTCTTGGAGTCATTCTTTTATTCTTCAACATGCTATGGTTATCTGACGCCTTTCCCGATGAATGGCGCAAAGCCGTCTTGATACCGCTCCTAAAACCAGGTAAAGACAAAACACTGTCGGGCTCTTATCGCCCTATCTCTATCACAAGTTGTTTTTGCAAACTGTTCGAGCGGATGGTCAATAAGCGTCTCATGTGGTTAATGGAATCCCGTGGTCTGCTAGCCAATGTTCAATGTGGTTTCCGCCAGCGCCGTAGTGCGGTCGACCACCTGGTTCGTTTGGAAACATTTATACAAGAAGGATTTGTCGCCAAACAGCATGTGATAGGAGTTCTCTTCGACATCGAGAAAGCGTACGATACCACCTGGCGCCACGCCATTCTAAAGCAGCTTCACGAGTGGGATTTTAGAGGCCATTTACCAAAATTTATACAGAACTTTCTTAAAGGCAGGCAATTCAAAGTATGCGTCAATAACGTGCTGTCAGCTCCGCATGAATTAGAAACGGGAGTCCCTCAAGGCTCCGTTTTGTCGGTTCCTCTGTTCACGGTCGCCATCAACAGTATCGTGTCGTGCATTCCTAAATCCATCATGGCTTCTCTATTCGTTGATGACTTTGGAATTTTCTTCCGGTCAGTCAATGTTTCTATTGCCCAACGACATCTACAGATGGCACTGAACCGCATCGGCGAGTGGGCTAAAGCGCGGGGCACTCGCTTCTCAGCCGAGAAAACTCAGTGCATCCATTTCTGCCGGCTTAGGAAGGTCCACGCAGATCCCCGTCTTACCCTTAACAATGTTGAACTAGAATTTAAACCACACATTCGTGTCCTCGGCTTGGTTTTTGATTCGAAGCTTAATTGGAGTCGCCATGTTCGAGAATTACGAAAAAGCTGTATGTTAAAACTGAACATCTTGAAAGTTCTTAGTAACACATCTTGGGGTGCAGACAGGACATGTTTGCTGCGAATATACGGATCACTGGTTAGATCCAAGATGGACTATGGATGTTTTGTGTATTCATCAGCCCGCGATTCGATCTTAAAACTCCTCGACACTGTCCATCACAGTGGCCTCCGTCTGGCCCTCGGTGCATTCCGCACGAGCCCCGTCCTCAGCCTATATGCCGAGGCCGGAATGACATCCCTGGCGGAAAGGCGGAGCTACTTGTTGGGCAGGTATGTCCTGAAGATCCAAGCCATGCGCCCACACCCATCCCACCCAGCTTTGTTCGACCGGAGATTTGTCAGACTATTTGACAATAAACCACCGGCAACTCTACCTACTGGAGTACGTTGTAGACATCTCTTCCGCATTTTAGATTTTAAGGTGCCTAAAATGTTGAGCCTCGTTTTAAGCCCCAACCCTCCGTGGCTCACTCCGGAACTAGATATTCTGTTTGACCTTTCCAAGTATAATAAAAACACCACATCAGATATAGTTTTCCAAACAAGATTCAGAGCTCTTTGTCATGACCACCAAACATTTCGCTTCATATACACTGACGGCTCTAAAACCGGCACAAACGTCGGTTGTGCATATTACTGTGGCGATAGCCATGCAGGGTTCCGCCTCCACGACATGTGCTCCGTGTTTACTGCCGAACTATATGCCATTCGAGAAGCTATCAGATATATCCTGCGATGCAGATGCAGCAGCTATATGATATGCTCCGATAGTAAAAGCGCACTCCAGGCACTCCACGTCATGTTCTCACCTCACCACCTTGTTGTTGACATTCAGTACTATCTGGAGAAATTACATTCGCGAGGCTTTAAAATCAAATTCTGCTGGGTCCCAGGCCATGTAGGCATTAAAGGCAACGAACAGGCAGACTTGGCAGCAAAGACGGCGGCAGTACTGGCGAACATCGACTTTGACCTCGTCCCTGTTCCCGATGTCAACAGTGAATATAAGAACCACATGGTTAGAATTGGTCAGGTTTGTTGGGACACATTACAGAACAACAAACTACGTCGAGTGATGCCCTCACTCTCAATCAAGGTGCGACCCCCATCGACCCAGCTTTCTCGTCGCGAGGAGGTTGTGATGACCCGGGTTCGGATAGGTCATACGCACTTGACGCATGCCTACCTTTTTGACCGAGAAAAGATTGCCCCAAAGTGTGCCACATGTGATGCCATACTAACTGTACAACATCTATTGGCCGAATGCTCTTTATATGATGCCTTAAGACTCCAATTGGGTCTAAGCCAATCATATGCGGAGCTACTGTCCTATGACAACTGCAGAAAACTTCTTAACTTTTTGGGACAAGCTAATCTGATTAATCGACTATAAGTGCTCAACATCTTATCTTTCCGTAGAGTGTCTTCAAAAATCCACTCAGCATGCTGAATACCCTCGTATATGTAGAAAACGTGTTGTTTCTTATTTAATTACCTTCCATTTTATGTCGACCGTGGCAATGTTATTATGACAACGACTCTGTTAGCCCTCTATTATGATGACCTTGGCAATGTTCCACTGACCACGAATCTGCAAGCCCTCTCTCTTATGATGACCTAGGCAATATTCTACTGACAACGAATCTTATCAGTGTTAACCCTCTCTTATGATGACTTTGGCAATGTTCTGATGACATCGATTTTCGTTTTCGTTATATAACATTTACATTTCAAAATAAACCTTTGTAACCATACTCTACTTATAACATACATCTTGGAGGCGCGAATGACCCTCGCCGTTAAAAGCGCCCAAAATCCAAAAATCAATCAATCAATCATCATTTGGGGACCAAAATCTTTCACGGTAAATGGACATATTAGATCGTCCAAAGTTATTTCTTATGAAATATATTTACCAAGTTTGGAAACTGTTCTCACCTGTGCTGCAAATACCAACAGCTGACTCAAAATAATGATGCACGCACGTTGTGTGTCGAGGAATAAGGTGGTCGTGTGGGGGGGGGGGGGGGGGGGCGGGGGGGTCAGTTTGTCAAAACGCCTTGAGTTGGGTGAACTATGAACAAGGAGTTATGGGTGTGTATTGCAATTACTCGGTTTTAAATGCTAAAGTAGTTCATTTAATGTAATGATGTTATACAAAATACAATTAACCAAAATGCTGTACACTAATAATACTATAATAGTGAGTCAGAATCAAGGATATTAATATATCCCTTCGTTAGGGAACAGAATCGTCAAGAATCACGGATATTAATATATCCCGTCGTTAGGGATCAGAATCGTCAAATATCAAGGATATTAATATATCCCTTCGTTATGGATCAGAATCGTCTAGAAGTAGTCCCCCCTACCCCTTACTTCTAATCTTGAGCTGCATTTTCAATGACTTCATGGTGGAGCCATGGTGGCTACTTTCGAACTTAAAAATACAGATAATTTGTCCGGGATTTTCCGGGAAAATCCGGGAAACCAGACCGGACTGCCACAATCCACCATGGTATTTTAAATATTTATTAAAATATATTCATAGAATATATTTATTTATCTAATATTTATTACCTTGGGCAACAGGTATCCACCCATAAAACGCACAAAAATGAAAATGAAAATTAGAAACTAAGAAACTAAAAACATGAAGGAGAGTTGGAATGTGAAATACTGTTAATCTAATATTTAGATTGTAATTATGTTTATTTCTTTACTCATGTCGATAACAATCAATGTAATTGGATTTTTCTCGTCATTTCCGTCCAAAGACATGTTATTTGAAATGTAAGTAATCCATTTATTTACAATGGATGTAGGACACATAATACATTTTATGTATAGGTACTCAATGTTCGATTGTGTTTCACAGTACCTGTTAGAAACATCTTCAAAAACACTTTCATTTTTTAAAAAATGTGGGGGTTTAATTGACGTTGGGCCACGAATGAAAAGAATTTAAACAAGTAGTAACAATAATCAAACCTGGGTTTTACTACAGTTGTTTATAAAGAGCCAAAACATTATATTTTCCTGTCAAAATAGCTAAACGAACTAATTCCAATAATATTTATTATAACATAGACAAGACTCAACAAAGATTGAATAATATGCTTGAATACGGAGAGACTTTGGTGAAAAGTTAGTACTTATACACAATATTTAACTAAATTTACGTCTATACAGGCCAATAATCAGTTTGAGAAGACTTCAATATACCATGTAGTTTTAACTATTTGAATTTACCGCGCAGTGAACGTGCGCTTAAAATGCGTGGTGTAACACGGGGTTAGAAAACCGGTAGAGCATGTAGGTGGGGTATCGGAGACTAAAAAGGTTGGTGGACGGGGGGGGGGGGGGGGGTGTCGGAGACTAAAAAGGTTGATGGGGCATCGGAGAGTGGGGCATCGGAGATGTCCCCGGTCACGCTGATCAAAAACGTTATAATTTAATTTGTTTGGTTTGTACATTGTGTTATATGTGTCACTCTATCGTGACTTACCATCTCACCACTCAGGTAAGCTGTTATGGCATCCAATCCCGCTCACGTGATCATATTGCCCAAGCCAAGCCCCACCTATTCACATCTTGATTTGTTATTTTGAATGGTTTACCCCATTAGTGCAGTTTGGGTTCCTGCTAGTATAACATTAACCAAAAGTTATGCTTCAAAGAGAGGAAATAATGATGGTGTCTATGTTGGCTTCAAAACCGCAATAGGCGTAGTTGAGGAGTACTTCGAGGAAAATAATCCCTTATTCTTCTTTTTAAAACGTAAGTCGTTTTATGTATACATACTATTTTTTGTATCATGTGTATAAGCATTGAAACGACTGGTAACCCTGAACAAGGTCCACTGTGACTTATGAATGCCTCACCTATGCTTAATGTTACTTTATACTTACCTACCTACACAAAATGTAAATTATCTTTTATCTCGACTCTTGAGGAACAGATCCAAAAAAGGATGAGATGTGTTTCACTAAGGAGGTGTTAAATCCAATTGCTAGCTGAAAGTAAATGTTGAACGTGGGAAGCATACCTTTCAAAAGCACAATTTTGACGTGCCCTCCCAGTTTTTTGTTGTTGTCTATGGTACGCTTGAAGGCCCGTTCAAGAGTTTTCTATCTGTTTTCTACCTGTATTGATGTGAAGTTAAACCCTTTTTCTTTCATTCTTCAACTTAGTGTCTCCCACATCCTTTTGTATTTGATGATTTTACGTGTCTCCACGAGCTCTTTCATGTCGTTATGTAATGATAACAATAATTTAGTGGCATTGTCATACCACTTGAGTTTGGCCCCCACATCCACTTCTGTCTCTTGTGATGGTAGGTCGATCATCTCATCAGCTGTTGTCATGGTCATGTTATCTGTAAACAAAGTTTATGTAAATACTAAATAACATTTTTGGATTCTGTCTACATGTGAGTTGAAGGCATTTTGAGGTTATTATAACTTTGTAATTTACTCACTAGTGTTAACTACAATGAGCATACGGTCACAGTTTAAGTAATAACAATAATAAACGTAACTTATGAAGGTCCAGTTTACATATAATTCAGTATCAGTAACAAGGTTGCCTACAAGAACAAATGTTACGTAGGCTATGAGCTTGCATAAAGGAAAACTAGTCGTAACTCATCCACGAAACATATGCAATGTGACTTGCACTATTTTTCCATCGCACGACTCAAGCGCACCCTGAATGGGTTCTGTGGTCTGGATATCAATGCTGTCTTCGGGGATTTGAAATAGTTCACCATCTGTAAAAACAAAACAAAATCATTTACAGTTTACATAATGCTTACAAGAGTGCTGTACCAGTTTAGATTAAAAAGATATGGCAACATATGACTGAAGGCAACAATATATGAACATAATCATGGGGATGATGAGATAAGTTTGCTTACTACTTATTTTTGTGGAGACACCCACTCACAAGAGCTGTCATGTACCAAATATAGCAAATGTAAAGCATATTAAAATATAAAGCCTTTACCTACAAATTCAAATGCAAGTTGGCCAGATGCACTTGCTTATGAAATTGTTTTAGTACATGCTATTTTCCATAAGAAAAACAAATGCCTAATCTAACTAGGCCTAACATTAATATCTTATTCCAATCTTATTATTTAAAATGGCTTTTTATGTTCTTGGGAAGCCTATCAGGATCATTGGGATCGCAATCGTAAACAATTACACGAGGCTTTGACAACGTACAAACAAAATACCACTCGTTATGACGAAACCATCTGTACGATTGTAATGAGACGACTTCAGAAGATGATACATATATTCATAGGTTGGGGTAGGCCTATGCATGAAGATGAATGGATTTTTTGAGATGTCACATTGCATGTAGATGGATAGATTTGTATCCACTTCGACATAGGTATAGGCCTAACCACAGGTATAACTCTTTTTAGGGAGAAAGTGTATAATATTAACAATGATACCCTACATGAATTGAATATGCTTATTAATGATACTTAAATACAAAAAATATAATTTATACCATGTTTGGTCTGTATTAGAGGCCTAGGCCTAGGTAGCATAGTAATCTAGTCATTTTCATCTTCATGGGGAACATCCAGAAAGGTTTAATTTTAGACTAAAATTTACTGTATGCACCAAATACGCCTGGGCAGCCAAATTCGTTAATCTTTAGAATTGTTTTCAAGAAATGAACCGAAGAGCATGCCTATTTTGTGGTTAGAATATAACCTATGCATGGGGTCATTAATACCCCGTCTCTAAGATAGGCTAGGCCTAGCAAAACAAAACAGCAAAACAACAAAACAAAATAAATACACATCAACAAGGAAAAAACAAACAAACACAAAACAAAAAACAAGATACATCATAATAATATCTGGGACTATTTTTAACCGCGGAATGAAATCTTCAGCAGTTAGTTGCTAAATTTGGCCACATATATCGCTGTATGTAGTAACACACGGTGCCTAAAATCGATGAGTAAACTTACTATTTTGCGCTAAAGCTTTATAAATATCAGAATCGGCAAAAGAAGCCGCAAGCTGACCAACGAGGGCTCGACTCATTCTAAAGTGCGTTATAAATTCGCGTTCACTATACGCTGGCACACTTTCTTCCATGTAATTGCGGATGCAAGTTCTTTTCCGACGAATACTGTGAAACCCTAACTCTAACACTTCTTCAAAGAAGTCCTTCACTGGAAGAGGACGGTGACGAAGATGATGAAGTAATTTCCTCATCATTTTGAAGTTATTTCACGAGGGTTCCTTTTATGCTTTGCGCCATTCTTATAAAAATCTTTCTTCTTCTTTATAAAAATTGTTGGTTGGTTGTGAAGGGGGGGGGGGGGGGGGGTTACTTTCAATCATACGTAGAAAATAACTCTTGGGTAGGTCAGTGGGCGATTAGTTACAAGAATCATTACAATTAACGTGTAGCTTACAAATGTGTTACAGTCATATACGGTGATATATTGACAACATTAAAATATATCACGTAGGCTTTCGCGGCCCGGGTCAATCAATAAACTTGAACTTGGCTTTCGGGTATAGCCGCGATAATCGACGCGGCTATACCCGAAAGCCAAGTTAAAGTTTATTGATTAAAATATATGTTACCTATTTATGTTACTATTTTGTTTTACTATTTTTTATTATTAATGTTCCTATTTATGTATTTATGTTACTATTTATATGTTAATGCAGCTTTTTCAAGCTCACTCGTAATTTGTTCTTTCTGCATTACAATAAAATCTAATATTCGACCAGATTTTCTATCCATTACGTATTGAATTTGGCACAGTAACCGGGTGAGTCGAATTGTCCATCGCCGCATACCCAGATATTTTCGGATAAATCTTAATACGTTCAAACTCGTCATCTCTCTGTTTTTGCCACGTATTTATTAAAACAGATCGTAAGTGTTTCTTTATAATCGTATAGAAACTGTTTCGACCCATGGTATTTAGTCGTAGTGCTTGGGCAAAACGCTGAAATGCTGAATAACTAATACCGCATGTGTATATGGGCTCAGCAATGTTCACAGAACCCGCATGAATTTGTCGTACTTTCGGCTGAGACATCCACACGCTGCGATGTCCTTCGAGACAGGTTGATGTTACAATTAAAATTGCACCCTGGATTGAATGCGTTACATCAATCACCGGTTTCCCGCCACTCATTCAAAAGTTAAAAAGTTACAGTAGACATTGCCAAAACACAAGGAATACGTTGCTTTCGTTTTTCTTACTTTCGTCCCTATTTCGCACTGCACTTCGATTTCACAGGAAGTATGGGTTATTTCTAAATAATGCGTTACGTCTAACCATACACCACTGTTGTCACTATGCTTACGCTTTGATGCGTGCGATTTGTCTACCACGTTGGTACTAGTAGATGGCTCTGGTACCCAGCGGCAACGCTAGAATGTTACATTAACGGGGGGGGGGGGGGGGGGCCGCTCTGGGGCGAGTACAAAAGTTTGGGGGCCGGTTCCAAGTCGCCATTTGGATAAATATCCCCCGCCCCCCTTCTCCCGGCAGCATGAAATCTTGGTCTACTGGATAACATCGCAGAAACTTTTGTATTGATCTGAAAGATTATAAAACACGTTATACATTGCTTCTACCTTCAATGTAGAATAATCCTGGCGTTCTGGTGTGCAGCGTCAAACCATCCAGGGGCGCCGGGTTTACAAAATTCCGAGGGGTGCTGAACATCTTTCAGAAGTGACCAAGCACGGGGGGTGTGGGGGGCGGAGGCGAAAATTTTTTTTACCCACTTTTTAGAGTGTGTTTGGTGCACTCTAGAAAAAAAAGGTGGCCTGAATGCAACGCCAAAATAATGCATATTTTTACAGTAAAAACTAGTAAACCGTAAAAAAAATATGGAAGTGCGAGATAGACCATGTTACAACCATCGAATATACATATTATTATTATTATTATTATTATTATTATTATTATTATTTATATGCATATGTATATGATCGCGGCCTGCATGACTCAAGTGAGTTTGACGTTTGACTAGCTCTAGTATAGCAACATCAGTTCTCAGCGCGATCACTGTCGATTGTTGAGCATGGCCGGGCACCCCCACCGGATTCCGGTTCGAGCATAGGGAAGTGGAGAAGGGCCTGTGTACTTTTAAGCACAATTAATAATCACAATGCGATTATCAATACTTGTTTAATATTATATCGTTAATACTAAATTAACTACAACTCACAAATATATCAAATCAATTGGTAGAGATTAAAGTTCAAGATTTGTTTACAGATGTGTTGCTCTCATAGCAAACGTATTTCTCCGTTGCGTGGTTTCCAATATAAACTTATCAGCAATTTCCTCTCAGTCAATGGCGTCAGTTCGTAGGCGATGCACATTCAGTACAGCAAGAGAATTCAAGTGCTTAGGCGTCATCGTAGAGCGTAGGTATGTTTTGGTGCGACGGAGAGCTGAAAATGAACGTTCTGCAGTACAGGATGTTACAGGAATTGTTAAAACCACACGGCAGAATTTTACAAATTCTGGCATCATAGTGAGAAGGTGGCTGTATTTATCACGTTTGAGCAATTCAATGACGTCATTAACCGACGTAACATCTTCCTCCTCGCTTCGCATTACGTCCAAGAACATGTCTCTGTGCAGAATTAATCGGCCAGCATCAAAATCATCTTTGTAAAATGAAATGACGGATTCATCATCCACCGACGTTCCAATCATGAATTTCTGTACATGATTCAAGTGGTTAGATACTGTGGTGTCGAATCGGGATTTCAAACCACTGATTGCAGTATCAAGGATTTCGAAATACAGCTGTCGGAAAGCATCATTTGCTGATGCATGTGTGTGTTGTTCGGACCCATCATCATACCTTTTTGGCAATTTCTTAGTTCTTGGAATCTTTGGTTGAATGTCTAAGGAAGTTGCCTTTTCCATGCAATCAGTCCACATTTCTGCAAATCCCGACTTTCTTTTCTCTTCGAGTATGCCTTGTACTGATTTCACACTTGACATAGCAGCTTGAAAGTTTAGAGCAGTCTTTTGTAAAGCTTCATTCAACGTTTCGACTCGATCGAATATAAATATCATTGCTTTGATAATGAATAAAGTCTGAAAACTATAAAGCTGGGCAAATGATCCACTGGCCTTCGCTTCAATATCAGACGGTTCCTTCTGTAGTTCAACAAGAAACTTCAGTAAGGTTTCATAGTTTTGAAGTATTGACTTCAATGATTTAACTCTAACACACCAACGAGTTGGGCAGAAGGGAGTAAGTCTTGTCATTGTTTCGTCGTTATCATCTTCTCTCTGCAGTAACTGAAACCCACTCAGCCTTTTGGGAGAGTTCTTTACTATGTTGATAACATCTCTTACTAAACTAAGGCAGTCTCGAACTTTAGTGTTTACTTTCATGGCATCTTGAACAACGAGATTTAGTGAATGTGCTAAGCAATGTACAAATACTGCCCTTGATTCGTCTTTGGTAAGCTTTGCTTGAACACCATTTTTATTTCCACTCACGTTGGCTGCACCATCGTAGCACTGCCCACGACAGTTTTTCAGCGGTAAATCAAAACGGCTTAATGCATCCTTTAGAATGCTATATAAACTATCAGCAGTGGTGGATGAAGTTTCGTAGAAACCCAGGAAATGTTCATGAACATCAAGATGTTTGTCAACAATTCGAAAACACAGAGAAACTTGTTCCCTAACAGAGATATCTGAAGTTTCATCCATGATGATTCCATAAAATTTACAATCTTTAATATCATTGCATAGAGTAGTATGAACACACCGAGATAGAATATCTATTATTTCGAAAACAATGTCGTGCGAGAGCCATTTGTATGACGTACGAGCTAGCCATTCCTTCAGTTCAGGTACATCCTCTGAACGCAATGCCAGAAGACGTACCAGATTTGAATTCTCCTCATTGTGCCCTCGAATAGCAGATCCTGCGGATGTTAAATATTTCAAGGATGAAATGATTTTTACTAGAGCTATCCTTGCTTTTATCATATCATTTTTGTGACTGTTCGATATCTGAGAACAAATGTTCACCCCACTCTTAGTACTTGATACAAGTAAGTTTGATCTTCTTTGTAAGTCAGCCCGTTCATGCGTTTTAAATCGAACGAGAGCTTTGCTCCATGATGAAAAGCCCTTTCTTACGTAGGCATTGAACGAATTTTCCTCGTTTACGTTGTGGAATACTGGCTGTGTAATTAGGCTTGCATCACGACAAACGGAGCAAAATACACAGTCTTTTTCCTCGTCATAAAAAATCCAGTTGAACATTTCTTTCCACTTCTTCTGGAAACTTCTTGGTTGTTTGTCGCTATCACCAGACTTTAAAAGACGTCTTATTTTCTTCGGCGGCGCTTCTTCGACGGCTTCGGATTCATTCCTAATAGTTTGATTAGGAATTAAACTTGAAGTCGAGGGAGCATCTAAATCGGCTTCCTTGCTAGTAGTGTTTATTGAGGCAGGACGAGGACCGACTGAGAAATAGGACCGCAGAGACTATTAGTAGTTATTCTATCATAAAACACTCTACAGGGATTGCAATGTCATGTATTTATTTATAATTTATATAAATTTGTATTCATCAAATGATGTTAGGCATACGTTGCTCTAAATAGTATTGTTCGCTAGATAAGGTTTTTAAAATAGTATAACATAAACTAAACATAGTATGAACACACTGGTATGGCATGTAATACGATTGCCGTTTTGCCGCCATGCGCATATCACTCAGATTACTGTGAGCTGGCCGCCTGCAGCTGCTACCCGACTACCCGACTGTACGAGTCAAAATACTTCCGCGCCACGTGTTAGTCAGTCAATCTCATCGCAAATACGACCGTCACTGGCACGTGTTGGCTCCGAAACACGCGAAACTTCCCCAAACTAGGCCTAGATAGGAATAGGTAGGTCTGTTCGTTTGCCATCAAAGTGTGACACTTTGATGGCAAAAGTGTGTCCACTATAAGTGACAATGTAACTGTATGCAATAATACACTGACTAGATGGCGTCAGTATAGTGTTAAACTGAATACACTGAAGCGAACGAACGAGCGAGTGTAAAATATTATTATACACTTTCACAATCACACATCACACTAGTGTAGGCCTACTCGAATTTACAAACCTAGTAACTGTTAATATCGTCACCGAGTCTCGCCACTGTGGTCTATAACTTTATTACTAATTTGATGTGTTCTGAAATTTACTAGTCATGATGAATGTAAGGCTTTGCCCTGCCCAGGGACTGCTACCTTACCGTGGTGGGCAGGTTTGCGTGCTTTGTTGATCCCGAGAGCTATGCCGGCGGAAGCGTATGCTTCTGGTAGGGCCACCCTAGCCGGACTGGTCGAGGAGGAGAAGTCAGACGAAGTGCAGTCCACACCCCAATCCCCTTTCCCCCCACTGTCCCATTGAATATTTCTCCTCCCACTTGGCCCTGCCCTCCCTTGCTGGACTCCCGTATGACGACTAACGCGACGTACAATGGATCTGATTCGGATGTGGCTTTATTCTTCATTATCATATTTCTCATCTTCATTATCACCCGCTCATCGTCTCGATTAGCCATCGTTGCATAAATATGAGACGTTAAGCCCCATTAACAACCACCACCAAGTAAGCAGTCTTCAATTGAAGAGAACAGTAATACCTCGGAAAATACCAAAATATACGCACAATCAACCTACTTGAGGCGAACTAAAGGCGAGATCGACAAGAAATTCGGAATCGCGACACCGACCCACGACCCTAGCTACTATAATTTTTAAACCTTCATTAAAATTCGAATGAAACTCCTTACACCGCAATCTTCGCCTACCTACGATGCAATTCAATTCAATACAGTACACTAGTGTGTATATCATACATATAGCATAAATAGCTTACCTCTTGTTCTCACAACAAACTTATCCATAATCCACAAACCACGCAGTAGGCCTTCACACACCAGTAGCTGCCGTCACTCATTAGACCTGACGGACAACGCTCCTAGTTTTACACGCACAAGTCTTGACAGGTACAATCGAAGGGGTAGGGGTGGTGGGAGGGAAGGATCGAATGCGCAGAAGACAATGCGCGCTCATTACTACCACTCGCGGTCACTGTATGGCACAGCAACAAAGACCCCCGCCCCCTCACGTGATGAAGCTGACTGCAAGAGGTGGATATCATTTCGTTACTTCAAATGTGATTACCATTAAAGTTACAAATATATTTTAAAATAAAAAAAATATTATTTTAATCACTTTGATTGTATCCAATTTGAAAATAGAAAACAAATTTAAAAAAATAAAAAAAATAATAAACCCTCAAAACTCAGATAGAAATAGGCGTATTTGTCTTTAAGTCAGGATATTTCGAGGGGTGCTGCGCACCCACATAGTCGGCGCCCCTGAAACCATCGGACTACCTCATGCAAATTAATGTCTTTGGCAATTGATTTTTCAATAGATAATATTGCTAAGTCCTGAAGGCGATTGTTGCCCGTTCGATTTCTTAAATATGTTTTCAGCCGCCTTAGACATGAGAACATACGCTCGCAAGCTGCGCTTGATGCGGGAACGGTCAAAGATATCACGCAAAGCTTGTATAATTCACTAAATGCGAGTTTATACCCATCCAGTAATTGAACTAACTGAAGGAGGGTTGTGATCCTGTGGGAAGGGTAAGGTGATCCTACCCCCCCTTGAAAAGACACTTTTTCTACAAACTACTTGCATATGTGTATGCGCGACGCATGAAGTGTTCCCCTCCTCCCCCCTCCTAACCAAACTCCGACCGACCTCCGCCCGCTATGTTTTCGTGCCAGTCGAGTGGGACGTGCTGAGTGAGCAAGGTTATGCTTTCGCTCTGCTCACTGGGTGTCATGATTCCCTCCAATACTTACGATTGCAGCAGTACATAAGCTTACTCACTACTATTGAGCAGCGTAGGACACAAGAAAACAAGAAAATAATTTTCTTTGTGAAAATTACCTGTCTAGACCCGTAAAGTAGTTATGGTTGGACTGCGACGCGAGCAAACTGATGCGCTTTGGATCCGTGTACGTATAACATCAAAACTCGGAACAGATTTTGACCTAGGCATGAGATTGAAAGCATTTTTGGGAGATAGGGGTCGAGCGCATGTTATATACTTTATTTCGTTTACGTGACTCATTTCATTAATAAGTTATGGAACAGTAAAAACAGCATATAATCAAGGGCCTTTTCACCGGGACACGAAACAATTGATTACTAAAAACTGGGCTATTAATTGTGTTTTAAAACTGTATATTATCATTCCTAAAATAACAACCTGTAGTATACTACATTTTCGTGAACTTGACAAATATGTTCTATAGGTCTTACTTGCGTTGGCATACAGACTTTGAAGCTGTTGGTACAAACAACAAACAAAAATATGTTATTTTTTAAAACCTGTTTTTGCAGATATAATATCAATATTTAACAACCTGCATCGAAAAAATTGAATTTAAAAAAGTTCCCCCCCCCCCCCCCCCCCACTTCAAGGCTCTCGATGTCACAGTTATCATGATTTGCTAATGGTCTTAAACTGTCAAGTCCATGAACTTGTCACTTATGGGATCCAAACAGCTCATTTCTTTCAAAATGGAGTCATTGTTGGAAAATCGTTTTTTCAGCTCGGTTACATTTTTTCCAAAACCGGAATGAATACGTGACATCGCAGTTCATTTTCAGAGTTAGTTTCTTGTACTTCTACGGATTCCATATGATATGTTAGTATAAATTGCTGGAGTTTCTGTGGCAAGCACTTTATACGGGACCCTGCAACCGCAGAGTTTGCATGGCGACCAGTGATGTCAATATTGGTTTCTATAGCAATCGTGACAGCTTCTGTCCAAAGTTTGTTGAAACTGCGCTCCGAGTCATTTCTTTGAGTTTCAAACTCTTCGATTTACGATTTTACTAAGAGACCTTGCCCGTCTGGGCCCGGAATAGAATAGGTCCAAAGTGACTCTGCTAGTCGTAAGAAACGACGAAAGGAGACCATGTCCCTTTCCCCCCCACTGTCCCACTGAATATTTCTCCTCCCACTTGGCCCTGCCCACCCTTGCTGGGACTCTCGTACGACGATCCACGCGACATACAATGGATCTAATTCAGATGTGGGCTTATAATTTATATTTCTGGACAATATACACCATCACCTAGGCCTGCGTCTTATGACGGGTTGTGAAAAGTTTGCATTGAAACATTCAACGGCAATGTGAAATGCCTTGACTTACTCCTTACGACTTATTATGAATGCTGCTTTAAAGCAACAATGTACATAGTAGATCCAAAAGCGCGGGTAAAATCAGGATATCAGCTGATTTGCCGCTTAAATTGCTGTTTTGACTACATGAAATTAGTCCGTACTGTCTCATCAGGCATCCTCGTATTTGTTCGTCACAAGTGACGTAACAACACCTGATTGGTCCGTCACATGGTTTAAGGTTTAGTTATAAAAGAGTTGAACAAATTTTTAAATCCCTTGTGACTATGAGTATAGCAATTGCAATGACGAGTTTGTGTGAACCATTATACGTGATCCCTATCTTCCAACTCGGCTTATAACTAAACCATAATCCTTGCGACTTTGTGTGAACCCGCTATTAAATACTTTTGGGACCCGGGACCCACTGGTGGTAAGCATTTTTTAAATACCTTACCTTCCGCTAAAGACGCAAACACATCCTCTAACTTGGGTACAGGATAGAGATCCGTCCTTAGTGCAGGATTCAATGTGACTTTAAAATCAACACAAATTTGAAACTTACCATTTGCTTTGGGTACACAAACAATTGGAGATGCCCAATCCGAGTGTCAAACTGGGACTAGGGTTCCTGACTGAACCATCTCATCCAATTATTGTTTTACTTCGCTTTTCAAAGCGTAGGGAACATTGTACGGCTTGTGGAATTTTGGGGTCACTTCCTCCTTTAGAACTAGATGGACCTTGAATTTATTTATAGCGCCAGACTTATCGTCAGTGAAAACATTAAGGAATTATTCTGCTTACTCGACATTTATAGTCTTGGCATCTACGGATATTTCAATGGCAGTGACACCATAATCCACTGAGACCCTATCAATATATTCTTCGTTCAAGTTAACCATTTGATAATGGGTATCAATCGGAATGTGTTTCGACTGTAGAGCTAGAGCCGTCTCCAACTAGGGGATAGGCTATCTTACCAAGGACGGCCTAAAAGTTGTTTTAACTTCTTTTTAGACTCGCATACTATAAAATTTAATTTTTGACTAGATCCTTGTTCAGCGTTAAGTTTTCTCAAGACTGGTCCAGTCTTGAGAAAGCCACCAACATGGGTGGCGAAACGTCGAGTGAAAACTCTATACCGACACGACGAAATAACCCAGAAGAAGAAAATAATCTGTTCCCATCTACGGGTCGTGAAAGCCTCCAACAACTTATCAAAAGTTATGTTTTGATTATCAACCTCAAGGTTAACTAGCTATGGACCCTTTCTTTCTACTCGGTTTAGCGCATTGACACTTTCATTTTCACTTTGACCGACAATTTTTGTGACTTTTGTGCTCATGTTGCTATTCACACCACGGACTGACTGACTGATATCTGAATCACTTTTATCACTAGATTCGTCATCGGACGTGACATCGTTGACTTAACGATATTAACACACTTTTGACGTACGACCTTCTGTTCGACACAAAACACTCCCACTCGCGCGCTTGACACTTATCTTCATTGTGATAACGACCGCAGCGACGACACGACTTTTAGTTGAGGCTTGGCTTGACGACTGACAACTTCTGTCTTGATTTTTATCTTAATCTTTTGGACTTTTACGACGCTGACTGTGACGTTTGGACCGTTTCGGGACGTGATGCACCGTAAACTGTGAGAACTTGGACTGGTTTTCTGCTAGTTCCATGTTAAGAGCTATCGAGTTGGCTTTCTTGAATGTTAAAGACTTCTCCATTAGCAGTTTTCGTCTGATACTATACGACTGTAGACCACAGACCAACCGATCTCGAAGCGCTTGATCAAAGAAATCATTGAACTCACAGTCTTCAGACAACTGTTTGATGGTCACGATGAAATTATCTATTGAATCACCTTCATTTTGTTTACAACAATGGCAGTGATAACACTTTGAGATGACGAGACGTTTCGGGGCGAAATGTTGCTTCAGAACTGTAGTAATGTCCGTAAAACTTACTTCGGACGGCTTCCAATGGGCATTCACACATTTTTCAGGGTTTCGTATGTAACTGCGCCACACAATGTTATGAACATCGGCACTTTGACCTTGTCGGCAGCTATATCATTCAGCCCGAAGAATTGTTCTAAACGATCTAAATACGACGTCCTCCTTTTCTAACGAATAAGCTGCCATGGATCCGATAATCGGTGACTTTTTATCCATGGTCATCTCAGACTCGACTTACCACTTGAGATAGAGATAAGTCAAAGAACTATGCTATGCGTGACATGTTACGGAAGTGGAATGTTCCCGACTAATGAGGGGCGTTGCTGAGCAGACGACTGATTATAATTTGACGTAACTATTTCTGTAGTGTATAGCCTTGATATTGCACACGATTAAAATAACTAATAACATATCAGTTTTCTCGTCGTCAATATGTGGTATTCCCTGACTAGGATACGGTACACGTCAAGGATAATCAGCCAATTCAGAGTATACGTCTATTGACCCTACCTCGACAGCTCCAGCCGAACGACTAAGAGCGGCGTTCAGACAGCCCCAGTAGGGTAGGACCTACCTTCCCATTTACTGTCCAGTTGTTCGATAAGCGACTTGGCCTGATTGTCGAGAAGACCTGTCAACAAATCATACAGCGCTCTGTCCGGCATGGGGGGATTTATGGTATGGTTATTAGTTTCCCTCCTGCCCAGGGACTGCCACCTTATCGTGGTGGGCAGGTTTGCGTGCTTTGTTGATCCCGAGAGCTATGCCGGCGGAAGCGTATGCTTCTGGTAGGGCCACCCAAGCCGGACTGGTCGAGGAGGAGAAGTTAGACGAAGTGCAGTCCACACCCCAATCCCCTTTCCCCCCCACTGTCCCATCGAATATTTCTCCTCCCACTTGGCCCTGCCCTTCCTTGCTGGACTCCCGTATGACGACTCACGCGCCGTACAATGGATCTGATTCGGATGTGGCTTTATTCTTCATCGTCATCTTTCTCATCTTCATTATCACCCGCTCATCGTCTCGATTAGCCATCGTTGCATAAATATGAGACGTTAAGCCCCATTAATCAATCGTCATTAGTTTCCCTGGTACCCGTTATGGTATCTGGAACGGAAACTTCTTCTTATACAGATTGCTTGCTATCTAGGTGACCCACTAACCCAATCATAGGGGATACGTTTTGTGACCCGCTAATACCGTCCACGTTTTCACTATGAACCTCTCCCCCAACATAGCAACTCTCACCATTCCCCTCTAACAGATCCACTACTTTCACCGTAGCACTGCTGGACGTACCAACACTACCACCATTTTCCACTTGTGCCAGCTGATTTTCCAACTCCTTGATTAATTGATCCATTTTCCGTGTCTATTAGTTATCTTATAAACTAACACAAACGTCACGCGTCACTGCGTCGTCTGCCATAATGCTGATTTCGAAACTTTGTTTGAAAGGAAAATACACAAGAGTTTGAAGCTTAAATCAATACTTATTTTTTAAATTAATTTTTTTTTAGTTTCGATTAAGCTTCAAATCAAACGCATACTCACCAATGTTGGTGATACTAAATACTTTATCCCCGAGCCGATCCGCATCTTTCTAGATAGTTTAGACAACGTGACATCACGGTTTGGTCAACACCTGTACCCAAACTTTCCACCACTTCCAACTGTACAAGTGGGCATCATCCCAGCAACCTGGGGTCTCATGACGACTCAAACCCACTTCCTCATCAATGAAGAGGTTCCTACTTTGGGTGTAGCGATAGCTGGCATATACTTCAGTCACTCAGACATGAACCCGTCAGATACCCTGCCCTACCTATTGCTCCACAAGGTCTTCACCCAACAGGAACTACCGAGCAGTCAAAGCTCCCAGGGACGAAGCACTTAACACAATCATCGGTGCAAGAATCGTACAAGATTTCTTCCCAAACCATCCACCACAATCAGGATTCAACTCACTACTGTTGACGACAATGTCAACAATTCAAGCCACAACAAAAAAGAACACCACGTTGTTTAGCAGCTTTTGTTTATTACATCTATTAATTTCACAACTTACATTCAAATGACAAATAAATCAATATCTAGAAAAAATACATTCTACTTTTGCACAACTCACATTGTAATAAAACATATTTAGAAAATATCTATTCCACTTTCTTCACGTCTTAATTTAATATAAAAAATAAGGCATATTTAAGACGATTCATTAGAAAAATGAAACACGTTTTTAGTTGAAAAAACATTATGTAATACAATTCATAAAAATATTAATCATGGAACAAAACGCCTTAGCGTTTTAGTTTGAATTTAGAAATGGCGAAACTTCTTGTTTTGACCGCCGGGAAAGTTGTCACATTTTTCATCACTATCGCAGTTATGTCTTGCCCTAGGTACGAAAATGTCTCTAGCAGTATTCTGGCAGGCTTTCTATGGTTGGCAGAGGATGGCCGATACAAGCAAGCAGGGGCACCGGACATATTAGTGATGCTTTATCCATTCTGATGATGTGGATGGAAGTAATCTGAAATATTTCCGTAATTTAATGATTTTATAATATTTTAACCCCAACCACAAGTGTCGGTATGGGGTCTGCTATTGCAATCCGGGTATCGTGAAAAAGTGAGCTCTCATTGGCTTTTATGTGGCTGTCCACAATAAAATCGGAATGTCTTAATGATTAAGCATGAGAAAAAATACGATTACGTTCCCGATACCAATCTGACAATATTGTGGCTGGGGCTTTACCATAAGATTATTTTATATTATGCCTTTGATTTAAAGCGTTAAATCTTATAAACTAACACAATCGTCACTGCGTCGTCTGCCATAATGCTGATTTCGAAAATTTGTTTGAAAGGAAAATACACAAGAATTTGAAGCTTAAGCTTAAATCAATACTAATTTTTTAAATTAATTTTAAAAAAATAATTTTTTAAATTTAGATTAAGCCTCAAATCAAACGCATACTCACCAATTTTGGTGATACTGCCAACTTTATCCCCGAGCCGATCCGCATCTTTCTATATAGTTTAGGCAACGTGACATCACGGTTTGGTCAACACCTGTACCCAAACTTTCCACCACTTCCAACTGTACAAGTGGGCATCATCCCAGCAACCTGAGGTCTCATCACGACTCACACCCACTTCCTCATCAATGAAGAGGTTCCTACTTTGGGTGTAGCGATAGCTGGCATACTTCAGTCACTCAGACATGAACCCGTCAGATACCCTGCCCTACCTATTGCTCCACAAGGTCTTCACCCAACAGGAACTACCGAGCAGTCAAAGCTCTCAGGGACGAAGCACTTAACACAATCATCGGTGCAAGAATCGCACAACAGTTCTTCCCAAACCATCCACCACAATCAGGATTCAACTCACTACTGTTGACGACAATGTCATCAATTCAAGTCACAACAGAAAAGAACACCACCTTGTTTAGCAGCTGTTTTTTTATTACATCTATTAATTTCACAACTTACATTCAAATGACAAATAAATCCTAATTAAGAAAAAATACATTCTTCTTTTGCACAACTCACATTGATATAATAAAACATATTTAGAACAACTCTATTCTACTTTTTTCACGCCTTAATTTAATATATAAAATAAAACATATTTTAGAAAATTCATAAGAAAAATGAAACACGTTTGTAGTTGAAAAAAACGTTATGTAATACAATTTATAAAAATATTCATTTTGAAACAAAAACGCCTTAGTGTTTTCGTTTGAATTTACAAATGGCGAAACTTTTTGTTCTCACCACCGGGTAAATAGTCACATTGTTCATCACTATCGCAGTTTTGTCTTGCCCTAGGTACGAAAATATCTCTAGCGTATTCTGGCAGGCTTTCTATGGTCGGCAGAGGATGGCCGATACGAGCAAGCAGGGGCACCGGACATATTAGTGATGCTTTATCCATTTTGATGATGTGGATGGGAGTAATCTGTAATATATCCGTAATTTAATGATTTTATAATATTTTAACCCCAACCACAAGTGTCGGTATAGGGTCTGCTATTGCAATCCGGGTATCGTGAAAAAGTGAGCTTACATTGGCTTTTATGTGGCTGTCCACAATGAAATCGGAATGTCTTGAATGTCTTGTTTTTCCTCCCACATGGCCCTGCCCCTCCCTTGCTGGACTCCCGTATGACGACCCACGTGACGTACAATGGACCTCATTCGGATCTGGCTTTATTCTTCATGGATGTCATGTAGTGTTTTTTCATCCTCACAATCACCCACTCATCGTCTCGATTAGCCTCGTTGCAAAAATATGGGACGTAAAACCCCAAATATCATCATCATTGTATTGAGTATACCTTCACGCCTGGCATGACGTTGGATAACTCTCATCCCATCTGCAATGAGCCGAGCCGGTAGAAGAGGTAACACCATTACCATTCGGACAACCTTCCTGATCCTCGGGTTCCTATTACGTCCCAATCTACCACGTGCCATCGCATTTCTGTCGATTGCTCGAAACAGACAACAAATTTTGAGAACAATGTTAAAGATAGCCTGATAGATTTGTACTTTATACTTTCATGTTTTATAATATAACATTTTCATCTAAACTAGGAAAACGCTATGTGTAACGCGTTGATAAGTTAGCATCCAACTTTCATCCAATCGTCTTCAAAGCTTTGTTAAGGGGAAGGATGAGTCTTACTTTTGCAGTGGTACAGTTAAAAAAGCCAAAGTTGAATGTGCTCACGTTCAATGAAAATAGAGCGTCATTTCTTTATTTACTTCATTTATATACTGGAAGCCAAGCTCCTTCATTATAAGGATCTTTGCGAATCGCTGCTGTCACCAATTCAACCATCAGTGAACATTTTCCCGAAACATCAAGTGAATGTTATTCCTTATCGCAGCGTACACAAATGTACCATAAATCTCTTCCTTCTTTGCCAAAAATTTTCTTGGTAGATTTCGTGTGGTAAAGTTCTTAGTTCTGTACACTGCGTTTTTTATTTGAATCCCAGAAAACTCGAAAATATCATGATACCTGTAGTCCAGTGATAACATATTTAAAATATTATCCTCCGTCAGTAAACAAGCACTGCCCAACACTCTTCTAAAATTAGTTATCGACATTATTAGCATTGGCTCCATTGCTTAGTCTGGTAAACAACATGGTTCCTTCACGTGTCATGTTTGTTTCAACCGCCATGCGGCGAACACTTTGGGACATGATCACTTTTTTGCCACTTAATGTTGAACACCTTTAGGTCCTTGAATTAATTTTGTATCGAGGGTATTCCGGATTCAAAAAGAAACGTGGAAGTAGCCCACAATGGCCTGGACATTCTTACAGATTGAACTAAGTGTGTTAAAAGGTGAACATTGAACGTCATAGCACTTTCTCCGTAATATATTTGCATTTCCCCTCCAAATTGGCACAGTTGTCGTTCTGTGGCCTCTAGTAAATCGAATGAAATTTCATGTTGCAGTAGTGTGTACAGGCAA
This sequence comes from Isoperla grammatica, assembly GCA_945910005.1. Lineage (NCBI taxonomy): Eukaryota > Metazoa > Arthropoda > Insecta > Plecoptera > Perlodidae > Isoperla > Isoperla grammatica. The sequence continues at coordinate 93,735,043 of OX246737.1, read as the reverse complement.
TTTGATATCAAAGCTATATGTTGTAGGTACTGTTAAGGACGGATTCCCAGCAAGCAAATTAGGCTATAATATTATAGCCACATCCTCCATTCAGTAGCTTTCCACATACTCACACATGTCAGTGGGCGTGGTAAACGATGCACACTGTCAGGGGGACATATGGCATTTAAAACAGTGTTTATAGTCGCGTGGCTTATAGGAGATCCAATGTAATGCATTTTGTGACAAGTTTTGGTCCAAAGTTCGTAAAGCTGTTTCGTCACACCTAAAAGTACAGGTTGCATGTAATCCGGGGAAAATCCCCAGACTATATCGAAACAATTCAATTCAATTAGTTGAGAAAGACATTTTATTCCATTTACCTTCATGCTGGTAACTTCAGCTTCTCGACTGTTTCTCCTAACTTCCTCGTCTGTCCTGTCTTCGTTATTGACGACATCGATTGGATATTTCACTACCCTCTAGTTTGACAGTTTGATTGGTTTGATTGCAGCGGATTCTCATCTTCCCTTCGACTCAGTGACTAGCCCACTTAGGAACCTAAGTGGGCGTTGACTGGTTCTCAATCTTCTACCGTTCCTACCTGATTTGTTGTACCGCACCCTAGGCCACACCGTAGGCCACACACTAGGCTTCAATTATTTGTAATGGCGCAACAGAATTTTAGTAAATAATGAAGTTTGGTACTGATGTGTTACTCATTTAGTACTAATTGTTTTTTAATATACCGAACAACAAAGAGTACGTTGTTTTTCGGTAATAGGGAGTATTCACGTGATGTCACATCGGCCATATTGGAGGCCACCTATAGTACTCTCTATAGTAATATAAAACTAATAATATTGTTTACGGGGAAATAAGAGAGTTTGTTGTAATCTTTGATCTAAACACATATCCCCCGACAAACTTTACAGAAATGATTTACTTGTGCCATTGTAAACAACAAAAAGAGTGGCAAAATTAGATAGCGTATTCATGTTGCTTTTCAGTTATAATAGCAAACCAAAGTTAGAGAACAGTTGAACTTCAAGAAAATGCCAGCAATTGTAACAATACATTGTAACAATGAACTACCAATCACATGCCATTGTGGCCTCAAGTATGGCTACCATACGAAATATGTGAATACACCCTATACAAAAATAGCCACTTCCTCCACAAGTGTTTTGTTTTGACTAGAGTTGAATGTACGCCAATCAAAGAAAACGTAACTGTCGTACCTATCCGACCTTTGACGTCACAGCCCTTTATTCGAAATCGTCGGTTTTGTAAGTGGTTAGCAAGATGGTGAGTAGTAAATTCTAAACCAGGTTTATTCTGTTATGACGTCACAGCCAGTTTTAAGAAAACAGTTGTCAACAAGCTGAAAAAAGCTGTGAACCCAATTCATTTCTTTTGAAAGCAATGATGAACAAAATAATACTCGGCCTGGATTGAAGTCAGTTTCACCTTTTTCAAGTTTGAGCCCCCTAAAACTACAAGTGAATTTGAATGAACATTATTACGATTTCAGTGGATAATTTAACGTCTTGTCTTTTTTGAAGTCGATGTTCCATTGTCTGTAGTTGGAATGGTCCGCTTTTTCGTTGCCTGAGTCCTCTTCTCTTTCAAGGCTTCTTTCTTAGCCTGTTGCGTAGCTTTTGACTCCCCTTTTTTCTGCTGGGCCTCTTGAATTAATGGAGGGACGCGCACTTTCATCCCTCGTGGCTCCCGTGGATCAACAAGCTTGGGTAAGATGCAGTTGATGTAGAAGCGGCCCCCCACTGTCCCATTGAATATTTCTCCTCCCACTTGGCCCTGCCCTGCTGGAGTCCCGTATGACGACTCACACGACGTACAATGGATCTGATTCGGATGTGGCTTTATTCTTCATTATCATCTTTCTCATCTTCATTATCACCCGCTCATCGTCTCGATTAGCCATCGTTGCATAAATATGAGACGTTAAGCTCCATTAATCAATCAATCAATCAATCCTGGCTTTACCTGGTTTAAACGAGAGTGGTAGATCTGACACAAAATCTATTTCATTCAAGTCGTCCATACCGTCGACGCCAAGCTCTATCAATTGTTTTCGCACATCTTCTTCGTCGAATTCTGCGACAATGGTACGTATGAATTCTATTACAGGATCTATCTGTAAAATGAATAAAACAAATAGAATGTGACTATGGACATAATACGAGTGTAAATGTAAATCCAAACGAAATAAACAATAGACCATTAACAAATTGCTAACTAGCATAGTTACATAAACTTTACCAAATAAAAATAAAACGCGACCATAATAAAATTGTCGTAAAATCCCTAACACCCATGTAAACGAAAAGTATAATTTAAAAAACTGTATTTATTTGCAAAGAAATGGATGTAATATGTGAGCCTGAGACCCATACACATGTGCTCCCTGGAACTTCCGAACTACATAACTACATTTGGAATAAATAAATGCACTTCCCTTATGTACTGGCCTACCAAGATAGACATGGTGTCAATCGGAATCGGTGAATACTAAAGATAACAAGAGTAGGGAAAGGATTCCACCAATATTAATACCGCCAATATTAATACCGCGTGAAAATAGCTTATCTATCCAAATCTAAAATCGGCCACGCGACATTGGAAAAGTGTAGGTCTATCACAGCTGCAATGTGGTTTTGTAAACAAAACAAAAACTATAGCTACTATACTATACTATAATTTACCATGGGAAAACATTTAATTTGATGTTATTAGCCGTGATATTATTTTTTTATTTTAATTATCATTATTTCATAGTAACATAAAAGTAATTGATTACATATTTTACATTATAAGAAATATTTTGCAAAATCAAATTGCAGCTATGATATGGTTCAGATTTCCAATTACATTATAATTCTTGTGTGGCATTCTTGAAATATCATTAAAATAACGTTAATTTCACGAGATTTTATATTGACTGTATCTGTATAAAAAAAAATAATAGTCTCCGTCTCCTATCATGGTACCGTACTTCAGCTCATGCATCTCCTCGCTCAGTCTAAAGCCCTGCACAATGAACAATGATGGCTTGCTCCATGCCAGTAGACGTGCCAGAGTAGTTTTTGTAGCACTTATGGTCTTTGACGGCAGTATCGGGCTTTTGCGATGAACAAATATAACAATATTTGTTACATACTCCCATGTATAATAGACCATTTGTCTCTGCTCCAATTATTACTGCCTAGAAAAATTTAAATGTAATATTATAGCGTGTGGAGAGACATCGTTTTATGGTATTTACAGAAAAAAAAGAAGATTACTCACCACTCCCGAAGACACATTATAGCCGTGACCAAATGAACGTTTACACCATCCTCAGTCAACTATTACTTCTATTCTAGGTACACCCTTGAAATTCGGATTCTTCTTCAGAAATATCTCTAGCTCTTTTCTTCCATTATCCTTCATATATTTTTCTAGTTGTACCTCCCACGCCTGAAAATATATACATGCTTATTGTACAGTGTATCACCGAACATTGTCTATAGTAGGCCCTATAGAGCTATGCACAGTTGTTTTTGAAACCTTGATTTGGGTGGCGGATATGGTGATGTGTAGGAGATACATGATTCGAACCCAAGTTCCTCTATTATCATAAGGCCTGTGGCCCATCTGTATGAAGAAAAACAAAGTGAGATTGTACTTACAACTTCAATGGTTTGTTCGTGTTTTGCCATTTCCTAAATGTCATTACTGGCACTTCCATAATCGCCATCATTTCTTTGACATTGGAATATCCACTACCAACAGAAGTAGCACCCCATACGCAAGCGTTGTTCAAATTGGTATCTTTTTCTTCTGTTTCTGTTCTGATTGCCCTAGTGCTGCCACACATCACGCACTCATAAATTAGTGTGCTCACAAGGCCTGAACGGGTCTCTTTTTGGAAAACGTATTTTCCTGTAGTACACTTTCTTCCATGGGCAGCTAGGGTGGTCAGTTGTTATAGAAGGTACCCGATATTTACTATTCGTCGCCCTTCCAATCTTTTATATAAGGGAACTGTCTCCACATCTAGTAAGACGGGGATGTCTGGCATGCTTTCAGTGCCGTCACTCGCATCGCGACTACAAGGAGATAAGTCACTGAAAATAAAGCAATTATGTCAAACAATTAAGAAAACTATTGTGAATGCTTGCGTGTGCGTGTGGGAGACGAAACTATGTCAAATAGAGAAGTTTTAATAAAAAAGGTGACGGGATAAATATAACAAATGGTGTGGGCTGATGAGCCCCGTCTGGGCCCGGGAAAGAATAGGCGCAGGGTGACTCTGCCAGTCGTAAGAGGCAACAAAAGGAGACCCTGTCCCTTCCCCCCCCACTGCCCCACTGAAGATATTTCCTCCCACATGGCCCTGCCCCCTTGCTGGACTCCCCTTATGACGACTCCCGCGATATAGATGGACCTGATTCGGAAGACTTCATATGACCTAAGCTGTCGAGTACGTCGTTAAACACCACTAATCAATCAATCAATCAAAGTAACGTATGACATTTCCTTCTTCATTAACCCCCCCCCCCCCCCCCCTCCTACCCCCTTAGGTATGCCACTGCGCATGCGAGCGTTCGCGCACTAATGAGTGCATTGGCGCGGTGGGGATGTGACGTAAACATAAGAAATGCTGATGCTGGAGCATTGCTTAGCTTGTGAGCAATGACATGACAGTATAAACTAAACACTCTTGAAAGTTGAAAGGAAAGGATAGAAATTAGAAATGGAACAGGGCTAATGAACTTCACTCGACCATTGGGTTTATTGGGTTTATATTATAAACCCAATGACTCACTAATTCCGGCCATACGTACATTCCGAAACAGCCATTTTGAGGTGTCTTGATTAGCCTCGTTGCTATCATGCGTTGGCCTCGCGAGTTTTGCGGAATTACTTTCCAAAAACCAATGATAACAGTTTCGAAAACATACCTGCTGGCTGAACGATGAAGAATAAAGGATCAAGGACTTCCTTTCCCTGTCCGTAGTCCTGATACACCTGGCTGAGGAAATGGGTTGTCAGTAGCAGATTGACAATCCTTCAATATATCCCTGTGAATTACATTAAACGTTATAGCGTATTGGACTGACATTGCAACAAGCTATCAGAATATATACAAAAAAATATATACAAAATAAAACACCCAACATATAATAAATGGCAACATTTGTAATTCGTTGCGTATTTTAAGAGGAACGTGAAAACCTTGATATAGATTTGCTACAGTTATTTACATTCATAATACAATTCTGTACGAAGCTGCCAAATCTATATCACAATATGAGAACACTGTTCAATTTTGAGGTTGATGATTAAAATTTAAACATGCCACAAGTCTTATGTATGACTATGTGAAAAGAGTTGAATTAATTCGTTTCAATTTCATACAGTAGGCTAGCCCCGACGAAAGTATTCTATTGCGACGTTAGATCCTTAACTATGGCCCCTTCCATGCACGCTGTTTCAACGAATTTCAAAAGCTTCTTGCCATTATTTCACACATTTTAAAGGCGTTATTCCACTTAGTAGAGGGTATAAACCTCATTACTCACCCCCGCTGTGATTGGAATTTTCAAATAACCAACCCATGACTATAAATTATCCTTGAAGAACTTGTTTCAAATGTATTGTATGAACTAGGTTAGTTGAAACCTAATTTGGAAATCTTGAGCTCGGCTTACGTAGTCATCAGAATACTTGGGGCTATGTATAGTAACCATAACTGTAGTTTAACGTGAGGATTGGATTAACATGGATATACATGGATATACCTCTAATGGAGGAAATCCCTTTACGTTTAGCATGTAGTCTATTAAGTTTTCTTGCAGTGCAATTAACGCTCCAAAATGAGAGCTATATGAAGGAACAAATGATGAGGTTTCTTCCCAATACCGTCTTTGTAGCGCCCACAATACGTGATATGATTTCCTATTCTAAGTTTCCAGAGCGTATAGTTCATTTCAGGTGAATTTCCTGCCAAGACGTTTTGTTTATGAACGTTGAAAACTATTAATGGGCCGCCCCAAGCCCAGACTTGAAGCCTACATGTGAAGGCTCTCAGCCCATTCTCCGTCTTTCAAGGCAGACAGAATAAAATCGTCGAAACTGCGGCTGATGTAATCAAGACGAATTAGCTCCTTAAAATATTGTTTGTGTTTGAGACGCGAGCTACCTGTAATAAGACGTAATGCCTTAGAGCAATCTTCTTTCCCTGTTATGTTTAGGAACACTGCATTGTTCATGCAGTTGCCTCGCCCTGTCGTTTTTACACGAGAGAATTGTTGCTAAAGGCAAGGACCAAATTCTAGCTTGTTCTCTAATGCCTTGTAGTCAGCATGCGATCGTAAGTACCAACTATTACTGATATCTCATTTATTGCCTGTACATTTGTTTCCAAATATGTATGAGTGTTCGACAATTTCGAGAAACCTTTTTCAGCTAGTGTGCTGTACATAGCGTTTGCATTTTGTATTACTTCTATAAGTTTACCCTTATCGGTTGCGTTTTCTGCCTGGAATTTGTTTTCCTTATTAGAGTTATATTATAATTTGCAGCAAAATCTGCTAGTGAAACTAGTGTAACTAAGATTCCATGGCACGACAGTGGAATTTATTTGTATGATTGTTCAGCCATGGGGTTGAACAAGTTTTGTAACTCTGGAGGTGGAGCAGTGACACATGGTCCACTATTAGAGCTATTTCATCACGTTTGCTTACTAATTGCAAAATGTTTCACCAATTGCCTACAGTTATAATTTATCATTAATAACTGTCAACTAGGTTTTAGCTCAGCCATGTCATTATGAAAAGAATAGATAGGCTATTACATAATCGTTAAGGACGAACTGACTTTAAATATTTCTTGTTTTTGCTTGCTCCAGCAAAACAACACCTAGTAGCTTTGTTTATAATGTTTAAGGATTTGTTATTTATTGTTTAATTACCTGTTGACTCCTTTGTCGCCACTTACGACATGCAGGGTAGCTATCCTAGATCTATTCCTTACCGGGGCTATACGGGATAGTAAATAATGTTTATAGAATTGCACAAAATAGATCACTTACTGGTAACGTACTAAAATAAATAAAAATACCTACCGGATATTCATCAACAGGGTCTTGTGGAAAGCCCGCCTCTTCAATGGCCATGTCTCCAAAGACAATATTTGGGCCAAGAAAAGCCAATAGCGTTTCTTCGATTAGGGTCAGCTTCGTGACTGGTGCTTCTCCACCCCCAGTCCCTCTTGCGTACAGCGAAATACTACTGGCCTTGGACTTGACATTAAGTCTCCAGTCGAACCATGACTGAAATAATGAAAAAGATGTTTCAAGAATTAGCCATAGCCTACATTTATAAGTGGAGCTTGCATAAACACATAAATAAACACCAACGAGCACATCTTTCAGTCTCAGCCATAGCAAGCTATTGTGACAATGATCTCTATCAAAATTGTAGTACTACGTAGGCCTAGTACAAGAAAGCGATCGGTCATGTGTCAGTCACAACTGTGTGCCTCGCTAGCTTGAGCTTAGTGGATAAAACGTTATTACAGGGCGTAGGCCTAGAAAAGTAGTAGTCGAGTAGAGACCTAGGGCTATGCCCTACCCTAGGCTAACTTAGAGTTATGAATTTAAACGATATAAAGTTACATAGGCCTAGTCATAATGAACTGGCATAATCGTTTTATCATTATCAATCAAATAATCCACGGTGCCTTGGGCCTACTTCACCCTAGGCCTAGGCTAGGCCTAGATGTCACAAAGTTTCTTTGGGTCATGCTCACATGCATATGGGAATGTCCTAGGCCTAGGGCCCACCTACTCTAGTACGCAGATTGTTTACCCTTATCAAAATATTGATGAATACTTGGGGCTTTAAGCCTAGTTTTGTAATGAAGTAAGTAATTATTTCTTACCGTTTTCCACTCGGCAACATTCGTGGTCGCCCCCGTCCCCATGGCATTTAGTTGGGCTGCCAGGCTTACCCACATCTCTTTGGATTTATTTCTCCCTAACGGCCCTAACAAACGATTTGCAGAGAATTCGCGATGCTCAATCATGTAAGAGAGCATTGTCTCTTGTTGGGCCTCACTGATCTTCACGTTTTTAGTCGGAGCCATTTTGAGGTTATAGTTAACAGAATTATAAGACGTCACAACATGTGCGAACTGCGAAGCACTCGGAAAAAGCTGAGTTTCTGATTGGTTACGACTTCGGCAGCTCCGTCTCTGTGTGATGTGCTCGGCTCGGCACGGCACGGCAGTCCCATATCGGCCTACCCATATCGGACTACGCTATAGAATCGCTATTTTTTTATTTTCTCTCCAAACCCGCTATGGGTACGACTAATATACTCGCTATGGAATCGGCACGGATCCATATCGGGAAATTACAGAATAGGGGTCCTGGAAGCGGGAGCGATCGCGAAACACGTCCGCTCGCGCCGAGGCGACAGACGCGAACCTCAGTCCATGTTAGGGATGTCCAAACAAAATGAAATATCGATATTCGGTATCATATGATATTTTCTGCGTGTTCTGATGTATATCGATATATCGGAAGCAAGTATCATATGATATATATCGATATATCGCAAGAAATATATCGATACCTTGAAATATCGCCATTACATTTTCTGGCATTTTTAAAACGTCTACATAAATTTAAAATTTGTTCACATATGCATGCGATCATTTTTCTGTTTGTTGACACTGTTTAAGTTTCAAGCCAACTTGTTAGTGGATACTATAGTATCGGGTCATTAGGATAGAAGACCCTACAAGGAACGGTAAATAAATAAGGGAAAATGTGTTAGACACATGCCTACTGTTGCATGTAGTAAAGTAGACCTTTATTTGAACAATAATGCATAGTTATATCGTTATTATAAAACAAATAATGAATTTAAATCCCATCTACAATATCTGAAAATAAATACATGGACAAAATAATTCCTGATAGTAATATGTAGCCATGGATGGGCAACCAGCAAGCACACCCAACGAGTGTCATAGATTAAGTACATTGTTGCATTAGGCCTACTGTATTTTAACTTAATTAAAAACCGACAAACCCCGAGTGCCATAGATTAAATACAAACATACTGTTGTAGGCCTACTTCATTTTACCAATTCAGTCGTAAAACAAAACAAAATGTATATTCCATCCTACTTATCTCTTCTTCGTCCACTGTCTAGTTGTAGTAGACGTGTGACTACACACTACACCGTGTAGGCATATGCATTATGTTTAACGTCTAGAAACCCCACATACATGTATCTACAGAACCAAGGAACAGAAGTTTGGACAGCCTCTTTCCCAACAAACGGTTTCTTGACTTAGTCATAATGTTGCCAGCTTTAGAAAATAACCGTTCTGATGGAACAGATGTTGCCAAAACGCACAAGTGTTCTTGAGCTAGTTTGTAAAGGATGGGATACACAGTTTTCATAGTACCCCAAACAACAAGAGGATCGGAATGAATATCTGATACAAATTGTTTGAGATACTGTTTTAGTTCTATTGGTAAACCTCCATCCATTCCACTTGTGCTTTGCGATTTTGAGGAGGCGGCCAATAACTTGTGATGGCTCCACAAATCAAACTTGTCAGTGGCTGGCTCTAGAACTTCAGCAAGTGGGCTTGAAGGTATCTCTTGAGTCCCAGCACACTGTTGCATTAAGTTTGCAATGGCTTTTACCCTTTGTGAACATGCAAGTGGGTTTGTAAAGTTAATTTTCTTAAACCTAGGGTCTAATAACGTAGCAACCCCTAATAATAAATGAACATTCCCTACAGATTGGAACCTTTTTTGAATTTCAGATAGTCACTTTTGTTTCAAGTTTGTAGCTATGGTCATGACCGGCTCGAATCTTTCTATTGCAGTTGTCATACAGTGCACCAATGGTATGACTTTGCTGCAAGTGATGTAGTGCTCACCTGACAGCTCCCTTGTTAACACCTCCAGAGGTTGGAGTAGTTTAACCACACCCTTCAAATGTTGTATCTCCAAAGCCGTGAGCATATCGGGCCCATTGGGATATTGTAGCAAAGTTGCTCCCACAATATCGGACATTTCTTTAAATCTCTCAATCATATAGAACGTCGAATTCCATCTGGTGGGAACCTCCTGTATCAATTTTAATACTGTACCCTCCTTTTTACCTTTAGAAATTTGAGCCTTTCGCAAATCGTCGGCTGCTGAAACCGACTGTTAAACAAAAGTCAAGATACCTTTAACTTTAGCAATAAGCTCAGGTAGGTTATCAGTCACGGCAATAGCACGGGTAGGAACCAAGTTTATGGTATGGGCGAAACACGGAAGGTGTTTTAGTCTGCCGAAGGTCTCGTTAACCGCTTTAACAATGTTGGCACCATTGTCAGTAACCACCGCTTCTACCTTATCAATGTCTATATCCCAAGCGCAACAAGCGTCTATCAGGTTCGTGCTGAGGTATGAGTAGTTATGTCTTACAGAGAGCTCGTAAACTCCAAGCATTGCTGAAACCATCTTCATGTCCTTTATGTAGTGGCCGGTAATCCCTAAAAAGCTACGGGTATTCATGGTTTCCGTCCACACATCGGTGGTCAGAGTGATACAAGGTACAGTACAGAACTAAGTTTACATTTCACGACTCCAGCAAGTAAGTCAAACTTTGCATCCACTAGGCGGGTGATGGAACTACGGCTTGGGACTTTGTACAGTGGAACTGTCGATTTCATCATCTGGATAAAGCCTGGTTTTCAACGGTTGAAAGTGGCATATTATCTTTGCACAACATGTACAAAAGTGCGTTTGTAATTGTTCCATGTTTTTCACCTTTACTTGCGTACAGTCACGCTGTCGGTGGTGTCGGGAACCGCATTTGAAGCATGCCTTCCGTGGTTGAGGGCAATCTGGTGCTATGTGTCCATAGCCATTACAATTAAAGCACTTGACTTCCCTTGGTCGGTTGTTACTTGGTTGCTGACGTTGGTTTTCCGAGCTCCTCGTTTCGTTATCAATCTTCTTGTTTATGTGCACGGGTACCTTGAGATCTTGACTGGGCTTGAGCTTTGGTTCAGTACCCTTAGCCTGGTAATTGGACGGTTTGGAGGATTTATCTGTTAAGCGAGCACTTCTTTGCCTTCCAACCTCTTCATATTCTCGTAAGCTGTCTAGTAGCTCGTCCTCGTTCGAGTGCATTTGTCACAAAATGTTGTTACCCACTGCCTGAGATCAAAGTCCTATAACAATTTGTGTCTTGATATCTTTGAAACTGGTATACAGGAAATTGTCAGTGAAACCAATAATAATTACCTAATAAAAAAAGAAATATAAACAGAATCCTGTAAATATTTACAGAGAAACTCATTAAAGTTATAGGCCTACTGAATTTAAATGAATTGAAAAATATTGGAAGAAATGGAAATAAAAATAAAAATGTTGACAATGGTAAAGTAACTTGAAACATGTGTATGAGGTCGATGAGGAGGTTTCATTCATCATCGTCAGATATGTACTTCTCCAAAACCTCCATCATCTCCCTCTTACACATACTTTTTTTTATGCCCGTAAGGGTAGAAACCATAAATTTTGAAAAATATGCCATGTTAGTTCCACTGTTTGGGTTACCTGCCGGTTTGCAAGCAGTCCCTGGATGGCTTGTTAGGCCCCACGCATCGCCTCCAGGACCTCGCTACTTGCGGGGTTAAGATTGTTTACTGTTGGTGCTGTTGTTGTTGGTTGGGAGCTGGAGGGACGTGGAGGATGAAGCAGTAGGACGATTTGAGGGTTTGAATGAGGAATTAATGGAAATTGATGGTTTTAGTGGAGTGCTACTTTTGAGTGTTAAAGATAGGTTGGAGGCAGCACTGTGGAATGTGGATGAGCTTTGGCGAGACGGAGTAGGGAAAGCACAAGTTGGTGACAAGGTTAGTGAGGGGGAAGAAATCGGTGACAACCAACTATGATCTAGGGGGGACTGTAAAGTGGAAGGGGCATCTAACGAGTTGTCAAGGGAGAAGGAAGACAGAAAAGAAGATTTTGGGACTGAGTTATTGGGTGTAGAAGATGCAGAAGTGGATGAAGAAAGGAATCCAGAAGTAACGAAAGATGAATTGGTGATGGGGTGACGGGATGTGGATGGTGAAGCAATGTCGTTGTTCCACAAACTGCTGTTGTACGACAGTTGTGAAGAGCGATCGACCTTGATTTTTTTTTATTATTGTGTTGCTGGAGCTTCTGAAACAATAGGAAGGCGTAAGTTAAAAAATTAATTTGAATACCTGCTCAGTGCCTACTAGAGGTCTGCAAGGGCTGGATATGGAGATACATGTCAGGGGTAGGGCTGGGGCCAGGCTGGGTCAGTCTCAATTGGACCTTCTTTTTGCATTAGTAATTAGGGCCAGATATTTTGGCCATTGCGCACCTCTGGGGCCTACACAAACTAAGCCCAATGGGTTGCTAGTATGGAAGGTTTACGTTCATATCTTTGATTTATATAGTAGCCTATGTTGGAGAGTACGTATCTAGGCCTAATAAATAAGTTGTGCATATCCTTGTCGAGGAACTGCATGGTTCCAAACAGGTCCCATCTAGGAATGGGCACTGCCACGCTGCCGCTTTTTGGGCCATCTGCCATTACTTTTCGTAGGCGCATGTACTTCCGTTTGAGTCGTGCCCATGTCGCCTTAGAGTTCTCCACTAAACAAAGTAGTTTTGTTGTTCAATAGGTCTACGTTGGCACAGTTCAATGAAAATTATCAATATAAATAAGGAATATTTCCCCAGAATAGACGGCTTATATAAGCTTTCGGTTTGAGCAATAGGTGGTCATATTTTTACAGTAAAAATAAATTAAAAAAACCTAAACAAAATAATTCTGTACCAAGATTGTAGGTTGATGTCTATCCGACCTATGCGCAACTGCTGGCAACACTGCCAAATATTACCCTCGGGAGGCCTAAGTTAGACTAGGCCCTAGGCCTACGCCTCGGCCTATGCCCAAGCCCAACAAACCCGCAAGAGAGAATTTTGAACATTGAACAATATAAACTATAGAATATGCCTTTTTCACATATTTCTTTACAATAGTGATTGTAAACTAATCAATACACATTAAAAGTTTCCCTAAAAATAATTGCTGATCTGACAAGTGGATAGGCCTAGTCCTCTAGGTCCTACTTATGCCTAACAAGACTAAGGGATGATCGCGAGAGATAATTTTAAACAATATACCGACAGCCGATTTTTCACATATTTATCTACAATTATGTAAACTAGTCAATAAACATATTAAAAAGTAACCTAAAAAATGCTGATGTGACACTAACCTCTGATGGACAGGGCTTGAGACGACGCCTCCCAGCAGTTTTATACGTATACGACGTCTTTACGATTAGGGTTTGCCTTATCATAAAGAGCTTTATATTTTAGAATCATACAGATGAACACTTCGGCAGTACAATCATCGCCATCGCCGTAATCTTTATCGTCTCCAAAATGATGCACTGGTAGCTTGGCCATATTTTCATCCAAAAGCGCGGGTAAAATCAGGATATCAGCTGATTTGCCGCTTAAATTGTTGTTTTGACTACATGAAAGTGGTCCGTACTGTCTCAAGCAGGCATCGTCACCAAGTGACGTATCAACACCTGATTGGTCCGACACTTGGTTTAATGTTAAGTTATAAGAGAGTTGAACCAATTTCAACTCCCTTGTGACTATGACTATTGCAATTGCAATGACGAGTTTGTGTGAACCATTATATGTGATCCCTATCTTCCAACTCGGCTTATAACTAAACCTAAACCACCCTGCGACAGGGACTGCTACCTTATCGTGGTGGGCAGGTTTGCGTGCTTAGTTGATCCCGAGAGCTATGCCGGCGGAAGCGTATGCTTCTGGTAGGGCCACCAAAGCCGGACTGGTCGAGGAGGAGAAGTCAGACGAAGTGCAGTCCACACCCCAATCCCCTTTCCCCCCCACTGTCCCATTGAATATTTCTCCTCCCACTTGGCCCTGCCCTCCCTTGCTGGACTCCCGTATAACGACTCACGCGACGTACAATGGATCTGATTCGGATGTGGCTTTATTCTTCATTATCATCTTTCTCATCTTCATTATCACCCGCTCATCGTCTCTATTAGCCATCGTTGCATAAATATGAGACGTTAAGCCCCATTAATAAAAAAAAATAAAAAAAAAAATAACTAAACCACAATCCTTGCGACTTTGTGTGAGCCCGCCATTAAATACTTTTGGAACTCGGGACACACCGGCAATTGTAGGTAAGCATTTTTTAAATCAAAACTGAAAATACCTTACCTCCCGCTAAAGACGCAAACACATCCTCTAACTTGGGTAAAGGATAGAGATCCGTCCTTAGTGCAGGATTCAATGTGACTTTAAAATCAACACAAATTTGAAACTTACCATTTGCTTTGGGTACACAAACAATTGGAGATGTCCAATCCGAGTGTCAAACTGGGACTAGGGTTCCTGACTGAACCATCCCATCCAATTATTGTTTTACTTCGCTTTTCAAAGCGTAGGGAACATTGTACGGCTTGTGGAATTTTGGGGTCACTTCCTCCTTCAGAACTAGATTGACCTTGAATTTATTTATAGCGCCAGACTTATCGTCAGTGAAAACATTAAGGAATTATTCTGCTAACTCGACATTTATTGTCTAGGCATCAACGGATATTTCAATGGCAGTGACACCATAATCCACTGAGACCCTATCAATATCTTCTTCGTTCAAGTTAACCATTTGATAATGGGTATCAATCGGAATGTGTTTCGACTGTAGAGCTAGAGCTGTGTCCAACTGGGGGATAGGCTATCTTACCAAGGACGGCCTAAAAGTTGTTTTAACTTCTTTTTAGACTCGCATACTATAAAATTTAATTTTTGACTAGATCCTTGTTCAGCGTTAACCTTGACCTTTACTTCACCTAAAGAGCTATGCCGGCGGAAGCGTATGCTTCTGGTAGGGCCACCCAAGCCGGACTGGTCGAGGAGAAGTCAGACGAAGTGCAGTCCACACCCCAATCCCCTTCCCCCCCCCCCCCCCCCCCCCACTGTCCCATTGAATATTTCTCCTCCCACTTGGCCTTGCCCTCCCTTGCTGGACTCCCGTATGACGACTCACGCGACGTACAATTTATCTGATTCGGATGTGGCTTTATTCTTCATTATCATCTTTCTCATCTTCATTATCACCCGCTCATCGTCTCGATTAGCCATCGTTGCATAAATATGAGACGTTAAGCCCCATTAATCAATCAATCAATCACCCCTAATGATAAAAATGAAGTAAAAATTGCAAATTTAACTAAAGGGGATGAAAAATTCATAGATAATTCAATCTTGTATTCTTAATGTTGTTAAGATTATGTATAAATTGTAATTTGTTTCGATTTTTGTTTTGATATAAGTTTTTGTATGTGATTCTGTGTCTTACGGCAATAGCTTTGTCTGCAGAGACCGAATAAAGGTTGATATTATATTTATCTGTTCTTATAAAAATGTTCACCTTTTCTTGCAAAAAACACCTGCATGTGTATACCATTGATGAACAGCATAGCGGTGATGATAAGTTCGTACCGAATCAAACATCACACCTTTTTTTCGGTCAATCCCACTTCAATCTTATGCAAAGTTTTCATGTATTAGTTTTCTACGTCCTTCACTCACACCAACGATAACTTCATCGTATTACAGTAAAATAATACACACACATATGTCTATATATACATATACACAACACAAGCAACAACGAACGAACAGGCGGTAAATATTGGAAATTTAATAATGTTTTAATTTTATGTTCGTTGCTCAAACGCACATCATTCAACACGCCCCAAATACCTCAGCTCGTTCGGGTGTTTTTTTTTTTTACAAATTTATTGCCACTTTCCTTTATGTTCAAGCTTATGAGACGATCCTTATGAATGTGAAGTACCCCGTCTGGGCCCGTGAAAGAATAGGCCGAGGGTGACTCTGCCAGTCGTAAGAGGCGACGAAAGGAGACCCTGTCCCTTCCCCCGCACTGTCTCACTGAAGATTTCTCCTTCCACATGGCCCTGCCCTCCCTTGCTGGACTTCCCCTTACGACGACTCCCGTTCCGACGACTCAGTGTTTCGTGAAATCATTTCACTAATGCCCACCGTTATGTCAAACCTTTTTGTTACAATTAGAACAATTGTCCGGTCATAGGAAATACCTGCTTATCTCGCCGAATAATCCTAGACGTAGGGACGCACATGCCTGCGCATTGTTGTGCGGACTCGGCTGTGAGTCTTTCAAAAGCCTTTCATTCAATCTCCAGGAATCAATAAGAAAACTATAAACAGTTGAAACAGACTGGCTTTAGATCCCCAAAAAACTATTTAAAAGTTGGGAAATATACAACTTTAAAAATTGATATCTTGTTATTTTAAGGGCGTAATATGTTGTTTCAAAAAATCAGTGCATCGCATCAGTGCATCAAAATTAAATCAGTGCATCGCATTTCACAAGGTCTTCACCCAACAGGAACTACCGAGCAGTCAAAGCTCCCAGGGACGAAGCACTTAACACAATCATTGGTGCAAGAATCGCACAACATTTCTTCCCAAACCATCCACCACAATCAGGATTCAACTCACTACTGTTGACGACAATGTCATCAATTCAAGCCACAACAAAAAAGAACACCACGTTGTTTAGCAGCTGTTTTTTATTACATCTATTAATTTCACAACTTACATTAATATGACAAATAAAACATAATTTAGAAAAAATACATTCTACTTTTGCACAACTCACATTGATGTAATAAAACATATTTAGAAACACTCTATTCTGCTTTTTCACATCTTAATTTAATATAAAAAATAAGGCATATTTTAGAAAATTCATTTGAAAAATCAAACACGTTTTTAGTTAAAAAAACATTATGTAATACAATTTATAAAAATATTCATTTGGGAAAAAACGCCTTAGCGTTTTAGTTTGAATTTAGAAATAGCAAAACGTTTTGTTTTCACCACTGGGTAAATAGTTCATCACTATCACAGCTATTTCTTGCCCTAGGTACGAAAATATCTCTAGCAGTATTCTGGCAGGCTTTCTATGGTCGGCGGAGGGTGGCCGATACAAGCAAGCAGGGGCACTTGACATATTAGTGATGTTTTATCCATTTTGATGATGTGGATGGGAGTAATCTGAAATATTTCCTGCCCGTCTGGGCCCGGGGAAGAATAGGCCCAGAGTGACTCTGCTAGTCGTAAGAGGCGACAAAAAGAGACCCTGCCCCTCCCCCCCCCCTCACTGCCCCACTGCCCCACTGAAGATTTTTTCTCCCACATGGCCCTGCCCCTCCATTGCTGGACTCCCGTATGACGACCCACGTGACGTACAATGGACCTCATTCGGATCTGGCTTTATTCTTCATCATCATCTTTCTCATCTTCATTATCACCCGCTCATCATAAATATGAGACGTTAAGCCCCATTAATCAATCATCAACCCTCTATTATCATAAGGCCTGTGGCCCAACTGTATGAAGAAAAACAAAGTGAGATTGTACTTACAACTTCAATGGTTTGTTCGTGTTTTGCCATTTTCTAAATGTCATTACTGGCACTTCCATAATCGCCATCATTTCTTTGACATTGGAATATCCACTACCAACAGAAGGAGCACCCCATACGCAAGCGTTGTTTAAATTGTCTTATTTTTCTTCTGTTTCTGTTCTGATTGCCCTAGTGCTGCCACACATCACGCACTCATAAATTAACGTGCTCACAAGGCCTGAACGGGTCTCTTTTTGGAAAACGTATTTTCCTGTAGTACGCTTTCTTCCATGGGCAGCTAGGGTGGTCAGTTGTTATAGAAGGTACCCGATATTTACTATTCGTCGCCCTTCCAATCTTTTATATAAGGGAACTGTCTCCACATCTAGTAAGACGGGGATGTCTGGCATGCTTTCAGTGCCGTCACTCGCATCGCGACTACAAGGAGATAAGTCACTGAAAATAAAGCAATTATGTCAAACAATTAAGAAAACTATTGTGAATGCTTGCGTGTGCGTGTGGGAGACGAAACTATGTCAAATAGAGAAGTTTTAATAAAAAAGGTGACGGGATAAATATAACAAATGGTGTGGGCTGATGAGCCCCGTCTGGGCCCGGGAAAGAATAGGCGCAGGGTGACTCTGCCAGTCGTAAGAGGCAACAAAAGGAGACCCTGTCCCTTCCCCCCCACTGCCCCACTGAAGATATTTCCTCCCACATGGCCCTGCCCCCTTGCTGGACTCCCCTTATGACGACTCCCGCGATATAGATGGACCTGATTCGGAAGACTTCATATGACCTAAGCTGTCGAGTACGTCGTTAAACACCACTAATCAATCAATCAATCAAAGTAACGTATGACATTTCCTTCTTCATTAACCCCCCCCCCCCCCCCTCCTACCCCCTTAGGTATGCCACTGCGCATGCGAGCGTTCGCGCACTAATGAGTGCATTGGCGCGGTGGGGATGTGACGTAAACATAAGAAATGCTGATGCTGGAGCATTGCTTAGCTTGTGAGCAATGACATGACAGTATAAACTAAACACTCTTGAAAGTTGAAAGGAGAGGATAGAAATTAGAAATGGAACAGGGCTAATGAACTTCACTCGACCATTGGGTTTATTGGGTTTATATTATAAACCCAATGACTCACTAATTCCGGCCATACGTACATTCCGAAACAGCCATTTTGAGGTGTCTTGATTAGCCCAAATATCATCTTATCATGCGTTGGCCTCGCGAGTTTTGCGGAATTACTTTCCAAAAACCAATGATAACAGTTTCGAAAACATACCTGCTGGCTGAACGATGAAGAATAAAGGATGAAGGACTTCCTTTCCCTGTCCGTAGTCCTGATACACCTGGCTGAGGAAATGGGTTGTCAGTAGCAGATTGACAATCCTTCAATATATCCCTGTGAATTACATTAAACGTTATAGCATATTGGACTGACATTGCAACAAGCTATCAGAATATATACAAACAAATATATACAAAATAAAACACCCAACATATAATAAATGGCAACATTTGTAATTCGTTGCGTATTTTAAGAGGAACGTGAAAATCTTGATATAGATTTGCTACAGTTATTTACATTCATAATACAATTCTGTACGAAGCTGCCAAATCTATATCACAATATGAGAACACTGTTCAATTTTGAGGTTGATGATTAAAATTTAAACATGCCACAAGTCTTATGTATGACTATGTGAAAAGAGTTGAATTAATTCGTTTCAATTTCATACAGTAGGCTAGCCCCGACGAAAGTATTCTATTGCGACGCTAGATCCTTATGGCCCCTTCAATGCACGCTGTTTCAACGAATTTCAAAAGCTTCTTGCCATTATTTCACACATTTTAAAGGCGTTATTCCACTTAGTAGAGGGTATAAACCTCATTACTCACCCCCGCTGTGATTGGAATTTTCAAATAACCAACCCATGACTATAAATTATCCTTGAAGAACTTGTTTCAAATGTATTGTATGAACTAGGTTAGTTGAAACCTAATTTGGAAATCTTGAGCTCGGCTTACGTAGTCATCAGAATACTTGGGGCTATGTATAGTAACCATAACTGTAGTTTAACGTGAGGATTGGATTAACATGGATATACATGGATATACCTCTAATGGAGGAAATCCCTTTACGTTTAGCATGTAGTCTATTAAGTTTTCTTGCAGTGCAATTAACGCTCCAAAATGAGAGCTATATGAAGGAACAAATGATGAGGTTTCTTCCCAATACCGTCTTTGTAGCGCCCACAATACGTGATATGATTTCCTATTCTAAGTTTCCAGAGCGTATAGTTCATTTCAGGTGAATTTCCTGCCAAGACGTTTTGTTTATGAACGTTGAAAACTATTAATGGGCCGCCCCAAGCCCAGACTTGAAGCCTACATGTGAAGGCTCTCAGCCCATTCTCCGTCTTTCAAGGCAGACAGAATAAAATCGTCGAAACTGCGGCTGATGTAATCAAGACGAATTAGCTCCTTAAAATATTGTTTGTGTTTGAGACGCGAGCTACCTGTAATAAGACGTAATGCCTTAGAGCAATCTTCTTTCCCTGTTATGTTTAGGAACACTGCATTGTTCATGCAGTTGCCTCGCCCTGTCGTTTTTACACGAGAGAATTGTTGCTAAAGGCAAGGACCAAATTCTAGCTTGTTCTCTAATGCCTTGTAGTCAGCATGCGATCGTAAGTACCAACTATTACTGATATCTCATTTATTGCCTGTACATAAGTTTCCAAATATGTATGAGTGTTCGACAATTTCGAGAAACCTTTTTCAGCTAGTGTGCTGTACATAGCGTTTGCATTTTGTATTACTTCTATAAGTTTACCCTTATCGGTTGCGTTTTCTGCCTGGAATTTGTTTTCCTTATTAGAGTTATATTATAATTTGCAGCAAAATCTGCTAGTGAAACTAGTGTAACTAAGATTCCATGGCACGACAGTGGAATTTATTTGTATGATTGTTCAGCCATGGGGTTGAACAAGTTTTGTAACTCTGGAGGTGGAGCAGTGACACATGGTCCACTATTAGAGCTATTTCATCACGTTTGCTTACTAATTGCAAAATGTTTCACCAATTGCCTACAGTTATAATTTATCATTAATAACTGTCAACTAGGTTTTAGCTTAGCCATGTCATTATGAAAAGAATAGATAGGCTATTACATAATCGTTAAGGACGAACTGACTTTAAATATTTCTTGTTTTTGCTTGCTCCAGCAAAACAACACCTAGTAGCTTTGTTTATAATGTTTAAGGATTTGTTATTTATTGTTTAATTACCTGTTGACTCCTTTGTCGCCACTTACGACATGCAGGGTAGCTATCCTAAATCTATTCCTTACCGGGGCTATACGGGATAGTAAATAATGTTTATAGAATTGCACAAAATAGATCACTTACTGGTAACGTACTAAAATAAATAAAAATACCTACCGGATATTCATCAACAGGGTCTTGTGGAAAGCCCGCCTCTTCAATGGCCATGTCTCCAAAGACAATATTTGGGCCAAGAAAAGCCAATAGCGTTTCTTCGATTAGGGTCAGCTTCGTGACTGGTGCTTCTCCACCCCCAGTCCCTCTTGCGTACAGCGAAATACTACTGGCCTTGGACTTGACATTAAGTCTCCAGTCGAACCATGACTGAAATAATGAAAAAGATGTTTCAAGAATTAGCCATAGCCTACATTTATAAGTGGAGCTTGCATAAACACATAAATAAACACCAACGAGCACATCTTTCAGTCTCAGCCATAGCAAGCTATTGTGACAATGATCTCTATCAAAATTGTAGTACTACGTAGGCCTAGTACAAGAAAGCGATCGGTCATGTGTCAGTCACAACTGTGTGCCTCGCTAGCTTGAGCTTAGTGGATAAAACGTTATTACAGGGCGTAGGCCTAGAAAAGTAGTAGTCGAGTAGAGACCTAGGGCTATGCCCTACCCTAGGCTAACTTAGAGTTATGAATTTAAACGATATAAAGTTACATAGGCCTAGTCATAATGAACTGGCATAATCGTTTTATCATTATCAATCAAATAATCCACGGTGCCTTGGGCCTACTTCACCCTAGGCCTAGGCTAGGCCTAGATGTCACAAAGTTTCTTTGGGTCATGCTCACATGCATATGGGAATGTCCTAGGCCTAGGGCCCACCTACTCTAGTACGCAGATTGTTTACCCTTATCAAAATATTGATGAATACTTGGGGCTTTAAGCCTAGTTTTGTAATGAAGTAAGTAATTATTTCTTACCGTTTTCCACTCGGCAACATTCGTGGTCGCCCCCGTCCCCATGGCATTTAGTTGGGCTGCCAGGCTTACCCACATCTCTTTGGATTTATTTCTCCCTAACGGCCCTAACAAACGATTTGCAGAGAATTCGCGATGCTCAATCATGTAAGAGAGCATTGTCTCTTGTTGGGCCTCACTGATCTTCACGTTTTTAGTCGGAGCCATTTTGAGGTTATAGTTAACAGAATTATAAGACGTCACAACATGTGCGAACTGCGAAGCACTCGGAAAAAGCTGAGTTTCTGATTGGTTACGACTTCGGCAGCTCCGTCTCTGTGTGATGTGCTCGGCTCGGCACGGCACGGCAGTCCCATATCGGCCTACCCATATCGGACTACGCTATAGAATCGCTATTTTTTTATTTTCTCTCCAAACCCGCTATGGGTACGACTAATATACTCGCTATGGAATCGGCACGGATCCATATCGGGAAATTACAGAATAGGGGTCCTGGAAGCGGGAGCGATCGCGAAACACGTCCGCTCGCGCCGAGGCGACAGACGCGAACCTCAGTCCATGTTAGGGATGTCCAAACAAAATGAAATATCGATATTCGGTATCATATGATATTTTCTGCGTGTTCTGATGTATATCGATATATCGGAAGCAAGTATCATATGATATATATCGATATATCGCAAGAAATATATCGATACCTTGAAATATCGCCATTACATTTTCTGGCATTTTTAAAACGTCTACATAAATTTAAAATTTGTTCACATATGCATGCGATCATTTTTCTGTTTGTTGACACTGTTTAAGTTTCAAGCCAACTTGTTAGTGGATACTATAGTATCGGGTCATTAGGATAGAAGACCCTACAAGGAACGGTAAATAAATAAGGGAAAATGTGTTAGACACATGCCTACTGTTGCATGTAGTAAAGTAGACCTTTATTTGAACAATAATGCATAGTTATATCGTTATTATAAAACAAATAATGAATTTAAATCCCATCTACAATATCTGAAAATAAATACATGGACATAAAATAATTCCTAATAGTAATATGTAGCCATGGATGGGCAACCAGCAAGCACACCCAACGAGTGTCATAGATTAAGTACATTGTTGCATTAGGCCTACTGTATTTTAACTTAATTAAAAACCGACAAACCCCGAGTGCCATAGATTAAATACAAACATACTGTTGTAGGCCTACTTCATTTTACCAATTCAGTCGTAAAACAAAACAAAATGTAAATTCCATCCTACTTATCTCTTCTTCGTCCACTGTCTAGTTGTAGTAGACGTGTGACTACACACTACACCGTGTAGGCATATGCATTATGTTTAACGTCTAGAAACCCCACATACATGTATCTACAGAACCAAGGAACAGAAGTTTGGACAGCCTCTTTCCCAACAAACGGTTTCTTGACTTAGTCATAATGTTGCCAGCTTTAGAAAATAACCGTTCTGATGGAACAGATGTTGCCAAAACGCACAAGTGTTCTTGAGCTAGTTTGTAAAGGATGGGATACACAGTTTTCATAGTACCCCAAACAACAAGAGGATCGGAATGAATATCTGATACAAATTGTTTGAGATACTGTTTTAGTTCTATTGGTAAACCTCCATCCATTCCACTTGTGCTTTGCGATTTTGAGGAGGCGGCCAATAACTTGTGATGGCTCCACAAATCAAACTTGTCAGTGGCTGGCTCTAGAACTTCAGCAAGTGGGCTTGAAGGTATCTCTTGAGTCCCAGCACACTGTTGCATTAAGTTTGCAATGGCTTTTACCCTTTGTGAACATGCAAGTGGGTTTGTAAAGTTAATTTTCTTAAACCTAGGGTCTAATAACGTAGCAACCCCTAATAATAAATGAACATTCCCTACAGATTGGAACCTTTTTTGAATTTCAGATAGTCACTTTTGTTTCAAGTTTGTAGCTATGGTCATGACCGGCTCGAATCTTTCTATTGCAGTTGTCATACAGTGCACCAATGGTATGACTTTGCTGCAAGTGATGTAGTGCTCACCTGACAGCTCCCTTGTTAACACCTCCAGAGGTTGGAGTAGTTTAACCACACCCTTCAAATGTTGTATCTCCAAAGCCGTGAGCATATCGGGCCCATTGGGATATTGTAGCAAAGTTGCTCCCACAATATCGGACATTTCTTTAAATCTCTCAATCATATAGAACGTCGAATTCCATCTGGTGGGAACCTCCTGTATCAATTTTAATACTGTACCCTCCTTTTTACCTTTAGAAATGTGAGCCTTTCGCAAATCGTCGGCTGCTGAAACCGACTGTTAAACGAAAGTAAAGATACCTTTAACTTTAGCAATAAGCTCAGGTAGGTTATCAGTCACGGCAATAGCACGGGTAGGAACCAAGTTTATGGTATGGGCGAAACACGGAAGGTGTTTTTGTCTGCCGAAGGTCTCGTTTACCGCTTTAACAATGTTGGCACCATTGTCAGTAACCACCGCTTCTACCTTATCAATGTCTATATCCCAAGCGCAACAAGCGTCTATCAGGTTCGTGCTGAGGTATGAGTAGTTATGTCTTTCAGAGAGCTCGTAAACTCCAAGCGTTGCTGAAACCATCTTCATGTCCTTTATGTAGTGGCCGGTAATTCCTAAAAAGCTACGGGTATTCATGGTTTCCGTCCACACATCGGTGGTCAGAGTGATATAAGGTACAGAACTAAGTTCACATTTCACGACTCCAGCAAGTAAGTCAAACTTTGAATCCACTAGGCGGGTGATGGAACAACGGCTTGGGACTCTGTACAGTGGAACTGTCGATTTCATCATCTGGATTAAACCTGGGTTTTCAACGGTTGAAAGTGGCATATTATCTTTGCACAACATGTACAAAAGTGCGTTTGTAATTGTTCCATGTTTTTCACCTTTACTTGCGTACAGTCACGCTGTCGGTGGTGTCGCGAACCGCATTTGAAGCATGCTTTCCTTGGTTGAGGGCAATCTGGTGCTTTGTGTCCCTAGCCATTGCAATTAAAGCACTTGACTTCCCTTGGTTGGTTGTTACTTGGTTGCTGACGTTGGTTTTCCGCGTTTCGTTATCCATCTTCTTGTTCATGTGCACGGGTACCTTGGGATCTTGACTGGGGTGGGCTTTGGTTCAGTACCCTTAGCCTGGTAATTGGACGGTTTGGAGGATTTATCTGTTAAGCGAGCACTTCTTTGCCTTCCAACCTCTTCATATTTTCGTAAGCTGTCTAGTAGCTCGTCCTCGTTCGAGTGCATTTGTGACAAAATGTTGTTACCCAGTGCCTGAGACCAAAGTCCTACCACAATTTGTGTCTTGATATCTTTGTAACTGGTATACAGGAAATTGTCAGTCAATCCAATAATAATTATCTAATAAAAAAAGAAATATAAACAGAATCCTGTAAATATTTACAGAAAAACTAATTAAAGATATAGCCCTACTGAATTTAAATGAATTGAAATAATATTGGAAGAAATGGAAATAAAAATAAAAATGTTGACAATGGTAAAGTAACTTGAAACATGTGTATGAGGTCGATGAGGAGGTTTCATTCATCATCGTCAGATATGTACTTCTCCAAAACCTCATCATCTCCCTCTTACACATACTTTTTTTATGCCCGTAAAGGTAGAAACCATAAATATTAAAAAATATTCCATGTTAGTTTCACTGTCGGGGGGTACCTGCCGGTTTGCAAGCAGTCCCTGGATGGCTTGTTGGGCCCCACGCATCGCCTCCAGGACCTCGCTACTTGCGGGGTTAGATTCAAGATTGTTTACTGTTGTGGCGAGGATTACTGTTGGTGCTGTTGTTGGTTGGGAGCTGGAGGGACGGGGAGGATGAAGCAGTAGGACGATTTGAGGGTTTGAATGAGGAATTAATGGAAATTGATGGTTTTAGTGGAGTGCTACTTTTGAGTGTTAAAGATAGGTTGGAGGCAGCACTGTGGAATGTGGATGAGCTTTGGCGAGACGGAGTAGGGGAAGGGGTCAAGCGTGGTGAAGGGGAAGAAATCGGTGACAACAAGTATGATCTAGGGGGGACTGTAAAGTGGAAGGGGCATCTAACGAGTTGTCATGGGAGAAGGAAGACAAAAAAGAAGATTTTGGACTGAGTTATTGAGTGTAGAAGATGCAGAAGAGGATGAAAAATGGGATCCAGAAGTAACGAAAGATGAATTGGTGATGGGGTGACGGGATGTGGATGGTGAAGCAATGTCATTGTTCCACAAACTGCTGTTGTACGACAGTTGTGAAGAGCGATCAACCTTGATTTTTTTTATTATTGTGTTGCTGGAGCTTCTGAAACAAAAGGAAGGCGTAAGTAAAAAAATTATGTTGAATACCTGCTCAGGGCCTACTAGAGGTCTGCAAGGGCTGGATATGGAGATACATGTCAGGGGTAGGGCTGGGGCTAGGCTGGGTCAGTCTCAATTGGACCTTCTTTTTGCATTAGTAATTAGGGCCAGATATTTTGGCCATTGCGCACCTCTGGGGCCTACACAAACTAAGCCCAATGGGTTGCTAGTATGGAAGGTTTACGATCATATCTTTGATTTATGTAGTAGCCTATGTTGAAGAGTACGTATCTAGGCCTAATAAATAAGTTGTGCCTATCCTTGTCGAGGAACTGCATGGTTCCAAACAGGTCCCATCTAGGAATGGGCACTGCCGCGCTGCCGCTATTTGAGCCATCTGC
This sequence comes from Isoperla grammatica, assembly GCA_945910005.1. Classification (NCBI taxonomy): domain Eukaryota; kingdom Metazoa; phylum Arthropoda; class Insecta; order Plecoptera; family Perlodidae; genus Isoperla; species Isoperla grammatica. The sequence goes on along the minus strand of OX246737.1, from coordinate 93,708,507 downwards.
CATTACTTTTCGTAGGCGCATGTACTTTCGTTTGAGTCGTGCCCATGTCGCCTTAGAGTCCTCCACTAAACAAAGTAGTTTTGTTGTTCAAAAGGTCTACGTTGGCACAGTTCAATGAAAATAATCAATATAAATAAGGAATATTTCCCCAGAATAGACGGCTTATATAAGCTTTCGGTTTGGGCAATAGGTGGTCATACTTTTACAGTTAAAATAAATTTAAAAAACTAAATAAAATAATTCTGTACCAAGATTGTAGGTTGATGTATATCCGACCTATGTGCAACTGCTGGCAGCACTGCCAAATATTACCCTCGGGAGGCCTAAGTTAGACTAGGTCCTAGGCCTACGCCTAGGCCTATGCACAAGCCCATTAAACTCGCGAGAGAGAATTTTGAACCTTGAACAATAATATATACTATAGAATATGCCTTTTCACATATTTCTTTACAATAGTGATCGTAAACTAATCAATAAACATATTAAAAAGTTTCCCTTAAAAATAATTGCTGATCTGACAAGTGGATAGGCCGTGTCCTCTAGGTCCTACCCATGCCTTACAAGACTAAGATTGGAATTCATAGTCGGCCCCTACACCTAGGGGCGCCCATTGTTACCAAGGTAACAGTTGTTTGCATGTTATTTCCCATAAACAAATCAAATCCAAAGCAACAATGGGTGCCCCTAGGTGTAGGGGCCGACTATGAATTCCAACCTAAGAGATGATCGCGAGAGATAATTTTAAACAATATACAGAATACGGATTTTTCACATATTTATTTACCATTATCAAACTAGTCAATAAACATATTAAAAAGTAACCTAAAAATGCTGATCTGAAACTAACCTCTGATGGACAGGGCTTGAGACGACGCCTCCCAGCAGTTTTATACGTATACAACGTCTTTATGATTAGGGTTTGCCTTATCATAAAGAGCTGTATACTTTTGAATCATACAGATGAACACTTCGTTAGTACAATTATCGCCGTAATCTTTATCAGCTCCAAAATGATGCACTGGTAGCTCGGCCATATTTTCATCCAAAAGCGCGGGTAAAATCAGGATATCAGCTGATTTGCCGCTTAAATTGTTGTTTTGACTACATGAAAGTAGTCCGTACTATCTTAAGCAGGCATCCTAGTATTGGTTCGTCACAAGTGACGTATCAACACCTGATTGGTCCGTCACATGGTTTAAGGTTTACTTATAAGAGAGTTGAACAAATTTCAACTCCCTTGTGACTATGACTATTGCAATTGCGATGACGAGTTTGTGTGAACCATTATACGTTATCCGTATCTTCCAACTCAGCTTATAACTAAACCATAATCCTTGCGACTTTGTGTGAACCCGCCATTAAATACTTTTGGGACTCGGGACCTACCGGAAATGGTACGTACGCATTTTTTAAATCAATAACTGAAAATACCTTACCTCCCGCTAAAGACGCAAACACATCCTCTAACTTGGGTAAAGGATAGAAATCCGTCCTTATTGCAGGATTCAATGTGACTTTAAAATCAATACAAATTCGAAACTTACCATTTGCTTTGGGTACACCAACAATTGAAAATGCCCAATCCGAGTGTCAAACTGGGACTAGGGTTCCTGACTAAACCATCACATCCAATTATTGTTTTACTTCGCTTCGCTTTCGACCGCTATCGCGAGATATACAAATTTAAAAAAAGCAGAACGAGTGCCATAAGAGTAGAATGGAGACGCTTGCTTCGCTTGCTTAAAAAATCAGCACTAGCCTGCCAAGCTTAGTGCAGTAGTTATTATCACCAAAATGTTTTATCTACACATGAAAATTTTACTGTTTTATCATCATCTTCCTGCCAATGGACTGCTACCTTATCGTGATGGGCAGGTTTGTGTGCTTTGATGATCCCCAGGGCTATGCCGGCGGAAGCGTATGCTTCTGGTAGGGCCACTCTTGCCGGACTGGTCGAGGAGGAGAAGTCAGACGAAGTGCAGTCCACACCCCAATCCCCTTTCCTCCCCTTTCTCCTTTCCTCTCGCGCCCTTCTACTTGCCCCTTTCCTCTAAAGAGCCCCCAATTTCATCTTTATTATCACCCACTCATCGTCTTGATTAGCCAAGTTGCAAAAATATGAGACGTTCAGCCCAAATATCAATCAATCAATCAATATTATCATCTTCCATTTATTGTGAAAATTGTCGATATATAGTAGCTACAATCCATGATTATAGCTGTTTACCGTGTATGATGTTTTTCGTTTGATTTTATGTATTTTGTATTATGTAATTGAGCAATCTTATTGCTCAGTTAATTACCTTTTCGTTTTCCTCCGATTATTTTTGAGCGACTGCGTTTTGGGTGTCCTTTTGCAGGGTGTCCAGAAGGAAGACTTAGTTTTGATGTTCTGCACAGATCTATGTTTGTCAAATCCGTTAATGTTCTAAACATTTTTGTACCTGAAAAGCCATTTAATTTTACAGATTTAAAGATATGATTAAAACATAATAGTTGGCTATTTGTATATGCTTAGTAAGTATAGTAGTAGTATAGTATAGTAGTAGTTAGTATGGGGACCGTATGACAGCTAAAGTGCGCTGCAAGTTCAATTATATCTTGTCATCTTTTCTCTGTGAGAAATACTTTATAGTATTTGTGGTGATAACACAATAATAAAATGATGAAATGATAATTGAAGAAATGCCGCGATCATTTTTGCACTCATTGCTGCATTCATACGCACAGCACTTCTTCACATTTAGGAACTTTAATCCAGAAAATACGCATGATACACGCAAGCAATAACCTCGTAGGGCTTAAGACAGCAGTGTAAGCGATAATTTTGGTAGGCTAGTATGCCTATTGGTAGAAAAACCACTATGCCATCTATACCTGGCTGTAGTATACAGGGGTACCAAACACCTTGAGGTGTTTTTTATGGAACTTTCTCTGATGTTGTGAAAACACTATTTTTAATAAAATGTTGTTTAAAGAGTTGACTGGACCTTTAAGGTGGGTGTTGTAAAGTCTATGAAATTAATGTACGTATTCATGTTATGACGGCAGGTAATGAATTATAACTAAGCCCACCGTTAATTGCATTCATTTTTGGTTTCGAGGGGCCTGGATCTGTTGTTTTATCTTGTTTGGTGGGATCAATACATTCGATGTTGACCTGATCAGGATTGCCAACAGAAGTGATGTCGTCCTCTTTGTGCCCATCACCAGAAGCGATGTCTTCTTTGTGCCCATCACCAGAAGTGATGTCCTCTTTGTTCCCACCACCAGAAGTGATGTCCTCTTTGTGCCCATCACTAGAAGCGATGTCCTTTTGGTGCCCATCACCAGAAGCGATGTCCTCTTTGTGCCCATCACTATAAGCGATGTCCTCTTTGTGCCCATCACCAGGAGCGATGTCCTCTTTGTGCCCATCACCAGAAGCGATGTCCTCTTAGTGCCCATCACCAGAAGCGATGTCCTCTTTGTGCCCATCACCAGAAGCGATGTCCTCTTTGTGCCCATCACCAGAAGCGATGTCCTCTTAGTGCCCATCACCAGAAGCGATGTCCTCTTTGTGCCCATCACCAGAAGCGATGTCCTCTTTGTGCCCATCACCAGAAGCGATGTCCTCTTTGTGCCAATCACCAGAAGTGATGTCGTCCTCTTTGTGCCAATCACCAGAAGCGATGTCTTCTTTGTGCCCATCACCAGAAGCGATGTCCTTTTTGTGCCAATCACCAGAAGCGATGTCCTCTTTGTGCCAATCACCAGAAGTGATGTCGTCCTCTTTGTGCCCATCACCAGAAGTGATGTCGTCCTCTTTGTGCCCATCACCAGAAGCGATGTCCTCTTTGTGCCCATCACCAGAAGCGATGTCTTCTTTGTGCCCATCACCAGAAGCAATGTCCTCTTAGTGCCCATCACCAGAAGCAATGTCCTCTTTGTGCCCATCACCAGAAGCGATGTCGTCCTCTTTGTGCCAATCACCAGAAGTGATGTTTTTTTTTTTTTTCCCCGTCTGGGCCCGGGGAAGAGAAGGCCCAGAGTGACTCTGCTAGTCGTAAGAGGCGACGGAAGGAGACCCCCCCTCCCCCCCCCCCCCCCCCACTGTCCCACTGAATATGTCTCCTCCCACTTGGCCCTGCCCTCCCTTGCTGGACTCCCGTATGACGACTCACGCTACGTACAATGGATCTGATTCGGATGTGGTGTGGAATCACCTTCCTTTTGTTTACAACAATGGAAGTTGTAACGCTCTGAGATGACGAGACGTTTCGGGGCGAAATGTTGCTTCAGAACTGCAGTAATGTCCGTAAAACTTCCTTCGGACGGCTTCCAATAGGCATTCACACATTTTTCAGGGTTGCGTATGTAGTTGCGCCACACAATGTTATAATCATCGGCACTTTGACCTTTTCGGCAACTATATCATTCAGTCCGAAGAATTGTTCTCAACGATCTAAATACGACAGGATATCCTCCTTTTCTAACGAATAAGCTTTATGAATCCGATAATCCGTGACTTTTTATCGCTGGTGACCTCAGACTCGACTTACTATTTGAGATAGAGATGAGTCAAAATACTATACTATGTGGGACATGTTACGGAGGTGGAATGTTCCCGACTAATGGGAAGCCTTGCTGAGCAGACGACTTGTTGACTTCAGACGACTGATTATAATTTGACATAACTATTTCTGTAGTGTATAGGCTTGATATTGCACACGATTAAAATAATTAATAACATATCAGTTTTCTAGTCGTCAATATGTGGTATTCCCTGACTAGGATACGGTACACGTCAAGGATAATCAGCCAATTCAGTGTATACGTCTATTGACCCTACCTCGACAGCTCCAGCCGAACGACTAAGAGCGGCGTTCAGACAGCCCCAGTAGGTGTAGGCGGGGGAAGGCCTGGTCATATGACGACACGACAAGCTTCTGCAGGGTTAGGCCTATAGTGTTATCTTATTGCAATGTTGCTATTGAGCCTAGGGCTTAGGCATAGACTTTTACGTGTGAACCAAACCGTAGCCCCCGGGGAAGTCTATAGTTGCTTTTCTTACCTGGTATTATATAATCACAAGTTATTTTAATGATACAAGAAGTTTGCATTTATTAATTTTGCCTCCAAAAATATGATAAGTTTATAAACAGCACTAAGAGATGATGATTGATTAATGGGGCCTTACGTCTCATATTTTTGCAACAATGGCTAATCGAGACGATGAGCGGGGTGATAATGAACATGAGAAAGATGATGATGAAAAAAAGAATAAAGCCACATCCGAGAGCGGGGTGATAATGTACATGAGAAAGATGATGATGAAAAAAAGAATAAAGCCACATCCGATTCAGATCCATAGTACAATGCGTGGGTCGTCATACGGGAGTCCAGCAAGGGTGGGCAGGGCCATGTGTTAGGGACAGTAGGAATCTCGTGAATCCATTCATGCGCGTCACTAATTAGATGACAAGGGTGGGCAGGGCCATGTGTTAGGGACAGTAGGAATCTCGTGAATCCATTCATGCGCGTCACTAATTAGATGACTAATTAGCATTTGGCTAGTGTCTCCCACCTATGAAACGACCAGAGGCTCGAGCAGAAGCTTGTTGTTTTGCAGCGCGTCCCAACGAGCCTGACCAATTTGCAGCAGGTGGTTCTTAAAGCCAGTGATGCCCTCTCTCTCGGCCCGAGTGCGGCCCCCTTCTTGCAGACTCTCTCGTCGGGAGGAGGTTGTGTTGGCCCGTGTGCGGATTGGACACACGCGCCTGACTCACGCCTACCTTTTCGACAGGGAAAAGATTGCCCCAAGGTGTGATACATGTGATGAAATCTTAACCGTTAAACATTTCATGATGGATTGCCCTAAGTACGATGCCCTACGACACCAACTACGCCTAGGTGACTCCTATGAAGCCCTATTGTCGTATGATAACTGTGGCAGACTCCTCAAATACCTGCAACAAAGTAATCTGATTTCACACCTGTAGTGTCTTTGGAACAAAGCATGTTGACGTGTTGTATGTACAAATCTAGAAGGCTTGTTAATACTACTTTTATGTCGACCCTGGCTATGTTATTCTGACTATGATTTTGCTTATTCTTATGTCGTCCTTGGCAATGCTTGCAATGGTACTGACTCTCTCGGTTCTGCTATATCGTTCTTGGCACTGTTTAACTGATCTCGATTCATCTGCTTTATCTATGTCGACCTTGGCAATGATTTCAATGGACATGATTTGTTTTACGTATAGACTTCATTAAAATTATCTTGGTGGCGCGAATGATCTTCGTTGTCGAAGCGCCCTTAAACACTACCAATAATAATAATAATCGAGCAGAAGCGCAACAAGCACCCTTCGGCCGCCTGAGGGGGAATTATGTGGGAAGTTCCCGCTGAGGGCAAAGAATCAAACAACCCAGGTAGACGGCAACCGGCCCGTCCAGCCACCGCCCACCCAAGAAGCCCTAATGTTACTCTGTCACCCTAAGCGTGCGGCCACAGTCCGCAGTTCGATTAACCTTGAACCCAATCAACGCAATGCCACTCCAACATCAGCCCAGGGTGACCTGGTCGTCATACAGTTAAAGCCAGCCCAGTTTAGCCACGAGCCATTCAAAGCCATCGTAGTGAGGTGCCACATTACCCTCTTTGAGACCCCCATTCGAGAGAGCCCCAAGTCAGACTTGCGACACCACACTCCTTTCCAGCTGATCGTGACTTGACAGCTAACGACTTTCTCAACGGGAACCCCGCGACGTGCCGATACAGCAGCCAAAAGCTTCTTGTTGCCCTGGTACTTGTCATACTTTTGAAAGGGCAACCGATCCAATCCACCCGAACTGGATACAACCTGCGCGTCACGATCACCGCTATACGCCTTCACGGTGTGCAACGATATCGGGTTTCTTATCCAGGAGCCGACCGCCAAGATTGTACAAGTACTCTTTTTCTACCTCCCACCCCTTCCGCGTGAGTTCAGCGGCGACTTCGTCCCTGACGGCGTCGTGTCTCAACGTACGTCCCCCGTGTGTTTGAAGGCAGCACTGAACAACGTGATAGGCCGTCTCGGCACTAGCAGGTTTGCGTGCTTTGTTGATCCCGAGAGCTATGCCGGCGGAAGCGTATGCTTCTGGTAGGGCCACCCAAGCCGGACTGGTCGAGGAGGAGAAGTCAGACGAAGTGCAGTCCACACCCCAATCCCCTTTCCCCCCACTGTCCCATTGAATATTTCTCCTCCCACTTGGCCCTGCCCTCCCTTGCTGGACTCCCGTATGACGACTCACGCCACGTACAATGGCTCTGATTCGGATGTGGCTTTATTCTTCATTATCACCTTTCTCATCTTCATTATCACCCGCTCATCGTCTCGCTTAGCCATCGTTGCATAAATATGAGACGTTAAGCCCCATTTATCTATCTATCTATCTATCGGCACTAGCACCGCAACCGGTAGCACGGCACGAGAACTCGACCACATCACGCCGTCCACGGGAGAGACGGACACGTGTGGGCAGACATCATGACCGAACTTGATGGTAATGGACGTAATCCTTTCCGGGGATTCCGCCCGAGTGCGTCAGTACCCAATCTGTACTTAAAGTCGAGGCCGCCGACTATCGACCGCACTCCACAGTAAGTTCGTCATTCAGTAACCCAACGCTGACGCCTTGTCCTCAGAGCCCGCGAATCTGCGCAACACCTGCCGACACTGTCACACCCTTTTCAGGATGACATCAGTACCGGAGGCTGCCACTGCCGCGGCAGAGGAACTTTCAGTCAATCGGACTAGTCTCTTGAATCGCATCTGCGGGATCTTAAGAGCAAGAGGAGTACAACCTAAACCCCCAGACCCGACTGCCGCATGGAAATAGCCCTTAGGTGTGTCCTTCGGCAGATGCAGCCAGGACCGGCACGCAGCCCGAATCCACCGATCTTACTTGCGCAGTACTTGATTTGTGAACCTGCCCAGCACGAGTTCATGGTGAAAACGTGGCAAAAGGTAGGTCAGCAAAACCCTGAGCCTCTGCTCTCCCGCCGTTTACCCGAGCTTGCTTGAATTTCTTCACTTTGACATTCAACAGTGAAGACACTGTTGTTATAATAATGTGGCGTGTTCTTCTGCTCGACCCTATTAACAATAATTCCGCCCCCCCCTCCCCCCTCCCCCACAACGCTTTATACATTCACTGTTAATTTTGACGTAATTATTTGTATTTGAGTATGTAAATGTGCTCACTTACGAATTTAGTGCGAAGCCTGTCCTCGACACTCGGCCGCAATTCTTTTGAAGTTAGGTGTGTAAGACGTAAGAGCAATCTTCATACACTGTTGGAGATGTTCGTGTGTCAACCTGTTCCTGTTCCTGGTCTTGATTCCAGACATGATTGAGAACGGTGCCTCACACACATACGTTGAACCAAATAACGTGAGGATATGTATTGCCAACACTTTAAATGCTGGATACATTTCTTGTTGCACAACGTTTATCTAAAAGTCCTCAGTGCCCCTTGACGTCAATTCCGCGCGTATAACTTCATCACATTGCAAATCTATTAGCTCCATTTGAAATGTATCGAAATCTTGGGCTAGTTGTGGCAAGCAAGTGCTAGCTCGCGTTTTACATTACGATTACTGAATCTTCTGGTGTATTCGGTAATAACTGCTCCTCAAACTATTTCTCGAACAAGGCTGCCGTCATATCCTCGTGATAATCGACGCTACACGCGGCTTTTTGTTATCTGACAAGAGTGAACACCCTGGCACCCGACCGTCCTCGTTGCCGGCGTGGCCATGATGCAAGTAGTGTAAACAGAGGATGATCGACTTTCTAAACATCGTGACAATATCAAACATAACCTAACAACTTTAACCGACAGCATATTGTATATTACAGTTTGTTCAAATCAACTTGAAAGTTAACGTAACCAAAGAAGAAATTAATGCGTTTATTCATGATTGATTATACCGTGGATTATACTGTCTACGCGACTCGATGCTGTGAGCTGTACAGAGGTGAATTGTAGGTTATGTTTACATCGGGTTCCCAAGTGTTGCTTTTTTGTCCAATACGTCAAGAATGCGTTTAGCGTACAGCGCTCTGCGAGTGAAGGTTGAAAACTACGTGATAACTATATAAAAATTAAATGAATGTGAACGTAAGTGGGTAACCACAGTAAAATCAACCCGTGTTCAACTGCAGTAATAGAAACGAGGTCTAAGTGAATTGCACCAGTTCAAGGTCCACTGGATTGCCACTAGCGGCAGGCGCACACTGTGCTCGCGACGAGACCTCGCCAGAGGATTTAGCGGACCTTGGCACCATTTGTCTAGAAATTATTTCATTTGATATTTTCATCTTACCAATTTGCAACTGTTTTGTCAGTTCTTTGTTGCTTTCCACAAGCTCCTGCAGCACCGTCTTGTCCACCAGCACATATTGTGAACTGCTCGTGCTGGGCATATTCATCTCTGTAGTACTAGTATCGGTACTGCTAAAAAGCAGTTTTGAGCAGGCTGACGACTTTTTATTGGTTTGTCCCAAGTTGGTCTTTTTCTAAAGAAAAAAATATAAGAGCAAGATTAAGGTTAAGCCTATACATTAGGCCTACTGTAATACCACACATTTGGTCAAACTTAGGAGGATTTAAACTAAAAGGTATCTATTTAGTATTTATTGTATTCATTTTACATATCTGGTTTGTTTGACTACCAATAAACAAATGTAGGCGTAAAAACCAATAACATTATTAATTTATTATTATTATTATTATGTATTACACAGAACTTAAATTAAAGTAGATACCCCAAAGTAGATGACTCAACTTAAGAGTTGTTACGATTAGCCATCGTTGCATAAATATGAGACGTTAAGCCCCATTAATCAATCAATCATTAAGAGTTGTTACTATTTAGCTGATTGGCTTCTTATTTATTTAACTTTAATTCTTTATCACCTATTTTTTTTTAAATATTACACTAGGGCATATTAGTATGGTCTAAAATTGAAAATAGGCTTTAGAACTTTTAAAATAAATTTAATTATCCACTTGTGAGTTGTGCCTCTTAAAAATCAGGAACAGTGTAGGTCATAGATATGACAAAATCAGTTTTAGACCAACCTGGATATTTGTATTCTCTTCAGACTCCCCCTCATCAAGGTCCTCTGAAGCATTCAGAAGGCGTCTCCACTTCGACTTTTTGGGATCGCTCTTACTAAGTCGGCTGACCGCTATGTCCGACAGCTTTGAATCTAATTTGGCCGCTGATTCTGTAAGAAAATGATACGGTTCCAGATGTCCTAGGCCTGCTTTTAAGAAATAAATTTGAACAACGTTTAGTTCTATATCATCGATGGGCAACCTTAATTTCTATTGTATTGAAAGAAAAGCATTGCAAGATTTACATATATTTTTAAAGACTGAACCCCATACCCGAACCCAACTCTAATTAATTTTCGAAACCCCAATTCTATGCTTTTATTTTTACTGATAGCCGAACAAGAAATCAATAACATTCATTTTTTGGTTTAATTTAAGGTTTCATATTGATGTAAAATTACAACATTGACATAAAAGTTTAAAACCGATGTCACATCGAAATATCAAACGTAACCATTGATGTCGAAGAACTGATTCAAGTTCTATAGGCCTAGGCCTACCGGTAAATTAAATTTTCAAGTTAACTTTTAAATCGATATCGCCTGTTTTTTTTGTAATGTCAATGGCCTTGTGTCGTTGCCGAATGATAAGTAGGCCGCCTGGCGGCCAGGACGAGGCATAATAATATTCAAATTTCAAGTCAAAACTAGTGAGACTAACCGGCAAAAAAATTAGTTAGCCTAAAATATTGACCTTTTTTTGAGAGGCACAAATACCGAATATATTCAAATTGCTATATTTTTTACATAGGCGCTAATATATTTTGCTCATAATTCCTATTATATAACGAGTTAAAAAATAACTTTGCATCGACGGATTAATCGATAGGCACCCTTTGTAAAAATTCCTACCTAATGTCATCTATAGTAAAAAGCCTACCTGATAATTCAATTATTTTTCCGTCATAGACGGTCCAGCCAGCTTGTGGCTTCTTTCCTTCTCGCCACTCCACTATATAAGACTCATTGTAGTCAACATCATTGGCGTCGAAGTTCCTTATCCAATCCGTGCTTAGTACGGTAAGCTTTCCAATATCACCGCCAGAAAGCCACTCGCAGAGTGCGAACTTTTTTGCGAGTGGCTTTCTGGCGGGTGGCGGTGCCGGCGGAAGCGAATGCTTCTGGTAGGGCCACCCAAGCCGGACTGGTCGAGGAGGAGAAGTCAGACGAAGTGCAGTCCACACCCCAATCCCCTTTCCCCCCCACTGTCCCATTGAATATTTCTCCTCCCACTTGGCCCTGCCCTCCCTTGCTGGACTCCCGTATGACGACTCACGCGACGTACAATGGATCTGATTCGGATGTGGCTTTATTCTTCATTATCAACTTTCTCATCTTCATTATCACCCGCTCATAGTCTCGATTAGCCATCGTTGCATAAATATGAGACGTTAAGCCCCATTAATCAATCAATCAAACTGAACTGAGCTATTGGTTAGCTTAGCTTAGGTTAGGTTAGGAAAGAGCGATTTCCTACCATATTATTTGCCTCCATAACAGAATTTGAGTTGTCTAGGCCTAGAGCTGGGTCCTAGTCTCCTAGGGTAGGCCTAGGGCAAAAGATGTCCACATTAGGCAGCACACCATCCCCTTGGTCTCTACTACCTAGTGACTCAATAGATCTATAGTCTATCCTACAATGCTCTAGTGCACAATGTGCAACACACTCCAATTCAGCTGCTTATTGTTTCAGATCCTTGTCAACGCAATATGAAGGCAATCATAGTGTGCATATACCACAGTGTTTTGATCATAATACAAATAACTCTTTACCTTCCAATGACACACAAGAGGATTGCAGCGATAATATGTCATCTGATGACCACATTTCTTTGCAACTCTCCTCAGATGAAAGGGAAGATTGCAGTTACGGAGAAATACATGCACCTATGACGGTGTCTTCTGAGGTAAATATTAGTTTAATTTTGTAAAAACGAAGTTGGATGAGGTAGGCTATATTGAAAATTTTGGAAAATCCACATATCAGTACATTCTTAAAAAGTACAGTTCTGACAAGACTGTATGCTAGGCTAGGCTAGAATGTGAATGTGAACCACAAACCGCTCTCAATCCCGCTCAACAATCACATATATTTATTTCAAAGTTGTCTGAACTTAGAATACATAGGTTAGGTTTAGTGTAGGTATACTTGTATACTTTCTTATAATAACGTCCCGGTTATTTATTTGTCTAAGTTTATCTATATCATGTTTCTCTAAGCGACCTATCTATTTCCTCAGATGAACTGTCATGACTAGAACGTGTTTCCTCTGTTGATACAATGTCCTCATTATTCACACTTTCTTTCGATAATGTATTCGTTTATGTTACATCAGTCAACATAATTACGCCACTCCCAACATGAAGTCTATTTAAAATTTGCTTTTACCCACACACAAATCTCTTGAAGATTTTATGGGGTTCTTATTATATTCCTTTTATTATTTTCTTATCATATATTATATTTTGTATTGTATATTGAAAATGTAGCCTACCTACCTAAAACAGTAAGAATAACATTAATCCAAATCTGAAATCTGAATCCCTGCCCAGGGACTGCCACCTTATCGTGGTGGGCAGGTTTGCGTGCTTTGTTGATCCCGAGAGCTATGCCGGCGGAAGCGTATGCTTCTGGTAGGGCCACCCAAGCCGGACTGGTCGAGGAAGAGAAGTCAGACGAAGTGCAGTCCACACCCCAATCCCCTTTCCCCCCCACTGTCCCATTGAATATTTCTCCTCCCACTTGGCCCTGCCCTCCCTTGCTGGACTCCCGTATGACGACTCACGCGACGTACAATGGATCTGATTCGGATGTGGCTGTATTCTTCATTATCATCTTTCTCATCTTTCTCATCTTCATTATCACCCGCTCATCGTCTCGATTAGCCATCGTTGCATAAAAATAAGACGTAAAGCCTCATTAATCAATCATGAAATCTAAATCAAACCCATAGGCCTACTGAGCTGTCTCGTTAGGACGTTGCAACTACTTAAGAGGAAACTTTTCAAAATGTATTGAGGAAACTTACCATAAACCTGAACTGAGCCCCTGCCCAGGGACTGCCACCTTATCGTGGTGGGCAGGTTTGCGTGCTTTGTTGATCCCGAGAGCTATGCCGGCGGAAGCGTATGCTTCTGGTAGGGCCACCCAAGCCGGACTGGTCGAGGAGGAGAAGTAAGACAAAGTGCAGTCCACACCCCCAATCCCCTGTCCCCCCCACTGTCCCATTGAATATTTCTCCTCCCACTTGGCCCTGCCCTCCCTTGCTGGACTCCCGTATGACGACTCACGCGACGTACAATGGATCTGATTCGGACGTGGCTTTATTCTTCATTATCATCTTTCTCATCTTCATTATCACCCGCTCATCGTCTCGGTTAGCCATCGTTGCATAAATATGAGACGTTAAGCCCCATTAATCAATCAATCAAACTGAACTGAGCTATTGGTTATTCCCCACAGGTTCTTGCATCGAACGAAAACTCATATTCTGAACAGGAAGAAAAAGTGGGAAAATGTGTCGATCTGCCAGTTTTGCTCCCTGAGAGGCAACACAATCATGAGATTCAAGATGGGGATGAACTTGTTTCCTCTCAAGAGACATCCATATCAGATGTTATAAATGCAGATTCAATAGAATACATCTCTAACACTGATACAGATGAGGCTGGTGAGAACATACCTCTCCGTGGTGCAGAGGGTGATATACTTCTAGCACTAGAATGTCTTAGCAAATGGACATTGCTTTTAGCCATTAAAATGAAGAACAAATTGTCTGATGTAGGTACTGTAGACATTATGCGATTAGTTAATTTACTGTCGGCAGGTGATAATGATGTTCTCCCCAATACTTTATATTTGTTCAAGAAAACAATCCAAAATGCTTCCCCTATGGAGATTCATCATATATGTCCCAAGTGTGTACCCCAAGAGTACATTGGTATAGTGAAGGAAGATAGTTTTGAATGCAGTAGTTGCCTTTCCACGTTTAACACAAAACTAAATATAAAGCAGGGTAACAGCTTTCTTTACTTACCACTTTCAATCCAGTTCAAAGATTTTTTAGCAAACAACAATGTATTTACGGAAGAAGATTATCAAACATTCAAAGAACCATATTATGTGACCCACTTTAAGGTGAAGGTATCTAGGTAACTTAACATTTTTAAATTAAGTTGTTTTGATGAAGGTTGATATACATTGATATTATATCTGCAAAAAGTGGTTTTAAAAAAATTTCACATTTATTTTTTACGTGTACCGATAGCTTTAAAAGTCTTAACGTTCATGTAATTCAACCTCTAGACCATATTTGTCAAGTACACGAAAATGTAGTATGCTATAGGTTGCTATCTTAGGAATGATGGAATACAATTTTGAAACACAATTATGTGACCAGTTTTTTTAATGAATTTTTTCGTGTCCCGGTGAAAAGGCACTTGAGTATATGCTGTTTTTACTATTCCATAACTTAATTATGAAAAGAGTCACTTTCAAGAAATAAAGTGCATATCATGCGCTCGACCCTTATCTTCCCAAAATGCTTGCAGTCTCAAGCCTACGAAAAAACTTTTCGAGTGTTGGTGATTGACGTACACGGATGTAAAGCGCACCAGTTTGCTCGTGTCGCAGTCCAGCCGTAACTACTTTACGGGTCTAGACAGGTAATTTGCGCAAAGAATTGTCTCCTTGTGTCCTAGCACCGCTCAACAGTAGTTGAGAACGCAAATGTACAGATTTAATCCAAGTATTGGGGGGAATTATGACACCCAGTAAGCGGAGCGGCGCCTTGCCAGGCGTGACCTTGCTTTGAGCAGAGGCAGCGCTCGACTGAAATCAGAACGAAGCGCGCGGAGGTCGGTCGGAGTTGCGGAAGTGGGGGGGAGGAGGGGTACACTTCAGACGTCACACATACACACTTACAAGTAATTCCTAGCAAAAGTGTTTTTTCAGGGGGGTAGATTCACCATTGGCAATCTTTACAAAAAAAAAAATTTCTAACCAACTCCATGGGCAACAGTTCTCAATATCATTCAGTTGTGATGGGGTTCCTGTGTTCAAGGCGTCAGGTTATTCAATTTGGCCTGTACTTTGTACACTTAACGAAATCCCCAAAGAGAAACGCAAACATTGTGTATTTATGGCTAGCCTTTGGTTTGGGAAAAGTAAACCTGATATGAATACGTACTTAATGCCATTTGTCTTGGAATCCAAAAAACTGTTAAATGAAGGTTTCAGATACACATACAAGGATGCTGAACATGTTTGCAGGTGTCACGTATCAGTTGGCGTGTGTGACACAGTAGCAAGACCACTCCTACAAAATATTGTTCAGTTCAATGGTGAATATGGCTGTAGTTTTTGTATGCATCCAGGACAAGTTGTTAATAAAGGTCGAGGTCATACAAGGGTATATCCAAAAACTGACAATGCTCACAAACGACGAAACCATATTGAAACAAAACATGCCATGAATGAAGCCGAAGAAAATAACAAAACAATATTTGGAGTTAAAGGTCGCTCGATTGTCTTGTTGATTCCTGGTTTTGATATAATTGAAGGTTTTATTCCTGATTATATGCACTGTGTTTTCCTTGGTGTTTATACGCCAATTTATGAGCTTGTGGCTGGATTCCAAAAACCATGAAAGTGATTTGTACATTGGTCTTGCATTTGATAATATTAATAAGCGTCTAACTAGGATCAAGGCCCCGTGTGGTATTTATAGAACACCCAGGTCAGTTGTTGAAAGGAAGTACTGGAAAGCGCACGAACCATTTGTTATTTCTGTACAGTTTGCCTGTAATGAAAGGCATACTTCCGAACCGCTTCTTAAATCACTGGGGGTTGCTTGTCCATGGTGTTTACTTGGCAACTAAAGAAACATTGTTAAAAAGTGAAATAGTTCAAGCTGAATACCATTTGCAACAATTTGTTAATCAAGTTCCTGTCTTGTATGGTGTAGAACATGTTTCGTTTAACAGGGAAGGATACACCTACGTCAAAAACCGCAACAAATTTTCAGTTTTAATTTATATCACAAGAATGGGCTTCGAAATCAAAAATCTAAATCAACAGCGCACTGTGGTTTAGTAAGCCCTACACATTGAATGCGCTAAGTCGTGACTTATATTATAATCAGTATGTTTTTTTATAAATAATTAATTTTATTACTAATTATCGAATTATAATCAAAATACTACGCTAATGGTTATACTATTTTATTCAATCTGTAGGGCTTACCAAAGCAAAGTTCGCTGCTGATTTAGATTTTCGCTTTCTTGTTGCAATCTTGAGATATTATTTAATAATTAACATTTTCTGCGGTTTTTAACGTAGAGACTACCCTTTGCCCTTAACGTTCATCTCCTGACTCATTTGCCTCAAAGTGTTTTCAACTGGGGACCACTATGGTCTCACTCTGCTTTTTTGTATGAGAACTACAATGCAGATCTACTGGAATTCATTCGCAGTTCAAATGGAGTTCCTCATCAAGTATGTGAAAGATTCGTGTTTAAATCGGCATTGCCAAGGATTTAAAAAATGTTTTAAAAACGTAGCCGCCTTAGAAAGCTATCTCAATAAGCGTTAACCAGGGACCAAGCCCACAACCCAATTCATCCTCTCCCTTGCGAAAGTGGTTCTTACCATGAACAAATTCCGCTTCCTTGACTGCCACTACAACCAGGTCAAGGGTACTGCAATGGGCAGCATACGAACCTGTTCATGGGATCTTCTGGACTAAGGCTAACCAACCCCTGAAGCCGCTATGCTGGTGGCGCTTCATTGATATCTTTCTCGTCTGGCCACATGGAGCTGATACGCTTGATGTTGGGCTGCAGTCCCTAAACAGTAGCTAAGTGATCAGTTGGTGAGACTTATAGCCCGTCATTCAAACAACATCCCAAGGTGTAAGACCTGTACCATGCACCCACCCGCTAAGACCTTCACAGCACATCTCACCAATAAAACCTATCCCATCCACAACAACTGCAGCACCAGCAACCTTGTCTACCAGCTGAAATGCGCACGTTGCTCAGTGGAATACACACGGCTGACCACAGACACACTCTGAACAAGAACGAATGGGCATAGCAGGACATGTGAGAATAACACTTGGAGAGACCAGTGGCACTGCATCCCACAGACATGGCATAGGCAGGACATGTGAGAATAACACTTGGAGAGACCAGTGGCACTGCATCCCACAGACATGGCATAGGCAGGACATGTGAGAATAACACTCTGAGAGACCAGTGGCACTGCATCCCACGGACATGGCATTGGCAGGACATGTGAGAATAATTGGTTGGTTACTTGTCCAGGCTGGTTAGGCCGTTGACTTTTGATTGTTGGACCACACTGTTGATTGGTTCATCGACAGGCTTGTTGGTTGGTTACTTGTCCAGGCTGGTTAGGCCGTGGACTTTTGATTGTTGGACCACACTGTTGATTGGTTCATCGACAGGCTTGTTGGTTGGTTACTTGTCCAGGCTGATTAGGCCGTGGACTTTTGATTGTTGGACCACACTGTTGATTGGTTCATCGACAGGCTTGTTGGTTGGTTACTTGTCCAGGCTGGTTAGGCCGTGGACTTTTGATTGTTGGACCACACTGTTGATTGGTTCATCGACAGGCTTGTTGGTTGGTTACTTGTCCAGGCTGGTTAGGCCGTGGACTTTTGATTGGCTGGACCACACTGTTGATTGGTTCATCGACAGGCTTGTTGGTTGGTTACTTGTCCAGGCTGGTTAGGCCGTGGACTTTTGATTGGCTGGACCACACTGTTGATTGGTTCATCGACAGGATTGTTGGTTGGTTACTTGTCCAGGCTGGTTAGGCCGTGGACTTTTGGTTGTTGGACCACACTGTTGATTCGTTCATCGACAGGCTTGTTGGTTGGTTACTTGTCCAGGCTGGTTAGGCCGTGGACTTTTGATTGGCTGGACCACACTGTTGATTGGTTCATCGACAGGCTTGTTGGTTGGTTACTTGTCCAGGCTGGTTAGGCCGTGGACTTTTGGTTGTTGGACCACACTGTTGATTCGTTCATCGACAGGCTTGTTGGTTGGTTACTTGTCCAGGCTGGTTAGGCCGTGGACTTTTGATTGGCTGGACCACACTGTTGATTGGTTCATCGACAGGCTTGTCAAGAGGACGAGGATCTTTGCACTGTGATGCGTTCCCATTGGCGGCTTCCTTTGGAAAAGATATAATACTTAGAATATGACATATCCATGAAAGCATGATAGGGGTCATCTCCGACAACCACAATCCATATAAATGTATTTAGTTGGTGGTGGTGAGGCAATTGTAAGGACAATGATAGCAGAGCACCTATGACTCGGTGCCTTAGATGAGAGAGAGTACACGTTTGGTAGCCGACTTTGCCTTGGTTGCCTCTTGGTTCACGCCGCCGGCGGCGGACGACGGGTTGCCGCCCTCGGGTTGTGGTGCAACATCCACTTCTTCCTCCTCCTCTTCAAACATGTTATCCAATATTGACACAAATAACCATTCAAGTCGTTTAGCCATTGGAAGCCATGACTTGAGCCCATCATAAGTCCCTCGTTCAATGTAATTGTAAATATTGTGAGTCATGCAAGTGAAGTCCGTTAGGACCTCTTGACAACGATTGTAGTAGTTTCGTTCCAACCGTTTCACGATTGTTCTAAGATCCATTGGGGATTCAATTACTTTGTAGTAATCCTGAAAGAAGAAGACAAATCATAAAGTTCATGGGTAAATCATCATAAATCCTTAGTAAATCGATGTACAGTATAGTGTATGCAAATGCAAGATAGAGACGAGCCCATCACTTGGGTATGACCACATTTGCTACATCTCCCAAAAGTCTAGGACAAGTGGTGTATTGACCAGAACGTGGCATTGCTACTCACAGGCAAATTGAGCTTCTGAGCATCGACTGGTTGACGGAAGGGCCGGGCATCCTCTTGCTCCCAGATAATGTTAATGAATTTCTCTCGCAAGTGCATAAGATGGTTTGTTATTCTTCCAGGTACGTCAGGCCGGGGACGTGTCCTTGGCTGCACAAAAAACTTGATCCATTCCAGAGGGGACTCTTCGCCGTTTCTTGGATTTGCGGCTTCCCTTGGCTGCACAAAAGACTTGCTCAATTCCAGAGGAGACTCTTCGTCGTTTCTTGGATTTGCGGCTTCCTTTGGAAAAGATATAAAAACTTAAAATATGACATATCCATGAAAGCATGATAGGGGTCATCTCCAACAACCACACCTGCCCAGGGACTGCCACCTTATCGTGGTGGGCAGGTTTGCGTGCTTTGTTGATCCCGAGAGCTATGCCGGCGGAAGCGTATGCTTCTGGTAGGACCACCCAAGCCGGGCTGGTCGAGGAGAAGTCAGACGAAGTGCAGTCCACACCCCAATCCCCTTTCCCCCCACTGTCCCATTGAATATTTCTCCTCCCACTTGGCCCTGCCCTCCCTTGCTGGACTCCCGTATGACGACTCACGCGACGTACAATGGATCTGATTCGGATGTGGCTTTATTCTTTATTATCATCTTTCTCATCTTCATTATCACCCGCTCATCGTCTCGATTAGCCGTCGTTGCATAAATATGCCCCATTAATCAATCAATCCAACAACCACAATCCATATAAATGTATTTTGTTGGTGGTTGTGAGGCAATTGTAAGGACAATGATAGCAGAGCACCTATGACTCGGTGCCTTAGATGAGAGTATACCGTTGTAACATATATGGAAGGCGGATAGGGTTGGATCTAGGAAGCTTGGTAAAAAGAAGAAGTGGTTGTAGAAAAGAAAGATTGTTGGGTATTGTTGAGAGATGTTACTATGGTTGAGAAAAATAACAAGATAAAAAAACTTAGTGTTGTTTAAAAAGGTGTCAGTGGAGGACTGGTTTTTGTGTGTGTGACGCCCACGACAGCTGCTTCGGGACGTTCGAAACAGGCCTGTTTCGAAGTGCGACGGTTGTTCGTGAGGTAAACATCAAGCCATCAAACGAGTAAGTAATGTAATATCGACTGAGCTAGTTATATAAAATAATAATTTGTCTACTTGAGATACCGGGCTAGACAGTATTTGACAATTTGGCGCTCCAACGTGTAGGGCTCGGTCTACTACAACGACCGAGATGGTAGATGTCTGTCCATAGGCTTAGATCAATATTAGGCTAGAGAAGTTTGTCTAGGGAAAGTGTTACCAAATTTTAGTTAAATCGGCAGATCAGATTCGAGATTGTCCATAGGTTGATACGTATGATTGTGTGAATGTATGAATAGACTAGTGGAGGTTCAAGAAAATTTGGAGTAGCAAAGAGTGGTTAAAGTATGGAGAGGGAGCTTGATGATATTGAAGGAAGTGAATATGAGGGGTTAAGAGTGGAGAGGGAGCTTGACGATATTGAAGGGAGCTTGATGATGGATGGACCAGATGAGGATGGAGATATCAAGAGCATGATAAGGAATTTAATGAGGATGCAAGTAGGTGTGACAGCCAAGATCACGGAGATGAAGAAAGGGCAAGATGAACAAGCTAGGGCTTTGGAAGAAATGAAGAAAGGGCAGGATGAGCAAGCTAGGGCTTTGGAAGAAATGCAGAGGGATATGGTTAAACAAGTGGACTTAGAGAAGATGAGGAAAGAAATGACCACGGAGATGAGTATGATAAAGTATAGTTTGGGAAAACAGGTAGATAAACAAGTTAAAGAAGTTAAGAAGGAGCTAGAGGTCCGTATGGACAAGGAAATTAAAGGAGTGATTAGTCGAATTGATGAAAACGGACAACAATATACTGAAAAGATTGAAGAGTTATCTGAGGTGGTTACTAGGCTAGAACACGATGGATCCACACAAGTAGAAAGTGGAATCAAACTTTTTAGTTTGATCAATGGACTTCAAGATCAGGTGACGGAAGTCAGAGGAGTCATGAGTAAATCGAACCTAGCTGGTTCCTTTTCAGGCCATGAAGTCGTATGGGAGCGTGAAAGGTACGTGAGTGATAAATTAGCGAGTGAGCAGGTTCAATTTAACAATTCGACGAATGGCTTACATCCGGTAGAGTTCATGACGATTTTGGAAAGCAGGTTTGATATGTACGAGGTACCGAAAGAGTCCAGATTAAGTCTCGCTGTACAGAGTTGTGTAGGTTCAGTCAAGGAATGGCTGAGGGAAAATGATTTCAGAACGTATGAGCAATTCAGACACGACTTCTTAGGAAAATATTGGAACCAGTTTGAGCAAAACAGGTTAATGAAACAGATTTACAATGGGTTGTATTCTCCTTCCGGTTTCTCGTCGATGTCGGGATACTTCAAACGTCTTATGCGACAAGCCAAATACCTTGCATGTCCGATACCGGAACCTGTGTTGGTGAGGCAGTTAATAAGCCATTTCAGGGAAGAGGTCAAAGTTGTACTCCTACAGGCTGAGGGAACGGCAGGTCAGATCTTGAACATATTAACAAATCTAGAAGGGGAAAACATATCATTTATGGCAAGTCAACGTGATGGCAACTACGGCAACAGGGATAATAACTATGGGAACTGGCGTAACCACAACAATAGTTACAACAATACAAGAGAACGAAATACCGTTAAACGCGATGGGCCATCAACCAGTAGTGGACAAAACTCTTCCGGAAGTTTAAACAAGTAGGGGCTGAGGAAGTTAGCGGGAATCAGCAGCCTTTATTACAAGAACCCGCGAAACAAGTTAATACGGTGTTTCAGAAACCGAGTGAATTTCTAATTGAAGATGACGAGGAAACTATTAATTGTGAAAAAGAAGTACCGATGTGCCCTGTTTTACAAGTTATTTTAGAAGGTGTTAAAGTGGATGCCCTGTTAGATTCAGGAGGGGAGGTGTCATGTATGTCGGAAGAATTCTACGAGGAATTGGTTAGTAAGGGAGTGCATATTGTTTCTTTGCCCGTGGTTGGAATAAACGTGATAGGAGCAACAAGTAAGAGAAGTAAGCGTGTGACAAAACAGGTTTTGGTGGATGTAAACATTGGATCAATTGAGACAAAAGTGATGTGTTTAGTCGTGGCGAACCTTGTAAGGGAAGTAATATTGGGTATTGATTGGCTAACTGAGAACTCGGTGAGTGTGGATTTCAAGTACAAGAGGGTTCAAGTAAAGGGACAATGTATCGATCCACAATTAATAACTATGCACAGAAATAACATTACTGAAGACAGAAACCTAAGCACTGTTTGTCAATTAAATCCGTCAGACCAAATTGGAATTACTATTAATGAACCAACTTATGAATCTATTAATGTTGAGATAGGACAGGCTAAGTTACAAGGTATAATTGAAAATTTGAATTTGGAATCCTATCAAAAAATTGAATTACATGATGTATTGTTCAAGTATCAAGAATTGTTTAAAGACACTCCGGGAAGGATTAAGGGATTTGAATGCGAACTTAAATTAAAAAATGATGAAGGTTATTTTGAAAGGAATTATCCGATACCATATGCTCATAAGGAGGCAGTTAACAAACAAATTGAGAGTATGCTTGAATGTCGGGTAATAGAAAGATCTACCAGTCCTTACATTAATCCGATGGTTGTGGTGATGAAAAAAGGGGGGGCAGTACGATTGTGTTTAGATGCGAGACATTTAAATAAGCGATTAATTCCCGAGTACGAAAGCCCTTGTCCGCCACAAGAATTGCTACAGAGTTTCGGAGAATTTAAATGGTTAACCAACTTGGATATGGTTGCATCGTATTGGCAAGTACCATTGGCCAAGAAAAGTAGGCCATTTACTGCGTTTAAGCACAATCAGAATGTTTACTGTTTTACTGTTCTAGCGTTGTCGTAAAATTGTCATAATAGGGTTGTCATAATGTTGTCGAGAAGTTGATGATACCAGTGGTATAAATAATTTAAAAAAAAAAAAGATTTTTTTTTATTCACTGAGTGGTGGTTTTTTTTTTGTCAAAAGGAATGTGGTGGGTCACATTGCCTGTGATACATTATCTGCAATATGCAGAAGAAAAAAAAAAAGAATTTTTTAAATTCACTGGGTGGATTTTTTTTGTCTAAAGGATTGTTGCATAATATAGTAAGTCAGACATTGTTGGGAATTACAGAGTGGCATTGTTGAGGTATTGTCAAACTTTGACCATAGTTGGAGTGTTGATGAGGTAGTCAGTATGAATGGAGGATATATTCGTTTAGGGGATGGTCATTTGGGGTATAATTATTTCTATATTTATCGTTAAAAGGACAAATATAAGAAATAGGGGGGTAATTGTAACATATATGGAAGGCGGATAGGGTTGGATCTAGGAAGCTTGGTAAAAAGAAGAAGTGGTTGTAGAAAAGAAAGATTGTTGGGTATTGTTGAGAGATGTTACTATGGTTGAGAAAAATAACAAGATAAAAAAACTTAGTGTTGTTTAAAAAGGTGTCAGTGGAGGACTGGTTTTTGTGTGTGTGACGCCCACGACAGCTGCTTCGGGACGTTCGAAACAGGCCTGTTTCGAAGTGCGACGGTTGTTCGTGAGGTAAACATCAAGCCATCAAACGAGTAAGTAATGTAATATCGACTGAGCTAGTTATATAAAATAATAATTTGTCTACTTGAGATACCGGGCTAGACAGTATTTGACACCGTTATATAAAAAAAACTAACAAATTGGGTAGAGTGATCCAAGGCCAAAAAGGGATAATTATCAACACTTTTCCTTTTAAAAGTTGGTTTTAGCATCATACATATTACATAGTATCAAGGGTTTTTTTGTTTTCCCCGATATATTTTTGACTGATCTTACCTAATCAACATGAGTTATTTCAAAAAAATATTCGTTTTGGGTAAAATATGATATATACACTGAAACTTTCTTAAAACAAAATCTCCGGGGCCAGATTATTATTTTGTTAGATGAGCGAAGCAAATCTCTCCACTCAACTCGATCAGCACGTGTGTGTGTGTGTGTGTGTGTGTGTGTGTGTGTGTGTGTGTGTGTGTGTGTGTGTGTGTGTGTGTGTGTGTGTGTGTGTGTGTGTGTGTGTGTGTGTGTGTGTGTGTGTGTGTGTGTGTGTGTGTGTGTGTGTGTGTGTGTGTGTGTGTGTGTGTGTGTGTGTGTGTGTGTGTGTGTGTGTGTGTGTGTGTGTGTGTGTGTGTGTGTGTGTGTGTGTGTGTGTGTGTGTGTGTGTGTGTGTGTGTGTGTGTGTGTGTGTGTGTGTGTGTGTGTGTGTGTGTGTGTGTGTGTGTGTGTGTGTGTGTGTGTGTGTGTGTGTGTGTGTGTGTGTGTGTGTGTGTGTGTGTGTGTGTGTGTGTGTGTGTGTGTGTGTGTGTGTGTGTGTGTGTGTGTGTGTGTGTGTGTGTGTGTGTGTGTGTGTGTGTGTGTGTGTGTGTGTGTGTGTGTGTGTGTGTGTGTGTGTGTGTGTGTGTGTGTGTGTGTGTGTGTGTGTGTGTGTGTGTGTGTGTGTGTGTGTGTGTGTGTGTGTGTGTGTGTGTGTGTGTGTGTGTGTGTGTGTGTGTGTGTGTGTGTGTGTGTGTGTGTGTGTGTGTGTGTGTGTGTGTGTGTGTTATTATTATTATTATTTTATTGAATGTATCACAATCATACAATCTCGGTCAAAACCGGCGTTAACATGTTATACGGACGTAATGTCAAGTATTTCCATGTGTCTACCTTATTTAACTTCACTAATCACATGTCACTAGTTTAAACAGTCATCAATCTCGGTCAAAGCAAGTGTTTACATGTTATACGGACAATACAGATGTAATGTCAAGTATTTCCATGAGGTACCTTGTTCAACTTCAGTCGTTACTGTCTTATTAGTACTTGTTCATAGTATACACTGATTATTATTATTATTATTATTATGATTATTATTATTATTATTAAGTATTTTTCAAAAACGTTGGGAAGTATAGTTATGACAGAAAAATGCAAGCAATACGCATTCTTCTTTTAAATTGTTGTTGATTTCTGTTTTTAAGTAAATATAATGCACAATTCTTCTATTAAACAAAGCGTTAACTTGAAATCTTTTGGTCAGCATGTTCGCGGCCGTGGACACACCCGTTATCAACGCGTCAGAGAGAGAGAGCGTTTTCCTAGTATTATATATTATTATTATTATTATTATTATTATTATTATTATTACTATTATTATTATTATTATTATTATTATTATTATCATTATTTTTATTATTATTATTATTATTATTATATTATTATACTGTCTTTATTTATGTTTATGTGTTCATGTATGCCTATATGGCGGATTAGCCTATTCACACTCATTCTTGTTTTTTCACCTTCTAAAACTTTTCTTGTTTTTTTTTAGATATTATTATTATTATTATTATTATTATTATTATTATTATTATAAATGGACCGATAGGGGAGAGAAAACGTTGTTCCAAAAGGATATATTTTTCTCAAAACTGAAACAAAGGAACTAAATACTGACGGAAAACAATTTTGAGGACGTTAATAATGTATGGCAGAGAAAACAAAAAATAACTAGGAAGAGCCTAATGGGCTTCTTCCTTCCGTCGAAAATACTTACAAAATTATTAATATTAGGGTTCGGGTGAGCAAACCCTACCGGTCAGTAACTGAAAATATATATGAGCTTCACTGGGATAGTGCTTGGCTAAAGAGGAGCTCTCCATCAAGGATGGAACAGAACGCCTCTCTCTCGCACCACTTTGCCCTAAAGCTGTCAATCGTCCCGCGCGCGAGATGCCAAGCATACTCCTTGAGGAGGCGGGACTTCAGACGGGCCGTTAGGACAACCTCGTAGGGAGCAGGCACCCTACCATCCTTGAAATAGCATACTAGGAGCCTGTAGACTGTGCTCTTGGCCAACACGAGAACATAGTTGGCCAGATCTATCTGTGTGGCATTGGAGGCCTTGTCGGGCCAGAACCCGACATAGAGATCTCTCAGAGACAGTCTAGGGCGTCCCAGTATGCCCCTGATCAAGGAGTCAGCCAACTGCCACATGGCTGTGGCCTGCCGACATAAGACCAGCATATGCCAGGCTGTCCCCTCGACCTGGCACCATGGGCACAGGCGGGAGGCGGTCAGTCCTGCGTGGTACAAGAATATGGGATCGGCTAGACGGTTCTTGTTGAATCGCCAAACCACCTCGGAATCTAAGCCTAACGAAGGTGGCCGAGCTAAGCCTTTCCACTTGACCCGATCATTTGACCATTGGCCTTCTGCCGAACCGTCTATACTGAGCCCCTTGACCATGATGTCGAGCAGAATCGACCGCCTGTTGGTCTCGGGAAGAAGGGGCACCCACTTGCCGGAAAGCGGGCGGCGGTAGAAAAGCGCCGGTGGCCAGGGTTCGGGACCCGGAATCTGCAATACCCCACGGAACCAGAGGCTACAAAAGGCCCGGATCCTGTTTCCGTTGATTGTCAGAGCCCCCCGAGTGCGACCGAGTAGCCCATCAAAACCCTCCAGTTGGTCGACCCCCAGCCACTCGTCCCCAACAAGGAGGTCTCCCAACGTTGTGTGTGTGTGTGTGTGTGTGTGTGTGTGTGTGTGTGTGTGTGTGTGTGTGTGTGTGTGTGTGTGTGTGTGTGTGTGTGTGTGTGTGTGTGTGTGTGTGTGTGTGTGTGTGTGTGTGTGTGTGTGTGTGTGTGTGTGTGTGTGTGTGTGTGTGTGTGTGTGTGTGTGTGTGTGTGTGTGTGTGTGTGTGTGTGTGTGTGTGTGTGTGTGTGTGTGTGTGTGTGTGTGTGTGTGTGTGTGTGTGTGTGTGTGTGTGTGTGTGTGTGTGTGTGTGTGTGTGTGTGTGTGTGTGTGTGTGTGTGTGTGTGTGTGTGTGTGTGTGTGTGTGTGTGTGTGTGTGTGTGTGTGTGTGTGTGTGTGTGTGTGTGTGTGTGTGTGTGTGTGTGTGTGTGTGTGTGTGTCTGTGTGTGTGTGTGTGTGTGTTATTATTAGTATTATTATTATTATTATTATTATTATTATTATTATTATTATTATTATTATTATTATATAAAACCGATAGGGGAGAGAAAACTATGTCCAGAAGGATATGTTAACTCAAAAACATGAAACAAGTCTCTTCAATCTGACGGAATCAATAGGGGATAGTTACAAGGAATGGAACAGAAATCCAACTTAAAATTGCACTTTAGGATGCAGGCTGAGGGCCTGCTTCCTTCCCGTCGATATTGGAGGAAAGAATGAAAACAAAGTTTGGGTTTGGAAAAACAAACCCTACCGGTCGAAGACTAAAGACATTTGGCTTTACTGTGTAAGCGCTTGACTAAAAAGAATCTCGCCATTTTCAATGGAGCAGAGCGCCCCCCTATCGCACCACTTTGCCATGGTCACTTGGTTGTTTAGCTTCTGCAACTTTAGATTTAGGTTTAGGCACTCCTTGAATATAACGCCACATATTACAAAACCACGATTTTAGGAAGATAACCAAGTGACACTGATAGTTAATGATATTAGTAAACGAAATACGTAATAAACTAGCTACAAGGCACTGTAGGCCTAGGCTTCACGCTCACGGCACAGAACGAACAGCTGGTGCTAGTGCGTGCATCAGTCGTCAGTGAACTGCGCAGTGCTAGTTCCAGGGTTGTAACACAGTATAAGGCCTTATACTGTGGTTGTAATTTATAAAAGTACCAATTTTCAATAATAAGTAGCGCACAAGTACTGGAAACTGTGATCGGCGCGAAATATTATGATTTTTTGAACGGCAATTGTAAGCTCTGGAAAACGTACTCGCCCGTCGGGCTAGTGAAATAAGATTTTTACTAGCCCGAGCAAAGTTTAACTAGCCTCGGGCGAGCGGGCGAGCGTTAATTTCGACCCCTGGGAGAGGCCATTGCTTGTGTAAAGGAATATATAATGTAGGGCCTAATGCTTATGTCCTGATAGTTCACAAAGAGAATGCTTAAAGGTGGGCTGTCACGAAAAATAAAATGTGCTCATTCACTCAAAAAGTCGAACGCCGAAAACGCGAAGTCTCTACGATTTCGCATCAAGTAGTTATACCGATATTACGCCTAGCAGACGATTTTGTGACGTCAGCGCTACGTATCGTGGGCCAGCCGCGCCCGGCTCGCTGCCTTGATTTGTGTGCGGTGTGAGGCGGTGAGCTACGCACCTGTCTCTCTCAACATGCGTGTTGCTTTCGTACATTGTCAACCTTCCGCAATAGTTTATCAAGTGTTTTATGACGACCACATGTGGTAATAATAAGTGATTTCAAACGCATTGGAACAATATTGTAGCTGTGAATGTGTGATACGAACGTTCATCAGTATCTATTTCCAAAGTTTATTTTATCGTGTTTTGTCTCTGCAGTGACTGTTTTTTGTATGATCGTCATATTTTAAATTTTATCATGCCGTCCTGTTCGGTCTATAAGTGTTCTCATAGTCCTGGGCAAGTAATTGACGGAAAACGCATCAGTTTCCACAAGTTTCCAAACAGGAATCGATCTCCAGTCCGTCACAAAGCATGGGTGAATAAAATCAGTCAGGTTGGTTTTGTGCCCAGTGCGACTTCGGTGGTATGTTCAAATAACTTTACTCTTGCCGATTTCCACACATCTGCACAGCTAAAGGTAGATTTTGGTCTGTTTGCAAGTAGGTGTAACCCTGTGCTAATCAAAAGTGCAATACTGTCAAAAAACATGAAAGGTTTTCAGGTATCTGTTGTGTCATCGTCTTCCTCAGCATCCGAGCCGCAATCGAAAAGGCGTCGAAACACGTCGGTATACATTAGAAAGAAGACAGTAGCCGAAGCCATGGAAAATGCCGGCGGTAATACTTTGACGGATGTAGAACCAGAAGTAGTCATTAGTGAACCGGACATCACTACATATTATACCGACATTGCACATGATCGCGGGACGACTCGAGACATTGGAATCCAGTGCAATCTTATCGGCGACAATCTAGCTGACAATATGACAAGTGCTTGTGATGTAGACCCAGATGAGCGATTGGATTCCTCTTATGAGCCAACAATAGAGGAACACACCGACGAGGACGATGACCACAGAGAAATCAGCGATGACGATAGCGATGATGAAGGCAGCGAATGCAACGCCGACAACAATATACCTAAAGCTGATACATACGATTCGTTCATTGTTTTATGGGATTGTTTAAAACTGCTATTTGTTTATTGTATGGAATGTGGTCACAAAGTCACCGACCTACAACAATCGAATAAGGGTGCAGCAATAATTGTTTCAACGATATGCAATATAGGTCACAGACTGATTTGGAGATCGCAAGCATCCAACAATCGGTTCGGTGTTGGCACCGTGAAGTTTGCAACATCACTATATTGCACGGGCACGAGCTTCATAAAGTTTCATTCTTTTGCAGAAGCAATAAATATGTTATTTTTTTCTGAGGCCACGAACTACAGGATCGTGCGTCGATTCATTGCTCCGTGCATAAAACACACGTGGACGGAGCACAGAATGAATAACGCTAGAGAAGTGACAGTTCGAGAAGGCGGAGCCTGGTTGTCAGGCGACGGGCAATACGACTCGCCTGGGTTCTGTGCCAAATATTGCACGTATACTATTATTGATATAAAGACTGATAAGATAATAGATTTTATTGTTCTGCAGAAGGGTCTCGTAGCGGGAGAGTTAGAAAAGCCGGCTTGCGACCAACTTTTAACGCGCCTTATTGAAAATTATGGTATAAATATTGATTTGTTCCTCACTGATCGTCACCGGGGGATCAGAAAAATGATAAGAGAAAAGTACGATGGCATCTTACACGAGTTCGATGTATGGCATGTGAGTAAGAGCCTGGCCAAGGCTATTAAAGCTGTCGAGAAGAAAGCACCAAGTTTAGAAGGCTGGAAATCAAGTATAATCAACCATCTGTGGTGGTCATCGATGACCTGCAATAACGATGACGATGTTTTGATCGAAAAATTCAAATCTGTTCTCTCACACGTTACCAACACACATTCATGGAAAGGCAACGATCACTTCCACTTGTGTGACCATGATGATCTTGACGAGGAAGGGGAGAGGGACGTCAACTGGATAGATGAGAATCCTCACGATTTTAGAGTCTTATCGAACATAATTTTGGACAAAACATTCCTTCAGGATTTACGGCATACAAAGCACTATTGCCACACAGGGAGCCTAGAGTCATATCATAATGTGCGGTTAAAATACTTGCCGAAAAGATCAGCCTTCTCATACGATGGTATGGTACTCCGCAGCATGTTGGCGATCATCGATCATAATGAAAACGTCGGGAGGGGTGTCCATCGCACTGAAACGCGATTTTCTAAGTCCACAAAGAAGTATGTAGAGCGGGTAATCCGTGAAGACAAGTGTTTCAATTGGCGCAAGATCTTGATTGACAAGGTATTGGCGTTCGTCAGAGGTGACTTAGATGTGTCCATTGATGATGATCCTTATCTTGTGGATGTGCCGAAGAACATTGCTCCAATTGCCCGGCCATCCTTGGAAAAAATGCAACAGTCCCGATTCTCAAGATTTCGCCAGTACTAAAGACAGCATCGTGCGCGTAATTACACTCTCGGTGCAACAGAAACTTTCAGCGTCGGTCGTCATAAAAACACACTCACCGCAATCACACCAATCTATTGAGCCAGCCCGGCCTACGAAGTCGCGATTTAATGGCTTATTTCGTCTTGGCGGTTTCTCAGCTTGCTTCGACTTTCGAGGTTCAAACTTGTAGGGTTGTAATTGCGACATTATGCCTTAGGATGTATCAATGCAAATATTACGATCAATCACGAAATCCCAGTCAGTATCTCGTGACACAGACCGCGAGTCGACTGCGGCTGGCTACACGTGTTTATACCTGTCAAGCAAGGGTTCGGCGCGCGCTACCAAGAGCCGACCGTAGCGATGACGTTTTCCCCCCTTCCCTTCTAAAAGTAAACAAGCTGTAACTTCCGAACCGATAGCCCGATTCAATTCTAGTTTTCGACGCTCTATTCATTCATACGAGGACTCAAAGTTTATTAAATAATATGAGTATGGTCAAAAATCATTTTCAACCGTGACAGCCCCTGCTAGTTCTACAAGTAAAAGTACATTCCTACTTTTAGATATGGTCTTCATTAGGCCTACTTGGTTGAGAATGAGATTCTTGTTCGTTGGATTGATTTGCATCATTGGGCAGATGTTGTTGCGGAAAGTGGGTAGGATAATGATTGTAGAAGGGCATAGGTCCGGGGGGTGGGGGGGCATATGCCACTGGCCCATGAGGTGCAAAACCTTGCATGCATTGAAAAAACTGATTCATCGTGGCAGTCATCAGCTTGGCATTATTTTCCAGTAGAAGTTTTTGTTGATTTGACTCCCACTCTCGTTGTTTCTCAAACTCGGATTTCCAAAATGCCTCGCGTCCGGCCGAGTGACTCTTCAGCATGTTTTCTGTGGATGTTACGAATGTGTTCACCTTGGCATTTCCTTGGTTTTTCTTGGTATACACCCTCGGGCTGGGGGTGGACCTTGCACTTGAGGTGGATGAAGAGGATTCATCCACTTCCTGTAGGGATGACA
The DNA here is from genome assembly GCA_945910005.1 of Isoperla grammatica. Classification (NCBI taxonomy): domain Eukaryota; kingdom Metazoa; phylum Arthropoda; class Insecta; order Plecoptera; family Perlodidae; genus Isoperla; species Isoperla grammatica. Next base: position 93,676,819 of record OX246737.1, on the reverse strand, counting down.
CTACAACATTTTCCAAGAGGACCAAATCGCCACCTTCAGTCACAACATATTCTTCATCTGTGAAGCCACCTAGAACCAAACATTAGTTATTATATAATTATATGCCTGTTTAAATTGAAACGTTAGCATTTAATGTTCATCATTTGTTGAGTAACAAACGTGACTAGAAAATTTACAAGTAAAACCTTATATAACAAATGTATACATTGTTACCTATATGTTGGCGACACGTCCATTCTTTCGGATTCGAGATCCACATTAAGATTAATGTCGTCACCTTAAGACGGCACCAACACGTACAAACGTAGGGAATTGCACGGCATTGAAGAGTACACTCGCTGGCTAGAGCTGGATCGAGTAGGTTCTCCAGACGAGTGTGTCTTCAACTGTGTACATCCACTATGCGGTATTTAATAATAACCGATGGATGTGTCGACAATCAATACATTATTTTGTCAACTATTTCAAATTGTGTTCAATAAATGTATATACACAAATACATACGACACAAATATTATCATTGTAAACCCACATCACATTCCATGTAATTTTCGTAATCTTTTTTTTTCTAATAATAGTACATACAAATGTATACAATTTAGCACGTCATTGTTGTACATTACTGCCGAAGATCCACATTTTCCGATATCACGAGTTGATTGCAAATTGATTACAAACGTTAATCTTGCTAGTGATGTAAATTAATACGTCATTAAGGAGGGACAACACTGAAATTCTGAATAAAATCTCGTATTTTGCATTTTTTTGGGGGGGGGGTGAAATAAATATTATGTTGTGTTTTAAACCTAAGATTTAATACACAATACTTACATTTCATTATTGATATCTGTTTTTGAAGTTTGTTTGAACTCGATTACTATGATCATTTGGCGTCGGGGAGGGGTTATGTTCCCGGGGGGGGGGGGGGGGGGGGGAGGGGGTAAGGGTTGTCGTTAGGATCGCAAATGTCGGCGAAAAGTAATGATGAAAGTACAAAAAGAATTGGTGATAATAATGGGTGACAACATAATTCCACCAGTTGATAAGCATAGGAAAGACATTTCACAACTTACTAACTTTGACAGTCATTTCTGGGATAACTTTTATTTTACAATTTTCAGAAGGTGGGACATTTATTGTCTACAATATTTGAGCAATCAAAGTGAAACTTTCTGTGAATATTCTTTAATAATGAAGGAAGGTCCCATCGGATGGAATAATTATTACCTTTGGTAGAATAAAAATAAAAAATCTTAACCTTTAATGTGCAAGGGAAATCAAAGTATCTAAATAATTGTCATGAGTAAAAAGTAATTTGTTCCCGTATTTTAAATCTGAAAAAATAATCCATCCGGGTGTACCTCAAATGCAGTGGCGTAGCTACGTCTTTACGGGCCCGGGTGCAAACTGGACACGACGGCCCCCCCCCCCAACCATTTTTTGTTTATACACACAAAACACATACACAAGATTACTACCGCTTCACCGCTTATTTTATCTTGCGGGAATGGGCCGCGTGGTTTGCACGGTCCTAAAGAGATAATGAATCGTTTATCTTGAGACGTTAATTTATTAAAGTTGGCGTTGTCGGTAGAGTAGCTAGTATTGGTGTGCTCAGGGATATCAGTAGGTTCCTGTACCGGTAAATCATCATTGTGTAACTCTTCAACTAAAAGTTGCTGTTGCTTTTGATTATAACTTCAGGATCGGCCATAGCTATTGAGTCCGTTGTATCTTTACTTACGGTTTGGTCCGGTTGCACTGCCTGATGGACGACTGTACCTACTTGAAAGAATGTGTCAAGTTTTGGTAGCTGTTTGATTCGTTTAACACTTTCTTTCTTTTCTCCCTTTTCATGGCGCCACTTTCATGTTTATACACGTTCATTCTGTATATAGGCCTAATATTAGGCCTACTATATTTCAATAACTCAAACCACACGACACAATCATACACAATAACCCAACAAATATTAGTTTTTAAAATTAGTAGAACTAACCGCAGTAAAAGCACTAAGAGAAACGGGGTCACTCAAGAGTTCACTTCACACACGCGCCAACACCCAATGAGGGAGCAACGAATACTGAATTGATGACCAGCCCTCTCCTATAAGAGAAACCTTCAGTCCAAATAACTTTTCCTGACTATGGCATCTCTGTCTGTTTGTCACTTATTTATTCAATTCCAAGAAAAGCTAATAATTGGATAACTATTTATAGTAAAAAATAGCCAAATTCGTTTGCAGGTTCAGTCAAGCAACGATTACTCTTCGAGTCGTTTCTGAGGAATTGAATAGGGGGATCCTGGATTTTGTTTCCCTATTGATACAAGCTTCACATTTTTCCTTTTAGCTGAAACTCTTTTCGCCTGTCAGTTCTTGCATGTTGAACTGTCAAGTCTAATACCAATTTTTTCTTGCCCGATCAGAGCGAAATAATTGTTAATTAGTACTTAGTAGCCTCAATTATTTTGCAACGATAGAAAATTGTCATCAGGTTAAAACCATACATCGATTAATGGGACAAACATGGAGTTGGAGAGAGGGCCTGGGCCCAAGTGCAACTGCACCCTCTGCCACCCGATAGCTACGCCACTGCTCAAACGGTTATTAAGCTTCCCAAAAAAAAAATATATATATATCAATGGTGTTTGGTGCTCATGTGAAAATGTCCCAGCAAATTCATTGTTGAATCAACAATACGAAATTATTAACAGTGCCATTTTTAATTTTTTTGTTAGTGCTATTTATATCTCAGCCATTGACTTATGTCCAAACATCAACACATCTTATTCTGATGGAAACTTTAGAAGTTAGAAATTTCAGTGTTGTCCCTCCTTAACATGCAGTCGAATCGAATCAAACATTATTTACACACGGAAACTTGATCAATGTTGCCTGGTTGGGCGCTTTTTACGGCCGGTTCCCTAACAAATTTATAAATACTATTTTATTTAACCAAACAAAAATGTTATTGTAATGGGGACAGGATGATATGGCAAATAACTTGATAACACATATTTACAACCTGCAACCACATTTTATTTTTGGTAGCTTCTGAAATTTGGTGTCGGGGGCCGCGGCAAATTAGATAAGTTTGGTGTAGCACCATTGAAGTTGTAATTGACCACATGCACGTGGCCGTGGTGGTGGTGGTTTCCGTTGGCGCGACCACGCCAGGCCCCGCGCTGCTGCCGCTTCCAACGGCGCCGCCGAGCACTCCTACTTTCTCGTTTCTTCAACCCTGTGGGAAAGTCACAAACGTTTGTGTTACATTGCTGCATAGATTGTGTCTTCAATTATGGTCGTGACAAATGTTACCGAGGTCCGTCTCACATCCAACCTTAAACTACATACATTTTCAGGTAGACACAACATACAAGAATATACACACATTAATGTACTATGCTACGGTAGTAATTGGCAAGAATTTCAAATTATACCCATTTGTTATGGAGAAATGATGTGGTCCTATACAAACACATTTTCATTATTATTAAGTAATTGTTTACACACCTTTATGAGGCTCGGCGGCGACCTCCTTTGGAGGCGGCGGCAGCACCTGCACACCTGAGGGCCCCGCAACCTCGGCTAGAAAGAACGAGACAAGCGTTAGTGTACAAGTGCAATTGTATTTTCATTCAGATTAATATTATCATTAACATTATTATTATTATTGTCAGTACAGTGGTAAGTTATCCAACTTCTTCACAAATTTCTACACATTCAAGTAGCTACCACTCTCAATATTGCACAATTATCTACCACAGGTCTGATATTCAATTGCAGAAACACCGACTATTATGGGATATTCAAAAAAAAAAATTGATTTAATATGCATGTATTCTTACCACGAGTAACGGCTGCCTCTCCACCGCCAACTTGCAGCAGCTCTACCACTTCCATTTCCTCTGCTGCAAACAACAAGACAATCTTTAACGTATGACTATGAGAGTACAACTGTGTCCTACAACAATCACTACCTACCACATCACATCTAGGCTAAAAACTGCACAACAATAACAAAGTCTAGCATAGGCCTACTCCAACTAGGCTATTTAGAAATTCATGTTTCAGGTCTAGGCCTATTGTGTAAATTATAGACAGCAATAAGGCATATGACTGACCTAGCTCCGCTATCGTTTGAACCTGAGCGTGTAATCTTGGCTCGAGACCATTATACAAATTGCCTTCTTCAAACGTATTTTCGTTACGACGGGTGCAACATTTACAGTTGCCGAACTAATCAACTCGGCGAATTTAGTCGTAACATACTAGGCCTAGTGCAGTTATTACAGTTAGACTACATTCATTTCAACTATGATGACAGGCAGCGTCATCATTCACGAAATACTATATAGGGGTCTAGGCTAGGTACCCCAACTTGAAAATGTCTTGCTAGGCCTAGTATAAGGGTAACGCACAGTAACTACGACATAACTTTTATGCTTAGGCCTAGATTTACCCTAGGGCGGGACCTTTACCATGAAATTGCCTACCCACGGAACATTATTTTGCATAAATGTACAATGAAATCGATATTACATACACTCACAACTTAAACTATCTTCTACACATCCAACACACACGACACGCACACTCACACAACACACGCATGATACACACGACACACTCACACAACACACGCATGATACACACGACACACACACACTCACACAACACACGCACAATACACACCACTTGCACGACACACACTCACACGACACACATGACACACACCATTCACACGACACACACCACTCACACGACACACATGACACACACCACTCGCACGACACACACTCACATGACACGCACACGCACGACACACACGCACTCGCACGACACATACTCACACGCACGACACACACTCACACGCACGACACACACTCACACAAATTTCAACACATTCAAGTAGCAACCACTCTAAATATTGCACATTTATGTAGGCCTGGCCTACCACAGGTCTGATAATCACCATTTGTTGTAGGGCTAGGCAGCGGCGGTAGGCCTGCCGTCCCCGCAGTAGGGCTCGCAACCTCGGCTACAAGGAACGAGACAAGCGTTAGTGTACAAGTGAAATTCCATGCTCATTCCGAATACTATTATGATAACTAGTATTGTCAGTAGGCCTACAGTGGTGTGCAACTTTTTCACAAATGTCTACACATTCAAGTAACTACGATTCTAAATATTGCACAATTCTCTAACACAGGTCTGACGCTGGCTATTGTGGCTTGATGTAATATGCATGCATTCTTACCTCGAATCCCCTCGGCCGCCTCGCACGCCGCACTGGCCAGTATTTCAAATCTTCGTTCCTCTGCTGCAAACAACAAGACAATCTTTAGCATATGACTTAAGAGTACAATTGTCTCTTGATACTTTTCTGCTAAATTGTGTTGCAACACTCACTTCCTACGACATTACATCTAGGCTACGAACCGCACCACATCATTTAAGTCTAGCGTAGGCCTAGGCCTAAGGCCTATGCCTAATATCCTCTATTTTCATTCCAAATACTATTATTACCGCTACGTAGACCTACAAACTGTTAAGATTCAGATTCAGATGTATTTTATTCGTACTGTTGATGGTAATAAGTTTACAGACATAAATAGTTAAATACAGACAAGAAAACAGTAGGAAGCCTACAAAATCCCAAGGGCTATTTCCTTTTTTCTTTCAATCAATGTTCTTTGTCAGAAATACTTAGCTTTAGAGACGTCTCCCTCAACGAACAAGAAACATTTCAATACCAATTGACATGACAATCAACAGCTGATTTCAAAGACAGACATCTCACATGCCTGTCTCTGCCAACTATTGAAAGAAAGAAAAACACTTCCTCCGCTATTGTTTGAAACTGAGCGGGTAATCTTAGCCCGAGTTCATAACTACATCAATCGCACATTATCATTTGAGGGTATCTTATTATCTCAACGGCTAACTGGCCTAGACCTACGACCTGAATTGGTCAAGTAAAATAATTGCTAAGTACCTAAGGTGACCACACTTTGAAGATAGCAAACTGGGACAAGGATAGTGTGACGCTTTGGGGCAGAGTTTAGCCGCCGGAGGCGAAAACGTTCAATTTAGATTTGCGTGGAATGCACAGAAATCAGATTTCTAACATGATGGAATGTGTACATATTTGTAATCATGTTATGCCTGGTGGTATTTCGCCAGCCGCGTGTTGTTGTAAGAAATGCTGACTGTGGACAGTGGATGAGTCATCACACGATTGGCTCATGCGGACTGGGTTTGTCGCACGCTATGCGTCATCTACTGCACCCCCGCCACCCCAAGCGCTATTATTACAATTGACAGAATATCGGGACACTTTTTTTCACAAAATAACAAACCGGTAAAAATACATCATTTCAATGAGTCTCTCGGGACACCGGTACAAGTGTTCTGAAAACGGTACTGTACCGGTTACTGTACCGGTGAAACCGGTACGTCTGGTCATCTTATAATTACCTTCTAATAACAACTACGCCATAGATGTAGTAGTTGATCATGTACACATACACTTGCACATCAATTGTTATTAGTTTTATCCTACAAATACAATATAAAAAAACATACAATCAATTATTAGATGAAGCGTGCACTTACCGTCGTCCATTGTTTGGTGATGCGCGTTCAATGTGGAACTTTAAACTCTTCTTCATATCATATCGCAGGCACTGCCAATCCACTACAAATTTATTACGATTCAAAAGTACCTTGATTGTTGTGTTTGTTGTCGTTTCAGTTATTGTACAAACTGATAAAATCCCGCAGCAATCAGTACTTATACGCACTGTTTGCTTTCGTTAATGCACACGTAACTAATCCACTCGCGTAAAACACGTAAAAACAGGCAATCTCGATCATCTGCAATAACTTATTTTCATTTGTCACGTTGGCCAACGTAGCCGTCGATTTGGCGCGGTAACAGATTTGAATTTCACCTATCACTAGAGGTGTTTGAAAATGGTTTTATTTAAAAAAAAAATCGTTTTATTCTAAACCAAAATGTGATGTTATTTCGGTGTTATTTTTATAATGGAAATGGAGAATTCAGGAAGTTTCAAAGCAACGGGAATTTGCACTCGCTTCACACCGCTTTATTTTGAGCAACGCTATCTACCAGCAAGGCTGCAAACCACTTTTCCATCGGCCAAAATGTGGTTGATAAACAGTTTGAGACTAAACTGTTAAACCGACTTAGGGTCAAAAGTAGTAATTATTACGTCAAATATGCAATTTTTACTGTAAGTAGTTAGAAATGCTGACAATGGTGTTATTTCGCTATTTCAACACTCAATTCGCGTTATAAAAATAATATGGTGTTATTTCGCGATTTGATTTCTTATCCTTCATGGCCAACATGCCGACATCTGTCAAAAAAAGGTCTTACATCACAAATAATGAATTTCGTTTTATCGCGGATTCCGAAAAACAAACGTCTATACTTATCACCTATTTCCAATCATTTTCGACACACAATTTTGTGTTTCATGGCTTCCTGCGACCGACACATATAAGTTGAAGATTTTGACTTCTTATTTGGAAAGCTTTATTCTTCAATTTAATATTCGAGCTTATTAAATCACCGGAAAAGCTCAACCCGGTGCTTTAATACACGCCCGTGTTACACGATGTAAACTTAATAAATTGCCAAATGTTGTTGCGTTGTATGTATAGGTCCGCCCGAAGGATGTGGGCGTGTCTAGTGTTCAAAGGGTCCGCGGATCGAATTCCTGTTCATTTTAATTTTTTTTTCTTTTTTCCAACTTTCAAGTTATCCAACAAGTGACTAACCAAAAAAGTGACTGGCACAACTGTGATTTCCCCCCCCCCCCCCGCGACACCAACATGCAATTATGCTTTCCTAAACCATTCAGCCGATTGCAATAAAACTTTGGTGAGTTAGTGAATGCACGCCCGCTAAGGTTTCTGAATGATTACAACCCCCCCCCCAGCCCCCCTCACACTCCACCACCACTGAGACACCAATATGAAATAATGCTTTCCTAAACTATTCATCCGACTGCGATACAATTTTGGTGAGTTAGTGTATGCACGCCTGCTGAGGTTTCTGAATGATAACCAACCCTCCCCCCCCCCCCCCCCCCAACATTCACCCCCACTGAGACACCAACATGCAATTATGCTTTCCTAAACCATTCAGCCGATTGCAATAGAACTTTGGTGAGTTAGTGAATGCACGCCCACTAAGGTTTCTGAATGATTACAACACCCTCCCAGCCCCCTCACCCCCCACCCCCACGGAGACACCAATATGCAATAATGCTTTCCTAAACCATTCAACCGACTGTGATACAATTTTGGTGAGTTAGTGTATGCACGCCTGCTAAGGTTTCTGAATGAAACCCCCCCCCCCCCCCCTCTCTCCTAAACCCCCATCCCCACTGAGCCACCAACATGCAACAATGGTTTTCTAAACCATTCAGCCGATTGCAATAAAACCTTGGTGAGTTAGTGAATGCACGCCCGCTAAGGTTTCTGAATGATAACAAACCCTCCCCCCCCTCCCCCAGGCAAGTGTCCAGTGTTATAAGGGTCCACGATTCGAATCCCAATATTTACAGGTTTCTTTCTTTACTCAAGTATCTACGACAGTTTGAAATGATACATGTACTTTTTGTACTTTAATTTTTTTTTCTTTTTTTAAAATCACACAATTTTCAAGATTCTTTCTTTACTTAAGTATCTACGACAGTTTTACAACATGACATGTACATAGAAGAACTCGAACATTTTTCTAACACTTTTAAAAAATTTCAACATGAAAATTATTTTTTACCAAAATTTTAATTTTTTCATTTTTTCAAGTTTTTTCAAGTTTTCCAAAAAATGGGGTACTTGAAAATTTTTCAAACACTTAGAAATTTGTAAACATGATTTTTTTTTTCTTTTTTTAGAATCACACAATTTTCAAGTTTCTTTCTTTACATAAGTATCCATGACCAATTACCATGACATGTACATAGAAAAACTCGAAAATTTTTCAATCACTTTAAAATTTTTCAACATGAATTTTTTTTTTTTTTTTTCAGAATCACACAATTTTTAAAATTTCTTTCTTTACATTATTATCTACGACCAATTTACATGAAATGTACGCAGACGTACTCGAAAATTTTTCCATCACTTAAAAATTTTTCAACATGAATTTTTTTTTCAATTTTTTTTTTTTCTTTTTTCCAACCGACAAGTTTTCCAACAAGTGAAACCCAAAAAAAAAAGTGACAACTACCCAAAAAAATCGAGTTTTCCAAAAAGTGACCTGCCCAAACGTGACAGCCAGCAGCGGCTCAAGGCCGCGTCAGCGGTCTTGTCATGACTATATTCCCTATTGCATTGTGCTATCTTTTCCGGTAGCTCAATTACAAGCCAACGATGGAATCAACTTTGAATTGTCTCCATAATTGAATCACTAGGCTACTCTAGGTAGGAAAGTATCCAAACAAAAGAGGCAAGTCCTGATTGAAGGATTACACTAACCTTCTCCGAAATTGAGGTTTCCATCCCCCGAGTCGCACCCATTTTGTAAATTGTTGGCGTTCGGTCGCGTGTGTAATATTTCCTCGAGTTCCTCGAAGAAAGGACAAGTATGTCTTGATTGGCCACTCACATTATTTTTATCCTTCGCTCTGCGGTAAGCCACCTGTAAGTGCTTCCACTTTATTCTCATTTGTTCCAACGACCTTGGAAAACCGGCTTCCTTCATTAGCGGAACAAGCAATTTATAGATATCTGCATTTCGATTTCTGTAACAAGTAATACATTAGCTAGGTTTATTGCATTGCCCTATGGTCAACCAGCAGATTACTTATATCGGACGTGTGACACTTGCCGACACTCGTGTACAGGCCTACTGTGCCATATAGGCCTAGCATCGCTAAGTAATAATGTTAGAATCTGAATATCATCAACAGTAACACCCCAATTGTAGGACCTGTCTACAATAGGCCTATGCCTAACCTAGGCTCTACTTCCAGGCATGTCATTTAAGGTCTAAGCCTAGCCATTGACCTTATTTAATCAATGGCCTAGCCCTATGCTCAGCTCAAAGGCTAGGCCAAGGCCTAGGTAGCTAGCCAAACAGAATGGTCAAGCTAGGCCTGGGCCTCTGTAAGCTGGTCGAAATAAGTAGGGTTAGGGTTGACAGATCCAGGTTAGAGCCAACTAGGCCTACAAAATTGATACTTACTTCCTTCCGTCTAACAACGACACAATGTTGTTTTCTTTTATTAATTTTATAAAAAATGTTGTTTCTGTCGTGCTCCATACAGCACGACTTTCCATTTTCTTTTCTTCTGCGTCGAACTTGGAACATGACATTCTGACAAAGATTAGACACTTTTGATACAGCGCGAAGCGGGAAGCAGAGTAGGCGCGAAACAGCTGATTGGACCCTTTAGCAGGCCTAGAAATGTTTACTTTTTAAGGCGGTGGGTTCTATCACGTGACTAAATCCGGCTCGATTGGATTTATCACACACTTTTCGGATCGTATCAAGTGAGCTGGCACGGCTTTGTTGGCGAGCTGAAATGGGTTCGCACCTCAACAAGACTGGCGTGTTTAGCAAATAAATTATGCTTGTACTGAACTAGCTCGATCTGAGTAGTCCGAGCTCAGCTCGCCTGATAAACGTAGTCGTTTCTTCTACATAAAAATAAGGAAGAAAGAAATATTTTAAACTTTGACTCCCACACGGAAGAAAGCTATAATCTCCCATTTACTAAATGGGAATATTTTTCAATACTAAAAGAACTAAAGAACAGCGCCCCCGGACCGGACAACCTCCATAATGAAATGTTCAAACACCTATCAACAGCTTCACACCAATACCTACTTAAGATGTTGAATCGTATTTGGTTAGAGGACACAACAACCATTCCTATCCTCAAACCAGGCAAGAACAAAAAAGATCTTTCTAGCTACCGCCCAATCTCGTTGACAAGTTGTTTGTGTAAGCTGTTTGAAAAGATGGTGAACAAAAGATTGATGTGGATACTGGAAAGCCAGAACTTACTTGCCCCAGAACAGTCAGGATTTCGTCGGGGTCGCTCTGTCCTTGACAATCTAGTCCATCTGGAAGGATACATTCAGAACGCGTTTTTAATGAAGCAACACGTTGTTGCTGTTTTCTTCGATTTAGAGAAGGCCTATGACACGACGTGGAGATATGGCATTTTAAAAACTCTCCACAACTGGGGTATACGGGGACATTTACCACATTTCATAGCAAATTTTTTATCAGAAAGGCGTTTTAGAGTCCGAATCGGGAATTTTTTATCACACACGTTTTATCAAGAAAACGGTGTACCTCAGGGTTCGGTTTTAAGTGTGGTTTTATTTGCCATATCAATAAACGGCATCGCTTCTTTTATTAAAAAACCTGTGATATCATCACTTTTTGTCGACGATTTCGCAATTGCTTTCAGGGCGCTTTCAGAGAATAATGCATCGAGCGTCAACTGCAAATAAACATAAGACGTCTAGAGAAATGGGCTAACCAAACGGGATACAGATTCTCCGTCTCGAAAACAACATGTATACATTTTTCCCGACACCGAGGCTTTCGTCCGAACCCTTCTCTGATAATGGGGGGCCAGGAACTCACCTTTTCTGACTCCGCCCGTTGCTTAGGGATGTGGTTCGACTCCAAACTATCGTGGAAACCCCACATCCAGCAGCTCAAAACGAAGTGTGTAAGAGCCTTGAACATCTTACGAGTTTTAAGTAATACCAGTTGGGGAGCAGACCGTACGGTAATGCTTAATCTCTACCGCTCACTGATCCGATCGAAATTTGACTTTGCCAGCTTCATATACAACTCTGCTTGGCCGTCGTATATAAAAACCTTAGACACAATTCACCACACAGGCATCAGACTCTCAACCGGGGCGTTTAGAACAAGCCCCATTCCCAGCCTATGTTGTGAGGCTGGGGAACCCCCTCTGTATGCCCGGCGAGATTATTTGCTCCTGAACTATGTTGCCTCTTTGTTAGGATCTCCCAAAAACCCTTCTCATAACACCGTTTTTAAACCAATGTACAAAACCCACTATGAGGTAAGACAAAAGGCTACGAGGCCAGTAGGAATCAGAAGCCATGAATTATTACAAAAATTAGACACTGAACTACCAGTTGTATTCCTTACTTCTTTCAATTCAACGCCTCCTTGGACCTTCAGTCAGCCAATCTGCATCACAAGCCTGTCACAATGCAAGAAGGGCACCACATCATCCCCACAGTACCAAGCATTGTTTAATGAAATACGAGCTCAATACTCTGACTACGAGTGTATTTATACAGATGGTTCCAGAACTCAGGATGAGGTTGGCTGCGCTTTTGTTACTACTGACCAACAGTTTTTATTTAACCTAGACCCTCTTTTTAGCATATTCCATGCAGAACTCTATGCAATTATGCAAAGCATTATTTATTGTCTTAGGAGCAAACATACAAAGTTTTTTATATGTACTGACTCGTTAAGCTCACTTCAATCAATGTTTGAATTATACTCAAGGCACCCACCGATTAATAAAATTCAAATTCTATTAACAAAACTATCCACAAATGGAAAGTGTGCAGTGTTTTGCTGGGTGCCAGGCCATGCAGGCATTGTGGGCAACGAGGTGGCCGACAAGTGCGCCAAAGCTGCCTGCACCAAGCGACCTACAGACTGTAAATTAGTCCTCACATCTGACCTAAAAGTCTTTCTAAGGCACCGTTTAAAGAAAGAATTGAACAATAGTTGGAAAAATGTACCTTGTAATAAACTAAGGGAGATTAAAGACACCATATCGCCTTGGTTTTCTTCTAGACGATCCTGCCGTCGCGAAGAAGTAGTCTTGACCCGTCTCCGTATCGGCCATACATACCTTACCCAAGGCTACTTACTAAGAAACGAACCTGCCCCAGTATGTGATGTATGTAATGTTGTTCTGACTGTAAAACACATTCTTATTGAATGTAACAAATATGATAATGAAAGAAGAAAGTTTAAATTGAAACCCTCACTTAAAGACAACTTATCAAACGAATCAAAAGTAATCGATAACATATTTCGATTTCTGCAAGATAATCGTTTATTATCACTAATGTAATCGAACATAATGATCAATATTAAAATAACATAGGCACTGATAACCTTGCTGTTTTGTGCCTTAAAACTCTAAAAATAATAGAATCGATGTTTCGAATGCGCGGCAGCAGAAGCTCGTGATGTTGACAGTGCGGCTAACGAGGATGGCCGCTCCTCCCCCGACAAGGCCATGCCTGCCCAGCTGGGCTGCGCGATCAGTTCGGTAAACGGCGTGGTTGGCAACCTTCCTTACATCGTGTTGCACTGTAACCTAACGCAATAACGAATTTAGAATGTCTTTACAAATTTGTCAATGAATTTTAAAACGGTCTGCCGGCCGGAGAGCAACGGCCGCCACGCGACGAATCAGGGGATTGCCAGCGTCCCGCAACGATGCGTAGAACGCGCGCGCACTGGTACGGAGGTCGTCCACTATCAAGGGGACGCTCAGGTCCTTGTGCAGGTTAGACGTTCGTGTGGCTCGCGGGAGGTCAGTAGCGATGCACAACACCTTGTTCTGGATGGTCTGCAGCTTATTGAGATGGATAGCGGTACAGCTGGACCACAAATAATTGTCATCAAGCCCGTACGATGTCAATCATTCCAGAAAAGCAGAGGTTTCATCTTCAGCACTCTGCCCTTTTAGGTGTACTATGTCGAGAAATACGAATTCTTTGTTTTTGTCAAACAACGTTTTAATAAAAATTGTTAAAGTTGACTGATTGCTTACCTGTTTCTGGTTTTTGTCTTGATCAGACTTAGTTGAAAAAGCACGCTTTCAGCAGAGGCACTGCTGTGTGTGGCAGACACAAGAGGCTTTTAACAAAACCAGAAAGATGTTGGAACATTGGTTCCCCAATTCTGTTTTTAATTTTTCCAACCTTGCACCAAAATTCCACCAACTCCATTTGCCCATCTTTGGTCTTATCGTAAATTGGGTCCCGTCTAACTTAAGGCAGCTGTCTCCATTCAACATTTAAAGTTTCGATGTCATTGTTGGGATCAAAATTGGGGAATAATGAAGCTAATTGGACAATGGACGCCAATTTCCCAGAAAGTGCTAATTCTGGATTAATGTTTTCCAGTGCAACAATTATTGGGTCATTAAATTTAAATCTGAGCTTTATTTGCATGCACAGTTCAACATAACATTCAAGTGCTCGAAGTCTGAAGCTTTGCAATTGATCCTGAGGTTTGTTCAGGGAATTTGCAATGAAACGTTCAGTCTTGGCCCTGAAATATTTACTGTATGTTGTAACATGTTGATTCGCTCCGATTCGGAGCGAATCAATCTTACCCTTTACTTGATAACGATAAAATTTCCCTTGCTGTCCAGACTCTCTTGGTTCGGTAGATGATTGTGCTCACGAGTAAGTCTTACGATTTCACCACGAACTGTCATTAAGGCGTGACCCGGACATTTATCATTCCTTAGTTTTACACACCTCAAACTTAGATTCTTGTCGGCGTCTTTACCCGCATTGTACGAGAACCCATTCAGATCTGAGTAGATAATGCTATAGGGTCCGTTCACATGACGTCACAGGTCCGTATCACGTGACCTGGCACCTGAACTGGTGGACAAACACCGCCATGGCTGCCGCCTTGAAATCATTGTTTTGACACTGTCGATGTCATTTAAAAGTCATTTTGATTTATAATGGTTAACTTTTGCTCCGTATTTGGCTGTGCAAACAGAAGGAATAGAGACAGAGTTTCGTTTTACCGTTTTCCGTTTGTGCCTGCCCGTTTTAAAGAAAGTGTTCGAGTTGCAACAAGTGAAAGGGGTCAGCAATGGATCAATGCCATCTAAAGAAAAAATCTTTCCGAAAACAAATTAAAATTTGCCCGTGTGTGCTCTGCACACTTCCACAGCGGTAAGTTTATTTCCACTATTCTATTATCTTTATGCCAATGGTTGAGGTCTAGGTTAGGCCTAGACTAGGCCTAGGTCTAGCCTAGGCAATGTAACGTTCAATTTTGTAGGTTAGGCCTATGTAATGAGTAGGCCTAGGCCTAGCTAGGCCTAGGCCTACTCAACCTTAGGCCTAGGGTACCCCTAGTACGCAGGCCTAGCGAGGCTCTCTAGCGTAGCACATCTTTAAAAAAACCTCTGTTGGCTGTGCCAAGACTTAGGTCTTTTGGTACTCTTGATTCACACAAACCTAAATGTTTCTTTGATACAGGGAGTGTTAATGTCATTTTTTTTTTTTTTAGGTAAACCTGCTGCTCTAGGTGATAAAGGAAACCCTGACTGGATTCCTTCTCTCAAAATGAGCCTGAGTCAAAGGTCTCCAATCACAAGCAGTCACCTTAACCGTTACAGAAGGCATATGAAACGAGAGGTATGCCTAATTTAAGTGTCCAATGTGATTAGCCTACAAATGTTTCTCCAAGCATTGTCTTGGCCTGCGCCTCTCTAGTAAATTTGTTTCCACACTTATCTTTCTAGCTGGGTTTTGAACTAAAAGTGCCCTGGTAGGGTTAATGGCTAGGGGGGGCCAGCCTTAAGCCAATTTGGCAATTCACATAGACCACATTTTCCAAACGAACCGAGTTCGTATGTATTCACTGGGTTCGTACGAGATTTCCCTGGTCAACACATCAGTACAAACTGAGTTTCGTGGTAAACAGACAACAAACTGGGACTGAGTGTCGAGTACTGGTACGCACGAAATTGTACGGACTCGGTTCGCGTGGTGAACGTAGTCGAGTGTTAATTTCTCACACTCAAGTTGTTCAGGTATTTAATTCAATATAAGTAGGCCTAAATTCAAAGGATATGATGGTTATTTATTAGCTACAATCAAGTTAGAAAGGCCTATATGCCTGTACAATCAAATTTCAAAATTTGCACTGAAAACATAACAGATTAGGCATAGCAGTTTGTGTACTGCTTCATAGGCCTACGATAGTATCGGAACATCAGACGCATTAGACAACGCATCAAAATCTGTATGCAAATTATGTGCAGACATACAATAAACACACATGACACAATAATACACTAACGGTCTAGGCCAGCCCTACTTTGCAAACAAATAGTGCAATGGCTTACATACTGTAAACACACATGATACAATAATACACCCTACTGGTCTAGGCCTAGCCCTACTTTGAAAAGAAATACATCATTTTGTTTCACTCTTATTCGCTTCACTCTTCACTCTTACTCGCTAATATGTCTTGCAATTTGCACAGGAAAACGCTGCAGCCCAAGCTAGCATCGTAGTTCCACCCCATGATGATGCGCTTACCTCACCCGAGCCCTGTGGTACTGCCGACACCGAAGTGGACCGTACCAACAGCATCGGATGCCAAACCAGCACTACCGGGGATATGCTGGAAGCCCAAACCAAAGAACTTCAAAGAAAAAACGAGATTGTAAACAATCTGAGAGATGTCAACGATACTCTTACTTTGTCCAAAGAAACTTTCCGAAATAATCCAAACAAGACAGCATTTAGACTGGACTTCCTACATTTGCAATTTTAATGGTCATCGTCAACACTGCATATCCATACATCAATCAGACTGCAACATCTATCTTCATATATCACCCACTCATTGTCTCGATTAGCCTCGTTGCAAAAATATGAGACGTTAAGCCCAAATAATCAAATCAAATCAAATCTAAATTCCAACAGTGCCTACTATTTTTTATGAAGATTCCAATAAATTTAAAAAATCAAGATCTTGCATATCGTTCCAATGTTAGTCGCCCCACCGCATCTCGAGCATTTCATAACTGCTTGGAAATATTTTATGCCAGACTTAAACATAAAATCAGGGGGCCAACACGGCAAGAACTGTATGGAACAATGCCTACATCCTTAGTTCATGCATTTGGTAAAAACGTGGCAATAATTCTAGATTGTTTTGAGGTTTTTATAGAAACGCCTGCTAATGTAATGGCTAAATGCCAAACATGGTCAACATATAAGCATCATAATACTGTAAAATTTCTCATAGGCATTTGCCTTCATGGTGCTATTACCTTCATTTCTCAAGGTTGGGGAGGAAGAGTGTCGGACAAGTATGTGACAGAACATTGCGGTATATTAGATAAATTACTTCCTGGAGATATTGTCATGGCTGACAGGGGGTTTAATATAGGAGAGGCAGTAGGCTTTCACTATGCACAGATAAAGATTCCTGCATTTACCCGGTGTAAAAGTCAGCTTTCACCGTTAGATGTTGAACAAACACGTAAAATTGCTAATTTACGAATACACTTAGAAAGAGTGATAGGCACAGTCCGACAAAAATACAACATACTCAAGGGACCTATTCCAACAGAAATGTTAGTAAATACTGGAAATGAAGCATCTTCATTTGACAAAATTGTTAACGTTGCTTGTGTCTTAACTTCAATTTGCCAGTCGGTTGTACCTCTGGATTGAATGAGTAAGCAAAGTCGTTTTCAAATGATCACGATAGCCTACAATAGATTACACATAAATATATTTGAATTCAAATACAGTATCCTTGTATTGATGTATACACTTGTCAACCCTAATTATACATTATCTGCACTTTGTGGTTTCTATTAACTAATTGTCTATCCCTAGTTAAAAGTATTTTTGAGTGACATCTATCATATTCATAGGGCCTATTTACAATAATTGTTTTGTTATGTTAATTATGAACATAGCATCCCTGTAGTATGGTACCTAGAACTTAGTACCCATCTATACTAATTATATACATTATCGACATAGGCAATAGTGTACAACAATCCATTATCGGTAAAACTATGTTCGCTAAAGCTAAAAATGTTAAGTGACATCAATCACATTTATTTACAATGAAACACAATTAACAATACACAAAAAGTAAGTTGTTTCAATATTGTTCTCTCTAGTTAAAAATGTTCTTTAGTGAATGTTAAAATTAAAAAACATTACGGTAGCTTAGGCTTACAAATCATTTTTGTTTTGTTTGTTGGGAGGCTACACAAGGTAAACTGCTACTTGGTCGCTTTCGTTTACGTGCTGGTTTGCAGGCAGGGCAAATGAACTTGCTTTTTGGCACACGTTTCAAACTTAGACACTGAAAGTGATACCACTCAACTAAACACGTGTCGTTTTCACAAAAAATCATAGGCTGTTGGCCGTCAAACTTGCCATTACAAATGCACCATATTTTGCCCTCGTTCTCAACATGCCCCTCCTCACCTACACCATCTTCTTCTGGTAGACGCACCAAGTTTTCAAGAGGCAATGGTTGAGGGCACAAACAACCCCTGCTAATAAATTTAGCCAGAAGTTCCAGCATCACGCCTTCCCGGAAGAATGCTGTTGCCTTGGTAACGGCTGTTTCCCAAAACGCTACGTCCGGATAAATCCGTTCGATGTGAGGCTCGCCAGTGTTAGGCCACACCATAAAGTCTGCATATAATTGCCTTGACAGACACATTTGTACTTGAACCTGGTAAAAGTAAGCGTGATTGGTCTTGAGACGTTTGCTGCCTTCGTTCACTTTCTCCAGACACGCCCCTTTCATTGCTGGTAGCTCCTCGATCGATTTGTCCTTAATGCAGTATGGGCATTTAACCTCAAGAACCCCTTTTCCGCAACACTTGCATTCCACTAGGGCATCAGGTGACACACCAAAAAATGGGTACTCTGGATCTACAATGAACCCAACGGCAGAAAGTGTGATGCCGTCATGCGTTTTTTGGATTTGCTTTTCATAAGCGTCCCTCGCTGTTTTTTCGTGGGAACATCCCCAATCGGTGGCATGGCTTTTGAATTTTCCAGCTTCTGGGTAACAGATTGACTTTATCAGGCTTGGGGACGATGTCGCGGTTCTGGTGTGGCAAGTGGTTTTGAACTTTGATGCTGTGATTCTTCCTGCCCTCAACTTAAACCAAAGCTTGCAGTCACTTTGCTTTCTTGTTTGCTCTTCAATTTGCTTGGCTTCGATTGATGATACGGTAATGTTGGTATTTAAAGATATGGTGATGAGTTCAGTGTGTGTACTGTGTATGGTTGTACAATGAGGTGTCATGCAAAGCTCTTAGGTCTATTGTTGGGGATATCAGTTGTGTCTTCGGCTTGAAGAAATCTTCATACCCCTTTGTCACAGACAGGAAAGCAGACTTCACCCCAGTTGCAAATATGGCCTTGTCCAGTTCAATTATTTCCTCAGCAGTCGGTTCAGGAATGGTCTTGAGGCTCTTGGAGGGTAACGACAGGCTGCCTTCCAGCTGCTCGCACTTCTTTTTGGGGGTTGAAAAGTCTATATCACGAACACAAGAATATGGGACTTCTTTCGCTGCCGGTACTGGCCAATATGCCAGCTGTTGTGTTACTGTGCTGTCTTCAATATTCCGCACACCAACGAGCTATGCCGGCGGAAGCGTATGCTTCTGGTAGGGCCACCCAAGCCGGACTGGTCGAGGAGGAGAAGTCAGACAAAGTGCAGTCCACACCCCCAATCCCCTGTCCCCCCCACTGTCCCATTGAATATTTCTCCTCCCACTTGGCCCTGCCCTCCCTTGCTGGACTCCCGTATGACAACTCACGCGACGTACAATGGATCTGATTCGGATGTGGCTTTATTCTTCATTACCATCTTTCTCATCTTCATTATCACCCGCTCATCGTCTCGATTAGCCATCGTTGCATAAATATGAGACGTTAAGCCCCAGTAATCAATCATCCGCACACCAAACTCGACAAAAAACAACAGGGCTCCTGAAAATATTAAACATTATTTAGTTTTTAGCCGACAATTATTGGCATCCACTTGCTGCAAAAATGACACCATTGTACAGTTACTTTAGGGTGCGTGCCTTAAAGTGATTGGTTTATTTCAGCCACAAATGTTACAGGGCCAGTCTCTTGACACAGTTAGCATGTTATGTGTGTTGTTTTTGTTGATGTACAATTAGCCTAAGGTAGCCAAGGTTTTATTTTGTAAAAACAGTAAAATATTGAAATGATATGTGCATGATGCAATAAATAAATGTTTTCTTTATAACAACAGAAAATTACATTGCAATAATTCCTGTATTAAATATGCAGGGTGCGTACCGTAACTGTGACCAGGCCGGCCATTGTGATTGTTATTTTCATTGTAATTGGCTGTTCCAGTTAAAGTACCATACCTTACATTACCACACTATTCTACTCAACATCCTGCTTAAAAGCTAGGCTATGTAAAATTATGAGTGTGCCTGCCCAGTGCCTAGGCAAATAACATAGATCTACAGCCGGTCTGGCCTACTGTAGGCCCTAGGCAGCCAATAATTTCAAGCGAATGATTAACCTTTTAGGCTTTTTATCTATAAACCCCTTCTACCGCGTAGCATTTCCTAGCTTGACGTGGCAATGAGCTGATCACAAATACTTCCGAGTTTTCATATATCACACGCGCTAGCGTTTAGAGACACCCTAAAGAGCAATTAACAAGCAATTAAAACCCTAATTAACAATGAAAATAAATCCCCCCCCCCCTTTCGATTGAACGTTTAAACGTGATATCTGATAGGTGCTAAACGTTTAGCTAGCTAAACGCTCTCGCCCACCCCTATTTTTTAGTCTTGTCAGGGCCCTACATTGTAAGTAAATAGCCTAAAGGTACTTAGCAATATGGGTACAAGCTTCTGCTAAGCCAGCCATACAAGTACAATGTGCAGAGACGATGCTGCTATCTTCATCGGCAATCACCCATGGTTCCAGTGGCTGCACATTGAAGCTTTGGGAGTGACATACCTAATTTCAACAAACAGTTTGAATTAGCAAAATACACTAACCAAAATGTATGGAGCCTAGGCCTATTGCCACGGCTACTGAACTTTCTATTTTCATTTTAGATTTGAAAAAACAACGTCGGGTCTGTGCTAAAGCTAGGCCTAGGGGCTAGGCCCCAGCCTAAAGTTTCATAACCTAGAAATATGCCCTACTTGTTTCAGAACTTACCTTAGCTCGTAAAAGGCACTTTGTGTTGAATTTCTTTGCACCAAAGTGACGAACCCAGCCACAAGAAAACTGGTTGTACGCTTCCAATCTTTGGTACGTTTTAAAATCATCCGACGTGTAAAAACTTTTGGTGTAAACAAGATAGTTCACCAAGTCTGGGTATGTTATTTTAGGAAATATCGTAAAATCGTGAACGCACTCACTGCTTGAAATACAATAGGGATCTTCTCCATCAATATCAGCTATTTTCAACTTATATCTCTGCGCACATTTAGCATCCAAAGTTTTAAAATATTCACTTAAAAGTGGACCTGTCACATTCTCTGTAGCCATACCTGTTGCACACCCTCACTTGTTTGTCCACCAGTTCGATTTCCAAGATGGATGCCGTGACGTAGTTGAACGGACCCTATAAACTAAATACATAACCTCTAACATGGAAATGATCACAATGTAGAATTTACCGCCAAATTACTACCAAGCAACGGGTGGATACTACGTTTAATGAGTATTATGGAAGCCGTGACAGTGCATATCGTGTGCATTCAAAGTTGGCCATCTTTCGTTGTTCCCAACGAGAGTTGGCCAACTTAGATCAGTCGTGTGCAGCCGTCTTAACGTATCGTCACGCGCAGTTTGGGGGAAATCTTTTAGGCTATTGTACCTAGGGTCCAAAGCGGATGCGAGTAGGGCTGGTTTGTTGTGTCTCAGGAAGAAGTAGCGTTGGATCTCTTGTCTTAACGTAGTTTTAAATGATTTGGTGGTAGGGCTGTCCTTTTCGTTAGTTATCAGATACTGCATGGTTTAGCAGCATGTTTAGTATTGGGTCAATCATCGACATACCTTTCGCCGCAGAGAGGAGTGTTTGCCTTTTTTAGGCATTTCAACAGTGGGAGAAGATCCGTTATTAAAGTCCACTGAGACTCTCAGCTGTAACTGCTTGAGTGTGGCAGCCTTGGTGTACTTGATATCTTCAAAGTACACCCGTAACTGGCCATCGCAGTTGTACATTGTGCTGAAACATATCATGAATGGAGTTCCACCTTGTCTTGCAGTAGTGAAGCAATTTCCTCGACTGTTTTGCTCTTGGCTTCGTCGGCGCCACTCGCTCCCCATCTGAATTAACTTCCTCATCGGCCTCCACGGCCTCGACGAGGGTTTGCCTACGTTTTAACTCTGCAGTACTGGTGCTACTGTGATTACAGTGGCCGACAAGGGTACTAGCAGCATACACCGTTTTTGTAATTGAACTGTTTGAACATCTTGCTTTAGCCTCATAGCTTCTTGAATACACAGTTGCAGTTTGTGGGCGCTGAACTGTACGTCCTCGCCTTCGTTGATACTTTTCGCAATATTCAGAATGGTGGCGGCACTGTAGTACACTATTGTCGTTAATTTACCTTGAGGGTTGTCCCCAAAAGTTTGGCGGTGTGTCGTTCCTCTAGCCTAGCACAACAGTATCAAGGCAAGCGATATTCTGGTGTTAAATATGACGCTGTTACTGCCAGGTACCCCTCATTAGCAGCAGATGTCCAAGCATCAGTCGTCAGTGACACATTAGTTGCCGCTGCCAGCTCGTATTTCAAAGCAGCCTTTCTTTTCGCCGATTGCTCCAAGACTAGTTTTTTAGTTGTCTCATATGAACACGGGTTATGGTTGGGCTCCACGTACTCCATTAGGTGTCTAAAGCCTGTAATGGGTTCCGTATATGGAAGGGGGGTTCCTTGCAAAGTCTACTAAATAACGACAGCAATTCCAAGATACAGATACAGCTTAATTGAGTTCTTGAAACAAGCTGCACGCTACCGTTCCATCGACCTCGCCACCCGCTCATCGTCTCGATTAGCCATCGTTGCATAAATATGAGACGTTAAGCCCCATTAATCAATCAATCAATCCGGGAACCACTGCCCGCCAGTGTCTCCACATGAAAAATTTAAAAATCGCTTACTTCACTGCAAAAAATCACTTTTTAAGGGCCTAATTCACTAAAGATTATCACTATAAAACTGGCAAAATCACTAACATTGATAATTACACTTTGAAACTCAGATTATACATCATACATCAATTAATTTAATAATTAATAATGTAACTCCACACAGTGTCTCTGTGTAGCAGTTGGTACTACCCAACACTACACTTTCCAATCGAGTTCCGAGTGCAGGCGCTATAAGCCGTGCAAGCAAACAAGTTGTCTGAGTAATGAAGAGCCTTTGCGCTCTACCTACCGGAGAATCAGTGTACTTGGCCCGCCTTGATAGAGGGAGGAGTCTTCAATATTTGTACCCCCCGCCCACTTTTTCTACAATACATCTACTGCTGATTCTTTTGATAGACTTTTGACACACAAGTATTCTAATTATGATTTATAACTATGACACACAAATATAGGAAGAATAAAAAGAAAATAATAGTAAATAATAAAGATTTTTGCTTAATTGTAAAGAGAAATCATTATTAATTTTTTTAAGTTTTACATCTTTGGTTGGGTAGACCTAATCAATTTCCAAAGTATATTTTTAATCATTAATTTTGTTGCTGTAGTAGTAAGAACAAATATGACACTGAGAAAAAGAAACATCATTGAAACTGTAAACATTATTTATCAACACTGCATGCAGCTATGACCTGTTTTAAAGTAGAAAACTACTCTCTGCGGGCATGAGTTGCAGTTGCTGCCCTTTCTCGAAGTTCCTTCGGAATTGGCAGTGACACTGGAGCAATATTTTAAACTTTCCTTTGTATGCAGTATTGCTTGCATTTGTTGCGTTTCAAGCCTGTTCCTAGTTTTACTTTTGTTGAGAGTTACTGTTGAAAAGATACGCTCTGCAGCTGCGGATGAATGGGGAAGTGCAAACATAGCTTTTATGAAAACAGTCAGCTTTGGAAACATCAGATCCCCAACAGGATTTTTGGCTTTAAAAACCTTGTTCCAAAATATCTCTATTTTGGCACTTGCAGCCTCTTTATCATATTGCAATTCCACATTTGGGATGAGTTTCCATTCTAAATACAGAGATTCCAAATCCTCTTCTTCAACAATATTCGGAAAGTGTGCAGCAAGAGGAACTATACTTGGAATATTACCCAAAGTGGCAACACTAGGTGAAAGCATAGATAACTTTATGAGAACAGGGTCGTCTTCAAGCTTTCGCTAAAGTTACTTCCGAATGCTGGATGAGTTATGTAAACCATGCCATCAAAGTGGAAAGTGTAATGTGGGAGATCGACATGTTTACGGACAATATTGTGGACAGCATGGTCACAGTCTGGGCGCGGATTCTTCAAGTGACAACGAGATTGAGGACTTTAGAGACACTGACGACAATGAAGTACTTGTGATGTCAGGCACACGTTGAATGCGAGAATATTATCGTGATAACAGCCGACCTCTGCACAGATGAGACTCACTGCCCGTTAAAAAGAGACTGGAGTGGTAAGGGGATTCCTCTGTCTATAGTAGGGGGGGATTCAGTCCCCCTGAATGCTTCGCGCTAGTCAGAGTTACCCCGTTCACTCTCGCCTTTTGTCAGGGTCAGGACTAGGATGATTATGTTTGTTACTTTATGTCTCAATAATTGCAATCACGGTATTCCAGACGACTAGTGGTGATCAATGAAGATACAGAACAATTCCAAAAAACCATGTCTTTGGGGAATTCGAACTCACACCCCTTGGTAGCATACGCTTAATCTGCTTCCCAAATGCATGAGCAACCGCGGACAGTTGTCAGATGTCTGGACTGGAGATGCTCGCTCGACTTGGTCGTTAACGTGTGGATGTCTGAGCGAGTTGAGAGTACGGGAAATACCATGCAATGTGCAGAACTCGGCGTCATGTGGAGGGGGGGTCAAATTTGGTCTAAAATTGTGTGACATCATTTATGGACGGTATCACTGAAAAAAATGTATTGCTGGCTGAACGAGAATTATGGTTGTCACAACAATACTGTCTGATCACTATAGGGACAACAACTCGTATTGTTGTGAACACAAAAATTGTATTGTTAGATTAATATTGCTAGATTAACAAGACTGAATGGCTACCATAACAACTATATAAAGTGGTGTATTGTAAAGATAACAACACAGAATGGTTGTAACAACAAGCCAGGCTAGTCACTCGTACAATCTTGCATTGTAAAAATAAAACACAGAATGGTTATAACAACAAGCCGGTCTAGTCACTCGTACAATCTTGCATTGTAAAAATAAAACACAGAATGGTTATAACAACAAGCCGGTCTAGTCACTCGTACAATCTTGCATTGTAACGATAACAACACAGAATGGTTATAACAACAAGCCGGTCTAGTCACTCGTACAATCTTGCATTGTAAAAATAAAACACAGAATGGTTATAACAACAAGCCGGTCTAGTCACTCGTACAATCTTGCATTGTAAAAATAACACCACAGAATGGTTATAACAACAAGCCGGTCTAGTCACTCGTACAATCTTGTATTGTAAAGATAACAACACAGAATGGTCGCAACAACAAGCCGGTCTAGTCACTCGTACAATCTTGCATTGTAAAAATAAAACACAGAATGGTTATAACAACAAGCCGGTCTAGTCACTCGTACAATCTTGTATTGTAAAGATAACAACACAGAATGGTCGCAACAACAAGCCGGTCTAGTCACTCGTACACTCTTGTATTGTAACGATAACAACACAGAATGGTCGCAACAACAAGCCGGTCTAGTCACTCGTACACTCTTGTATTGTAACGATAACAACACAGAATGGTCGCAACAACAAGCCGGTCTAGTCACTCGTACACTCTTGTATTGTAACGATAACAACACAGAATGGTCGCAACAACAAGCCGGTCTAGTCACTCGTACACTCTTGTATTGTAACGATAACAACACAGAATGGTTGTAACAACAAGCCGGTCTAGTCACTCGTACACTCTTGTATTGTAAAGATAACAACACAGAATGGTTGTAACAACAAGCCGGTCTAGTCACTCGTACACTCTTGTATTGTAACGATAACAACACAGAATGGTCGCAACAACAAGCCGGTCTAGTCACTCGTACACTCTTGTATTGTAACGATAACAACACAGAATGGTTGTAACAACAAGCCGGTCTAGTCACTCGTACACTCTTGTATTGTAAAGATAACAACACAGAATAGTTGTAACAGCAAGTCAGGCTAGTCACTCGTACAATATTGTAGTGTAAAGATAACAACACAGAATAGTTGTAACAGCAAGTCAGGCTAGTCACTCGTACACTCTTGTATTGTAACGATAACAACACAGAATGGTTGTAACAACAAGCCGGTCTAGTCACTCGTACACTCTTGTATTGTAACGATAACAACACAGAATGGTCGCAACAACAAGCCGGTCTAGTCACTCGTACACTCTTGTATTGTAAAGATAACAACACAGAATAGTTGTAACAGCAAGTCAGGCTAGTCACTCGTACAATATTGTATTGTAAAGATAACAACACAGAATGGTTGTAACAACAAGCCAGTCTAGTCACTCGTACAATATTGTAGTGTAAAGATAACAACACAGAATAGTTGTAACAGCAAGTCAGGCTAGTCACTCGTACAATATTGTATTGTAAAGATAACAACACAGAATGGTCGCAACAACAAGCCGGTCTAGTCACTCGTACAATATTGTATTGTAAAGATAACAACACAGAATGGTTGTAACAACAAGCCAGTCTAGTCACTCGTACAATATTGTAGTGTAAAGATAACAACACAGAATAGTTGTAACAGCAAGTCAGGCTAGTCACTCGTACAATATTGTATTGTAAAGATAACAACACAGAATGGTTGTAACAACAAGCCGGTCTAGTCACTCGTACAATATTGTATTGTAACGATAACAAATCGAGTTTGCCTATATGTATATGGAAATGGATTGATATAGTTTCCGTACAACAACTGCAGTAGCCAGTAATGCTTCCATCACATTCTAATTTTTTGCAAAGTATAATCGAGACAAAGAGCCGGAGATATATGAAGATGGAAGGGAGTATTTGGAGAAAAAAGACGATTGAGGGGACTTTCAAAGGGGTTAAATGGAGGAAAAGGGAAAGTGGAGGACGTAGACTGGCTTTCGTCTGGCTTCTCCCCCTCGACCAATTGGGCTTTGATGGGCCTACCAGAAGAATACGCTTCCGCCAGCATAGCTCTCAAGGGATCAGCATGAAAACCTGCCTTCCACAATAAGGTAGCAAGCAGTCCCAGGGGTAGGCTATGTTTATATATATTATAAAGCTGCTTGTTGGGGTTTCTATCCACAAATAAATTAGAACAGGAGGTTTCCATTTACCCCTCCCTGCCTAAGGGTAAGTGAAAACCTCCTGTTCTAATTTATTTGCGGATAGAAACCACAACAAGCAGCCTTACAACATATCGTCGCCAAAATCTAAAAAAACAAAATATATATATGTTAGTAAAATTAAACAAATTTCAGGTTATTATGCCACGTTGTGGACACAATTCCTTAGGTACCATACAAGTCCCCAATGTAGTGACCCCCCAATGACATGTACCCAAGAAAGTGTCCACGACGTGGCGTAATAACCCGAAATGTGTTTAATTTTACTAACATTTACCCGAGCCACCAAAGCCGAAGTGTTTTAACATAAAGTATATATATTTACGTAAATTATCGTGGTAGGCCTACGATTTATGAAAACCATAGCTTTAAATAAAATAACTAAAAAATAAATTCACATTTAGATACCCACTCAGTAACTAAACTGATTTACAGTCGGGGATTTTAATTTAAACCGACTAAACCAACCCTGTAGGCTCCAAACACCATCAACGAGTGAACGATAACCAATCATAGATCTATATTTCATATATGAAACATAGGAATCACTGAACCAGTGATTGGACAGTGCGAACACCTGCGGACAAATGCCAGAATCAACAAGGCCAATTTATCAACTTTGAATTTATGGAGTGCATCGTTGCTAGGACGGCTCCAAAGTCACCGTTTACTTATTCCTAAGCCAAGAAGTCATGGAATTGAATCCATATTAGAAGTTAAAAACCACATTTGTTTAATAAATATGAAAGAAAGTAAAGATATGTATGAAATGGCTGTCTGAATACCCAGCCTAAGATGAGAAATAGAATAAAAACAAAATAACAAAAACAAAATCAGAAAATAAATAAATAAGTAAATAAATAAATAAATAAATAAATAAACAAATAAACAAATAAATAAAAAGAAAGAAAGAATGATTACGTTTAGGAACAAAATCAAAACCATCCTATTAAGAAGTTCATAAAATGAAAACGAAAAAAGAAATAATAAGGCTTAAAATCAGAAAAATTATAACCACACAGAACACAAGTCTCAACATCCCCTGTCATACCCTTATTAAACTGTAATCTACCTCCTTTCCCATGCACATGTGCAAATGCACCCATGTGTGTATGTGGGTTAAATATATTATATACTCACATAAATTCCAAATAGAAATATTAAATTGTTGTATTTTTATTTATACATGTAATGTAATGTAAAACAAGAACAAGGTTGAATACAAATTTATTAGGATTACGTAGGTATCTACTCAGAAGAAAACATGTAAGTTTACCAAGGCATGATTTTATTAATAAAATTATTAATCTTCATCATTACACAGGTGGAGAACATGTTTCTGCGTTTAACAAACAGTACCTTTCTAGTACAAATTTATTTAACTATGTGTTGATAGTAGCATATACAGTATTATGCTTTTCACAGATTACTAGAAACTATGAACTTAATACCATCAATGTCATAATTAATCATAATAATCACATAATGACATGAAACACTTTCCTTGGAACTTAAAGAAAACAATTGATAAGAAAACAATTACATGACATGTACAGTTGAATATGCTAGTAGCACAGATTAATAATTGTTGTTTGGTTGTCTGTGCTAGTAGTGAGCATCTCAAATGAGAGGCTTTACGAAAAAAACATACAAGTCTTGTTATATTACAGGAGATAATAAAACTAATTCTATTTACAACAAGCCGTGTAACTTAGGAGAGAGGAGAAGAAACTTAAATTGGTTAATAGTATAACCAGGATGAGAATACAAGTATATTTAGGCCTAAAACAAGCATAGTTGCATAATTTGGAGAAGCAACATCACGTCAAGGGTCACACACACATTAGAGGTGTACATAGAACTTCACAAGAACCATTACAACATATAAGAACATGATTTCTTTAACAATAAGCACAGTAGCATACGGGACTAAAAGACGTACTTCAGGTCCATGCAAACATTACATAAAACCTCACAAGGAGTGATGATGAACTGATCTCGAAAAAATGCGCACTTGGTGAGTGTTTTTATATTTTTTCTGACAGTGGTTACTGTTCGCATGAGTGTTTAACCTACTCACAAGGAGTGTTACTAGTTATCATAAGTTAAATTATTTCTCAATAAACACAGTTTCATACGCAAGAAGAGAACACAATTTTACATTGCACAACACATTATGTAGGCCTTTAACCAGCATAACATAAGATATATGAATACGATTATATTTACAATGACGAACAGTTGCATACGCAAGTAACAAAGAAATTTCAAGAGGCACACACGCTTTACAAACAACCTTCCAAAAAGCATTATGCGGGGTAAGAATACGATTTATTTTACAAAAAGCACATTATCATACGCGAGTAGCGGACATGTTTCAGGGGCACGCACGCGTACTGTAACCTTACAAGAAGCGTTACAAGAGTTAAGACCAAGATTTATTTACAACAAGCACAGTATCATACGCGAGTAGCGGACATGTTTCAGGGGCACGCACGCGTACTGTAACCTTACAAGAAGCGTTACAAGAGTTAAGACCAAGATTTATTTACAACAAGCACAGTATCATACGCGAGTAGCGGACATGTTTCAGGGGCACGCACGCGTACTGTAACCTTACAAGAAGCGTTACAAGAGTTAAGACCAAGATTTATTTACAACAAGCACAGTATCATACGCGAGTAGCGGACATGTTTCAGGGGCACGCACGCGTACTGCAACCTTACAAGAAGCGTTACAAGAGTTAAGACCAAGATTTATTTTTCAACAAGCATAGTATCATACGCGAGTAGCGGACATGTTTCAGGGGCACGCACGTGTACTGTAACCTTACAAGAAGCGTTACAAGAGTTAAGACCAAGATTTATTTTTCAACAAGCACAGTATCATACGCGAGTAGCGGACATGTTTCAGGGGCACGCACGCGTACTGTAACCTTACAGAAAGTGTTATTAGAGTTAAGAACTATTTCTTTTACTACCTGCACAGTTGTGTTGCCAAAACATTGTTTTTGGCAGAATTGGTTATTGCACTGCAGACATGGCTAGGAAGCTCATCGTGAGTACATGTGGGTATTTTGAAAACAGTGCATAGGCCCTCCCTACTTACAGTTTAACTAAATGCTGTTGCGCAATGACACAAAACATTTTCCATTACTCACATGTGCCAAAGTGCAAATCATTGTATCAAACAAGTCTTCAAACTTAATACAAAGCATGTTAGAATTGTAATGTACCTCAAAAGCATTGTAATGGTCCACAAAACTGAGAGTCGATAGAGATGAACAAATGAAATATACATCTCTCTGGTCGTCAACAAAAACATCTCTTATCATACCAAATATTGGGCACTCGTTCTCTTGAACATCAAGTATTAAGGTCATACCATGTTTGTAATCACTTCCGGAGACATTTACCCAATTAGCACAATACACCATTCCCTGCAATGTTATTGGTAGAGTCTGAAACAATAGCTCATCGTTCAAATAATCTCTTGTGCATACAGATGCTCCTGGGCCTACAACTCTTTGTTTAGTTATCCCCTTATTCGATAGCAAACGATGGCATAATTGTAACTGATGTTTCACTGCTAATGTGTAAGCGATATTTCTACGAGACTGAGTTGAATGAGCAGCTATTTTTGACTGCCTATGTTTAGACTCAAATCTCATTGATCAAGTGTGAACAAGAGGGCCAACCATTTGCACAAGTCTACAGTAGTGTACTAAAAAGTGATGCTTCGGTTTGAGAAATCTTTAAAAAGATGGCAATACAAATGGTTGTGCTCAGAAACTAAAGTCTTTAATAATAGTCTACTATCTGGTTGAAAGGATTTGGCAGTTACAATATCTATTATTTTCCTGAGAGTCAAATAAAACTCCCATACTTGATCGCCTTCTGGCACAGTATCTCCTATAAGAAGAGCAAAGTTGCGAACAAAGCAAAGCATCTCAGCAGAGGACATTCTTATATTTGAATTACGCAAATTATCTTAACTTATGAAAGGGGGCTTATTCCGAAGATCATTTGAGCTGTAGCTAAAAGTCTGCATCTTGAAGTTTAGATTAGGCCTATCGATTGTTAATAATTTAACTTCTAGAATGAAGTATTTTAAAATCCACACCATGTCATACTTGCAAACTCCTTCAAACAAATCATGCATTACATCAACACAGAAATTTTCTGTTA
This sequence comes from Isoperla grammatica, assembly GCA_945910005.1. Classification (NCBI taxonomy): domain Eukaryota; kingdom Metazoa; phylum Arthropoda; class Insecta; order Plecoptera; family Perlodidae; genus Isoperla; species Isoperla grammatica. The sequence continues at coordinate 93,645,273 of OX246737.1, read as the reverse complement.
CATGGAAACCTTCTATCCTATGCCAAACACATTCTTCTGTAATTCCAGTTTCGGAAGTATTACCGGCTTCAACATCCAATGCATAATTAGCTTTTGTTCTTAACGAAGTGGTATCTTCCACGCATTGTCTCTGCATTAGTTTATTGTGACTTTTGCAAAATCGACAGTAGTGGTTTGATACCTGCCCAGGGACTGCTACCTTATCGTGGTGGGCAGGTTTGCGTGCTTTGTTGATCCCGAGAGCTATGCCGGCGGAAGCGTATGCTTCTGGTAGGGCCACCCTAGCCGGACTGGTCGAGGGGGAGAAGTCAGACAAAGTGCAGTCCACACTCCAATCCCCTTTCCCCCCCCCCACTGTCCCATTGAATATTTCTCCTCCCACTTGGCCCTGCCCTCCCTTGCTGGACTCCCGTATGACGACTCACGCGACGTACAATGGATCTGATTCGGATGTGGCCTTATTCTTCATTATCATCTTTCTCATCTTCATTATCACCCGCTCATCGTCTCGATTAGCCATCGTTGCATAAATATGAGACGTTAAGCCCCATTAATCAATCAAACACGTGGTTTGATGAAAAACTACTAGTAAAACCAAGAATGTCATTTAACCCTAAGTTGTCTCCCAGTAACAATCCCAAAACAAAAAATACATGTTTTTCTCCAGTAGAGGTGTTTACAATGATACCTTGAGTTTGCAAAAACTTTAACTCGTCAATGATATGCTTGAATGTTGCTGCATTTTTGAATTGTGCTCTGTCAGCACTATGGAACAATTGAAACAGAAAAATATTGTCCAAAGTAGACATGCATTCCTCGGGCAAGCATTGGAGACTAGCATATTGCCCCTAACTTGTGTATGCCTGAGTGTGACCCCAAAACATTCCCTGTCTCGTAATCATCAAAATAAATGAACAGAGGAATGACAATATCATATTTGTCAAATCGAGATATTTTTGACTTCCATAGATCACCCTGAATAAAATTACAAGAAATAGTTTCATCCAGATACAAACCTTGCATGTAAGAAGTTAATGTGTCAAAAACATTTGTTATTTCAAGAATTTTTTTTAGAACAAGTCGTAAGCTTATCATCTAAACTTTAACATCTAGTGTATCCCATGAGATATTGCCTTCTTTGTCTTTTGTATCCTGACACCTAGAGCCAATAATATAAGAAACTGGTGGTATGAAACATCCAGTAGAACTAAACTCACTGAAACGCTTAAATTCAGTGTCTAGGTTTTGAAAGGGATCTGACAATTGAGTAAACATTAATCTTATAGAGTTGATCTCTGCTTCCTCGACATTGTGATTTGACAAGATATTAAGAATTTTATCCTGTAGAACTGGTACCAATTCACTGCTAAACAAGTTGGTTACATCTGAAATAATAGACTGAACAAGACTCCTTGGAACAACATTACTATGGTACAATTTAGACACAAAGACTAAGGATTGCTTATTTAAAATGTCAGAAAATGAATATTGGTGCTGCTGGACTGGCTGGCCAGGCTAGATTCAGAAACCACACAAGTCCATGATACTTAGTTCTGAGATAATAAAAAAAACATCCTATTACAATCAGTTTTACATTTTATGACTTCCAACATGCAGTATCTTAAGTATCCCTCTCTTGCAATAATTTTTGTATATATATACACAATTTTAGCATGCTTAATTGTTTAGCAATTAATTATTGTTTATCATGGACTTGTGTTGTTTCTCAATCTAAGCAGTTTTTATTGTATATTTTTTAAGAAAATAGATGGAAATTGTATTTAAACACAGTCTTTTATTGATTTATGCTTACAATAACACTGTAAAAAGTTAAAACAGTCACAATACCCAAATGACGACTTTATTACCTAATATTGTTGACAGTTATAACAATATGGGGCCTTGGCCCTTATCACTAGTTTAGTGTTCGTCGTCCAAATTTTCTACAAGATCCTTGTCCAGTGTAGACCACGTGAACAGAGAATCATAGAAGTACATATACTCCTCAGGGATGTATTGAATCAGTTTTTTAATGTCCTGCATTTTTTTAACGTTTATCGGCACCTGCCCTTCTTCATACGCCTGTTTAATGGGCAATGCTAGTTTATCAAAGTTAGTGTTTTTAGTAGGAAAGTATTGGGTATCATCCCATCGATCGTAGCATACGTGGTCAAGACGCCAGGTTTTTTATGGTCATAAACAAATTGCATGTAGTTGGAAATTTGAAGGGATACCTTCATGTCTCTGAGTGCGCGTTTTGGTGTTTCAAGGGAAATGGTCATCTTTTTGTAGAATTTTGGCCACCATTCCTTAAAATCTATTATGGTGGAAGTATCTACTACTTCCACTGCAAACTTATGTGGTTTAGAGGCCGAACTGAGAATGCTCTCAACATATTCCATTGGAACATAAACTCTATCGCATTTTTTTATTACACGTTTAATCACTCCGAAGTCCCTATCGCAGGGGAGAAACGAGTGGCCTCGTACAGGGAAATAATGATTCATCGATTTGAATTTTTTTAGGCTAGTTAGTGTTAACAAAGCACGAATCATGGTGTGATTTACCCATCATACCCATGTGTGATACCCCCCCCCCCCCCCCAACTAGCATTTGTACTATTTACAACACCTTTTTTACGCTTAGCTTTCACTAAATCATCCATGATTACAAAGACTTGTGTAAACAACAGCTGTGACATCAGTCAGCTGACTCCACAGCCTTCTTGAGAATCCAGAGTCTTGTGTCTTTTTTGCAGAAACCACACAAGTCCGGGACTTGTGTGGTTTCCATAAGAAGAACAAACTCCATAGCAACCTTAAACAATTCATATACTTAACTCGACTATTCCGCCCTAAAAGAGCTCCTATAATATCCTACAATATATTTTTATGGAGAAAGTGTTGCTACTATCAAGTAGTGTTTTACACATGCCTTTGCTAGGCCTAGGCCTATCCTGTCCTATGATTCTATCCTTCCTCCGTGATCCTGTCAAACTTTCTTGCTCCTTATTGCTCTTGCTCTATGATCACAATCAACAATAGTGGGAAAAAGGCGACCTGGACCTTACAAACAATATTTACAGCCTGGAAGCAAAGAAAGTGTTCCGCGAACTACAGCATTTCGATGGAAAATAGAAATGAAGACAAGGTAGGTCAAACATTATTATTATCAGTCGGCAATGAGAACTTCACCATTGAATAATATTAATAGGTTTCATTGTTAAACACACAACACATACAAGTATGAGGCTAAAAGAGCGTAGGCCCTGGAGGTACGCATCCGTATTTCCTACCATATTATTTGCCTCCATAACAGAATTTGAGTTGTCTAGGCCTAGAGCTGGGCCCTAGTCTCCTAGGGTAGGTCTAGGGCAAAAGATGTCCACATTAGGCAGCACACCATCCCCTTGGTCCCTACTCCCTAGTGACTCAATAGATCTATACTCTATCCTACAATCCTGCCTATGGACTGCTACCTTATCGTGGTGGGCAGGTTTGTGTGCTTTGATGATCCCGAGAGCTATGCCGGCGGAAGCGTATGCTTCTGGTAGGGCCACCCAAGCCGGACTGGTCGAGGAGGAGAAGTCAGACGAAGTGCAGTCTACACCCCAATCCCCTTTCCCCCCCCACTGTCCAATTGAATATTTCTCCTCCCACTTGGCCCTGCCCTCCCTTGCTGGACTCCCGTATGACGACTCACGCGACGTACAATGGATCTGATTCGGATGTGGTTTTATTCTTCATTATCATCTTTCTCATCTTCATTATCACCCGCTCATCGTCTCGATTAGCCTTCGTTGCATAAATATGAGACGTTAAGCCCCAATAATCAATCAATCTATCCTACAATGCTCTAGTGCACAATGTGCAACACACTCCAATTCAGCTGCTTATTGTTTCAGATCCTTGTCAACGCAATATGAAGGCAATCATAGTGTGCATATACCACAGTGTTTTGATCATAATACAAATAACTCTTTACCTTCCAATGACACACAAGAGGATTGCAGCGATAATATGTGATCTGATGACCACATTTCTTTGCAACTCTCCTCAGATGAAAGTGAAGATTGCAGTTACGGAGAAATACATGCACCTATGACAGTGTCCCTGCTCAGGGACTGCCACCTTATCGTGGTGGGCAGGTTTGCGTGCTTTGTTGATCCCGAGAGCTATGCCGGCGGAAGCGTATGCTTCTGGTAGGGCCACCCTAGCCGGACTGGTCGAGGAGGAGAAGTCAGACGAAGTGCAGTCCACACCCCAATCCCCTTTCCCCCCCACTGTCCCATTAAATATTTCTCCTCCCACTTGGCCCTGCCCCCCCTTGCTGGTTCCCGTATGACGACTCACGCGACGTACAATGGATCTGATTCGGATGTGGCTTTATTCTTCATTATCATCTTTCTCATCTTCATTATCACCCGCTCATCGTCTCGATTAGCCATCGTTGCATAAATATGAGACGTTAAGCCCCATTAATCAATCAATATGACAGTGTCTTCTGAGGTAAATATTAGTTTAATTTTGTAAAAACGAAGTTGGATGAGGTAGGCTATATTGAAAATTTTGGAAAATCCACATATCAGTACATACTTAAAAAGTACAGTTCTGACAAGACTCTATGCTAGGCTAGGCTAGAATGTGAATGTGAACCACAAACCGCTCTCAATCCCGCTCAACAATCACATATATGTATTTCAAAGTTGTCTGAACTTAGAATACATAGGTTAGGTTTAGTGTAGTTATACTTGTATACTTTCTTATAATAACGTCCCGGTTATTTATTTGTCTAAGTTCATCTATATCATGTTTCTCTAAGCGACCTATGTATTTCCTCAGATGAACTGTCATGCTTCTGTACCCTACCTTTTCCCTCACTAGAACGTGTTTCCTCTGTTGATACAATGTCCTCATTATTCACACTTTCTTTCGATAATGTATTCGTTTATGTTACATCAGTCAACATAATTACGCCACTCCCAACATGAAGTCTTATTAAAATTTCCTTTTACCCACACACAAATCTCTTGAAGATTTTATGGGATTCTTATTATATTCCTTTTATTATTTTCTTATCCCATGGACTGCTACCTTATCGCGGTGGGCAGGTTTGCGTGCTTTAATGATTCCTAGAGCTATGCCGGCGGAAGCGTATGCTTCTGGTAGGGCCACCCTAGCCGGACTGGTCGAGGAGGAGAAGTCAGACGAAGTGCAGTCCACACCCCAAGCCCCTTTCCTCCACCTTCCCCTTTCCACCCCCGCCCTCCTATTGGCCCCTTTCCTCCAAACAGCCACCTATTTCATCTTCATATATCACCCACTCATTGTCTCGATTAGCCTCGTTGCAAAAATATGAGACGTTAAGCCCAAATAATCAAATTATCATATATTATATTTTGTATTGTATATTGAAAATGTAGCCTACCTACCTAAAACAGTAAGAATAACATTAATCCAAATCTGAAATCTGAATCCCTGCCCAGGGACTGCCACCTTATCGTGGTGGGCAGGTTTGCGTGCTTTGTTGATCCCGAGAGCTATGCCGGCGGAAGCGTATGCTTCTGGTAGGGCCACCCAAGCCGGACTGGTCGAGGAGAAGTCAGACGAAGTATAGTCCACACCCCAATCCCCTTTCCCCCCCACTGTCCCATTGAATATTTCTCCTCCCACTTGGCCCTGCCCTCCCTTGCTGGACTCCCGTATGACGACTCACGCGACGTACAATGGATCTGATTCGGATGTGGCTTTATTCTTCATTATCATCTTTCTCATCTTTCTCATCTTCATTATCACCCGCTCATCGTCTCGATTAGCCATCGTTGCATAAAAATGAGACGTTAAGCCCCATTAATCAATCATGAAATCTGAATCAAACCCATAGGCCTACTGAGCTGTCTCGTTAGGACGTTGCAACTACTTAAGAGAAAACTTTTCAAAATGTATTGAGGAAACTTACCATAAACCTGAACTGAGCCCCTGCCCAGGGACTGCCACCTTAACGTGGTGGGCAGGTTTGCGTGCTTTGTTGATCCCGAGAGCTATGCCGGCGGAAGCGTATGCTTCTGGTAGGGCCACCCAAGCCGGACTGGTCGAGGAGGAGAAGTCAGACAAAGTGCAGTCCACACCCCCAATCCCCTGTCCTCCCCCACTGTCCCATTGAATATTTCTCCTCCCACTTGGCCCTGCCCTCCCTTGCTGGACTCCCGTATGACGACTCACGCGACGTACATCGGATCTGATTCGGATGTGGCTTTATTCTTCATTATCATCTTTCTCATCTTCATTATTACCCGCTCATCGTCTCGGTTAGCCATCGTTGCATAAATATGAGACGTTAAGCCCCATTAATCAATCAATCAAACTGAACTGAGCTATTGGTTATTCCCCACAGGTTCTTGCATCGAACGAAAACTCATATTCTGAACAGGAAGAAAAAGTGGGAAAATGTGTCGATCTGCCAGTTTTGCTCCCTGAGATGCAACACAATCATGATATTCAAGATGGGGATGAACTTGTTTCCTCTCAAGAGACATCCATATCAGATGTTAGTGATGCAGATTCAATAGGATACATCTCTAACACTGATACAGATGAGGCTGGTGAGAACATACCTCTCCGTGGTGCAGAGGGTGATATACCACTAGCACTAGAATGTCCTAGCAAATGTGCATTGCTTTTAGCCATTAAAATGAAGAACAAATTTTCTGATGTAGGTACTGTAGACATTATGCGATTAGTTAATTTACTGTCGGCAGGTGATAATGATGTTCTCCCCAATACTTTATATTTGTTAAGAAAACAATTCAAAATGGTTCCCCTATGGAGATTCATCATATATGTCCCAAGTGTGTACCCCAAGAGTACATTGGTATAGTGAAGGAAGATAGTTTTGAATGCAGTAGTTGCCTTTCCACGTTCAACACAAAACTAAATATAAAGCAGGGTCCGGTCGAAGGGGGTCCTTCCACGTAGTGACCGGTGCCCACAAAGGAGGCTCTCATGCATACTTTCTCTCTTCCCTTTCTTCATACGTTTATCACCGATCATGTCATCCTTTTCTATTTTCATAGTTTTCTTCTCCATAAAAGCTGGCCTCCTTTGTGATCCAAACGCCCTCCGCCGTGTTTGCCGTGCGGTGCTACCCGTGTCGGTGGAAAGGGGGATCCTGGCTGCTGAGGGAAGTGTAACCTGCGGGTTGCATGGACCAACACGCATCTTTGGCCCCTGCTTCATCTAGACGGGTGGTATAGGTTTAGCCCGACCTGTATCAATCGGCAAGTATCAACTCACGTTGCATACATTGGGTTAGCGCTCCAGCTATATCTCTTGCGTATCCCTGGCGTCGGTAGTTCCGCGTCCCGTCTGAGGCTCCATGGAGGGTGGGGAGCGCAGGAGATGAAACCGTTTATTCCTCTATGGATAACAAACCAAAATCAACAGGCATTAACTTAAAAAGAAAAAAGGAGAGAGAGTCAGATGAAGAGGTGGAGGTGGTCGACACCCACGATGTGGAAGTCGTCCGTCTGTACCTAGTGGTTAAACCGACAGAGAGGACGTTCAGTAAAATGAACCCTCTATTCATTGAAAAAAATTTGGAAGATTTACTAGGAGTCCTGCCATCAACCAAGAAGCTCCGTGATGGCTCACTGCTTGTCAACTGCGCCAACGAGAAACAGGCAAAAAAGCTGCTGGGTATGTCAACTCTTTGCTCCCTTCCAGTCACCGTTGAGGGCCACCCGTCCTTGAACGTCTGCAAGGGGGTGATCTCGTGCTTCGACCTCCTTAACGTCAGCGATCAGGAACTCAAAGATTATCTGAAACCGCACCGCGTTGTTGATGTCACTAGAATCATGAGAAGGAAAACTGGCCAGCCTCGTCCCACTCCAGCCGTCATACTCTCATTTGCATTGCCTCAACTACCAGCTGAAATTAAAATCGCCTACCACAATCTTAAAATCCGACCGTACATTCCGAACCCTTTACGGTGCTTCAAATGCCAAGTCTTCGGCCACACCCAAAGCAGGTGCACGCAAGAGGAAGTCTGCTCAAATTGCGGATCACCAGCGCATTCCTCTCCTTGCGAGACGGAACCGCACTGTGTGAATTGCGGGGGGCAGCACTCGGCCCGGTCTCGCTCATGCCCAGTGTGGGTCAAAGAGCAGGCCATCCTAGAACGAGCGATCACTGCAAAAATACCCACGTGGGAAGCCAGACGCCTTATGGGTTCCTCACAACCCGTAACCAGTGGTATATCTTTTGCCTCCGTCGTACAGAGTTCCGCCCCCTCTCCCCGAGAAGCCCAACTGCTGGCGCACAACCAGGCTCTACAGGAATCTGTTAACCAATTGCGCGATCTGGTTAACCAACAAGCTCAACAAATTTTACATTTAAACTCTCAAATTGCTGAATTACTTCAATACCTCAAGCAAACAACTGTATCCCCTATACAATCACCTATATCATTGCCTACCGAGAGACCATCACCACCAACCATTGGCCAAACATCGTCCTTCACGCACCCATCGGTTCCTACCGAGTCGTCATCCACACTGGCTAACGCACAAAATACTGTCGAGAAAGCAAATAAATCTAAGGAACAGAAAAGTAGCATAAAAGCACCCATCATCACCAAAACCACCAATAATATGGGTAACGTCATCAACCCATTCCCTAAACCAGCTCTGAAACCGCCCACTAAAAAGAAACTAAGCAGATCTATCCCCTCCCCCTCTCCCTCTCCCTTAGAGGATATGGTCGAGGACCCGTTAGTGGACCAAAACCCATACGCTCTTCTAAGGGATATAAACCATAAGTAACAACTCAACATCTTCTACGTACTTGGTACTCAGCATCGCTTTACAGGTATCCAACGCTCTCTACAAACCTCTGACGTATACGAACTCCACATCACACCCCAAACACGGCCCACTTTATCTCTTGGAACTGTCGAGGTTTTTATACCAACCGAGAAGAACTACAAATTATTATACGCGACAAACAGCCCTTATTAATTCTACTTCAAGAAACCCTTCTGAAACCTACTGACAACCCCACTCTTAAAAATTATTCTATACACCGTCTCGACTTCACCGGCGGTGACCGTGCTCAAGGGGGTGTTGCTATTATGGTACACGACTCTGTACATGCCACTGTGGTGAATGTCACCTCCCGCCTTCAAGTAATTGCAGTTACAGCCCACCTGACAGTTCCTACAACCTTTTGCTGCATTTATATTCCACCTTCATTTAACTTTACCAAGCATGATTTAGAATCTATCTTCAACCAGTTGCCCAGACCGTCCATTATGGCTGGGGACTTCAATGCCCACCATGTGGACTGGGGCTCATCATTATCAGACCGTAGGGGTGCTATTGTTGCCGACTTCCTGCAAGACGCAGACCTGTCACTCCTGAATACCGATCACATGACACATTTCACAGCACACACCGGAACACTATCAGCCATTGACCTAGTGATGTGTACACCCATCCTGACACTTGACTTGGACTTAGGTGTATTGGACTGGTCGAGGATGAGAAGTCAGACGAAGTGCAGTCCACACCCCAATCCCCTTTTCCCCCCCACTGTTCCATTGAATATTTCTCCTCCCACTTGGCCCTGCCCTCCCTTGCTGGACTCCCGTATGACGACTCACGCGACGTACAATGGATCTGATTCGGATGTGGCTTTATTCTTCATTATCATCTTTCTCATCTTCATTATCACCCGCTCATCGTCTCGATTAGCCATCGTTGCATAAATATGAGACGTTAAGCCCCATTAATCAATCAATCAATCTTCAGCTGAGCTTCGATAACTACCAACCTGCACTCCACCCCGGACAGAAATGGAAATTCCATCAAGCAGATTGGGGATTATATCAGGCACTGAGTGAGTCCAGCTTACTCAAATTAGATCTTACTAGTTGTCATGACCCAAACCTGCGTTTAAGCAACGTCTGTGCGTGTTTACTAAAGGCCGCCTCTGCAGCAATACCTACGACCTCTGGTAAACAGCGTCGCCGGCCTGTCCCGTGGTGGAACGAAGAATGTGCAGCTGCGATCACAGCCCGGAAACGAGCCTATAGGAAGTTCAATACTTACCCTACGTCTGAGAATTTGATGGCATTCAAACGGCTACAGGCGAAGGCCCGATATACAATTAAACAACGGAAGTAGCACTCATGGCGAGAATATGTGTCTACCATTAACAACCGCACACCATGCACAACAGTGTGGAAAAAGATAAAATCCATCTGTGGTCGTCCGATGTCTACCATACCTGCGATCCAGGACAACGGAATGCTCGTCACATCTCCGACTGATGTGGCATCAGTGATTGCTCGACATTTTGCCTCGGTGAGCAGCAATGCTCGATACGATCCAGTATTTCTGGACAGCAAAAGACGCTGTGAACAACAACAACATCTATCCTTCGTTTCGGACAATACTGAATCCTACACAGGCCTTTCACGACATGGGAACTGCAAACGGCAATCAACTCCTTGCGAAGTACGGCCACCGGAGAAGACAAGCTCCACAATGATATGTTCATCCACCTGTCTGACGAATCTCTTGGAGTCATTCTTTTATTCTTCAACATGCTATGGTTATCTGACGCCTTTCCCGATGAATGGCGCAAAGCCGTCTTGATACCGCTCCTAAAACCAGGTAAAGACAAAACACTGTCGGGCTCTTATCGCCCTATCTCTCTCACAAGTTGTTTTTGCAAACTGTTCGAGCGGATGGTCAATAAGCGTCTCATGTGGTTAATGGAATCCCGTGGTCTGCTAGCCAATGTTCAATGTGGTTTCCGCCAGCGCCGTAGTGCGGTCGACCACCTGGTTCGTTTGGAAACATTTATACAAGAAGGATTTGTCGCCAAACAGCATGTGATAGGAGTTCTCTTCGACATCGAGAAAGCGTACGATACCACCTGGCGCCACGCCATTCTAAAGCAGCTTCACGAGTGGGATTTTAGAGGCCATTTACCAAAATTTATACAGAACTTTCTTAAAGACAGGCAATTCAAAGTATGCGTCAATAACGTGCTGTCAGCTCCGCATGAATTAGAAACGGGAGTCCCTCAAGGCTCCGTTTTGTCGGTTCCTCTGTTCACGGTCGCCATCAACAGTATCGTGTCGTGCATTCCTAAATCCATCATGGCTTCTCTATTCGTTGATGACTTTGGAATTTTCTTCCGGTCAGTCAACGTTTCTATTGCCCAACGACATCTACAGATGGCACTGAACCGCATCGGCGAGTGGGCTAAAGCGCGGGGCACTCGCTTCTCAGCCGAGAAAACTCAGTGCATCCATTTCTGCCGGCTTAGGAAGGTCCACGCAGATCCCCGTCTTACCCTTAACAATGTTGAACTAGAATTTAAACCACACATTCGTGTCCTCGGCTTGGTTTTTGATTCGAAGTTTAATTGGAGTCACCATGTTCGAGAATTACGAAAAAGCTGTATGTTAAAACTGAACATCTTGAAAGTTCTTAGTAACACATCTTGGGGTGCAGACAGGACATGTTTGCTGCGAATATACGGATCACTGGTTAGATCCAAGATGGACTATGGATGTTTTGTGTATTCATCAGCCCGCGATTCGATCTTGAAACTCCTCGACACTGTCCATCACAGTGGCCTCCGTCTGGCCCTCGGTGCATTCCGCACGAGCCCCGTCCTCAGCCTATATGCCGAGGCCGGAATGACATCCCTGGCGGAAAGGCGGAGCTACTTGTTGGGCAGGTATGTCCTGAAGATCCAAGCCATGCGCCCACACCCATCCCACCCAGCTTTGTTCGACCGGAGATTTGTCAGACTATTTGACAATAAACCATCGGCAACTCTACCTACTGGAGTACGTTGTAGACATCTCTTCCGCATTTTCGATTTTAAGGTGCCTAAAATGTTGAGCCTCGTTTTAAGCCCCAACCCTCCGTGGCTCACTCCTGAACCAGATATTCTGTTTGACCTTTCCAAGTATAATAAAAACACCACATCAGATATAGTTTTCCAAACAAGATTCAGAGCTCTTTGTCATGACCACCAAACATTTCGCTTCATATACACTGACGGCTCTAAAACCGGCACAAACGTCGGTTGTGCATATTACTGTGGCGATAGCCATGCAGGGTTCCGCCTCCACGACATGTGCTCCGTGTTTACTGCCGAACTATATGCCATTCGAGAAGCTCTCAGATATATCCTGCGATGCAGATGCAGCAGCTATATGATATGCTCCGATAGTAAAAGCGCACTCCAGGCACTCCACGTCATGTTCTCACCTCACCACCTTGTTGTTGACATTCAGTACTATCTGGAGAAATTACATTCGCGAGGCTTCAAAATCAAATTCTGCTGGGTCCCAGGCCATGTAGGCATTAAAGGCAACGAACAGGCAGACTTGGCAGCAAAGACGGCGGCAGTACTGGCGAACATCGACTTTGACCTCGTCCCTGTTCCCGATGTCAACAGTGAATATAAGAACCACATGGTTAGAATTGGTCAGGTTTGTTGGGACGCATTACAGAACAACAAACTACGTCGAGTGATGCCCTCACTCTCAATCAAGGTGCGACCCCCATCGACCCAGCTTTCTCGTCGCGAGGAGGTTGTGATGACCCGGGTTCGGATAGGTCATACGCACTTGACGCATGTCTACCTTTTTGACCGAGAAAAGATTGCCCCAAAGTGTGCCACATGTGATGCCATACTAACTGTACAACATCTATTGGCCGAATGCTCTTTATATGATGCCTTAAGACTCCAATTGGGTCTAAGCCAATCATATGCGGAGCTACTGTCCTATGACAACTGCAGAAAACTTCTTAACTTTTTGGAACAAGCTAATCTGATTAATCGACTATAAGTGCTCAACATCTTATCTTTCCGTAGAGTGTCTTCCAAAATCCACTCAGCATGCTGAATACCCTCGTATATGTAGAAAACGTGTTGTTTCTTATTTAATTACCTTCCATTTTATGTCGACCGTGGCAATGTTATTATGACAACGACTCTGTTAGCCCTCTATTATGATGACCTTGGCAATGTTCCACTGACCACGAATCTGCAAGCCCTCTCTCTTATGATGACCTAGGCAATATTCTACTGACAACGAATCTTATCAGTGTTAACCCTCTCTTATGATGACTTTGGCAATGTTCTGATGACATCGATTTTCGTTTTCGTTATATAACATTTACATTTCAAAATAAACCTTTGTAACCATACTCTACTTATAACATACATCTTGGAGGCGTGAATGACCCTCGCCGTTAAAAGCGCCCAAAATCCAAAAATCAATCAATCAATAAAGCAGGGTAACTGCTTTATTTACTTACCACTTTCAATCCAGTCGAAAGATTTTTTAGCAAACAACAATGTATTGACGGATGAAGATTATCAAACATTCAAAGAACCATATTATGTGACCCACTTTAAGGTGAAGGTATCTAGGAAAACATTTTTAAATTAAGTTTTTTTAAAGTGGTTTTAAAAAAATTACACATTTATTTTTTACGTGTACCGATATCTTTAAAAGTCTTTACGTTCATGTAATTCAACCTCTAGACCATATTTGTCAAGTACACGAAAATGTCGTATGCTATAGGTTGCTATCTTAGGAATGATGGAATACAATTTTGAAACACAATTATGTGACCAGTTTTTTTTAATGAATTTTTTCGTGTCCCGGTGAAAAGGCACTTGAGTATATGTGTTTTTACTATTCCATAACTTAATTATGAAAAGAGTCACTTTCAAGAAATAAAGTGCATATCATGCGCTCGACCCTTATCTTCCCAAAATGCTTGCAGTCTCAAGCCTACGAAAAAACTTTTCGAGTGTTGGTGATTTACGTACACGGATGTAAAGCGCACCAGTTTGCTCGTGTCGCAGTCCAGCCGTAACTACTTTACGGGTCTAGACAGGTAATTTGCGCAAAGAATTGTCTCCTTGTGTCCTAGCACCGCTCAACAGTAGTTGAGAACGCAAATGTACAGATTTAATCCAAGTTTAGGGGGGAAACATGACACCCAGTAAGCGGAGCGGCGCCTTGCCAGGTGTGACCTTGCTTTGACCAGAGGCAGCGCTCGACTGAAATCAGAACGAAGCGCGCGGAGGTCGGTCGGAGTTGCGGAAGTGGGGGGGAGGAGGGGTACACTTCAGACGTCACACATACACATTTACAAGTAATTCCTAGCAAAAGTGTTTTTTCAGGGGGGTAGATTCACCATTGGCAATCTTTACAAAAAAAAAAAATTCTAACCAACTCAATGGGCAACAGTTCTCAATATCATTCAGTTGTGATGGGGTTCCTGTGTTCAAGGCGTCAGGTTATTCAATTTGGCCTGTACTTTGTACACTTAACGAAATCCCCAAAGAGAAACGCAAACATTGTGTTTTTATGGCTAGCCTTTGGTTTGGGAAAAGTAAACCTGATATGAATACGTACTTAATGCCATTTGTCTTGGAATCCAAAAAACTGTTAAATGAAGGTTTGATACACATACAAGGATGCTGAACATGTTTGCAGGTTTCACGTATCAGTTGGCGTGTGTGACACAGTAGCAAGACCACTCCTACAAAATATTGTTCAGTTCAATGGTGAATATGGCTGTAGTTTTTGTATGCATCCAGGACAAGTTGTTAATAAAGGTCGAGGTCATACAAGGGTATATCCAAAAACTGACAATACTCACAAACGACGAAACCATATTGAAACAAAACATGCCATGAATGAAGCCGAAGAAAATAACAAAACAATATTTGGAGTTAAAGGTCGCTCGATTGTCTTGTTGATTCCTGGTTTTGATATTTGAAGGTTTTATTCCTGATTATATGCACTGTGTTTTCCTTGGTGTTTATACGCCAATTTATGAGCTTGTGGCTGGATTCCAAAAACCATGAAAGTGATTTATACATTGGTCTTGCATTTGATAATATTAATAAGCGTCTAACTAGGATCAATGGTGTGGTATTTGGTGTGGTAATTCTAGAACACCCAGGTCAGTTGTTGAAAGGAAGTACTGGAAAGCGCATGAATGGTACCATTGGTTTTTTCTGTAGTTTGCCTGTAACGAAAGGCATACTTCCGAACCGCTTCTTAAATCACTGGGGGTTCCTTGTCCATGGTGTTTACTTGGCAACTAAAGCAACATTGTTAAAAAGTGAAATAGTTCAAGCTGAATACCATTTGCAACAATTTGTTAATCAAGTTCCCGTCTTGTATGGTGTAGAACATGTTTCGTTTAACGTTCATCTCCTGACTCATTTGCCTCAAAGTGTTTTCAACTGGGGACCACTATGGTCTCACTCTGCTTTTTTGTATGAGAACTACAATGCAGATCTACTGGAATTCATTCGCAGTTCAAATGGAGTTCCTTATCAAATATGTGAAAGATTCGTGTTTAAATCGGCATTGCCAAGGATTTAAAAAATGTTTTAAAAACGTAGCAGCCTTAGAAAGCTATCTCAATAAGCGTTAGCCAGGGACCAAGCCCACAACCCAATTCATCCTCTCCCTTGCGAAAGTGGTTCTTACCATGAACAAATTCCGCTTCCTTGACTGCCACTACAACCAGGTCAAGGGTACTGCAATGGGCAGCATACGAACCTGTTCATGCGACACGCGTATTATGGGGTACGTATAATAAAATCTAATTATGACTTTCAAAGATACGTTTATACCTGGCTACAGACCCCTACATGCCAATTGTGTTTGCTCCTAGGCAGGGGATCGAACCGAAAATATTTTATTTCGTTTCGGTTTTTGGATCGGGAGAATCATATCGGTTCGGTTTTCGGTTTGAGGAAATAAAAAATAACGGTTCGGTTCGAACCGGTTCAGCAATGTCCTTATTTGACATTTTCAAAGTGAGGAAATAGCATAAAAAAAGATAACTTTGTTTTTGTAATACTGTGATATCGGATCTCTTACCTTCATGATCACATTGCAGTTTGTATCTGGCACGACGTCTCATTGTGTTGCGTTCAACTTAAAAAAGTTGCGGAACACATATTCTTTTTTACTACCCATATCTACGAAACGGAAGCTGAAACGCGACTGACATAAAAGTAACAGTGCATAGTCATTCGCCACAAAAGTTTGCTTTACGTTCGAGGGTGGGGTTTGCACGTGTTCTGACTGCGGAGTCTCGTCTTAAACCCGGTAATTATCAGATTAGTGTCAACGGTCAAGACTCAACATAATATTTATGTATAGGCTTATTCGTCTCCAAGGTTCTTGACTTTTAACTTCCAGGAAAGTGGAAACCAAAATCTGTTTTCGGTGCGTTTTGTGATCTTCGCCGAACACATCTTCCAATTGTTAACAAAATGTCAACCAACTATCATGGTGTGGAAGGTTGGGACTTGTGAGTTGTATTTCACTGTAGGCTACGTCACAGGTGTTACCATTATTTATACTTTCCGTTCCTATTATTGCAAATATAAAAGGAACTCAGCCGTCCATCGAGTATTGTCATCACCAACCTTCCAAAAAAAGACCTCCCAAATCCCAGTGGAACAAATCGCAGAACTTCCAAAAATATGTTTTCCCTTTGCATTCTTTGTTTTTATATTTTTATTTTCATTGCAATTTTGAGATTTTGATATACGGAGGCTTGTACCGAAAAGAACCGAAAACCCGATAACTGAAACCCAAAATATCGGTTTTCATTTCGGTTTACGGTTTGACCACTTTTTCATAATGGTTTTCGGTTCGGTTTTCGGTTCAGGAAAAATAACGGATTTTTCTGGTTTTCGGTTCGAACCGGTTCGATCCCCTGCTTCTAGGAAACACAAATTACTGGGGAGTATTATGAAGTCAAAATAAAGTTTTGAAAATTAGTTAGATAGCAGTTGTGTTTAGAGTAGACTCAACTTTCGAGAAAGGATACTTATAATTCGATACACTCACAACTGACAATTTTCCATTCACAAATTGCTAGCTTGCGAGAGGGATTTTCAAGGAATGGTGGCGGTAGGCCCATAAGCATTCTAAGGTGTTTCAAAATGTGATGTATTATAAAATCATGATCCCCAACAGAAAACTAGTTAGTGAAATACCATAGAACAATGATAGAAACATCTAGTTACATTGCACTCATTTGCCACAGCAATTCAAAATATCTTATATAATTAAGTTAGGGTTATTCCATACCATTTCACCATATTTTAGAAAAGGTTGCAGCACAATTGTAGAGAAAAATCAAATTTAGTACACTTAATACTTACATGACTTGAGAGCCCAGAAACAAATTATTGTCATCTGTGTGGTAGGAGGGGCCAAACGGCTGTATATATGCAAGTAGGGAGTAAGAATATAGGGAACCCAAATGCTTACCTGGTTGGTGACTGCAGGGGTCTCATAGATAAAATTAGAGTTTACATATAAAAGAATTCAGACAAAAAACGTGGAAACTGTTTCGGCCAAACAGGGCCTTGTTCACTCAATGGGTGCAGAGGGATGACTCATCCCTCTCAATAGATGGTATGTAGTTGGGTTATTAAAAAGTAGATATAATGAAAGCTTGGTACAGGTAATCAAGTGTTTATTGCTTTCGTCTACAACTTTTAGCTCACGAGTTATTTTAGTTACCGCTAACCCTTTAAAAAGAGCCATTTTAGCAACGCGCTTCCGACCTTTCAAGCCCACAAGTCCCCGAGGTCATGAAAAAACAAAAATTGGTTTTGGAATCTCAAGCATGTAGTAGTATGTTCTGAAATGGTGCTGCGACAGGTGCTCGGTGAAATGGCAAGGAATGACTCAGACTTCAAATCAAACGAATCAAGTGATATCAAACACTTCGAAACCAGATTTTGCTGTTAGCGCAACTCAAATTCACATGACTCATTGAGTCGAGTCATTATCCATTTTACCTAGAGGAAGAGGGGTGATGTAAATAGTAAATACGCGCATACAGCGCACTCACCGGAGATGTCTCTAAATTCCACGAAACTGTTGAAATGCACCATCTTCTTTGGCTTGGTTCCTAAAACAATGTGTAACATATATTAGTCACCATAAATCCACTCTTTTCGACAATTTATCAAGTGCATCTGTATTATTTTCCTAAACTTTTACTGGCATCTAGTAACTTCTATATATGTTCAAAACTGTCATATTACTCAGCAAACCCATGTCTTCTATTGACAGACCCAAAATAAAGACCCGTTATTTAATGTTTCTAACACAACGGTCTACTATTCAGGTAAGCTTTGATATATACATGAGAGGGAAAGAAGGATAAAAGCTTACAGCATACCTGAAACCCTTAGGCGGGCCCCCCGGTAAGCTGTTGGCTTCTATCCTTCTTTCCCTCTCATGTGTAATAGCCTTTAGGCCTCATCTCTATAATTTCCTATGTCTTCTTCTCAAATGCCCTCATTTGGCTATTATGCCATCATGCTGGATCTGGTCAACCAGTAGAGACACGCTTCTTTCTCCATAGCTTCATTTAGATAGGAACCTGATATAGATGAAACAGCACATGCAAAAATGCTTTTCAATCATCTAGGCACGGTTTATTCCAAAGACGTGATCTTCAGACAACAGAAATAAACTATTGAAATAATATAGCACTCAACCTGAGGAGGGTGCTGAGTTTCAAGGAGCAGGGGGTACTAATGGGGCGGAGGTTGGCAGAGCTGCCTGAGAAAGGGCACGCCTGACAGGACAGGGTCTCTCCTTGCCCTTAACCCCTGGGACAACAATCATGCCTACCTTCAACACCATTTGGAGGTGCAACATCCAGGTGTTGGGGGCCCTTGGTCGCCTTCTTTGCCTTCGGGGCGGAAGCCTTGTTCGCCCTGGGAGCGGCCGCCTTCGGAGACTTGGCGGCGGCGGCGGCCTTCTTTGGCGAGGTCTTCTTCTTTTTGGCGGGCGTCGCGGCCGTGGCAGACGCTCCCGATGAGGTGGGGGCGGCACGTTTGGTAGCCGACGCTCCCGACAAGGTGCGGGCGGCACGTTTGGTAGCCGACGCTCTCGACAAGGTGGGGGCGGCACGTTTGGTAGCCGACGCTCTCGACAAGGTGGGGGCGGCACGTTTGGTAGACGACGCTCCCGATGAGGTGGGGACGGCACGTTTGGTAGCCGACGCTCCCGATGAGGTGGGGGCGGCACGTTTGGTAGTCGACGCTCCCGAAGAGGGGGGGGCGGCACGTTTGGTAGCCGACGCTCCCGAAGAGGGGGGGGCGGCACGTTTGGTAGCCGACGCTCCCGATGAGGTGGGGGCGGCACGTTTGGTAGCCGACGCTCCCGACAAGGTGCGGGCGGCACGTTTGGTAGCCGACGCTCCCGATGAGGTGGGTGCGGCACGCTTGGTCGCCTTCTTGGCGGGCGTCGCGGCCGTGTCAGACGCTCCCGACCAGGCGGGGGCGGCACGCTTGGTCGCCTTCTTGGCGGGCGTCGCGGCCGTGGCAGACGCTCCCGACGATTCGGGGGCGGTACGCTTGGTCGCCTTCTTCTTGGCGGGCCTCGGCCCGGGGTAGAATAGGCCCAGAGTGACTCTGCTAGTCGTAAGAGGCGACAAAAGGAGACCCTGTCCCTATCCCCCCACTGTCCCACGGACTAGTTCTCCTCCCACTTGGCCCTGCCCTCCCTTGTTGGACTCCCGTATGACGACCCACGCGACGTACAATTGATCTGATTTGGATGTGGCTTTATTCTTCATCATCATCTTTCTCATCTTCATTATCACCCGCTCATCGTCTCGATTAGCCATAGTTGCAAAAATATGAGACGTTAAGCCCCATTAATCATTAATCAATCAGCGGGCGTCGCGGCCGTGGCAGACGCTCCCGACGAGGCGGGGGCGGCACGCTTGGTCGCCTTCTTTTCTGAAACAAAATGGTGGCAAAATGTGAGATAGCCATATTTTTTTAAAGCTTTTTCCGATCACGAATATGTTCATGTTATGGCGATCTTATTAATATTGGCAAAGTGACACAAAAGTTACTCGAAAATATATTTCTGAAACACAGTGACAGCAAAATGTGAGGTGGCTATCTTATAGTAAATTTATGTCCGGTCACGAATATATTAATGAAAACGTGATTTGATACATACTAGATGCAGAAATAACATTTCTATTGCTGTCAATAATTGTTAGTAACGGTGGCGGACCGCGGCGAAAACAAGACACCGAAAATTCTTAGCAACGCACACTACATGACGTCCAACAATGTCGGGAAGTATAATAGCTATGGTAATTAGAAAAATTTTTGCAATGCGCATACTTGAATTGTTGTTAATTGTTGTTTTTATTAGCATTGAAAACTTTTCGCCAGAAAGTTCGTAGATATTGACGCGCTCGCTTATCAACGCGTCAAACAGAGCGTTTTCCTAGTTTAGAAAAAATACATTCTACTTTTGCACCACTCACATTGATATAATAAAACATATTAAGAACAACTCTATTCTACATTATTTAACGTCTTAATTTATTATATAAAATAAGACATATTTTAGAAAATTCATTAGAAAAATGAAACACGTTTTTAGTTGAAAAAAACATTACGTAATACAATTTATAAAAATATTCATCATGAAACAAAAACGCCTTAGTTTTTAAGTTTAAATTTACAAATGGCGAAACTTTTTGTTTTCACCACCGGGTAAATAGTCACATTTTTCATCACTATCGCAGTTATTTCTTGCCCTAGGTACGAAAATATCTCTAGCGTATTGTGGCAGGCTTTCTATGGTCGGCAGAGGATGGCCGATACAAGCAAGCAGGGGCACCGGACATATCAGTGAGGCTTTATCCATTTTGATGATGTGGATGGGAGTAATCTGAAATATATCCGTAATTTAATGATTTTATAATATTTTAACCCCAACCACAAGTGTCGGTATAGGGTCTGCTATTGCAATCCGGGTATCGTGAAAAAGTGAGCTTACATTGGCTTTTATGTGGCTGTCCACAATAAAATCGGAATGTCTTAATGATTAAGCATGAGAAAAAATACGATTACTTTCCCGATACCAATCCGACAATAATTGTGGCTGGGGCTTTACCATAAGATTATTTTATATTATGCCTTTGATTGCTGGTCTGATATGGGATTGGGTTGCTGCTGTTGGATGGCTCTGGCTTCCTTGTGATGGTCGGTTGAAGAGAGTGGGTGCTGCAGGCTGGTTTTCTTGTAGGGGACGATTGAACGGTGTCTGGTTTTCGTACGGAGGTTAATTGTAGGGGGTTGCCAGTGGCTGATCTGATTCCCATATGAATAATAGGTGTAGGGGATTGCTGGTGGCTGTGGACGATAAAAATATATGAAGAATTTGGCGAGCAGTGTCGTCTCCTCATCGGAAAATGCAGACATGTTGAGTTTTGAGATTGGATAACCAGCAGGGCGATTCTCTAATGTCTATGGTAAATTTAACGCCCGTTTTGGACGTTATGAGACTTACCGCATTGAGTTAGCGATTCTCTACCGTGTGATATCGACAAAGATCGTTACCACCTACGTTAAAAGTAGCGCGCTCTTTACCCCTGCCTTTAGACGTTCGATAAGAAAACATGGCGGACTTTTCAAGCCGTTTCATGTTCACTTCAGCTTTTTAACTAATTGATTATAGAAATTTGTTGTGTGTATCGATACAAATATACGATATTTATATTTCAAAATATGTGTGTGAGTAAGGAAATATAATTTGTAGTTATGTAACAAAAGTCTAGAAGTAATTTTGTATCATAACCCTACTTTCCTAGTTTGGCCGTGCCGTCACGGGAAGTAGGGTAGGCCTAGAACCCAAGGCCTAGTTATAAGTTCAAACACTAGGTTCGTTTGATTTGCTACACCTTTTATACTCTTTACACTCACTCCATGTTATTTCATGGGATACATGGCATAAAGTGCAAAAGGTGGCGGTAAATCAAACGAACCCTAATGCTGCAATAAGTGCAGAAGGTGTCCGGAAATCAAACGCACCCAATGGCAAACGTTCCATTTATTCACGCGTTGTCATTGGTTAACTTTCTATAGTGTACACAGCCGTCTCGAAAACATACACAAACTAATATATAACAGGCGCTGCTCTGCTGCAACGGCTACGTCCTTTCGATACGGTTATCGAACGTTATGAAATGGTAGTTGGGAATCGCGCGGTAGCTTATCGTGTGGTAGGTTTAACACAAGTGTCGTTAAAGTTAAATTTACCGCGCATCTTAGAGAATCGCCCTGCTGGGTTGGCGACCACGCGGTGTTTATACTGACTAGCGTAGCAAAGGTAACGCGAGTAACTCGCAGTTCGGACGCGGGTTTGTAAGTGCACCATCGTTCGTTCACTCGGGGAAACGAACCTACTGGAACCAACTCCTAGGCGTTCCAGCATGCTAAGTACCTTCTCGAGAGAGTCCCCTAAGCGTAGTAGAATTAATTTGACGTCCTCTCGGAAGTGGCTGATAAGCTGCCGTACTAACACTACGTCGGGGTTGCTACTTGGCAAGTATGCGGCCTGACGAATCAAACGTTTGAAATCTACGGACATGGCCACCGTAGCCTTGTCGTGGCTATACCGACCGCTGTATAGGTGACGCAATAATCGCGCCTGTTCGTGGTGGTCTCAGTACTTGTTGAGGAAAGAGATTTTAAGCCCGTCATAGTCTCCGAACCTTGCTCCTGCAGCCAGGTGCGCACTGTGCCCGTGCAACACTGAAGGGCCAAAGGTAGACGGGACTGTCCCTCTACACTGTACGTTCTTAAACGACTCTACAAGATTTTTATAAATTTGGCTGCATGCATACCCTTGTCCGAGTTGTTAAATGAGATGCCTTCGTTGTATAATTTCCCACTAACGTACGTCTCCGTGGCCATACTGTTGGTATTATGTGGTGACCGGCCTGTCCCTTTTTTCCCCTCTCTCCATGGCCTCTTCCAAAGCTAACCGCTTGCTTTTTCACCTCCCTAAGTTCAGCTACTGTTTTTAAGGCATGTACAACGTACTGGCTGAATAAACCTTCCCACTTTTCGTCTTGGTCTTGATTTTACAGCTAGCTTCTGCTTGCGCTGCCTTGACCATGTTGGTAACGGTGCTAACGCTCACCCTTACTTCAGTAACCTTATTATCTAAGGCCAGTATCCTAGACACCTGGACCTCATTCTTTTCCCCATCTGCTTTCATCTGAGCTTCCACGTAGTTGAGGTGTTTAACCAACTCGTATATGTAGGAATTGACGCTGGTTTCAATTTCTGGTAACTTCGTTCTTTAGTGTTTTGTCTTGCCTACTGAGTTTGTTATCTACCTCAGACCTAACCGTCTCTATACGTCCTTCCAACTGTGACCACCTACCTTCCCATTTACTGTCCGGTTGTTCGATAAGCGACTTTGCCTGATTGTCGAGAAGACCTTTCAACATATCATACAGCGCTCGGTCCGGCATGGGGGGATTTATGGTATGGTTATTAGTTTTCCTAGTACTTGTAATGGCATCTGGAACGGAAACTTCTTCTAATGCAGATTGCTTGCTATCTAGGTGACCCACTAACCCAATCATAGGGGATACGTTTTGTGACCCGCTAATACCGTCCACGTTTTCACTATGAACCTCTCCCCCAACATAGCAACTCTCACCATTCCCCTCTAACAGATCCACTACTTTCACCGTAGCACTGCTGGACGTACCAACTCTACCACCATTTTCCACTTCTGGCAGCTGATTTTCCAACTCCTTGATTAATTGATCCATTTTCCGTGTCTATAAGTTATCTTATAAACTAACACAATCGTCACTCGTCACTGCGTCGTCTGTCATAATGCTGATTTCGAAACTTTGAAAGGAAAATACACAAGAGTTTGAAGCTTAAGCTTAAATCAATACTAATTTTTTTAATTAATTTTTTAAGTTTCGATTAAGCTTCAAATCAAACGCATACTCACCAATTTTGGTGATACTGCCTACTTTATCCCCGAGCCGATCCGCATCTTTCAAGATAGTTAAGGCAACGTGACATCACGGTTTGGTCAACACCTGTACCCAAACTTTCCACCACTTCCAACTGTACAAGTGGGCATCATCCCAGCAACCTGAGGTCTCATCACGACTCACACCCACTTCCTCATCAATGAAGAGGTTCCTACTTTGGGTGTAGCGATAGCTGGCATACTTCAGTCACTCAGACATGAACCCGTCAGATACCCTGCCCTACCTATTGCTTTACAAGGTCTTCACCCAACAGGAACTACCGAGCAGTCAAAGCTCCCAGGGACGAAGCACTTAACACAATCATTAGTGCAAGAATCGCACAACATTTCTTCCCAAACCATCCACCACAATCAGAATTCAACTCACTACTGTTGACGACAATGTCATCAATTCAAGCCACAACAAAAAAGAACACCACGTTGTTTAGCAGCTGTTTTTTATTACATCTATTAATTTCACAACTTACATTAATATGACAAATAAAACATAATTTAGAAAAAATACATTCTACTTTTGCACAACTCACATTGATATTATAAAACATATTTAAAAACACTCTATTCTGCTTTTTCACATCTTAATTTAATATAAAAAATAAGGCATATTTTAGAAAATTCATTTGAAAAATGAAACACGTTTTTAGTTAAAAAACATTGTTATACAATTTATAAAAATATTCATTAGGGAAAAAACGCCTTAGCGTTTTTGTTTGAATTTAGAAATAGCAAAACGTTTTGTTTTCACCACCGGGTAAATAGTTCATCACTATCACAGCTATTTCTTGCCCCAGGTACGAAAATATCTCTAGCGTATTCTGGCAGGCTTTCTATGGTCGGCAGAGGATGGCCGATACAAGCAAGCAGGGGCACCGGACATATTAGTAATGCTTTATCCATTTTGATGATGTGGATGGGAGTAATCTGAAATATTTCCTGCCCGTCTGGGCCCGGGGAAGAATAGGCCCAGAGTGACTCTGCTAGTCGTAAGAGGCGACAAAAAGAGACCCACCCCTCCCCCCCCCCCCCCTCCCCACTGCCCCACTGAAGATTTTTCCTCCCACATGGCCCTGCCCCTCCCTTGCTGGACTCCCGTTTGACGACCCACGTGACGTACAATGGACCTCATTCGGATCTAACTTTATTCTTCATCATCATCTTTCTCATCTTCATTATCACCCGCTCATCGTCTCGATTGGCCATAGTTGCGAAAATATGAGACGTTAAGCCCCATTAATCAATCAATCAATGAAATATTTCCGTAATTTGATGATTTTATAATATTTTAACCCCAACTACAAGTGTCGGTGTGGGGTCTGCTATTGCAATCCGGGTATCCTGCCCAGGGACTGCCACCTTATCGTGGTGGGCAGGTTTGCGTGCTTTGTTGATCCCGAGAGCTATGCCGGCGGAAGCGTATGCTTCTGGTAGGGCCACCCTAGCCGGACTGGTCGAGGAGGAGAAGTCAGACGAAGTGCAGTCCACACCCTAATCCCCTTTCCCCCCCCCCACTGTCCCATTGAATATTTCTCCTCCCACTTGGCCCTGCCCTCCCTTGCTGGACTCCCGTATGACGACTCACGCGACGTTCAATGGATCTGATTTCGGATGTGGTTTTTTTTCTTCATTATCATCTTTCTCATCTTCATTATCACCCGCTCATCGTCTCGTTTAGCCATCGTTGCATAAATATGAGACGTTAAGCCCCATTAATCAATCAATCAATCAATCAATCCGGGTATCGTGAAAAAGTGAGCTTACATTGGCTTTTATGTGGCTGTCCACAATAGAATCGGAATGTCTTAATGATTAAGCATGAGAAAAAATACGATTACGTTCCTGATACCAATCTGACAATATTGTGGCTGGGGCTTCCCCATAAGATTATTTTATATTATGCCTTTGAGTTAAAGCGTTTTTATATATTTATTAGAAAATAATAATGACAAAAAATAATGTGAAACTCCAAAAATTAAATAAATAAAATAATAAATAAATAATTTAAAAAATAAATAAATTAATGAATGTATAAAATAAATAAATACATAAATAAATAAAAACATTCATTTCAACACATTACATTCATTCATTCATTTCTTAAATAAATAAATAAATAAATAAATAAATGTATGAATGAATGAATGATATAAATATGAATTGCCAGTACAAGCAAGATGCAATTACATGTAATGCATATAACAGTGCCTATCCACACACACATAATGTATAGACCTATACCCATGCTGTCACAACCAGATATGGTGAGTCTAATAATACTTATGTCTAGAAGCTAGAAATAAAATAAAATTAAGTAATGCCATGAAGACTTATTTCTTTAGGCTCAAAAACACATTAATATCAACAATATGATTCCACTTAACCAATTAACCATGCTTGTCTTCCATAAAATCCACTATATTACCATATTCTTTTTCTACAAGAAGAGATCTAAGTTTGATTTTATTAAGTTCTTCTATTCGTTTTTCTTTAATGGTGACAGGAAGTTTATTATACAGAATTGAGCCTGCATATGTGAAGCTTTTCTCATCTAGAGCTAGTCTATGAGATACCACAAAAACATAATTTTTACTTTTTGTGTAATATATTATTTAATAATTATTATTAATAATAATAATAAATGTAAGTATCCAGTATGCTCCAACATAATGAAGCAAGTCTTCCAGGTTGTATTCAGTAGCCGGCGCAGTTGGCCGAGGTCGATTTGGCGTTGGTCTAGTAAACCGCGGTCTCTGCGTTCCAGGTTCGAATCCTGGCTTGGGCATGGATGTCATGTAGCGTTTTTTCATCCTCACAATCACCCACTCATCGTCTCGATTAGCCTCGTTGCAAAAATATGGGACGTAAAACCCCAAATATCATCATCATTGTATTGAGTATACCTTTACGCCTGGCATGACGTTGGATAACTCTCATCCCATCTGCAATGAGCCGAGCCGGTGGAGGAGGTAACACCATTACCATTCGGACAACCTTCCTGATCCTCGGGTTCCTATTACGTCCCAATCTACCACGTGCCATCGCTATTCTGTCGATTGCTCGAAACAGACAACAAATTTTGAGAACAATGTTAAAGATAGCCTGATAGATTTGTACTTTATACTTTCATGTTTTATAATATAACATTTTCATCTAAGCTAGGAAAACGCTCTGTGTAACGCGTTGATAAGTTAGCATCCAACTTTCATCCAATCGTCTTCAAAGCTTTGTTAAGGGGAAGGATGAGTCTGACTTTTGCAGTGGTACAGTAAAAAAGCCAAAGTTGAATGTGCCCACGTTCAATGAAAATAGAGCGTCATTTCTTTATTTACTTCATTTATATACTGGAAGCCGAGCTCCTTCATTATAAGGATCTTCGCGAATCGCTGCTGTCACCAATTCAACCATCAGTGAACATTTTCCCGAAACATCAAGTGAATGTTATTCCTTATCGCAGCGTACACAAATGTACCATAAATCTCTTCCTTCTTTGCCCGAAATTTTCTAATAGTTTTCGTGTGGTAAAGTTCTTAGTTCTGTACACTGCGTTTTTTATTTGAATCCCAGAAAACTCGAAAATATCATGATACCTGTAGTCCAGTGGTAATATATTTAAAATATTATCCTCCGTCAGTAAACAAGCACTGCCCAACACTCTTCTAAAATTATTGTCATCGACATTATTAGCATTGGCTCCATTGCTTAGTCTGGTAAACAACATGGTTCCTTCACGTGTCATGTTTGTTTCAACCGCCATGCGGCGAACACTTTGGGACATGATCACTTTTTTGCCACTTAATGTTGAACGCCTTTAGGTCCTTGAATTAATTTTGTATCGAGGGTATTCCGGATTCAAAAAGAAACGCGGAAGTAGCCCGCAATGGCCCGGATATTCTTACAGATTGAA
Source organism: Isoperla grammatica (assembly GCA_945910005.1). Taxonomy (NCBI): domain Eukaryota; kingdom Metazoa; phylum Arthropoda; class Insecta; order Plecoptera; family Perlodidae; genus Isoperla; species Isoperla grammatica. Next base: position 93,617,438 of record OX246737.1, on the reverse strand, counting down.
CTAAGTGTGTTAAAAGGTGAACATTGAACGTCATAGCACTTTCTCCGTAATATATTTGCATTTCCCCTCCAAATTGGCACAGTTGTCGTTCTGTGGCCTCTAGTGAATCGAATGAAATTTCATGTTGCAGTAGTGTGTACAGGCAATTTGATATCAAAGCCATATGTTGTAGGTACTGTTAAGGACGGATTCCCAGCAAACAAATTAGGCTATTATTATAGCCACATCCTCCATTCAGTAGCTTTCCACATACTCACACATGTCAGTAGGCGTGGTAAACGATGCACACTGTCAGGGGGACATATGGCATTTAAAACAGTGTTTATAGTCGCGTGGCTTATAGGAGATCCAATGTCATGCATTTTGTGACAAGTTATGGTCCAAAGTTCGTAAAGCTGTTTCGTCACACCTAAAAGTACAGGTTGCATGTAATCCGGGGAAAATCCCCAGACTATATCGAAACAATTCAATTCAATTAGTTGAGAAAGACATTTTATTCCATTTACCTTCATGCTGGTAACTTCAGCTTCTCGACTGTTTCTCCTAACTTCCTCGTCTGTCCTGTCTTCGTTATTGACGACATCGATTGGATATTTCACTACCCTCTAGTTTGACAGTTTGATTGGTTTGATTGCAGCTGATTCTCATCTTCCCTTCGACTCAGTGACTAGCCCACTTAGGAACCTAAGTGGGCGTTGACTGGTTCTCAATCTTCTACCGTTCCTACCTGATTTGTTGTACCGTACCCTAGGCCACACCGTAGGCCACACACTAGGCTTCAATTATTTGTAATGGCGCAACAGAATTTTAGTAAATAATGAAGTTTGGTACTGATGTGTTACTCATTTAGTACTAATTGTTTTTTAATATACCGAACAACAATGAGTACGTTGTTTTTTCGGTAATAGGGAGTATTCACGTGATGTCACATCGGCCATATTGGAGGCCACCTATAGTTACTGGTCGAAGAGGAGAAGTCAGACGAAGTGCAGTCCACACCCCAATCCCCTTTCCCCCCCACTGTCCCATTGAATATTTCTCCTCCCACTTGGCCCTGCCTTCCCTTGCTGGACTCCCGTATGACGACTCACGCGACGTACAATGGATCTGATTCGGATGTGGCTTTATTCTTCATTATCATCTTTCTCATCTTCATTATCATCGTCTCGATTAGCCATCGTTGCATAAATATGAGACCTTAAGCTCCATTAATCAATCAATCAATCCTGGCTTTACCTGGTTTAAACGAGAGTGGTAGATCTGACACAAAATCTATTTCATTCAAGTCGTCCATACCGTCGACGCCAAGCTCTATCAATTGTTTTCGCACATCTCCTACGTCGAATTCTGCGACAATGGTACGTATAATTCTATTACAGGATCTATCTGTAAAATGAATAAAACAAATAGAATGTGACTATGGACATAATACGAGTGTAAATGTAGATCCAAACGAAATAAACAATAGACCATTGACAAATTGCTAACTAGCAAAGTTACATAAACTTTACCAAATAAAAATAAAACGCGACCATAATAAAATTGTCGTAAAATCCCTAACACCCATGTAAACGAAAAGTATAATTTAAAAAAATGTATTTATGTGCAAAGAAATGGATGTAATATGTGAGCCTGAGACCCATACACATGTGCTCCCTGGAACTTCCGAACTACATAACTACATTTGGAATAAATAAATGCACTTCCCTTATGTACAAGCCTACCAAGATAGACATGGTGTCAATCGGAATCGGTGAATACTAAAGATTACAAGAGTAGGGAAAGGATTCCACCAATATTAATACCGCCAATATTAATACCGCGTGAAAATAACTTATCTAGCCTATATCTAAAATCGGCCACGCGACATTGGAAAAGTGTAGGTCTATCACAGCTGCAATGTGGTTTTGTAAAAAAAAAAAAAAAAAAAAAAACTATAGCTTCTATACTATACTATAATTTTCCATGGGAAAACATTTAATTTGATGTTATTAGCCGTGATGTTATTTTTTTATTTTAATTATCATTATTTCATAGTAATATAAAAGTAATTGATTACATAATATTTACATTATAAGAAATATTTTGCAAAATCAAATTGCAGCTATGATATGGTTCAGATTTCCCATTACATTATAATTCTTGTGTGGCATTCTTGAAATATCATTAAAATAACGTTAATTTTACGAGATTTTATATTGGCTGTATCTGTATAAAAAAAAAATAATAGTCTCCGTCTCCTATCATGGTACCGTACTTCAGCTCATGCATCTCCTCGCTCAGTCTAAAGCCCTGCACAATGATGGCTTGCTCCATGCCAGTAGACGTGCCAGAGTAGTTTTTGTAGCACTTATGGTCTTTGACGGCAGTATCGGGCTTTTGCGATGAACAAATATAACAATATTTGTTACATACTCCCATGTATAATAGACCATTTGTCTCTGCTCCAATTATTACTGCCTAGAAAAATTTAAATGTAATATTATAGCGTGTGGAGGGACATCGTTTTATGGTATTTACAGAAAAAAAAAGAAGATAACTCACCACTCCCGAAGACGCATTATAGCCGTGACCAAATGAACGTTTACACCATCCTCAGTCAACTATTACTTCTATTCTAGGTACACCCTTGAAATTCGGATTCTTCTTCAGAAATATCTCTAGCTCTTTTCTTCCATTATCCTTCATATATTTTTCTAGTTGTACCTCCCACGCCTGAAAATATATACATGCTTATTGTACAGTGTATCACCGAACTTTGTCTATAGTAGGCCCTATAGAGCTATGCACAGTTGTTTTTGAAACCTTGATTTGGGTGGCGGATATGGTGATGTGTAGGAGATACATGATTCGAACCCAAGTTCCTCTATTATCATAAGGCCTGTGGCTAGTGTTGTGAAATTACCGGTAATTTATTATTTGGTAAATTACCGCGTAAATTACCAACCGACGGTAATTTAAGAAAAAATGGACAATTAATGAATATAACCATTCATACGTTTAGGGTAAAATAATAAAAAAATCCATTACATATTTTACAAGTATTTCCATTTAATATGATTTTGAGAATACATAGTACATATTTATGAATATGGGATCCGGATACCACACGACACGCAATGGGGCTTCGAACTTTCAAACTTGGTCCATAGGAGCACCAGCACTGTTGATCCTTCGACCATGGTCTGCTTGAATACACCCAGGTCCAGGTCCCAGGTGAAGTATTTGGGAAGCCCGTGTGCTCTGCCAAGCGGAGATCTAGTAATCCTGGGCTCTTCCAGAAGGCAGTGATAGGGACTGATGGCACGGGAAGACAACAATTGCACGTTTAGGAAATCCGCATCCCTCGCGTTCTGTGTTGAGCTTTGCCTTCGAAGCCCCATTATCGTTATGTATATTTAAATGTATCTTCTCATGCGCGATTCGTGAATAATGAAAAAACAACTATCTAGAGATTATTTTAATTTGATAATTCCTTTAAGTGGGTTTACAGCTAAGCGTTGAGAGCGAGCTCCAATCAGAGTTTCACGCAAACTCGGCCGCTGATTGGAGCTCGCGCTCTCGCTTTGCTCCCAACGCTTAGCTGTTAACCCACTGTTAGGCAAACCTAGGAATAAATTAATGATATCATAAGGAAAACGCGCATTGAATTGAGTTGAGTGCAACATTTGTTTTTACTTCACTAAATCATCTTCATGATCGACGCTAACTTCCAGTTCTTGACGAACCTCATAGTCATCTTCTATGTCGATGTCTAGTTCCGAGTTGGACTCGCACTCGGACTCCGACCCCAAGTCCGAGTCTGACAGAACAACATCGCCATCAGTCGGATGTCCAATTAACCGTGCCCCAACCTTCAAATTGTGTTTGATATACACTAACTTGCCAGCCCGAGTATTAGTTAGTCGGTTCCGTTTTGATGTATGCACCAGGCCGTATGTACTAAATGAGCGTTCCGTCGCAGCAGAAGTAGCCGGAGCTTCCAAAATGGCAGTTGCTATTCGACTTAGTTTAGTTGAGCCACAAATTCCTTTCCACCAAACTACTGAACTGATTCTTTCCCCTTCAGAGTTGGGAGCAAGCGACTTCCATATGAATGGTTTTGCCCAGAGTCCTTGCTTACAACGGTAATTTGCCAGTTCAGAAAATACATCTATGCTATTCACATTGCTCATTCCATCTGTAACATCACTCAGGTGGGAACAACCTTCCACATCTTCATCTGGAGTCAAGTGCTTCCCCATGAAATGTGGATCCAAAATATTCGCGGCAAAATGAATGGGGTGAACTGCCATTGCTCTCCTTTGTGCCAGGCATTTCAACACTGCTTTCTCTTCACTTCTGGATCCAGGAGCTTGAGGTAGTTCCTTCCGAAAATGCTTCTCTATATGAACGCCTCAATGACAAGAGAAATTCGTGGGCGATCAGATTCGAGGATATCAATCCACTTCTTCATCGGCTCCAATAGTTCATGGAGCAATTTTATTCTGACCCAGAATATCTCATCGTTCATGATATTTGCCCGCACAGATTGATTTAAAATCTTACCATTTACTATTTCTCGCAGTACAGCCAAACTTTGAAGAGCGTGTTTGTTTTGTAGAAGGCTAGCCAGGCAACCAATGATGGATGCCCAGCGTGTTTTGACAGGCAACTTGAGGGTTAAAATTACATGATTGTTGTCCCTATCTTTTTCCAGCTTCTGTTGTTGAAGGAAAAGTGCATTGGCAATGTGGGATCCCTTTACAGCCTTCACTATCTCTTTAGCATTGGCTCTTATATTAAGGAATGTTTGCAATTTCATAATGTCATTGACCAGGAGATTCAGAATATGTGCACAACATCCATAAAATGCAATTGGTGCATCTGGAAACCGTGTCTTTAATAAGTCCCACGACTTCTGCATATTAGCAGCATTATCTGTTACAACAGCTGTAACATTATTTAGTCCAATTTCTTGTAAGACTTCTACTATTATTTCAGACATATAGTCTCCAGTGTGACGGTTTGACTTAGTATCAATGATTTTATATACAACTGGCTCTGGTGTTGTTATTACTACATTGACGATTGGTTCATTTCTAGAAGCAAAAAAAACATTTTCTTTCAGGAAATAGTTGTACAGATAAAATGGATTAAATAAAATTACAACTCACTAGCAGAGCATGTAAATGTAAAAATGGCGCCGGGTGAACAGTTGGAGGCCGATGTGTAAACATTATAACTTAACTATAACCTTAGGGTACTCGGTACTCCTTACCTAATATTTGTCCAGCCGTCAAGCTGAAGCCCAAGAGACGTAGCCGATTTTATTTTATTTTTTACTGAAGCTTCGACCCTGTTGTACTCTTCATCTAAGAGAATGCCAGAGAGGTAATACCTCGAAGGTAGCTTCAATGAAGGACGGATCTTTTTGAAAGCTGCAATCCAGTGCTCATTTTCTGTAAAGTTTAGCGGCGTTGCTGTTGCATAACAAGCCCTGGCTAGAAGCTCATGTATTTCTTCCTGTAACAAAATTGAACATAGTTTCAATTTAAAAACAATTTTCCACCATGACCACGTAATGTCTCATTTTTCTTCAAACTTCATAGCCTCGTAGGTACTGTGTATAATAATTTAATAAATAATATGATCAATAATTAATTAAGTTAGATAACAAACAGTTAAAGCAAATTTAGGCCTAGAGGCCTACATACACGTGCTATTTCAAAATTGTAAGACATCAAAGTGTTTGATTTCAGAGATCAAATAATTAAAATTGCACATCCAATGCAAGTACTATTTTAAACTGTGTGCTCAAACCACAAATAGGCCTATCGCCTACTTTATATTTATACCTAGCTTATCATTATTTACTTACTTCATTGTTTTTGGGCATGTTATCAATGAAAGTATCTAGTGGACCTCTGCTACTGCCAGGTCTACTGCTGTTAGGTTCTGGACTGTTGATGCTCGTCGATTCGATAAACGTTTGCGTTTCTGACGATTCTGCTGATCCAAAAATGGAGTTGACGTCCATCACGTTCACGTCATCTTCCATTTATTCTAATACCATGATGCTTTGTTCATCCATTGCCATAAGACTAAGACAAACACTTAACACCAGTACGACGGTGCGAATGGTACCAAAGATTTATATAGTACTCTTGAACACCGAACATACGCATAACTGCACAATTAAAGAGTAAACTGACCTCCCCCTGGTTTTTATCATACTTTGACATGTCAACCTCTAACTTCTGATATTGAAGTAAGTTAAGATGGGAATGATCTTTCGAAAGATGTCAGCATAAGTCGTCAGGAGACATATCGGTAAACAGTAAGAATCGGGAATCCATAGTTGCAATGACACGTTGTTTCAATTCACGAAACATTGGGCAGAATACTGCATTAATATTCTTTGGATGATATACAATAGTTTGAAGTGACGCATATGAATTCATTGAGAAGGGTTCCATGGAAGGTTTCACCGTCGGTTTGATCATATAATCATATTGGTACAGTTGCTGTTCATGTAATGGACGATCGATAGGCAACAAATGACGAACATCCTTCTCCTGATCAATTAACCATTACTCAACAAGATGTTCATTGATAGCGATTGGACTATTACGAAAGAGATCAAAATTGGTGTAAGGAAAGAAAGAACCCTTAAATTTACAGGTCATAAAATCAACAAGATCTTCCTTCGCAAGGTCTCCCGCTTTTTCCGGAATATTTTGATTGCGCTTCAGCATAGCCAAGAGTCTCGACTTGGTTGGCCTGTCGAATAGGAACCATGTTGGTTTGTAAGACTGGTTGAAGCTTATCAAAATTTTGTGCATTTACAGTAAGTCTATAGATTTAAAAATACAAAAAATTAACACGATTAGGCCTACTTGTCTGGTATGTTTACTGCTTGTAATTAAGAGTAAAAAACATGCCTTCTTCCCAAAATATGTAGAGGTAACTATACTAAAGATGATAAATAACAGCTATGTCAGAAGCAGTTCATGGCAATATAATTATAAGGTAATTTGCATGATTAGAAGAGGCCTAAATGGCTAGGATAAGTTGGACTAGGAACACAAATTAACATGTTCTAGTGAGGGGAAAGGTACAGAAGGACGACAGCTTACCTTAAAACGTTAGGTAGGTCGCACACAGACACAAATAGATGAGTAGACAAGTTGCTGATAGACCACTAGTTGGTCGAAACGTATCAGCAACTTGATGTCTACTCATCTATTTCTGTCTATGTGCGACCTACCTAACGTTTTAAGGTAAGCTGTCGTCCTTTTGTACCTTTCCCCTCACTAGAACATGTTAATTTGTGTTCCTAGTCCAACTTAATTATAAGGTAAGCTATTTTAGTCACCATTGTGCAACTAATTACCAAATATAACCCCCCCCCAGATATAGCACAATATCTCAAACTAAACACACAAAAACAATACACAATTGTAGGGGTGTGCGGTTTGTACTACTAGTACTACAGTACTTGTAAACACAATTAAAAGTGGCTTCCCATAAGGCTGCACCCCACTTCTATAACTTGAGGAATAAATTTGCATCAATACAAAACTCTGCGCAGTTAACATTATTCATATATGGTGGTTACTATATTTACTCGATATCAGTTGGGGAGTATCTAGATACGTTGTGTGTACCTTAACCAATACCTAGATACATCTGAAAACTTGTACCTGTATCTAAATCGATTATGTATCTACAGCAGTTCAGATACAAAGATACACGATACTGTTTGTCATATTATTACATTTTCAGTATGTGCATTGCAATTAAAATTCTGCCAATCGTCAACTTCCAAGTTTCAACAAAAAGAAAGTCGTTACTTATATGAACGCGCTAAAACTGCATTACCGACAATACGAGACATTTGAGGCGAGGGGGTGGGGCTGTTTGGTGGAGCCCTCTACAGGTTTCATCTTGTACTAGCGCATGTATATCCGCATCTTACCATGTACGCAAATATTAATTATATATAATGGCATTTGTTTTGAAACGTACCTATGTATCTATCAGATACTTCCATTTTGGCCAAAGTATCCGTACTTATACCTAGATACTTTAAAAAGTATCTTACCCAACACTGCTCGATAGTAGGTAGAACAAATAATTGAAAATTGGAAGACATACAATTGAGGTGCAACCTATGCACTCAACAATAGTGACCCATTTTGGTTGTGGAATAGTACACATTTCTCTATATTGAATCCAAAATTATGATAGTCACACTTTGTATCCGAATTTCAAGCTATGTAATGTACATGTACATACATGCTAAGCTATGTACATATTTACACGAAAACCAGACTTGATTTTAAAACTCCTACATTTGCAGACGAACTACAGTCAAGAAAAACTGGTATTTTATTTGTAAAGATTCGAAAACTTAACTACAATGTAATGTAATGTTTCTAATGTTAAACAATCACCCATTGTGAAAGGAACACAATGCATTTCTGTCTTCACAAAAATCTTCACAAAGATTTACCTGGTTTAAAGAAGTTTTTTAACTTCTATTGTGGATTCAATTCCATTACTTCTTGGCTTAGGAATAAGTAAACGGTGACTTTGGAGCCGTCCTAGCAACGAAGCACTCAATAAATTCAAAGTTGTTCTGAATCGGCCTTGTTGATTCTGGCATCTGTCCGCAGGTGTTCGCACTGTCCAATCACTGATTCATCTGTTTCATATTTGAAATATCGGTCTTTGATTGGTTATCGCTCACTCGTCGATGGTGTTCGAAGCCTACAGGGTTGGTTTAGTCACTTTAAATTAAAGTCCCCCACTGCAAATCAGTTTAGATACTGAGTGGGTAGACTCTAAATGTGAATTTATTTTTTATTTATTTTATTTATGGTCCTGGTCTAGTTATTTTCCTGTTCATTTCTAAACTCTAACCTTCGCTTTTTCCCTCCATCCCTATCCGCGGCTCCCTGAAGCCAACGCTTGGTGGGTTCCTCGATCTGAGAAACTGTAGCCGTTGAGTAGGTAGAGTTACTTCGGGCTGCTCCTGCAAATAAAAAATACTTATTGTTATTAAAAATTAAAAATTGAACATACGTAAAAAGACAATCATGAGTAAACAGAGATGTGAATGAGAAACCCGAAAAAATGATTGCTTAGATTGCTAAACAAGTTTTAATACAAGCAAAAAATTGTGAAGATCATCATGAGTTGTAGGCCTAATAATTAGTGTTGCAGTTCGATAATCGATATATCAATCGATACGATTATTTCCTGGAACGATTGATAATCGATTTAGTCTTCCTGGATTGACGAAATGTTAAATTTCCAGTGCATTTACGATGTTTGAATTTAATACGCAAACGAGTTGCAGCCATGGCCAACAGCGCACCACCTCCGCTCAAACTTACTCGTTTCCGGCCAATCATAATGCATGAAAACCGTGAGCAGCAGCTAGCAGCAAAGATGCAAGATGGCTGAATCATTTCAGATGATGATGTTGAAGTATAAGAACACGCAAACCACAATTTGAGACGTGCTTCTGTAGAATATTCTATCATCAAGATTGTTGATTGAAAATGTTATATGGATATTATAAGGAAGTATTAATAATTTTACGTCTCGTTTACGAGTACGTGGGCGTCGGTGGTAGTGATAGTTTTGCACTCGTTGGTGAACCCAGACATGTCATCACAGCTGCAGTTATCACTCGACAATGGCCATTCAAGGTCATTCAGTAGTGAACGGTTGGCTGTGTGACTCCAATAAATACACATATGATTGCATAACTTACCACAAATGAGCCGGAACACGTTTTCAAGTTCCTTGAGTGCTATCTTGTTGGCTAGTTTTGTAGCCTTATTCCCCCTCCAGATGATTGCAATTCCGAGCTGGTTGGAAATCAGCTGGGCTAGCACACGCCTGACACATTCTTTTAGGTCAAGCCCTCCAACTAGGCCCACTCCTCGACACTAGAAAATATGAATGGTACTTTAGAGCAGACAGTGGATCATAGTTCAGTTACTTGAAAATTCCTAGATGGACCCAAACAAACAGTTAAGTATTTTATATTAAGTGGTACATACCATGTTAGCAAAGTTCCTTTGATCTTTAAGATATTTGTCAAGTTCTAAAATATGAATTTCCTCCGTCAGGGGCAAGTTGTGTGGGAATGATGTAGTCATGTTTACGTCTATATTGGGAGCGACGATTTGAGCAATATAGGTAATCTGCTGGCGCATGTTTTCCAGTATCGAGATCACCTTCCTTTCAAACCCTGAAAAACAACAGGCTTTTATTGAAAACATCTACATTAGGCTTATAAATTTAATTGGAAAATTGAAAATTTATTTTTGCACAAATATTTTTTGCATAGTTATCTTCAAAAGTTGGATTTTTACAATTGCACACAAAACGTGAGAAATCTTTAGAAAAGAAACCATTATGCCTTCAAGCAAACTACCGTATTGTTCCGAATATAGTGCGAAACTCCAAAATCGCACTCTCACTATATTCGCGACCTTAGCATTTTCAAATTTCCCGCGACACTATTCCCCGGAAATTCGTACGAGTTGCAACAAGTGGCCGACGAGTGCGCCACAATGCGCACCACGCTGTGTTCGGCCCGGTTCCTGCCCAGGGACTGCCACCTTATCGTGGTGGGCAGGTTTGCGTGCTTTGTTGATCCCGAGAGCTATGCCGGCGGAAGCGTATGCTTCTGGTAGGGCCACCCAAACCGGACTGGTCGAGGAGGAGAAGTCAGACGAAGTGCAGTCCACACCCCAATCCCCTTTCCCCCCCCCCCCCCCCCACTGTCCCATTGAATATTTCTCCTCCCACTTGGCCCTGCCCTCCCTTGCTGGACTCCCGTATGACGACTCACGCGACGTACAATGGATCTGATTCGGATGTGGCTTTATTCTTCATTATCATCTTTCTCATCTTCATTCATTATCACCCGCTCATCGTCTCATTTAGCCATCGTTGCATAAATATGAGACGTTAAGCCCCATTCATCAATCAATCAATCAATCGGGACTGCTCGGGATCTGATTCGTGACAAGTGATGACCTTCACTTACTTCAACAACAGCCAAAATGACAACTCAAATCGATGGAAGAATTTGTCAAATCAATAGACCACGCTAAGAACGATTTAAGACGAGAAAGTGCTTGAATAGAATAATCCTTTCTTATCCCATCGTCAGGATTGTTAATCGGAAATATTAGTGCCTTGGAGTATGGATGCAAACGAACCAATAAAGGATATTAATTTGAGATGCTGCAATCACCCCAATCTCAATTTTTTTATAGCAGCTGGTCCAGATTGGGGCGGCGTAGGCTATGGTTGGTCTGATGATAGATTTATATAGTAGGAGCTTGGTGGACTTGCTCATGCCTTGCGACCTGAAGAGTGGTGTGAGCGCTGCTAGTTTGGAGCGTGCTTTGTCGTAGGTGTTTTTAGCGTGCGTTGTCCACTTGAGGTTTCGATCAAGGGTGACTCCCAGGCACAGGCTTGTCGGCGTCCAGCTAACTGCAGTATTGTTGATGAGGATCGGCGGCTCCCTCTTGTTCCGAAGGACAAACGGGTCGGCATGACGCGGACGTCTACGTCGGGTGAAGAGAGTAGCTGTAGTTTTTTCGGCATTGAGGTTTATTCTCCATGTTTTGTACCATGGGAGAACGTGGTATATGTAGCGCCGTAGCGCACGTAGCGCCAGCGCTGGGTGACCTGAAGTGGCAACAGCCGTAAAGTCATCGGCGAAGACACTTGCAAGATGGGTTCGGTTGGCAGCGGCAGGGGCAGATCATGGATATAGATGCCGAAGAGCGAGGGCCCCAGGACTGATCCCTGGAGGACCCCCGCGCATATTGGTCCTATTGGTCCAAACTCAGACTGAAGAGAAACCCGTTCAAGATCAGGTATATATCGAGTGCGTTTAGCGGCCGACTAGGGGTCGCCGCCACACAGCCTTAAGGCGCATTTCTGTGAGCTTCCCATTGATGGCAACACCAAACGCAGCCTTAGAAAAAGAAGGGAACTTGTTTAAAGTTGCCGCTGCAATCAAGAAGCACAAAATTAATAAACTATTAATAAGCATTTCATGCATTTCAAATTGATTAGGGCCTACATCAGTACTGGATTAAGTTAGGGTTAACAGATAATTCTCTTGTTGATATTTGTGCCACCTGCCCATGGACTGCTACCTTATCGCGGTGGGCAGGTTTGCGTGCTTTAATGATTCCTAGAGCTATGCCGGCGGAAGCGTATGCTTCTGGTAGGGCCACCCAAGCCGGACTGGTCGAGGAGGAGAAGTCAGACGAAGTGCAGTCCACACCCCAATCCCCTTTCCCCCCCACTGTCTCATTGAATATTTCTCCTCCCACTGGGCCCTGCCCTCCCTTGCTGGACTCCCGTATGACGACTCACGCGACGTACAATGGATCTGATTCGGTTGTGGCTTTATTCTTCATTATCATCTTTCTCATCTTCATTTTCACCCGCTCATCGTCTCGATTAGCCATAGTTGCATAAATATGAGACGTAAAGCCCCATTAATCAATCAATCAATCAGTTCTTTGTTGCTTTCCACAAGCTCCTGCAGCACCGTCTTGTCCACCAGCACATATTGTGAACTGCTCGTGCTGGGCATATTCATCTCTGTAGTACTAGTATCGGTACTGCTAAAAAGCAGTTTTGAGCAGGCTGACGACTTTTTATTGGTTTGTCCCAAGTTGGCCTTTTTCTAAAGAAAAAAATGTAAGAGCAAGATTAAGGTTAAGCCTATACATTAGGCCTACTGTTATACCACACATTTGGTCAAACTTAGGAGGATTTAAACTAAAAGGTTTTTGGATTTAGTATTTGTTGTATTCATTTTACATATCTGGTTTGTTTGACTACCAATAAACAAATGTAGGCGTAAAAACCAATAACATTATTAATTTATTATTATTATTATTATTATTATTATTATTTCTAATAGACCTGTTATACAAGTTTAATTCTTTATCACCTATTCATTTTAAATATTACACTAGGGCATATTAGTATGATTTAAAATTAAAATAGGCTTTAGAACTTTTAAAATAAATTTAATTATCCACTTATTGTGAGTTGTGCCCCTTAAAAATCAGGAACAGTGTAGGTCATAGATATGACAAAATCAGTTTTAGACCAACCTGGATATTTGTATTCTCTTCAGACTCCCCCTCATCAAGGTCCTCGGAAGCATTCAGAAGGCGTTTCCACTTCGACTTCTTGGGATCGCTCTTACTAAGTCGGCTGACCGCTAGTCCGACAGCTTTGAATCTAATTTGGCCGCTGATTCTGTAAGAAAATGATACGGTTCCAGATGTCCTAGGCCTACTTTTAAGAAATAAATTTGAACAACTTTTAGTTCTATATCATCGATGGGTAACCTTAAATTCTATTGTATTGAAAGAAAAGCATTGCAAGATTTACATATATTTTTAAAGACTGAACCCCATACCCGAACCCAACTCTTAATTAATTTTTGAAACCCCAATTCTATGCTTTTATTTTTACTGATAGCCGAACAAGAAATCAATAACATACATTTTTTGGTTTAATTTAAGGTTTCATATTGATGTAAAATTACAACATTGACATAAAAGTTAAAAACCGATGTCACATCGAAATATCAAACGTAACCATTGATGTCGAAGAACTGATTCAAGTTCTATAGGTCTAGGCCTACCGGTAAATTAAATTTTCAAGTTAACTTTTAAATCGATATCGCCTGTTTTTTTTGTAATGTCAATGGCCTTGTGTCGTTGTCGACTGATAAGTAGGCCGCCTGGCGGCCAGGACGAGGCATAATAATATTCAAAATTCAAGTCAAAACTAGTGAGACTAACCGGCAAAAAAATTAGGTAGCCTAAAATATTGACCTTTTTTTGAGAGGCACAAATACCGAATATATTCAAATTGCTATATTTTTTACATAAAATATGTATGTAGGCGCTAATATATTTTGTTCATAATTCCTATTATATAACGAGTTAAAAAATAAATTTGCATCGACATGGATTAATCGATAGGCACCCTTTGTACAAATTTCTACCTAATGTCATCTATAATAAAAGGCCTACCTGATAATTCAATTATTTTTCCGTCATAGACGGTCCAGCCAGCTTGTGGCTTCTTTGCTAGCTTCTCGCCACTCCATTATATAAGACTCATTGTATTCAACATCATCGGCGTCGAAGTTCCTTATCCAATCCGTGCTTAGTACGGTAAGCTTTCCAATATCACCGCCAGAAAGCCACTCGCAGAGTGCGAACTTTTTTCCAACCTAAAATATAAAACAAATAAGTTCAGTAGGCCTACATAACTGGCTACTTCTAATTTAAAACCAATATTTGTACAATATACAATGAGGCCTGATTGGGCCTAGGTAGGCCTAACTGAGATGCTCAAACTCAGTTCTATAGTGGGGGTAGTGGGAGGCAAAGCTTAGTGATAAGTTACAGTAAAGGGCTGTAGAGCCGGTATCGCTATCGGGATCGTAAAAATCTTGACAGGCCATAATTGCCTATGTGTATATTATTGTAGACTGTGACTCTAATGTGCACAAACAATGCTAATCAGGATCATTGTATTCGTACAAAGGCTCAAATATAAGCCTAGCCACCTATTATCGATTACGATGCGACAATCGGGATGTGATTTAGTTTGGGACATTACACCGACAAAAGTACCGGTTGGTCTGCAAATGTTACTTTCTACGATTTGCCGACTACGATTGCGACAATTTGTGCATTGGTTGTATTTAACCTGTATAGCTACCTGTATAGCTGTATTGTCAGGCTCACTGAATTGAGCAACGGGGTGCCGTTCCATAGGCACAGTAAGTAGTTTCATATGGTCTTCCATTGAGGCAAAATGAATTTCTAAAAATGTATATGTCCCTGGTGGTAACTATTTATGCCTGACGACCTTTGTGTCATATTTATGCCTGACGACCTTTGTGTCATTGAAACTACTCTCTCCTGCCCAGGGACTGCTACCTTATCGTGGTGGGCAGGTTTGCTTGCTTTGTTGATCCCGAGAGCTATGCCGGCGGAAGCGTAAGCTTCTGGTAGGGCCACCCAAGCCGGACTGGTCGAGGAGGAGAAGTCAGACGAAATGCAGTCCACACGCCACTCCCATTTCCTCCCTTTTCCCCTTTCCTCACACGCCCGCCTACTTGCCCCTTTCCTCCAAAGAGCCCCCCATTTCATCTTCATATATCACCCACTCATTGTCTCGATTAGCCTCGTTGCAAAAATATGATACGTTAAGCCCAAATATCAATCTATATCATCAAACTTCTCTCTACACTTGCACTGCTTGCTCTGAGATATACACTTCCAATAATGAGGTCTATTAAAGCTGACCAGAAAGGTAAACGTTTTGCCAACTTTACAATACTATCATCGATTTTTGGTAGGTATTGCAAATTATCATGGTCCCCATTTTGTATGTCTATTTGACGCTGCTATTCGGTGGCGATTCCAACCGCTCATGTTTGAAATGATGATGTATAAAGCAAACCTTCACGGAAGTTCGCTATCTTAACACAAGGTCCTGCCCAGGGACTGCCACCTTATCGTGGTGGGCAGGTTTGCGTGCTTTGTTGATCCCGAGAGCTATGCCGGCGGAAGCGTATGCTTCTGGTAGGGCCACCCAAGCCGGACTGGTCGAGGAGGAGAAGTCAGACGAAGTGCAGTCCACACCCCAATCCCCTTTCCCCCCCATTTCTCCTCCCACTTGGCCCTGACCTCCCTTGCTGGACTCCCGTATGACGACTCACGCGACGTACAATGGATCTGATTCGGATGTGGCTTTATTCTTCATTATCATCTTTCTCATCTTCATTATCACCCGCTCATCGTCTCGATTAGCCATCGTTGCATAAATATGAGATGTTAAGCCCCATTAATCAATCAATCATTAACACAAGGTGACTTCGAGGAAATCCTCAATTTTGATCTTCTCGCCTAAGTTTGTCCGTTTTTTTTTTTTTTTTTGCCAACTCTTGCCTGTCTGGACCCGGGGAAGAATAGACCCAGAGTGACTGTGCTAGTCGTAAGAGTTGTTTAAAGGAGACCCTGTCCCATTCCCCCGAACTGTTGAACCGAAAATGTCTACTCCCACTTGGCCCGGCCCTCCCTTGCTGGACTCCGGTATGACGACACGCCACGTACCATGGATGTTATTCGTGGCCTTTTTCATCTTCATTATCATTCGCTTACCGTCCCAATTAGCCATTGTTGCACAAAAATGAGACGTTAAGCCCCATTAATCTAACCAACTCTTGCTTATTTCACATTCCGTTAGTATGTTAGTTTCCAGGTCGAGTCCTTTGGTTTGACATTAGGCAACATTCTATAAAGCTCTCTGATATCATTTATATCAGTGGCACGTGCCACTTGACATAATACCCTCAGAAATAAATGCTAGATACGTTAGTTTTTGTTTTTGAATCACAGGCAACCAACAAGTAGCTTAACCAAGTATGACGGCAGCTGCTGGGGTTGCGCGTGGGATGCCTTGAGCAGCTGCTGGGGTGGCGCGTGGGTTGCCTTGAGCAGCTGCAGGGTTAGCGCGTGGGATGAGTAGCTGCTGGGGTGGCGCGTGGGTTGCCTTGAGCAGCTGCTGGAGTAGCGCGTGGGATGAGTAGCTGCTGGGGTGGCGCGTGGGTTGCCTTGAGCAGCTGCTGGAGTAGCGCGTGGGATGAGTAGCTGCTGGGGTGGCGCGTGGGTTGCCTTGAGCAGCTGCTGGAGTAGCGCGTGGGATGAGTAGCTGCTGGGGTGGCGCGTGGGTTGCCTTGAGCAGCTGCTGGAGTAGCGCGTGGGATGAGTAGCTGCTGGGGTGGCGCGTGGGTTGCCTTGCGCAGTTGCTGGAGTAGCGCGTGGGATGCCTTGAGTAGCTGCTGGGGTGGCGCGTGGGTTGCCTTGAGCAGCGCTATTGCAATAGGTGAAATTGGAAAGTACACTTCCACTTTTACCGATAACGTTAGATGGACTTGCGTCTGTCTCTGATGGTACATCCTCTTTGGTTTTGGTGGTGGGTACGGTCGTAGGTTCACCAGCGCTATTGCAATAGGTGAAATTAGAAAGTACACATCCACTTTCACCTATAACGTTCGATGGACTTGCGTCTGTCTCTGATGGTACATCCTCTTACAACTTCTTCCTCGTACAACTTCTTAAAATCTTCATTCTTCTTAGTTCAAAAGTTTTCGCACTATCCTACATGTGTTCCAAATTATTGCTTTTTGCATCTCGATGTATATGTTCGGTTGGAGACCAATTAGTTTAATACTGCCATGTAGTTTACGAGGAACAACGCTATTTGCTTATTTATTATTATTATTATTATTATTATTATTATTATTATTATTATTATTATTATTATTATTATTATTATTATTATTATTATTATTATTATTATCTTTATTTATCACATCACCAGATGGCAGGTACATTATTAGTCTACAGCACCAAAGGTGATCCTCACGTCTTAGGTGCTGCAACCACACATTACAAAATATGACATTACAAAGATTTTACACATTACAAAGATAATTACATTTTAAAAAGATTTTACACATCACAAAGATTATTATATTACACATAAATCAAATATAGTTGAATTCATGACACCGCGTGGCCCTGCGGTGCGACGCGGTACGAACCCGGGCCAACCCAAAACACCCGCACCGCATCGCAGGACCACACAATGTCATAAATTCTACATAAAACAATTATATAAACATAACATAAAGACTTCAATATAAAAACTGATATCAAAATATTATAGAACCTTTCTCAAAATGCGAGCAGTACCCAGAATGGCTGTCTTCTGTAGTTCCCTTGTGTTATGTTGTCCTGGTATATCTTCTAAATAATTTTGAAATGTTTTGCTGATGGCACCTGTCGCTCCAATTATGATCGGGATTACCTTTGTCCGCATCCCCCACATTCTCTGGGTTTCAATTTGTAAGTCTTTGTATTTGGTTTTCTTTTGCGCCTCCTTAGTTGTGATGTTATTGTCAGAGGGCACCGCTACATCCACCATAATACATTGTCTATTCTCATGATCTTTAATAATTATGTCTGGCTTATTATGCTGAATATATCGATCTGTGTAGACTTGACTATCCCAGAGTAATGTTATTGAGCCTTGATGTATTGTACTTATTGGATGATGCTCGTACCAATTAGTACAAACATCTATATTATAGAAACGACATATATCCCAGTGCAGACGTGCACAAACCCGGTTATGTCGCTCTATATACTCATGTTTGGCCAAAATTGGGCAACCTGATACAATGTGGTCCACTGTCTCATTAAATTGTTTACAAAGACGACAATGAGCATCAGTTCGGGTCTTATAAATTTTTTTCTCAATATATCTGGTTTTCAATGCTTGGTCTTGGGCTGCAATCAGAAGGCTTTCAGTCTCTCCTTTAAGATCTCCTTGCTTGAGCCAAGTGAATGTATCCATCTTACTGTAATCTTCTTGTTCAATTTTTCGGAGAAACTGTCCATGCATCATTTTGGATTTCCATTTCTCCGTACCAAGAAGTTGCAGTTGATGTTTAACATTCATTCTCAAACATCGGATTTGTTCTTTTAGGGATTGATTGTTATGTTGAAGTGAGCACTGAAGTTCTTCTTGAAATTTGATCGCTCTTTTAGTAATGGATGTTGTGTTTGGTTTCTCGTGATCATAATCATTCATAATCTCAACATATCTATCATTTTCTTTATTTTCCAGGTATGCTCGTAATCCGATAATAGCTATTTTAAACATAGATTCAATCTTTAAGAGTCCCCTTCCGCCTTCTGATCTAGAAATGTACAGCCTCTCAGTTTCAGCACGGGGATGATGCATTCCATACATAGTTAGAAGCTTTCTGGTTTTACGGTCTATATTAAGAATCTCCTCTAATCTCCAATCTATGATACCAAAACTGTAGTGTAACACAGGTACTGCATAGGCTCCTATGGCCAACATTTTGTTACGCGCATTCAATTCGGATTTTTAAAATTAATCTTATTCTTTTCCGATATTCAAGAATCAATTTGTTTTTCATGGTGTTGTGTTGAGTTCCTTGTGACTCTTCTACTCCCAAATATTTATATGAATTATCGCCAAGGTCTTGGATAATAGTTTGATCGTCCAATTCAATATTATTACTTGATGTCAACTTCCCAGCCTTGAATGTTGCTATTGCACACTTTTCAATTCCAAATTCCATTTTAATGTCATCACTAAAGATTTTTACTGTACTTAACAATTTTTCAATATCCTTTTCATTTTTTGCAAATAATTTAAGATCATCCATATATAGAAGATGTTCAATTTTCCCTTTTCCTTTGATTAATGTATATCCAAGTCCAGTCTTATTAAGTTCCGTACTTAGTGGTATCAAACACATACAAAATAGTAATGGTGATAAAGAGTCTCCTTGAAAAATGCCCTTTTTAATTTTAACTTTGTTAGAGACGACGGTTTCTTGTTCACTGTTTAGTCTCATTGTTGTGCTCCACTGACTCATCATCTGCTTACAAAAGTTGACTAATGTTGGATTAATATGATACATCTGAAGCACGGCAAGAATCCAGCTGTGAGGCACGCTGTCGTAAGCTTTCTTGTAATCTATCCACGCCATGCTAAGGTTTTTCTCCTTCCTTTTACTATCTTCCATAATTGTTTTGCTTACTAATAAATGATCTTTGCTCCCATATGTTCCTGTACAACATCCTTTCTGTTCTAGAGGTAATATTTTGTTGTCATTAAGAAAATTTGCCATACGTTTGGTAATGATAGATGATAATAATTTGTAAGTTGTTGGAAGGCAGGTGATTGGTCTATAGTTCTTTGGTAGGGTAGTTTCTTCTGTCTTTGGTAACAAAGAGGTGACACCTTCAGTTAGCCACTGAGGCACTTCTTCTGGGTGGGTAATCACTGAGTTGAATATATCAGCAAGAATAGTATGAGTGCAAGTAAACCTTTTAAGCCAAAAATTCTGGATTCCATCTATTCCTGGTGATTTCCAATTAGCAGTTTTCTTCACATTGACAGTAACTTCTTCTGCAGTTATTAACCCCCATTCCATAATAGGAAGGTCCTCACATTCCCTTTCACATCTACGTATCCATTCAGCTTTCGTATTATGCTCTTGTTCGTTTTCCCATATTCCCTTATTATTATTATTATTATTATTATTATTATTATCATAATTATCGTTATTATTAGTATCATTATTATTTTTATTCGTACTTGAGGGAACAGCAACAAAGTAGGACTGCAGTACTAGGCCTGTAACAATTGAATAATCCAATTCAATAAGTCAGACGAAGTGCAGTCCACACCCAAATCCCCTTTCCTCCCCCTTCCCCTTTCCACCCCGCCCTCCTATTGGCCCCTTTCCTCCAAACAGACCCCTATTTCATCCTCATATATCACCCACTCATCGTCTCGATTAGCCTCGTTGCAAAAATATGAGACGTTAAGCCCAAATAATCAATAAGTGATGACCACCATTATATTTTCCAGTCTACATGCATACCTAGGTGCCTCATAGTGCGTGTGCAGTGTACTCGAGCCGTTAGACTACATTAACAAGATTTTAAATAAATAAATCATTATCACCCGCTCATCGTCTCGATTAGCCATAGTTGCATAAATATAAGACGTAGAGCCCCATTAATCAATCATTCAATCAATCGAGTCCGTCCACGCACCCGGCTTATATAGCCGAGGCCGTTGGTAGAGGGCGGCTCGGCATCGTCGGATGACAGGCTTGTTTCCTCGGCACGACCCGAGGAAGACGTTATGTCACGGTGGTCGTATTCTCACCCGATTGTCCTTGTCGTAGGCGGTGCGGTGACTGGGTTGACATTGTAGAGGTGCCGAACGCCGATGGCCTCACCCGTTTACGGTGGGGTGTTTGGCGCGCGTGGTCGCTCCGTAGCGTCAGAGGTCAATCAAAGAGGGATTTTATAGGGGTTGCATGCGTTAGGGTCATTGCCTCCGCTGCCACAGTCACCCTCAATGGTAGTGCTAGCACCGGTTGCGCTCGTTCAGCAACTGCGCGGTGGCTGGCCGACGTTCTTGCGGGCTCAAACTCAATGCGATGAACAGTCTACTCTAGACATCTTGAGGCGCGCAAGGTTAAAGTGACACTGAGGGTGTTGGGAAGCGAAGGTCTCCGCGGAGCGGAGGGCAAGTAGGGGGTGGGGATGTGCTGGGTGTTTAAGATTTTTATTTATGATGCTGGAGTAAAGACATGGGGAGCAGGGGAACGTGTAAATTCTAAATCGGACAAGTGTTTGTCAATATGGGAAGTATTGTTGACGCTGGGTGATTTAGCCCACGACGGGGAGGCGACAGACGGCGTGAGGTGGTATACATTGTTTGTGTCTGCTATCTTCCTCGAGGATGGGTCAGTAAGTTTGTATACATTATGATTCACTTGTTCTTGGATGAGCCAGGGTCCCTCTCTCTTGGGAGCCAGGCCACTTGACACGCCTTTACTTGCAACACTCAACACATGATTGTCCCTTAACACCCGCTGGCCGACCGTTAATTGTGCATCTTGTCTACCCTTGTCGTATGACCTCCGTCGTCTCCTTTTGCGCTGCAGATGTCCTCACAACTACCACATTTGATCCTCTGCTTTATGACTGAAGAAAATATGAGGGGAGATAACCTTCTGTCTGTGGCTGGAAGCGCACTCGCGATTTCGGAAAGTAGGTAACATGGTTCAAATGAAACGTTCTACCATCCCAGCACATGACGTAGTCAGCCTCTGCTTGCAAATCTGGCCAAACTTTGACGCGGTCAGTCGTTTTCTTCGCTAAGTATCTGCCTGCCCAGGGACTGCCACCTTATCGTGGTGGGCAGGTTTGCGTGCTTTGTTGATCCCGAGAGCTATGCCGGCGGAAGCGTATGCTTCTGGTAGGGCCACCCAAGCCGGACTGGTCGAGGAGGAGAAGTCAGACGAAGTGCAGTCCACACCCCAATCCCCTTTCCCCCCCACTGTCCCATTGAATATTTCTCCTCCCACTTGGCCCTGCCCTCCCTTGCTGGACTCCCGTATGACGACTCACGCGACGTACAATGGATCTGATTCGGATGTGGCTTTATTCTTCATTATCATCTTTCTCATCTTCATTATCACCCGCTCATCGTCTTGATTAGCCATCGTTGCATAAATATGAGACGTTAAGCCCCATTAACCATTAACCAACCTTATAAGTATCTGAAACGCTTTGACCGCGAGTTCTATCCTCCAGCATCGCTCTCTCTTCAGCTCATACAGGCAAGGTTTCTAAGTACATTGTTTAAGCTATCTCAAGGTTCTCTGGAGACATGTCTAGTAATGGATTAGCTGCATCAGGGCCGTATGTAAATTGTCGTCGTTCTCGTCCTCCGATAGTGGCTGCATCTCCGGCACAATTGGACAACCGTCGGGCCTGCCCAGGGACTGCTACCTTATCGTGGTGGGCAGGTTTGTGTGCTTTGTTTATCCCGAGAGCTATGCCGGCGGAAGCGTATGCTTCTGGTAGGGCCACCCTAGCCGGGCTGGTCGAGGAGGAGGAGTCAGACGAAATGCAGTCCACACCCCCTTCCCCTTTCCACCCCGCCCTCCTATTGGCCCCTTTCCTCCAAACAGCCCCCTATTTCATCTTCATATATCACCCACTCATTGTCTCGATTAGCCTCGTTGCAAAAATATGAGACGTTAAGCCCAAATAATCAATCAATCAAACAACCGTCGGTGCTGGGGCTGTCGGTGCGACCAAGGGAGCTACCGCGGCTCCCAGCAAGGTAGATCCTTTCCAGATCTCCGAAATGCCTGTCATTAGCGTGCGAGAGCTTTACTAAGAACTCGTTAAAGGGTCAGATTCTCCAAGTTTTATAGCCTGTTCGCGGCTGTGATGGCATCGCCGTGTGCGATATACTGGCTTTTGGGTCGGTTTCTGATGTTCTGGTCCAACGTAACTATTCGCGACTCTTGTGTTTCCACTACATCGCAGGCTATTAGCTGGTCTGATACGGGATTGGGTTGCTGTTGTTGGTTTACTCTGGCTTCCATTTGATGGTCGGTTGAAGAGAGTGGGTGCTGCAGGCTGGTTTTCTTGTAGGGGACGATTGAACGGTGTCTGGTTTTCGTACGGACGATGATTGTAGGGGGTTGCCAGTGGCTGATCTGATTCCCATATGAATAAAAGGTGTAGGGGATTTGCTGGTGGCTGTGGACGGTTGAAAATATATGAAGAATTTGGCGAGCAGTGTCGTCTCCTCATCGGAAATGCAGACATGTTGCACATGCAACACAATCATCGGTGCAAGAACCGCACAACATTTCCTCCCAAACCATTCACCACAATCAGGATTCAACTCACTACTGTTGACGACAATGTCATCAATTCAAGCCACAACAAACAAGAACACCACGTTGTTTAGCAGCTATTTTTATTACATCTATTAATTTCACAACTCACATTCAAATGACAAACAAAACATAATTTAGAAAAAATACATTCTTCTTTTGCACAACTCACATTGATATAATAAAACATATTTAGAACAACTCTATTCTACTTTTTTCACGTCTTAATTTAATATAGAAAATAGGCATATTTTAGAAAATTCATTAGAAAAATATTCATTATGAAACAAAAACGCCTTAAGGTTTTAGTTTGAATTTATAAATGGCGAAACTTTTTGTTTTCACCACCGGGTACACAGTCACATTTTTCATCACTATCGCAGTTATAGTCAAGCGACAAAGTGTCGAAAATCATAGTCCTGTGCAATTTCGAGGAAAGAGTATAGCACCATATACCAATGTGTTCATAAGGTTTCACAGTATTTAGCGCACTTTGGTGCCAGAGCGATATCCGCGACTGGGGGCGGGGGCGGTGCCCCCAATTTTGACTACGCATTGCATTGAATATCGCTCAATTACGGCCAAACGGTTGGTCTGACAACGAAAATGATGATTATAAAATATATTTGTGTGTAATTGATAAATATTTCCTTGTCACAATTATTCATGTACGGTACATAGTACGAAAGTTATCGTCAATTAAGTATAAAATTAATATATTCTCAATATATAAAACCATGGGACAACCATATATTATCAAAACATTACTAACACATTCATACACGTATAGAAATGTCAGAGTGTTGCCATATCGGTGATTTTTTTTCATAATTTTATCTTCAAGCGATTGGTATTAGTGAAGTATTAAAGACAAGAATGCGTGGGGCTTTTGTGCGCCCGCTAAACACATGTGTAATGCATAGAAGCATTGGCAATCAAATTAGTGTACTATTTTGAAAGAAAAGTACACTTATATCTTCGTTTTAGCTTGTAAAATAATAATTTGGATGGTGCCAAGCTCCAAAATTAGGCGTTTACAAGTTATACATAAAAACAAAATGGCCGACTCTCATGAGGTTTTGCCTATTTATCTTCACAATCGTGCATTTTTTGGCAAAACTTAATATGACAAAAATTGTTTCTAGTAAAATTCTACACACATATGATACTTGGATATTTTCATAGGAAGTACTACTTACGTACAAATTTAATTTTTGTATGTGTGCATCTGAACTCAAATGTACAAAACTTGGCTCCCGTTCGCTTCTTGATGAAGCAACTGTGACCTACGGGAGTGTTCTTAATTTCTTCTTTTAAGCTCATCAAATTATAATATTGATGGTGCCAAGCTCCAATGATAGGCGTTTACGGGTTGCATGTGAAAAACAAAATGGCTGTCACTTCAGGTGGTTTTGGCAATTTATCTTCATAACCGTACTATTTATGACAAAATCTAACATGACAAAAAATATTCCTTGTAAAATTCTACATACAATTCGTATTCAGGTATTTTCATATGATTTACCATTTACCTACAAATTTAGATTTGTGTATGTTAATCTGTACTCAAATGTACAAGCATTGGCTCCCCTGGGCTTCTTAATGAAGCAAGTATGGACTATGGGAGTGGGCTCAATCTCTTCCTTTTAACTTATAGAATAATAATTTCGATGGTGCCAAACTCAAGTATTAGGCGTTTAAGAGAAACACGTAAAAAAAAAAAACATTTTAGTACTAATTAACATGAAGAAATGTTAATTTTTAGGTTAATAGTAAGTCCTATAAAAATATGTAAATATCATATATGTGTGTACAATTTTACAAGAAATTATTTTTGTCTTATTACATTTTGTCATAAAACGTACGGTTATGACGGTAAATTGGAAAAACTACCTTAAGTGGTAGCCATTTTGTATTTTACGAGTAACTCGATAATTCCCCATATTTAAGGTAGGCACCGTCACAATTATTACTTTATAAGCTATAAAGAAGAGATTGAGCCCACTCCTATACTTGCTTCATCAAACAACCGACGGATGTACATCTGAATACACCCTATTGGCGGGCATTTTGTTTTTTGCGTGTTTCTCTTGAACGCCTAGTACTTGAGTTTCGCAACATCAAAATTATTATTCTATATGTTAAAAGGAAGAGATTGCGTCCACTCCCATAGTCCATACTTGCTTCATTAAGTAGCCCAGGGGAGCCAATGCTTGTACATTTGAGTACAGATTAACATACACAAATCTAAATTTGTAGGTAAATGGTAAATCATATGAAAATACCTGAATATGAATTGTATGTAGAATTTTACAAGGAATATTTTTTGTCATGTTAGATTTTGTCATAAATAGTACGGTTATGAAGATAAATTGCCAAAACCACCTGAAGTGACAGCCATTTTGTTTTTCACATGCAACTCGTAAACGCCTATCATTGGAGCTTGGCACCATCAATATTACAATTTGATGAGCTTAAAAGAAGATATTAAGATCACTCTTTTAGGTCACAGTTGCTTCATCAAGAAGCGAACGGGAGCCAAGTTTTGTACATTTGAGTTCAGATGCACACATACAAAAATTAAATTTGTACGTAAGTAGTACTTCCTATGAAAATATTCAATTATCATATGTGTGTAGAATTTTACTAGAAACAATTTTTGTCATATTAAGTTTTGCCAAAAAAAGCACGATTGTGAAGATAAATAGGCAAAACCTCATGAGAGTCGGCCATTTTGTTTTTTATGTATAACTTGTAAACGCCTAATTTTGGAGCTTGGCACCATCCAAATTATTATTTTACAAGCTAAAACGAAGATATAAGTGTACTTTTCTTTCGAAATAGTACAATATTATGATTGCCAATGCTTCTATGCATTACACCTGTGTTTAGCGGGCGCACAAAAGCCCCACGCATTCTTGTCTTTAATACTTCACTAATACCAATCGCTTGAAGATAAAATTATGAAAAAAAATCACCGATATAACAACACTGACATTTCTATACGTGTATGAATGTGTTTGTAATGTTTCGATAATATATGGTTGTCCCATGGTTTTACATATTGAGAATATATTAATTTTATACTTAATTGACGATAACTTTCGCACTATGTACCGTACATGAACAATTGTGACAAGGAAATATTTATCGATTACACACAAATATATTTTATAATCATCATTTTCGTTGTCAGATCAACCGTTTGGCCGTAATTGAGCAATATTCAATGCAATGCGTAGTCAAAATTGGGGGCACCGCCCCCGCCCCCAGTCGCGGATATCGCTCTGGCACCAAAGTGCGCTAAATACTGTGAAACCTTATGAACACATTGGTATATGGTGCTTCACTCTTTCCTCGAAATTGCACAGGATTCCATTTGATGCTGGACTATTATGTCTTGCCCTAGGTACGAAAATGTCTCTAGCAGTATTCTGGCAGGCTTTCTATGGTCGGCAGTGGATGGCCGATACAAGCAAGCAGGGGAACCGGACATATTAGTGATGCTTTATCCATTCTGATGATGTAGATGGGAGTCATCTGAAATATTTCCGTAATTTAATGATTTTAAAATATTTTAACACCAACCTAGCCATCGTTGCATAAATATGAGACGTTAAGCCCCATTAATCACACATGCAATAAAACAATAAGAAACGAGTTACATTATCTTGGTGGCGCAAAATGACCTAACTGGTTGAAGCGCCCTTAAACCCAATAAACTAAAAAGTGAGGTTACATTGGCTATTATGTGGCTGTCCACAATAAAATCGGAATGTCTTAATGATTAAGCATGAGAAAAAATACGATTACGTTCCCGATACCAATCCGACAATATTGTGGCTGGGGCTTTACCATATGATTTTTTTATATTTTGCCTTTGATTGCTGGTCTGATACGGGATTGGGTTGCTGCTGTTGGTTGGCTCTGGCTTCCATGTGATGGTCGGTTGAAGAGAGTGGGTGCTGCAGGCTGGTTTTCTTGTAGGGGACGATTGAACGGTGTCTGGTTTTCGTACGTAGGATGATTGTAGGGGGTTGCCAGTGGCTGATCTGATTCCCATATGAATAAAAGGTGTAGGGGATTGCTGGTGGCTGTGGACGATTGAAAATATATGAAGAATTTGGCGAGCTGTGTCGTCTCCTCATCGGAAATGCAGACATGTTGCACATGCAACACAATCATCGGTGCAAGAATCGCACAACATTTCTTCCCAAACCATCCACCACAATCAGGATTCAACTTACTACTGTTGACGACCATGTCATCAATTCAAGCCACAACAAACAAGAACACCACGTTGTTTAGCAGCTATTTTTATTACATCTATTAATTTCACAACTTACATTCAAATGACAAACAAAACATAATTTAGAAAAATACATTCTACTTTTGCACAACTCACATTGATATAATAAAACATATTTAGAACAACTCTATTCTACTTTTTTCACGTCTTAATTTAATATAAAAAATAGGCATATTTAAGAAAATTCATTAGAAAAATATTCATTATGAAACAAAAACACCTTAAGGTTTTAGTTTGAATTTATAAATGGCGAAACTTTTTGTTTTCACCACCGGGTACATAGTCACATTTTTCATCACTATCGTTGTTATGTCTTGCCCTAGGTACGAAAATGTCGCTAGCAGTATTCTGGCAGGCTTTCTATGGTCGGCAGAGGATGGCCGATACAAGCAAGCAGGGGCACCGGACATATTAGTGATGCTTTATCCATTCTGATGATGTAGATGGGAGTAATCTGAAATATTTCCGTAATTTAATGATTTTAAAATATTTTAACACCAACCTAGCCATCGTTGCATAAATATGAGACGTTAAGCCCCATTAATCAATCATGCAATAAAACAATAAGTAACGAGTTACATTATCTTGGTGGCGCAAAATGACCTAACTGGTTGAAGCGCCCTTAAACCCAATAAACTAAACTAACTAAACTTTAACCCCAACCACTAGTGTCGGTATGGGGTCTGCTATTGCAATCCGGGTATCGTGAAAAAGTGAGCTTACATTAGCTTTTATGTGGTTGTCCACAATAAAATCGGAATGTCTTAATGATTAAGCCTGAGAAAAAGTACGATTACGTTCCCGATAGCAATCCGACAATATTGTGGCTGGGGCTTTACCATAAGATTATTTTATATTATGCCTTTGATTTAAAGCGTTTTTATATACTTATTAGAAAATAATAATGACAAAAAATAATGTTAAACTCCAAAAATTAAATAAATAAAATAATAAATAAATAATTTTAAAAATAAATAAATTAATGAATGAATAAATACATAAATACATAAATAAATAAAAACATTCATTTCAACACATTACATTAATTCATTCATTCATTAAATAAATAAATGTATGAATGAATGATATAAATATGAATTGCCAGTACAAGCAAGATGCAATTACATGTAATGCATATAACAGTGCCTATCCAGTATCCACACACACACATAATGTTTAGACCTATACCCATGCTGTCACAACCAGATATGGTGAGTCTTATAATACTAATGTCTAGAAGTTAGAAATAAAATAAAGTGATGCCATGAAGACTTATTTCTTTAGGCTCAAGAACATATTAATATCAACAAAATGATTCCACTTAACCAATTAACCAAGCTTGTCTTCCATAAAATCCTCTATATTACCATATTCTTTTTCTACAAGAAGAGATCTAGGGCCTAAGTTTGATTTTAAGTTCTTCTATTCGTTTTTCTTTAATGGTGACAGGAAGTTTATTATAAAGAATTGAGCCTGCATATGTGAAGCTTTTTTCATTTAGAGCTAGTCTATGAGATACCACAAAAACATATTTTTTACTTTTTGTGTTGTGTTATTATTATTATTTTATTAAGCCTTTATTTGCAACAGAATGTGCATTCCACAAGCGCAAATGAAATAGATTAAACAAACGACACAAAGAACATACAAATACTTATGAATACTTATAAATTAACACTTATATCATAAACTTAGTATGTGTGCGTGTGCGTGTGCGTGTGCGTGTGCGTGTGCGTGTGCGTGTGCGTGTGCGTGTGTGTGTGTGTGTGTGTGTGTGTGTGTGTGTGTGTGTGTGTGTGTGTGTGTGTGTGTGTGTGTGTGTGTGTGTGTGTGTGTGTGTGTGTGTGTGTGTGTGTGTGTGTGTGTGTGTGTTATTATTATTATTATTATTATTATTATTATTATTATTATTATTATAAATTGACCGATAGGGGAGAGAAAACGTTGTTCCAAAAGGATATATTTTTCTCAAAACTGAAACAAAAGAACTAAATGCTGACGGAAAACAATTTTTAGGACGTTAATAATGTATGGCAGAGAAAACAAAAAATAACTAGGAAGAGCCTAATGGGCTTCTACCTTCCGTCGAAAATACTTACAAAATTATTAATATTAGGGTTTGGGTGAGCAAACCCTACCGGTCAGTAACTGAAAATATACATGAGCTTCACTGGGATAGTGCTTGGCTAAAAAGGAGCTCTCCATCAAGGATGGAACAGAACGCCTCTCTCTCGCACCACTTTGCCCTAAAGCTGTCAATCGTCCCGCGCGCGAGATGCCAAGCATACTCCTTGAGGAGGCGGGACTTCAGACGGGCCGTTAGGACAACCTCGTAGGGAGCAGGCACCCTACCATCCTTGAAATAGCATACTAGAAGCCTGTAGACTGTGCTCTTGGCCAACACGAGAACATAGTTGGCAAGATCTATCTGTGTGGCATTGGAGGCCTTGTCGGGCCAGAACCCGACATAGAGATCTCTCAGAGACAGTCTAGGGCGTCCCAGTATGCCCCTGATCAAGGAGTCAGCCAACCGCCACATGGCTGTGGCCTGCCGACATGAGACTAGCATATGCCAGGCTGTCCCCTCGACCTGGCACCATGGGCACAGGCGGGAGGCGGTCAGTCCTGCGTGGTACAAGAATATGGGATCGGCTAGACGGTTCTTGTTGAATCGCCAAACCACCTCGGAATCTAAGCCTAACGAAGGTGGCCGAGCTAAGCCTTTCCAGTTGACCTGATCATTCGACCATTGGCCTTCTGCCGAACCGTCTATACCGAGCCCCTTGACCATGATGTCGAGCAGGATCGACCGCCTATTGGTCTCGGGAAGAAGGGGCACCCACTTGCCGGAAAGCGGGCGGCGGTAGAACAGCGCCGGTGGCCACGGTTCAGGACCCGGAATCTGCAATACCCCACGGAACCGGAGGCTGCAAAAGGCCCGGATCCTGTTTCCGTTGATTGTCAGAGCCCCCCGAGTGCGACCGAGTAGCCCATCAAAACCCTCCAGTTGGTCAACTCTCAGCCACTCGTTCCCAACAAGGAGGTCTCCCAACGTTGTGCATCCCAGTGAAGACCAGGTCGGAATAAACGGAGAGGTGGCTGTGGGGATAAGTGACGTCAGCGTTAGAGGTACGTCGCGCAGACCCCAGATGGTGGAGGGAAAATTTCTAGGCTTTATTTGCAGGGAGAACCAAGCCACCAGAACCGTCCGGAGAAAATCGGACGTGCTTCGGGCTGCTGGTCCACCGATTTGCGAATGAAACAATACCTGCCACCCAAGACCAAGACGTCGAAACTTTCCGAGGAAGTGTCGGGTCATGGCGTGACAGGGATGGTCGTCCAAGTTCGATAAGTATCGCCTGCCCAGGGACTGCCACCTTATCGTGGTGGGCAGGTTTGCGTGCTTTGTTGATCCTGAGAGCTATGCCGGCGGAAGCGTATGCTTCTGGTAGGGGCACCCAAGTCGGACTGGTCGAGGAGGAGAAGTCAGACGAAGTGCAGTCCACACCCCAATCCCCTTTCCCCCCCACTGTCCCATTGAATATTTCTCCTCCCACTAGGCCCTGCCCTCCCTTGCTGGACTCCCGTATGACGACTCACGCGACGTACAATGGATCTGATTCGGATGTGGCTTTATTCTTCATTATCATCTTTCTCATCTTCATTATCACCCGCTCATCGTCTCGATTAGCCATCGTTGCATAAATATGAGACGTTAAGCCCCATTAATCAATCAATCAATCGATAAGTATCGGTGGGCATAGAGAACCCGAAACATCGCTACCTTGGACGCAAGGTGAACCAGACCGAGCCCCCCCCAGATGAAGAGGAGCACAAAGTTCTCGTAGGCGAGTCCAATGTCTCCTGCCCGCCCAAACGAAGTTGGCCAGTTCTCCCTGCAACCGATTAATAAGAGCCAGAGGGGGAGGAATTATTTGGAAGGTGTACCATAGTCTGGGGGCCAGGAACTGATTTGCCACCAGGACGCGGCCACGAAGCGACATGGCCGACGACCTGAAACGCCACCTGTGAATCGCTGCCATGAACTTAGTGAGCAATTCCTCCAAGCTCCTGGCCACCACGCCGGGCGTGTTTCCTAACACGACTCCCAAAACTTTGGCGCCTTCGTTAGACCACGCAAACCCGAGCGGGGCGTCAAGCCGGCCGATCCAACTGCCCGCCCACAGTCCCGTGGACTTCTCGGCATTTAGCTTCGCTCCCGACTGTGCAGAGTAGACATCGTACACTTCTCGGAGGCGATCGAAATCTTGGTTGTTGGCAATGAATGCCGAGAAGTCGTCGGCATAGCCGGATACCACGAGCCTGCGTTCGGGCATTCCTGGCAGAGAGAAACCCTCGAGTTTTGTTCTGCACAGACGGAGAAACGGCTCAGCCGTCAAGGAGAAGAGTAACCCTGACAGCGGGCAACCCTGTCGGATGCCACGGCCAAAAACAAAGGGTGCCGTGAGGCAACACCCCACCCGTACATGACACGTGGCGCCGACGTAGAGCGTTCGCAGGGTACTCACGAAAGACTCTCCGAACCCGTAAGTGCGAAGAAGGTGGAAGAGATAGTCGTGGTTGACCCTGTCGAACGCACCCTGCTGATCGAGGGACAGCACTGCCAGGGGCACTCCTTCACTGTTGGCATACTCTAGGACGTCTCGGTGAAGGTGGACACTATCAAAGATAGTTCTCCCGGGAATGCAATATCCCTGGTCAGGATGGACCAGGCAGCTGACAACCTCGCTAAGACGCGTCGCCAGAGCGCGGGCTAGGATTTTATAATCCACGGTGAGGAGGGAGATGGGACGCTAGTTCTTGATTTCCATCCTGTCTCCCGATTTAGGCAAAAGGGTCAGAATGGATTTTTGAGCGGACTTGGGGAGAAACCCATCCACTAGAGAGCACTCCAGCACGGACTTGAAAGGGTCAGACAGCTCATTTCAGAAGAACGAGTAGAACTCGGGAGTGAGACCGTCTATGCCTGGGGCCTTACCCTTGTTCAGGGAGCCCAGCGCCTCTGAGAGTTCTTGGTGAGTGAAGGGCCGATCCAGACTTTCGCGTTGGAAACGAGAGAGAGTTGGCAGCAACTCGTACAAAGGCGAGTCCCCATCGATGGCCACGGGCATGGCACTATAGACCTCCTGGAAGTGTTGCTTTGCTGCCGTGCAGAGAGATGAGCCGTCGGAGACGATACGTCCCTCGAACCGCAGCTGTTTAAGAGGCTGGAAAGTTGGTGCCATGTCCCGCGCCAAATTCGGAGTTGCAGGACTGTCTATGGAGAGCAGTTGTTCGTAGCGCGAGTGTGCCAACAGTCTCTCGCTTCGTCGTGTGTAGGCCTCGCGAACTTGCTCGTTAGCACGGGCTAAATCGGCCGTGGTGTGTCCCCCAAGCAAGGGGCTAGACACGATTTGGTCGACTCGCCGCTCCAGACGAATGAACGTTTCGTCGTTGAGCTGTCGGCGTAGTCGAACGAACCTGATTGTCGTGGTACTAATCTCCTGTTTGAGGGCATCCCACCAGTGGTGGAGGGAAGCGTTCATGTGGCGTCGTGCCTCGAAGGAGGTTAAGAGCTCTCGAACGCAATCCCCGAAGCAAGGGTCGTCGAGGAGGGAGTTGTCAAAACGCCAATAGGGAGAGGCAAACTTTGGTGTGCGTAGAGACAAGGTTGTGACCAAGGCCAGGTGATCGGAAAACGAGGGCAGAACCCGCACTCCGGTCACCGTGGTCGTCACGTCGGGAGTAGCATAAAAACGATCAATGCGTGATGCGCTGTGAAAAGGGGCGTTGCCGACGAAGGTGAAGCCTGGGTCGACGGGATAAAACTCCCGCCACAAATCAGAGAGATCTGCTGCAGTGACCGTGTTGCGGAGCTGGTTAACGAGCCGTGGATACCGCTCGTTGCCACTAGATCTGTCGATGTTGGGATTCAACGTGCAGTTGAAATCTCCCCCGACAACAACCTGGGCGTCGGCTCCAGCAGCACCACGCACGTCTCGAATGTGTCGCTCGAGTAGCCCTAACACATCGAGGGCCACGTGTTGGTCGTGAGGTAAGTACACGCAGATTACGTGTAGAGACCGTTTTGTGGCGGGAATCTCCAAGAGTAGTTCTTGAAGATAACCGGGACAGAGAATATTGTGTGCACGGAACACAATGGGGGACGACTTTCGAAGTCCGATCATGGTGCCAGTACACACTTGAACTAGGGAGTTGAAATAAAATGTGTATTTAGAAATGAGAAGGGGCAGAGGTGCAGAAGGCGTGTTTGTCTCCTGTAAGAGGATGACGTCAGGAAAGTGGCGATCGAGGAAAGTAGACAGCTGACTCCACTTCGAGTCGCTGCGGACGCTCTTAGTATTTAGGGTGATTATTGTTGCCTCTCCCATGATGTTGTGTATCACTCCAGACCGTTCGGTCAAGGCTCTCTACCGAGTTCGACCTGGAGAGAGATTGACTGTCGTCACCGGTCGCCTCGTAGTAGGCATGTGCCTTGAGTAATGTGCCTGTGAGACGCCACACTCTCGTTTTTATCGCTCGCACATCTCGGACTGCCGGCCTTATTAGCTCTAGCATCTCGACAAGTCCTCGAATGTCGCGCGTGAAACGATGGGCAATCTTTAAGGGTTGATCGGTCCCCTTGACGTCTGCAAAGAATTGCAGGAAAGCGCTGGTGGAAAGCGTGTTGGTAGGCTCCTTACTGTTAAGAGCTCTACCGCAGCCAGAGGCATGGTCACCTCACCGGGTGGTGTCCTATCATCCTGCCTGGGTCGCTTCTTAGCAGGGGACTTGCTACGGGACTTCGTAGATTTCCCAACAAGAGTGAAAATGGCATCACCCTCGTTGACTTGGAGAAGGCTTGGCTCGCTGCAGTCCATTGAGACTTGACGCAGGGGACCAGCCGCTTCGTGGATTTCCACTGGCGTCACGGCTGAAGATTTCTCAGTCGACGTCGAGGCGGTGGCCTCGGCGCTCTCTACCGTCGCGGGAGTCTTCCTTTTCTCACAGGTGGACGCAGTAATTGTGGAAGCCACATTGACAGAGACTGGTTTAACAGCGGAGACAGTGCAAGCACGGGCAATGTGCCCGGTCTGCTTGCACTTGAAACACTTGATGTCGTCAAAGCTGAGAAAAACACGATTCCGCTCTCCGTCGAAATCGACCAGGATGGAATCTGGTAGATTGATGTTCTCAGCCTTGACAACAAATATCTGCCGACGGAAGCTGAAGACGTGGCCAACGTCGGCTTGTTTTACACCCACGTTGATGTAGGCCATCGGGGACACGAGCCGAACAAGTTTTGCCAACTCGGCCTCGACGGCTTGGTGTGGAATATGGGGAGAGACGTTGGAGAGCACCAGCCGCTCGGCGGGAGTGACCAGCCTGCGGGCAGGCAGGAACTGGTCCTTTATTGACAGCCCTCCGTGGTCAATCATGAAAGTGTCCACCAAGGCCTTGCTCTTTAGATAGAAGCACACACGGCCCTGTGATATCCTGGAAGCAAAAGTAATGTTTTTGCCCCCGATGACATCAGCGAGGGACCGCATGTACTGTGAGATGGTAACGTTTTCTATAGAAGGAAACAAGATAGCTTGGTCCTTCTGTGGACATGCCTGACCAGCGGAGGGTCGGGGTTGGTCAACGCGACTCTGGGGTCGTTGACCTGCGCCCGACAGCAAAGCCTGGGCCATGGTCGGCTTAGTAACTGGCGGAGTCTGGACCCCAGGGACAACGATCGACGAAACCACCGGAAAAGCAGGGATCAGCGTAGGGCACAACGGTGTCGGCGCGCTGGCTGAACCAGCGACCACGTTTTCTGCAGCCTTAACAGAGCTGGTCGCTACCTGGATGTCAGATAAGGACCTGTTTAGGCGCGGAGAGACGGGAAGAACAGTAACAGTCTGATGCGCTGAGCCAGTCAGCACATCAACCCGTTGGTTGACAGTAGTGACTGCCGCCAGAGAAGGCCTGAGGACAGTCACGGTGGACGGTTTGAGTTCCGGTGTGCTGTGTCCCCTAGCAAGGGGCGCAGGCACACCTTTTTTGGGCCCTCGCACGAGGGGCACCTTAACGGCCTTACCGGCCCCGTTTTTTACAGCGGGGACAGGGGACTTCTTCAAAAAGTCTTGCGGCTTCAGTTGACTCATGGTGATACGAGTCAACTAAAAACCCTCTGGAATATTTAAATAAAACACGCCAGACAAGTCGGACAAAACCACTGCTACCTGGCCTTGAAGACCAGGCAGCAAACCGAACAAGAACGAGTAACCAAAAACACAATGATGAATAGGACACTTCTAAAATGGCAAGGTTCAACAAGGAGGGTTAAAATGAGAAAAGAAAAGCAATAATTTGCAAGGCCAAACCTAGCTTGAAAATGAATAATTCGAAAACAAAAACTACTCCAAACGAAAGAGGAGAAAAAACTGATTGAGAATAAGCAACAATAACTTATCAGGCACAAGCAGAACGTAGCAGACAGTAAGAAATAGACAAACGACTGCGCTGCCCCGCACCTAAGGCTGTATGTAACTGTACCGCGCTGGGAATAGCATGCAAATACACGGTAAAGCGGAGCGAACGAAAAACACGTCCGTCTCCGATGGAGGCCGGTGTGTGTGTGTACATTGTGTAAATATGTTTACAATGATTACATTACAATTTTCAGATTATTTTTGAAGGTTACAAAGCTATTAAAGTTAAGATCTATGGTTCTGTTTTTGGAGGTCAATTCATTGAATGTAGCTTGAAGCCTGTTAATACACGAGTACCTATGTACGTCAATCCTACTTTTTTCTGGTTTAAATAACTGTTGATTTCTTGTAAACCGTGTCGGGGCATGAAAATTTAGCTGTGCAAGTAAATTGGAATCTATGTTGTTGTGAGTGAGTTTATATAAATATACCATGTCAATGAGAGTCCTCCTGTTTCGAAGAGTCATTAAATTATTTACTGAGCAATGTTCTTCATAGTCTTTTCTGTGGTACTGAGTATTGGACTGAGCACATTGTAGTTTAATGTATCTCTTTTGGACTCTTTCTAACTCTTCTATTTTTGTTTTATGGTGAGGATTCCAAATAACACTCGCGTATTCGACTTGGGGCCTAACAATAGCAGCATATAACAACCGATTAGTCGATTCAGCAAACACTTTGAAACAATTTCGTTTCATTAGGCCTAGCAACTTGAAGGCTCTGGGAGTTATGCTATCAAAGTGCTTGCTGAATGACATATCACTTGAGATACGAACGCCGAGATCTAGAACCGTTTACACCCTGTTAACGTTAATGTCGTCTATCGAGTATGCAAAAGTGACTATATGCTTTATTTTGTTGGTAAAAGTTATAACGTTGCATTTTGGTACATTTAAACTGAGTTTCCAAGTACGGCACCACAAAGCAAGCCTGTCCAAGTCTCTTTGTAACTCTACACATTCCCTTAAGGTGTTTATTGGTCGGTAAATTTTCAGATCATCTGCGTACATAAGGCATTTAGATGTCGTGAAACATTTCGGGATGTCATTAACATGTGTAAAAAACAAAGGTCCTAGGATCGATCCTTGTGGAACGCCGGAGGTCACGTATACAGTCTTCGACGAGAATCCATCTACGACGACACGCTGAGTTCTACCATCTAGATAACTCGTCATAAGACTGAACAGCTTGCCACATATCCCAAATCCAGATAGCTTATGGAGCAGTAAGCGGTGGTCTACACTATCGAACGCTTTTGAAAAGTCTGTGTACACAGAATCTAATTGGGTCTTATTGTTGAAACTATTGGATATGTCTACCGTGTATTCTGAGAGATTTGAAATGGTTGATCGGTGTTTAACAAAGCCATGTTGCTCTGGGGCAATATGTCTGGACACGTGTTTGTAGAAACGGGCATTAACTAATTTTTCAAACACTTTGGATAATATAGAGAGTAGTGATATGGGTCTGTAATTTGACACGTTATAACAGCTACCTTTCTTTAGGACTGGAGTGACATTTGCCATCTTCCATCGAGCGGGAAACGTTCCAGTTTGAATGGCTTTGTTGAAAAGTTTAGAGAGAGGTAAAGCTATTGATTTGCGGCATTGTTTAAAAACTCGGGTTGGAATTTCGTCCGGCCCAGGTGGATTGTTGTTGACGAGGTTTTGTAGGCCAACTTCAACCTCGTTTTGAGAGATCTGAAACGAGGACAGTTTTTCATCACCGTACTGTGGGGTAGGAGGAAGAGCTTCACTTCCGCTTGACTTAGGGAGATATGTTGTATAGAAATAGTCCGAAAATAATTCACAGCACATGTCGATTGAGGTTGATTTTTTCATGTTATATTCCACTCCAACAGGTATTCTTCTTGATTTTGTTTTTCTCCTTATGTATCCCCACAGAAGATTTGGGTTTTTTGCAACTTGCGAATCTACTTTTTGTATGTATTGTTTATTCTTAGATTGTTGAAGTTTTTTAAACGCTGTTCTCTTGACTTGAAACTCGATTTTATGGTTAGGTTCTTTTGTCCGGCACCAGCGCCTGTAGGAGCGATTCTTGTCTTTTAGTGCTGCAATCACTTCCCTGTCAAACCAGGCTGGATATTTTTCAGGGTTTACTCTAACTTTGGGGACAGTGTCAGCTATGCACTTGTTTAAGAGATCGTAGAAAACATCGCACATATTGTCTGCAGTGGTGGCATGGTCCATTAATGACCAGTCACAGTTTGACAAAGAGAAGTTCAGTTCGTTGAAATTTGCTTTTTTCCAATTATAGATAGTGTTCTGTTGTTTCTTCGCTTTTCGATAGGAATGACTGACTTCTTTGGGTAAAGAGATTTCGCTTTGAAAAGCCATGTGATCGGATATGACAGCTGGCTCGGCCAATGTTGTTTAAAAAATAATACTAGTTCTACTTTCTTCATTCTTCTTCATCTCACGTTCGCAACCCGCGAGGGCCATGCGGGGTGCTCGGCATTCAGCTCGCCCCCCCACAATAGTAAGGGTCGGGTCGGTGAGAAGGGCAGTGAGGTCAGTGTCGAGAAGAGCCGAAGCGAGGGGCATATATGCCGAGACTAGGCCGAGGGGCCCACCCGGTAACCGAACATGGAGAGCCGTGGCCTCGATGTTTCGACCGGTCGAGGTGGGTCCCTCCTCGTGGTGACCGGTGCCCGCAAAGAGGGCTCTCGCGCATTCCTTTTGTCATCCCTGTAATCATCTCGCATAGCCTTGATCATCTTTTCTTTTCCTCTTTCATTTCTCCCTTCTACATACTTGCCGGCCCTCCTTGCGATCCAAACGCCCACCAAATGTTGACCTTCGTATAACGACCCTGCAATGGACTTGGACCTGCCCTAAGCACCTCCAGACCCGTCTCGGCCCGGGGTAGAATAGGCCCAGAGTGACTCTGCTAGTCGTAAGAGGCGACAAAAGGAGACCCTGCCCCTCCCCCCCACTGTCCCACTGAAGATTTCTCCTCCCACTTGGCCCTGCCCTCCCTTGCTGGACTCCCGTATGACGACTCACGCGACGTACAATGGATCTGATTCGGATGTGAATTTATTCTTCATTATCATCTTTCTCATCTTCATTATCACCCGCTCATCGTCTCGATTAGCCATTGTTGCATAAATATGAGACGTTAAGCCCCATTAATCAATCAATCAATCCCAAACTAGTTATGGGTAAGAGAAGCCATGTAGAAGAGGAAGATGACAACAATATGAAAAAGACTGTGAGAACAGTAGGAGCTACCCCAAAGTTCCTTATTGTGAAAAGAACCGAAAAAGATACCACGTTTGACAAGGTTTCACCCTTTTACATACGCAAAGGTATAGAAGGTATTTCCTCCCAAGTTAAGTCTGCCAGAAAACTCAGGAATGGCACATTGCTAATTGAATCTGACGTTGAAAAAAACACAAACCTGCTACTGAACGCCAATCATCTGGGCGATATTCCTGTTGTAGTTGAGCCACATCCTACACTTAATACATCCAAGGGCGTTATAAAATGCTTCGATTTAATGTATTGCTCCCCCGACGAGATTAAGATCGAGCTCGCATCTCAAGGCGTGACGGATGTTTATCACGTTCAGAGTAAACGTACTGGATCCCTCAAACCGACACCAGTATTTATCCTGACTTTCGACAGCCCCAACGCACCCAAGTATATTTTCGCCGGCTATCACAAGGTGGAAGTGAGACCGTACGTACCCAAACCTTTGCGATGTTTTCAATGCCAAAGGTTTGGACATTCCCAAAAATCATGCAAGGCAAAGGCCGTTTGCGCTGTGTGTGCACAGGAGCCTCACACTTCTGATGAGTGCCCAACAGCCATGCTCTGTGTTAACTGTAAGGGGGATCACCCCGCATCATCGTTCAAATGCCCAAAATACATTGAGGAAAGAGGAATCCAAGAACTAAGGGCAAAGGAAAACCTGTCAGTATTCGAGGCTAGGAAAAAATACCGCGAAATGGCTGCTCCAATTTTTAAAAAATCGTTTGCCGAAATAGTTGTAAGCCAACCGTCCGTACCCAGCTTCAATGCCTCCTCTATGCCTTTATCAGAACCAGAAATCACTACAAATACCACAAATGCCACTGTCATGACTGAACTAATGGATACCATCAAACAACTAAAACAAACTATTGAACGCCAGCAGCAGATTTTAGAAACTCAAGAAAGTCGAATTAATGAACAGAATAAAATAATTCAAGATCTATTGACGAAACTCGATACATCATCCGCAGAAGATAAAAGTATTAACCAAGGTAAAGAAAAAACAAAACTCGTTCCAATAGAAAAGGTGTTGGACGTTGCTGAAAAAGCGACAAAAAACACAAACAAGGGTATAAAATTGAACAGAAATACAAAATCGCATTCTGACCAACAGCCAGGAAAAAATATACGACGGCCCAAAAGGGAGCGCAATGTTTTAGTACGTGGCTTTAGTGAAAGCCATTCGGAATCCTTCTCCGGCGAAGAGGAGATGGACACTACTCCTCTTACCCCTGCTACCTCTAGGGTAGCAGAATTTTTAAAGAAACCAAGACCATCTTAGTTTTAACGTTTTATCAACAAGAACCTTAATATGGATGTTTTATTACAGTGGAACGTAAGAGGGTATTTTACAAGATTAGAGGAGATAAAGCTACTAATCTCAAGGCACAATCCCACTCTGTTATGTCTGCAAGAA
Organism: Isoperla grammatica; assembly: GCA_945910005.1. NCBI lineage: Eukaryota > Metazoa > Arthropoda > Insecta > Plecoptera > Perlodidae > Isoperla > Isoperla grammatica. The sequence goes on along the minus strand of OX246737.1, from coordinate 93,576,565 downwards.
ACGCATTTTAAGATGTCAGACAACCCAAAGTTGCGCGGATTTACTTTTTACCGCTGTGACGATTCGACAGGTGACCGGGCCCAGGGAGGAACGGCTATCTTAGTACAGGACACCGTATTCTCTGAACCACTGCCTCTCACAACACCTTTGCAGGCAGTGGCTGTCCGAGTAGCCCTCCCTGGTCTCATCACCATGTGTAGCGTGTACCTGCCTCCACAAGCTGTAATATCTAAAAGTCTAGTCACTAACCTTTTACGTCAATTACCACGACCATATATTTTATTCGGTGATTTTAATGCACACAACATTTTATGGGGTGGAAATACTTCCAACCATAGAGGTATTTTAATTGAAAACATTTTAATGGCACAAAACCTCGTACTTCTAAATAACGGTGACTCCACTTATTTTAGTACTGCCAACGGCTCCTATTCCGCCATAGATCTTACAATCTGTACGCCTTCTCTCTGTATGGATTTGAACTGGGAGGTTTTACCTGATTTATGTGGAAGCGATCATTTCCCCATATCAATACGGTTCTCACATGGGGGAGAGTCTAGACAGAGGAATCCAAAATGGGATCTAAAGCGTGCCAAATGGGATCTATTCGAGAAACTGGCTGTGTTTAAAGAAGAACATTTCACCGATATCCAGGATCAAGTATCTCATGTCACCGACACAATTATTGCCGCTGCCAGGTCCACTATTCCCCAGACGTCTGTTTTTCCCCGTCGCCGTCCAGTTCCCTGGTGGAACAGTGAATGTAAGACAGCGCTAAAGGATCGTCGTAAAGCTTGAAAACAATTTAAAAAGTCACCGATTTAAGCCAATCTGAAGGTATTTAGGAAGTTACGAGCTAAAGCTCGGTATATATTTAAACAATCCCGAAAACGTTCATGGCAGGAATATATTACCACAATTAACCACCACACTCCCACATCGAAAGTCTGGGAAAAGGTTAAAAAAAAGGTTAAAAACGGCCGCCTCGTGACCACCCAGATAGAGATGGCCGATGCCTTGGGCGAATATTATGCCCGTGTCTCAAGCTCTGGAAACGACTCGAAAACATTGACTACGTTTATCAGGCGAGCTGAGCTCGGACTACTCAGATCGAGCACAGTAGTATGGTACTTGTTTATCAGGCACTTTCAGATCGCACCCCCCAGTTCCCGTTCAGCTCGCTTGAAAGGAGGCGCGGTTCACAGCTGGCTGTCAACAGAAAGTAGGCTTTGTTTTTAACAGCTGTCTGTCAAAGAAGAACCTCTTCCGTGACGTCTAGGCGGGATGGATCGTCACGCTATAGCTACGGTTATGTTCTTTAATGGTTTTATGAGACAGGTGAACTTAAATAATTCACAGTATGAAAGACAAGTTATTAAACGGCGCCAGAATTTCCTCAGAAAAATGATGGCTGTGGAACAATTGGAAGAAGCCGAAATCGAAATTCTATACCGCCACCTCCTTGGTGGAGTTGAACATATCGTTAATTTGCCGTGTTTTAGGAGGCCTAGGCCTAGGAGGCCAAACAAAGCTAGGAGCAATGAATTTTGGGAAGACATTGTTACTAATCATTTCGATGACTCTGACTGGGTAGCCAATTTCCGCATGCGTAAACCTACCTTTCAGCTGTTATGCGACAGATTGCGTCCCTACTTGGAACCTTCCGAGTACTCTATACAGGAACCACTAACCGTTGAGAAGAAGGTTGCAATAACCTTGTATAAAATGGCATCGTGCAGCGAGTACAGGGTTGTTGCTAACCAATTCGGGGTTGGTAAAAGTACGGTTCATACAGCCTTTTATGCAGTTGTCAATGCCATAAACTTGATGCTACCCGACATAATTGCAATGCCCACTCCTGAAGAAGCCCTAGAAATTGTAAATGCCTATGAGGCAAAATACAAATTCCCTCAGGTGTTAGGTGCGATTGACGGTACCCATGTACCTATACTTCCCCCAAGCGACGGCTACAGGGACTACGTAAATCGTAAAGGGTGGCCATCAGTTGTGCTTCAAGCAGTTGTTGACAACAGATTTCGGTAAGATACTTTCAATTATAGTAACTACTACACTACATCCCTACCCCTAGTGAAGTGCTTAGGCATAGGCCATCTTGTATGTAACCTACATGGCACTACTATAATTTTAGGTTTAGAAACATATCCTGCAAGTTTCCTGGAAGCTGCCATGATGCAAGAGTTCTGAGAGGCTCTTCGATTTTTACACATGCAGAGAACATAATTCCGAATGTAAGTAGGCTTAGCCTTTTATCTTCACTACTAAAGTTTAGAATCGACAGCACAGTTGTAGGCATTACAAAACATAAATTATTACCTATTTTCCTGACTAGGCTTACGGTAGGCTACCGATTTAATTGCGGCCCTTGCTGTGATTGTAGGATAAAAGCTATATTTGAATTTTAAATTTCTAATTTGCGGTACCTTGTGCAATTAGGGATTGCGATCCTAAGTGCGACAGTTGTATTTTAGCCTACATTATTATGTATCACTATTCTTGTTTTAGGTTACAAGAAACATTGACGGCATTCTCATCCCACTCCTAATTTTGGGAGACCCTGCCTACCCCCTTTTACCATGGTTGTGTAAAGGTTATACCCGGCATCATTTGTTGACTCCGGAAGAGGAATCTTTTAATGTTTACCATAGCTCTGCGAGAATGTCTGTCGAAATTGCATTTGGCCGTCTAAAATCACGATGGAGGTGCCTGCTAAAAAGAATAGGTATTTCATACAAGTTTGTACCAAAAGTTGTTGCCGCAGCATGTGCGCTTCATAATATTGTTGAAGACAACAAAGAAGTATTTTTAGAACAATGGTTGGAAAACGTACGCCATGCAGAGATCGATTTCCCCCAACCAGCTCATCAGATTGTACGAGAAAATGATGCACATGGAATGGCAGCAATTCGAGACCGACTGAGGGACTACCTTGCAGCCACATATCCTCTCCGCCAGGGCACATTCTAATTCACAAGTCAAAATGTATATCTAAATTAACATGTTTAAACTGCAATCTATACATGCTAATAAGTATTAATTTTTGTATTAATGCTATAAAATATGAGAATTATTGCTAATTTTATGGAGCCCTTATCATAACACTGCACAATCCAGATGCCTAGATCTAGGGGAATATGCCCTACTATGTTCAGTGAGTGCAGTAAATACTAAAGAAGATATGCCATTTAAGCATTATGAATGATATTTTATTTTTTACAAATTCAGTACCTAAAATAAATTGGACATAACATTACAGTGTAGGCAAGAATAATTTTGTAATAGGAGAGGCCATTGCTTGTGTAAAGCAATATATAATGTAGGGCATAATGCTTATGTCCTGATAGTTCACAAAGAGAATGCTTAACATAAAATGTCACTGCTAGTTCTACAAGTAAAAGTACATTCCTACTTTTAGATATGGTCTTCATTAGGCCTACTTGGTTGAGAATGAGATTCTTGTTCGTTGGATTGATTTGCATCATTGGGCAGATGGTGTTGCGGAAAGTGGGTAGGATAATGATTGTAGAAGGGCATAGGTCCGGGGGGTGGGGGGGCATATGCCACTGGCCCATGAGGTGCAAAACCTTGCATGCATTGAAAAAACTGATTCATCGTGGCAGTCATCAGCTTGGCATTATTTTCCAGTAGAAGTTTTTGTTGATTTGACTCCCACTCTCGTTGTTTCTCAAACTCGGATTTCCAAAATGCCTCGCGTCCGGCCGAGTGACTCTTCAGCATGTTTTCTGTGGATGTTACGAATGTGTTCACCTTGGCATTTCCTTGGTTTTTCTTGGTATACACCCTCGGGCTGGGGGTGGACCTTGCACTTGAGGTGGATGAAGAGGATTCATCCACTTCCTGTAGGGATGACACTACAACATTTTCCAAGAGGACCAAATCGCCACCTTCAGTCACAACATATTCTTCATCTGTGAAGCCACCTAGAACCAAACATTAGTTATTATATAATTATATGCCTGTTTAAATTGAAACGTTAGCATTAAATGTTCATCATTTGTTGAGTAACAAACGTGACTAGAAAATTTACAAGTAAAACCTTATATAACAAATGTATACATTCTTACCTATATGTTAGCGACACGTCCATTCTTTCGGATTCGAGATCCACATTAAGATTAATGTCGTCACCTTAAGACGGCACCAACACGCACATAGAGCTGGATCGAGTAGGTTCTCCAGACGAGTGTGTCTTCAACTCTGTGTAGGCCTACATCCACTATGCGGTATTTAATAATAACCGATGGATGTGTCGACAATATTTTATTTTGTCAACTATTTCAAATTGTGTTCAATAAATGTATATACACAAATACATACGACACAAATATTATCATTGTAAACCCACATCACATTCCATGTAATTTTTGTAATCTTTTTTTTTCTAATAATAGTACATACAAATGTATACAATTTAGCACGTCATTGTTGTACATTACTGCCGAAGATCCACATTTTCCGATATCACGAGTTGATTGCAAATTGATTACAAACGTTAATCTTGCTAGTGATGTAAATTAATACGTCATTAAGGAGGGACAACACTGAAATTCTGAATAAAATCTCGTATTTTGCATTTTTTTTTTGGGGGGGGGGGGGGAAATAAATATTATGTTGTGTTTTAAACCTAAGATTTAATACACAATACTTACATTTCATTATTGATATCTGTTTTTGAAGTTTGTTTGAACTCGATTACTATGATCATTTGGCGTCGGGGAGGGGTTATGTTCCCGGGGGGGGGGAGGGGTAAGGGTTGTCGTTTGGATCGCAAAGGTCGGCAAAAAGTAATGATGGAAGTACAAAAAGAATAGGTGATAGTAATCATCTATTACGTCCATTACTTAATACACGCCCGTGTTCAAACATGTCACCCGCTCATCGTCTCGATTAGCCAACGTTGCATAAATATGAGACGTTAAGCCCCATTAATCAATCAATCAATCAATGTAAGTAAATGCATATTCATAAATTTTCATTCAGCTAATATCAATTATGGAAAGATTATTTTTCAAGTCGATGATCGCGACCACTAATCGATACTGGTATTCATTTCTATTTGCCCAACTAGGCCTACTCCATACACCGGCATTAGACTATATAACCCACCATTATAATCTTTTTGATTAACTTCATTTCAGGTGTTCTGCATTTATACATAAGATTAAGACAATATACTCGCAAATGGAACGTTCATTCTGATTCTAATAGGCCCCGAGATTGGCCACTGATGGCGCTAGTGAAAACGAATTAAGCGCTCAAAGTGGCAAAGTCGCACAACAACCTGCAGATGCAGCGTCGTTCTTCCTACGTCGATAAAGGCAAATTGTGAAAATTGTTTAATTTAATAAGGCTTTTAAAATTTGTGTGCAGATTATGAATCTCATCAGTAAATCTTAAAAAGGCAAGCCACCATTTTAATCAGGACACGTTTTAGACATACAAATAACACACAACTAGCACAATCAAAACAAAACAAACAAAGCCAAAACAAAAACAAAACAAGAAAACAAAATAAATATACATCAACAATAAAAAACAAAACAAACACCAAACCTAAGATTTAACACACAATACTCACATTTCATTATTGATATCTGTTTTTGAAGTTTGTTTGATTTGAACTTGATTACTATGATCATTTGGCGTTGGGGAGTGGTTATGATCCCGGGGGGGGGGGGGGGGGGTAAGGGTTGTCGTTAGGATCGCAAATGTCGGCGAAAAGTAATGATGAAAGTACAAAAAGAATTGGTGATAATAATGGGTGACAACATAATTCCACCAGTTGATAAGCATAGGAAAGACATTTCACAACTTACTAACTTTGACAGTCATTTCTGGGATAACTTTTATTTTACAATTTTCAGAAGGTGGGACATTTATTGTCTACAATATTTGAGCAATCAAAGTGAAACTTTCTGTGAATATTCTTTAATAATGAAGGAAGGTCCCATCGGATGGAATAATTATTACCTTTGGTAGAATAAAAATAAAAAATCTTAACCTTTAATGTGCAAGGGAAATCAAAGTATCTAAATAATTGTCATGAGTAAAAAGTAATTTGTTCCCGTATTTTAAATCTGAAAAAATAATCCATCCGTGTGTACCTCAAATGCAGTGGCGTAGCTACGTCTTTACGGGCCCGGGTGCAAACTGGACACGACGGCCCCCCCCCCAACCATTTTTTTGTTTATACACACAAAACACATACACAAGATTACTACCGCTTCACCGCTTATTTTATCTTGCGGGAATGGGCCGCGTGGTTTGCACGGTCCTAAAGAGATAATGAATCGTTTATCTTGAGACGTTAATTTATTAAAGTTGGCGTTGTCGGTAGAGTAGCTAGTATTGGTGTGCTCAGGGATATCAGTAGGTTCCTGTACCGGTAAATCATCATGGTGTAACTCTTCAACTAAAAGTTGCTGTTGCTTTTGATTATCTCCAGGATCGGCCATAGCTATTGGCCCGGATGAATAAAAGTGAGCATTACCTTATACTCACGGAAATGTGAGCAAAACCTTTGCTTTGTAAGAATAAAAGTAGGAGCATAAGCTTATGCTCAAGACTCATCTCGGAATTTGAGCATCTGCTCACATTCTCACCTCATGCTCACGTTTGGGAGTATTTTGTATGAATAAAGTGAAGTGTTTGCTTCTGATTTTGAGCATCTGCTCCAAAATAACTGGATCTGGTCAGTAGCAGACTCACAGTGAGGTTGGGTTAAGTAATGGCCGAATGTGTGTCGGAAAAGCGACATAATCCTCGTGTGTCTCCTCACAATAGTGATTTTAGACATTTGTTCCGCTTTAATGAAGAAAATTTACTTTGATTGCTAATTATTTTCTTGGTGAAAGCAATGAAACTAGAGGCAGCGCCCTTTCGCCAGAGCACCGAATGAAAACTTTTCCAAGATATGGCGGATCCAGGGTTTCAAAAGTGGATTGGACAAGGGTTGGGGTGCATCAATCAACTATTTTAAAAACTCTATGGAAAGTTATGGGAAAAGTTATTCAAAAAGCCCATATTTGGATCAAATTGCCATCTACTACTGAAAATGTCATAGACACGAAGCTCAACTCCAATGGCAAAACAAATACGCATTCCCTATCGCTATAGGTGTTATTGATAGCACGCATGTAAAGATTCTTCAACCAGCTGGGTATGGAGATAAGTACGAGAATATGAAGGGGTTTGTAAGTCTGAACGTGCAAGCTACTTGCTTGCAATGTAAAAGAAAATATTTACTAGTGTTGACGTTAGCTGGCCCGGCTCAGTACACGATAGTAGAATATGGAAAAACACCGATATCCAAGTGAAAATGAGCAAGCTGCAAATGCCGTGGTTTTGGGAGATGACGATTACGGAATAAAACCATGGCTCATGACACCTATACTACGCAGCTAGGCTAGCTGGACTAGAGGTCTGCACGGGTATACGGGCTCGGCCCGCGAGCCCAGTTACGGGCCTTGATATCTTTATTAAGACGGGCCCGGGCCGAGCCTGGGCCTACATATCACTGAACGAGGAGGGATTTTTCAGGCTCTTTTAATATTTTCATTTTGTAATCAGTAATTGAAATGAAATAAATGTAATGTTATTTTATCAACATTTCCGAAACTTAAAACAAAACCGAAATAGTATAAACTTCCGGTCACAACATTTTTGTTGTAATTCTTTTCGTTACATACTTTCACTGGCAATAGTTACTAATGTCGTTATGATCTTATCTAATTTTTGTTTCCACCCTGTCGTTCGTATTCCTTGCCAAATACTATAAAAATCAACTTGCTGCTTTAACAGTTGAACAGGCTTTTACGGGCCAATTTACACTTCAGGCGGGTCTGGGCCGGGGCCAGGCCCGGGCTTTACTAGCTTACTCACTACGGGCCGGTACGAGCCCGGGCCTGAAATACCGGGCCCGGGCCGGGCTTCTATAGTTAGGCCCGTGTAGACCTCTAAGCTGGACTACCGGCCGGCGAGGGAGGGGGAGGCAAAACGCATGCTTCAAGTTGCGCGCGCGATGAGAATATCGGAGCATCTGCTCCTTTTATCGGAGCACCTTCTACGGAGTATAAGGTAAAGGTTATTCATACGAAACTGAGCAGATACTTATACTCTTACCTTATACTTGGAGCAGAAGCTTATACTTCATGCTCACACTCAAGAGCATCTACTCATGTTTTATTCATACGGCCCATTGAGTCCGTTGTATCTTTACTTACGGTTTGGTCCGGTTGCACTGCCTGATGGACGACTGTACCTACTTGAAAGAATGTGTCAAGTTTTGGTAGCTGTTTGATTCGTTTAACACTTTCTTTCTTTTCTCCCTTTTCATGGCGCCACTTTCATGTTTATACACGTTCATTCTGTATATAGGCCTAATAGTAGGCCTACTATATTTCAATAACTCAAACCACACGACACAATCATACACAATAACCCAACAAATATTAGTTTTTAAAATTAGTAGAACTAACCGCAGTAAAAGCACTAAGAGAAACGGGGTCACTCAAGAGTTCACTTCACACACGCGCCAACACCCAATGAGGGAGCAACGAATACTGAATTGATGACCAGCCCTCTCCTATAAGAGAAGCCTTCAGTCCAAATAACTTTTCCTGACTATGGCAAATCTGTCTGTTTGTCACTTATTTATTCAATTCCAAGAAAAGCTAATAGTTGGATAACTATTTATAGTAAAAAATAGCCAAATTCGTTTGTAAGTTCAGTCAAGCAACGATTACTCTTCGAGTCGTTTCTGAGGAATTGAATAGGGGGATCCTAGATTTTGTTTCCCTATTGATACAAGCTTCACATTTTTCCTTTTAGTTGAAACTCTTTTCGCCTGTCAGTTCTTGCATGTTGAACTGTCAAGTCTAATACCAAATTTTTCTTGCCCAATCAGAGCGAAATAATTGTTAATTAGTACTTAGTAGCCCCAATTATTTTGCAACAATAGAAAATTGTCATCAGGTTAAAACCATACATCGATTAATGGGACAAACATGGAGTTGGAGAGAGGGCCTGGGCCCAAGTGCAACTGCACCCTCTGCCACCCGATAGCTACGCCACTGCTCAAACGGTTATTAAGCTTCCCAAAAAAAAAATATATATATATCAATGGTGTTTGGTGCTCATGTGAAAATGTCCCAGCAAATTCATTGTTGAATCAACAATACGAAATTATTAACAGTGCCATTTTTAATTTTTTTGTTAGTGCTATTTATATCTCAGCCATTGACTTATGTCCAAACATCAACACATCTTATTCTGATGGAAACTTTAGAAGTTAGAAATTTCAGTGTTGTCCCTCCTTAACATGCAGTCGAATCGAATCAAACATTATTTACACACGGAAACTTGATCAATGTTGCCTGGTTGGGCGCTTTTTACGGCCGGTTCCCTAACAAATTTATAAATACTATTTAATTTAACCAAACAAAAATGTTATTGTAATGGGAACAGGATGATATGGCAAATAACTTGATAACACATATTTGCAACCTGCAACCACATTTTATTTTTGGTAGCTTCTGAAATTTGGTGTCGGGGGCCGCGGCAAATTAGATAAGTCTGGTGTAGCACCATTGAAGTTGTAATTGACCACATGCACGTGGCCGTGGTGGTGGTGGTTTCCGTTGGCGCGACCACGCCAGGCCCCGCGCTGCTGCCGCTTCCAACGGCGCCGCCGAGCACTCCTACTTTCTCGTTTCTTCAACCCTGTGGGAAAGTCACAAACGTTTGTGTTACATTGCTGCATAGATTGTGTCTTCAATTATGGTCGTGACAAATGTTACCGAGGTCCGTCTCACATCCAACCTTAAACTACTTACATTTTCAGGTAGACACAACATACAAGAATATACACACATTAATGTACTATGCTACGGTAGTAATTGACAAGAATTTCAAATTATACCCATTTGTTATGGAGAAATGATGTGGTCCTATACAAACACATTTTCATTATTATTAAGTAATTGTTTACACACCTTTATGAGGCTCGGCGGCGACCTCCTTTGGAGGCGGCGGCAGCACCTGCACACCTGAGGGCCCCGCAACCTCGGCTAGAAAGAACGAGACAAGCGTTAGTGTACAAGTGCAATTGTATTTTCATTCAGATTAATATTATCATTAACATTATTATTATTATTGTCAGTACAGTGGTAAGTTATACAACTTCTTCACAAATTTCTACACATTCAAGTAGCTACCACTCTCAATATTGCACAATTATCTACCACAGGTCTGATATTCAATTGCAGAAACACCGACTATTATGGGATATTAAAAAAAAAAAAAATTGATTTAATATGCATGTATTCTTACCACGAGTAACGGCTGCCTCTCCACCGCCAACTTGCAGCAGCTCTACCACTTCCATTTCCTCTGCTGCAAACAACAAGACAATCTTTAACATATGACTTTGAGAGTACAACTGTGTCCTACAACAATCACTACCTACCACATCACATCTAGGCTAAAAACTGCACAACAATAACAAAGTCTAGCGTAGGCCTACTCCAACTAGGCTATTTCATGTTCAAATTCATGTTTCAGGTCTAGGCCTATTGTGTAAATTATAGACAGCAATAACTAATAAGGCATATGACTGACCTAGCTCCGCTATCGTTTGAACCTGAGCGTGTAATCTTGGCTCGAGACCATTATACAAATTGCCTTCTTCAAACGTATTTTCGTTACGACGGGTGCAACATTTACAGTTGCCGAACTAATCAACTCGGCGAATTTAGTCGTAACATACTAGGCCTAGTGCAGTTATTACAGTTAGACTACATTCATTTCAACTATGATGACAGGCAGCGTCATCATTCACGAAATACTATATAGGAGTCTAGGCTAGGTACCCCAACTTGAAAATGTCTTGCTAGGCCTAGTATACGGGTAACGCACAGTAACTACGACATAACTTTTATGCTTAGGCCTAGATTTACCCTAGGGCGGGACCTTTACCATGAAATTGCCTACCCACGGAACATTATTTTGCATAAATGTACAATGAAATCGATATTACATACACTCACAACTTAACAAACTATCTTCTACACACCCAACACACATGACACTCACACTCACACAACACACGCACAATACACACCACTTGCACGACACACACTCACACGACACACATGACACACACCATTCACACGACACACACCACTCACACGACACACATGACACACACCACTCGCACGACACACACTCACATGACACGCACACGCACGACACACACGCACTCGCACGACACATACTCACACGCACGACACACACTCACACGCACGACACACACTCACACGCACGACACACACTCACACAAATTTCAACACATTCAAGTAGCAACCACTCTAAATATTGCACATTTATGTAGGCCTGGCCTACCACAGGTCTGATAATCACCATTTGTTGTAGGGCTAGGCAGCGGCGGTAGGCCTGCCGTCCCCGCAGTAGGGCTCGCAACCTCGGCTACAAGGAACGAGACAAGCGTTAGTGTACAAGTGAAATTCCATGCTCATTCCGAATACTATTATGATAACTAGTATTGTCAGTAGGCCTACAGTGGTGTGCAACTTTTTCACAAATGTCTACACATTCAACCTGCCCAGGGACTGCCACCTTATCGTGGTGGGCAGGTTTGCGTGCTTTGTTGATCCCGAGAGCTATGCCGGCGGGAGCGTATGCTTCTGGTAGGGCCACCCAAGCCGGACTGGTCGAGGAGGAGAAGTCAGACGAAGTGCAGTCCACACTCCAATACCCTTTCCCCCCCACTGACCCATTGAATATTTCTCCTCCCACTTGGCCCTGCCCTCCCTTGCAGGACTCCCGTATGACGACTCACGCGACGTACAATGGATCTGATTCGGATGTGGCTTTATTCTTCATTATCATCTTTCTCATTTTCATTATCACCCGCTCATCGTCTCGATTAGCCATCGTTGCATAAATATGAGACGTTAAGCCCCATTAATCATCATCTACACATTCAAGTAACTACGATTCTAAATATTGCACAATTCTCTAACACAGGTCTGATATTTCTTCCATTAAATAAACGCTGGCTATTGTGGCTTGATGTAATATGCATGCATTCTTACCTCGAATCCCCTCGGCCGCCTCGCACGCCGCACTGGCCAGTTCTTCGAATCTTCGTTCCTCTGCTGCAAACAACAAGACAATCTTTAGCATATGACTTAAGAGTACAATTGTCTCTTGATACTTTTCTGCTAAATGGTGTTGCAACACTCACTTCCTACGACATTACATCTAGGCTACGAACCGCACCACAATATTTAAGTCTAGCGTAGGCCTAGGCCTAAGGCCTATGCCTAATATCCTCTATTTTCATTCCAAATACTATTATTACCGCTACGTACACCTACAAACTGTTAAGATTCAGATTCAGATGTATTTTATTCGTACTGTTGATGGTAATAAGTTTACAGACATAAATAGTTAAATACAGACAAGAAAACAGTAGGAAGCCTACAAAATCCCAAGGGCTATTTCCTTTTTTCTTTCAATCAATGTTCTTTGTCAGAAATACTTAGCTTTAGAGACGTCTCCCTCAACGAACAAGAAACATTTCAATACTAATTGACATGACAATCAACAGCTGATTTCAAAGACAGACATCTCATATGCCTGTCTCTGCCAACTATTGAAAGAAAAAAAAACACTTCCTCCGCTATTGTTTGAAACTGAGCGGGTAATCTTAGCCCGAGTTCATAACTACATCAATCGCACATTATCATTTGAGGGTATCTTATTATCTCAACGGCACAGCAGCAATATTACGGGCTACCAACCTTGCTATTCCTATGAAAAAGATTGACACCACTCGACGCCCCCTTCCTCCATATATTGTTGCCCTCATACGCTCAAAGCATCGTATCTATCGCCTACTCAGAGTCAGCTTTACCCCTCAACTTAAAACAGAATGGAACAGGCTAAACTCATTGGTTCGAAGCGAAACGATTCGCTATCGCGAGGACTCTTGGATTCAAACTTGTCAAAACCTAAACTACAAGGATGGGGCCAAGTTTTGGAATAAATTCAAAATATTGACTGGACAAAAATCTAAGACCCTCAATCCACTCTACAGTAATGGTTTGCTCTTCTCTTCCGACTCTGACAAAGCAAATTTATTTGCAACCTCCATGGAAAACGTCCATAGCTTTCGCGATCATCCTCGCTTCAAAGAAGACTTTCGTGTCCGAGTGGACTCCCACATTTCATCACTTGACCCCCTCTTTTCGTCTCATGCATCAATTCCACCCGCCGAGGAGGCAAATCAAGTTCACTCTCCTATCTCAGTCGAGGAAGTGGTCTCGGCGATCGCTACTGGTAAAAATAGCGCCCCTGGAGGTGACAAAATAACTCGTTGTCAACTTAAACAAGCTCCATTTAGACTGTTTTAAATTCTTGCTACGCTTTTCACAGCATGTTTAGAACTAGGATATGTCCCCCCAGTGTGGAAACAATCTGAAGTTATCATGATACCTAAGCCTCAAAAACCTTTGGATGACCCCGCTTCATACAGGCCCATTAGCCTAATAAATGTCATTGCAAAAACCTTTGAAAAAATACTGGCAGAAAGACTACTTCACTTTGCCGAAAAACATAATCTCCTACCCGATTCGCAAGCGGGCTTCCGCAAAGCGCGAGGTGTCAATGATTGCTTATTTCGCCTGGTGTGCGACACAACACGAGCCCTGAATAATGGTAAAGTTGTACTATGTGCCTGCTTCGATATGGAACGTGCTTTTGACACACTATGGCATAATGGCCTATACTATAAACTCCTCAAATTGAAATATCCGATGAGTATAGTTCGCCTTGTTAAATCCTTTCTGCTCAACCGTTCGTCTAGAATCAAGGTTAATGATCACCTCTCGCGACCTTTCACCCCTCAGTCCGGAGTCCCACAAGGCTCTCCGATATCGCCAATCCTCTATATCCTTTATAACAGCGATATGCCTCAACCGTCTTCCACTAATGGCTCTCTGGCTCAATTCGCCGATGACTCGGCTTATTGGTTCATCGCCAAAAAAGCCCGTGCTGCCTTCAGTGGTTTGCAGAAAATCACAACCAACTTTGAATCGTGGATGGCTCAATGGCGAGTCTTACCCAATCCCACCAAAACTCAACTCATTCTCTTTACCCACCGTAACAAGACACAGAAGCAATCACAAAAGCCCCGCCATCTCTCTCTGTCCATATGGGGAGAAGAGGTCTCACCTGTCCCCATAATAAGATACTTAGGAGTCACCTTCAGTAAAACCCTCCATTGGTCACCTCATTTTTCACGTATCATCTCCTCTGTCCGTAAACGTTTCAACCTGCTAGTTCTACTTCGCGGTCGACTTCGTGGCTGCAGCCCCAAAACCCTCACTTTTACTCACAAAACCTTCATCCGCCCCCTTTTTGACTTCGCGGCAGCCCCCCTTTCTCCAGCCCCGTCTCACCTGCTGGACCGCTACTCTTCACTTGAGCGAAGAATCATCCGCCGACTATGGAAACTACCGCCCTGGACCTCTAACATCTCAACGTACTCCATCATGAACTTCGCTCCAATTCACGAACGCCTTCAAGACCTTCAAACCCGTTTCGCTACACGTATATTAAATTCTACAACCCACAAACTTCACCATTTGCTCTCAACTCCGATCTCATTTGCTCGAAAACCAAAATTTAAATACCCCTTTCCCCCTCATGAACTCTGTAAGCAAATACCTGCGTCACAACTACCATAAACTGTTCTGTATAATTTGTACATCATTATTATATTATTATATTCTTAGCCCTTTTTTCATCTTATTTGTCAAATAACATTGAGTGTTCATATTATGTTTCTATTGTTGTTATGTTGTTATGTACTTATGTTCTCTGTAATACGGGCTGAAGAGAGTCCCCGCCTATTGGGGGACTCTACACGAGCCGTCCTTACACATATAGAGTGTAAGGACATACGGTAATAAATAAATAAATAAATCTCAACGGCTAACTGGCCTATACCTTCGACCTGAATTGGTCAAGTAAAATAATTGCTAAGTACCTAAGGTGACCACACTTTGAAGATAGCAAACTGGGACAAGGATAGTGTGACGCTCTGGGGCAGAGTTTAGCCGCCGGAGGCGAAAACGTTCAATTTAGATTTGCGTGGAATGCACAGAAATCAGATTTCTAACATGATGGAATGTGTACATATTTGTAATCATGTTATGCCTGGTGGTATTTCGTCAGCCGCGTGTTGTTGTAAGAAATGCTGACTGTAGGACAGTGAATGAGTCATCACATGATTGTCATTTGAGGGTATCTTATTATCTCAACGGCTAACTGGCCTAGACCTACGACCTGAATTGGTCGAGTAAAATAATTGCTAATTACCTAAAGTGACCAGATTTTGAAGATAGCAAACCGGGACAAGGAAAGTGTAACTCCACAAACGCTCTGGGGCAGAGTTCAGCCGCCGGAGGCGAAAACGTTCAATTTAGATTTGCGTGAAATGCACAGAAAAAAGATTTCTGACAGGATGGAATGTGTACATTTTTGTAATCATGTTATGCCTGGTGGTATTTCGCCAGCCGCGTGTTGTTGTAAGAAATGCTGACTGTGGACAGTGGATGAGTCATCACACGATTGGCTCATGCGGACTGGGTTTGTCGCACGCTATGCGTCATCTACTGCACCCCCGCCACCCCAAGCGCTATTATTACAATTGACAGAATATCGGGACACTTTTTTTCACAAAATAACAAACCGGTAAAAATACGTCATTTCAATGAGTCTCTCGGGACACCGGTACAAGTGTTCTGAAAACGGTACTGTACCGGTTACTGTACCGGTGATCTTATAATTACCTTCTAATAACAACTACGCCATAGATGTAGTAGTTGATCATGTACACATACACTTGCACATCAATTGTTATTAGTTTTATCCTACAAATACAATATAAAAAAACATACAATCAATTATTAGATGAAGCGTGCACTTACCGTCGTCCATTGTTTGGTGATGCGCGTTCAATGTGGAGCTTTAAACTCTTCTTCATATCATATCGCAGGCACTGCCAATCCACTAAAAATTTATTACGATTCAAAAGTACTTTGATTGTTGTGTTTGTTGTCGTTTCAGTTATTGTATACAAACTGATAAAATCCCGCAGCAATCAGTACTTATACGCACTGTTTGCTTTCGTTAAGGGCAAAGGATAGTCTCTACGTCAAAAACCGCAGAAAATGTTCATTATTAAATAATATCTCAAGATTGCAACAAGAAAGCGAAAATCTAAATCAGCAGCGAACTTTGCTTTGGTAAGTTCTACAGATTGAATAAAATATTATAACCATTAGCGTAGTATTTTGATTATAATTCGATAAATAGTAATAACATTAATTATTTAGAAAAAAACATACGGATTATAATATAAGTCACGACTTAACGCATTCAATGTGTAGGGCTTACTAAACCACAGTGCGCTGTTGATTAAGATTTTTGATTTCGAAGCCCATTCTTGTGATATAAATTAAAAATGAAAATTTGTTGCGGTTTTTGACGTAGGTGTATCCTTCCCTGTTAATGCACACGTAACTAATCCACTCGCGTAAAACCCGTAAAAACAGGCAATCTCGATCATCTGCAATAACTTATTTTCATTTGTCACGTTGGCCAACGTAGCCGTCGATTTGGCGCGGTAACAGATTTGAATTTCACCTATCACTTATCACTAGAGGTGTTTGAAAATGTTTTTTTTTTTTTAAATCGTTTTATTCTAAACCAAAATGTGATGTTATTTCGGTGTTATTTACCCTTACAGACCCAGACACTTTTTTTTATCCAAAGTTGAAAAAAAATCAGATATGGGTTCAAAAAAATAAAATAAAATTATATATATTTTTTTTTTTTTTTTTTATCAGTATTTTTCAAAATATGGCACGCTCACAATTGTGAGTGCCAGGACTGACTGAAGACATTTTTTTTTTTAAAATTCTTGTAAGTAAAAAGTATTAAACACTTTGAAACAAAGTAAGTTTTCAATAAAAGGTAATAATAATAACAATAATATAGATGACTAATTCTAATGCCCTAATGGAAATGCTTTTTTGTTTGTTAGACTTAATTATAATGGTTAGAAATGATAAATTAATCATAATGATTGATGTGAATGAGGTAGGACATTTTTCTTTTACACTATCGTGTGAAAGTCTTTAAAACAATTGATATCTTTTGAAAGACACAGATACACGTTGCACTTTTCGCAACGTGTGCGGCTCCGTTTTTTGCACCCGGGCAAACGACAGCACCGTGGCGCTTTGATTGAGTCAACGACTGGCCAGTGGTCGTGGCTGTCGAGACGCTTGTTTACTCCCGGGACATTTGCTGGCCGATATCTTTTTTCTTGTGGCTCATCAGATTCACTTTCTTCAGCTCCAGCCTCCTGAAAATTTGTACCAAACTATATTACTATTGTTGGCCTACAACATATTTCTGAAAAGCAATTGATTTCAATGAGTGTGCATTTCTTACCGCTTGGTGTCGTTCGTTAGGTGTGGATACTGTAAGTGCCTCCCCAAGCGTCAGACGGAACTTCAGCAGGTCCATTATATTTTTTTTTGGAACTGCCGTTGCAAGGCATTCAGCCCGGTACTGAAACCATGCATTTACTATTGCAAGGTCCATGCAATGCAGTGCAACCTTTAGCGTCCACTTCTTGGTTTTAAAAAAGGTGCGGTACACTTCCATTTGCTGATCGCATATGTCCACCCCACCCATGTATTTGTTATACTCCCGCACAACTGCAGGACAGTTGACATCTATGTACTTTTTCTCGGTCTTGCACCAACGCTGAACCTCTTGTGTTGGTTCCGTTCCCCGACAAGTTGAAATCATGGTCACAACCTTCGAGTCTTTCCACCGAGTGATTCCAACCTTGTCGTCATCACGACAGAACTCTTCCATTTCGCCTCGTGCCATTTTAGTATCTGATTTAAAAGTAGCATTTCGAATTCTGTTTGTCATGATTGTACCTGTTGCTTCGAAACCCAGGTTAAGCATTTCGTCCATCAGTAACACCGTACTAAAATAACGGTCGAAGTACACACATGCACCGACTGGCAAGGTCTCAACCAACCTAAGCACAACAGATGGGCCTAATCCCAAGTTGTTTTCTGGAAGCTTGGTTGTCCCACCTTGGTAAATCTCGAAGTCCATCACCATTCCTTGTGACGTCGTCACAACAAAATTTTTTAGACCAACAGGCCTTGGTTTATTTTTCACGTACTGACGTAGATTGCAGCGGCCGGTGAACGGAATCATCTGCTCATCGATTGAATAATGCTGGGCAGAGCGTGGAAGTTGGAGACAACAGTTTCGGACACTATCAATGATGGGCTGCACCTTCCATAATTTATTTGTATTTTTTACTTCATCCGGTACATTTTCTGTATCTACAAAGTGCAGACAGGTACGGAGGGCAAAAAAACGGTCCCTTGGCATTACACTAGCAATTAGCCCTATGTCCAGGTTGTTTTGCCAGTACATACGAATGCGTGGGAACTTAATGCACCCCATGACAACATGCATCCCAAACATTTTCTTGACCTCAGTGGCATTTGTTTTCATCTCTTTCCCCAATTTGGATAGAGCATACATATTTGTGTACGTGGCTGCACTTTCAAAAAAATCTGCCGGGAAGTACTCTTCAAAATATGCGAGAGGAGTCCTTACCACTGGAAGATCAATGGGACCAACAGGAAAAATTACATCCTTCTCTGGAAAAGCATCCTTCCTCCAGGTGAAGTTATTTTGAGCGGGCCTAGCCCTAGGCCTTGCCCTAGGACCTTGGCCTGCTGCCGGTTGGTCTAGGCCTACTGCTACTGGGACCCTAGCCCTAGGACCTTGGCCTGCTGCCGCTACTGGTTGGTGTACGCCTCCTGCTACTGGAACCCTAGGGTTGTCAGGGTCTAAGATATGTAGATCTTCATCGTCACTGCTGGACGCATTGTCATCAAAATCAACCTGATAGTTTGAATCGAGATTATTCTGAAGGCCTTGGATATCATCATCATCGCTTGAAAATTCATCTATGTCCGAATTCTGAAGGAGATCGTAAATATCTTCCGATGTCGGAACTGTAAAATCAGAAGAATAACATTGTTTTAAAGTCATATACTCTTATTTCAACTTATCAATGACAGTTAGCAAAGAAGTAAACAAAAAAAGTAGGGTTAGAGTTGAAATAACAAATCAGGGAACAGTCCCAGCACTCACAATTGTGATACTATGTATTTAGCATGCAAATTTGGCCACAAAAAAGAAATTGACGAGATAAAATTTGTGTTAAACATTAGTATCATACATTAAACTTAATTTACATGCCATTTAATTTGGTGTAAATAAAGTATTTAATACAAATAATGAATACTTACAGTGACGTTGCGTCATGTTGACTGTCAATCTTGAAAATCCAAGTTTTATTCCCGCGTGCTGCTATCTGTGAGAGATTCTTCGAACTATACCACCGCTTGTTTGATATATTGAACACTCACAAACGTGATGGTCGGGACCAAATAGTAAAATAATTCAAATATCCAAGCGGTAAAATTAAAAAACCAGACACTCACGTTTGTGAGTACAGGGTCTGTAAGGGCTGGAAATGGAGAATTCAGGAAGTTTCAAAGCAACGGGAATTTGCACTCGCTTCACACCGCTTTATTTTGAGCAACGCTATCTACCAGCAAGGCTGCAAACCACTTTTCCATCGGCCAAAATGTGGTTGGTAAACAGTTTGAGACTAAACTGTTTAACCGACTTAGGGTCAAAAGTAGTAATTATTACGTCAAATATGCAATTTTTACTGTAAGTAGTTAGAAATGCTGACAATGGTGTTATTTCGCTATTTCAACACTCAATTCGCGTTATAAAAATAATATGGTGTTATTTCGCGATTTGATTCCTTATCCTTCATGGCCAACATGCCGACATCTGTCAAAAAAAGGTCTTACATCACAAATAATGAATTTCGTTTTATCGCGGATTCCGAAAAACAAACGTCTCTACTTATCACCTATTTCCAATCATTTTCGACACACAATTTTGTGTTTCATGGCTTCCTGCGACCGACACATATAAGTTGAAGATTTTGACTTCTTATTTGGAAAGCTTTATTCTTCAATTTAAATATTCGAGCTTATTAAATCACCGGAAAAGCTCAACCCGGTGCTTTAATACACGCCCGTGTTACACGATGTAAACTTGATAAATTGCCAAATGTTGTTGCGTTGTATGTATAGGTCCGCCCGAGGGATGTGGGCGTGTCTAGTGTTCAAAGGGTCCGCGGATCGAATTCCACAAGTTTTAAGTTTCTTTCTTTCCTGTTCATTTTAATTTTTTTTTCTTTTTTCCAACTTTCAAGTTATCCAACTAGTGACTAACCAAAAAAGTGACTGGCACAACTGTGATTTCCCCCCCCCCCCCGCGACACCAACATGCAATTATGCTTTCCTAAACCATTCAGCCGATTGCAATAAAACTTTGGTGAGTTAGTGAATGCACGCCCGCTAAGGTTTCTGAATGATTACAACCCCCCCCCCCAGCCCCCCTCACACCCCACCACCACTGAGACACCAATATGAAATAATGCTTTCCTAAACTTTTCATCCGACGCGATACAATTTTGGTGAGTTAGTGTATGCACGCCTGCTGAGGTTTCTGAATGATAACCAACCCTCCCCCCCCCCAACATTCACCCCCACTGAGACACCAACATGCAATTATGCTTTCCTAAACCATTCAGCCGATTGCAATAGAACTTTGGTGAGTTAGTGAATGCACGCCCACTAAGGTTTCTGAATGATTACAACACCCTCCCAGCCCCCTCACCCCCCACCCCCACGGAGACACCAATATGCAATAATGCTTTCCTAAACCATTCAACCGACTGTGATACAATTTTGGTGAGTTAGTGTATGCACGCCTGCTAAGGTTTCTGCCCCCTCTCCTAAACCCCCATCCCCACTGAGCCACCAACATGCAACAATGGTTTTCTAAACCATTCAGCCGATTGCAATAAAACCTTGGTGAGTTAGTGAATGCACGCCCGCTAAGGTTTCTGAATGATAACAAACCCTCCCCCAGGCAAGTGTCCAGTGTTATAAGGGTCCACGATTCGAATCCCACTATTTACAGGTTTCTTTCTTTACTCAAGTATCTACGACAGTTTGAAATGATACATGTACTTTTTGTACTTTATTTTTTTTTCCTTTTTTCAAAATCGCACAATTTTCAAGATTCTTTCTTTACTCAAGTATCTACGACAGTTTTACATGACATGTACATAGAAGAACTCGAACATTTTTCTTACACTTTTAAAAATTTTCAACATGAAAATAATTTTTTACCAAAATTTTAATTTTTTCATTTTTTCAAGTTTTTTCAAGTTTTCCAAAAAATGGAGTACTTGAAAATTTTTCAAACACTTAGAAATTTTTAAACATGAATTTTTTTTTTCTTTTTTTAGAATCACACAATTTTCAAGTTTCTTTCTTTACATAAGTATCTATGACCAATTACCATGACATGTACATAGAAAAACTCGAAAAATTTTCAATCACTAAAAATTTTCAACATGAATTTTTTTTTTCTTTTTTCAGAATCACACAATTTTTAAAATTTCTTTCTTTACATTATTATCTACGACCAATTTACATGAAATGTACGCAGACGTACTCGAAAATTTTTCCATCACTTAAAAATTTTTCAACATGAGTTTTTTTTTTCAAATTTTTTTTTTCTTTTTTCCAACCGACAAGTTTTCCAACAAGTGAAACCAAAAAAAAAAAAAAAAAAAAGTGACAACTACCCAAAAAAGTCGAGTTTTCCAAAAAGTGACCTGCCCAAACGTGACAGCCAGCAGCGGCTCAAGGCCGCGTCAGCGGTCTTGTCATGACTATATTCCCTATTGCATTGTGCTATCATTTCCGGTAGCTCAATTACAAGCCAACGATGGAATCAACTTTGAATTGTCTCCATAATTGAATCACTAGGCTACTCTAGGTAGGAAAGTATCCAAACAAAAAAGGCAAGTCCTGATTGAAAGATTACACTAACCTTCTCCTAAATTGAGGTTTCCATCCCCCGAGTCGCACCCATTTTGTAAATTGTTGGCGTTCGGTCGCGTTTGTAATATTTCCTCGAGTTCCTTGAAGAAAGGACAAGTATGTCTTGATTGGCCACTCACATTATTTTTATCATTCGCTCTGCGGTAAGCCACCTGTAAGTGCTTCCACTTTATCCTCATTTGTTCCAACGACCTTGGAAAACCGGCTTCCTTCATTAGCGGAACAAGCAATTTATAGATATCTGCATTTCGATTTCTGTAACAAGTAATACATAAGTAAGGTTTATTGCATTGCCCTATGGTAAACCAGCAGATTACTTATATCGGACGTGTGACACTTGCCGACACTCGTGTACAGGCCTACTGTGCCATATAGGCCTAGCATCGCTAAGTAATAATGTTAGAATATCATCAACAGTAACACCCCACTTGGCCCTGCCCTCCCTTGCTGGACTCCCGTATGACGACTCACGCGACGTACAATGGATCTGATTCGGATGTGGCTTTATTCTCCATTATCATCTTTCTCATCTTCATTATCACCCGCCCATCGTCTCGATTAGCCATCGTTGCATAAATATGAGACGTTAAGCCCCATTAATCAATCAATCAATCAACAGTAACACCCCAATTGTAGGACCTGTCTACAATAGGCCTATGCCTAACCTAGGCTCTACTTCTAGGCATGTCATTTAAGGTCTAAGCCTAGCCATTGACCTTATTTAATCAATGGCCTAGCCCTATGCTCAGCTCAAAGGCTAGGCCAAGGCCTAGGTAGCTAGGCAAACAGAATGGTCAAGCTAGGCCTGGGCAGGCCTAAAGTTCTTGTCTTTTTAACCTGAGCCCGGCGTTTGGCAGAATCAAAGCGCGCAGAGCGCCGCCTCTTCTATTGTGTCACGTTGTAAACATGTCACAGTTTGACAGCCGAAGTGCATCTCCGCGCACAGTACAGTCACTGTCTCACAGTCACTGTGGAGTTGGCCCTGTATTTTGTATAATGGTGATATTGATGGAGCGAGAGGGTAATCGAGACGTTAGTGCTGGTGATGTTATGCACAGCGAGAAGAGTATGCCAAGTAGTCCTACACCCAGTTTTCTGTTGACGTTCAGGAAGTTTTTGGATTAGGCATGTGCGACATTAGACGAATGTTAAGGCGGAGCTTTACACATACACATACGTGTACACAACATTAAAGAAATAAACGTTCATAGTTTCTCCGTCTGCATTTTACGAAAGTGACAACTGACAAGAATTTGATAATTTCGACGTAGGCATAAACAAATAATTCGAGACGCGAAAGACAAAAGTACATTCGTCGGATTATGTCTTCAAAAACACAATTTTACGGGAACATTTAACGACGTGTTGGCTCTCCCACTTGATGCTTCTACTTCATTCACTTGATTAATATTTTATAAAGGTAAGCCCCGTGTATTATGATTTTAGTTTATAGCAATGTATTTCTTTGCAAGGTACAACTATCCTACGTAATATCGTCATGCAAGTACCGATACTATACTGTTGGTTCACTAGCAGCGGACCAGTATGTATTGCCCATTGGATGTGATTGTACTTCGGTTTTCTAGGGAGGCCCATCCTACCTGCCAAATTAGAAGGGTTTACAATAGAGCAGGCGACATCCTGGTTTCTTTGAACCCACAAAACGCCGGGCTCAGGTTAAAAAGACAAGAACTTTAGGCCTAGCCTATACCCTGTTAACCACAGGCCCACCTAACCTAGGCCCAACGATAATGGTCAAGCTAGGCCTAGGCCTCTGTAAGCTGGTCGAAATAAGTAGGGTTAGGGTTGACAGATCCAGGTTAGAGCCAACTAGGCCTACAAAATTGATACTTACTTCCTTCCGTCTAACAACGACACAATGTTGTTTTCTTTTATTAAATTTATAAAAAATGTTGTTTCTGTCGTGCTCCATACAGCACGACTTTCCATTTTCTTTTCTTCTGCGTCGAACTTGGAACATGACATTCTGACAAAGATTAGACACTTTTGATACAGCGCGAAGCGGGAAGCAGAGTAGGCGCGAAACAGCTGATTGGACCCTTTAGCAGGCCTAGAAATGTTTACTTTTAAAGGCGGTGGGTTCTATCACGTGACTAAATCCGGCTCGATTGGATTTATCACACACTTTTCGGATCGTATCAAGTGAGCTGGCACGGCTTTGTTGGCGAGCTGAAATGGGTTCGCACCTCAACAAGACTGGCGTGTTTAGCAAATAAATTATGCGTGTACTGAACTAGCTCGATCTGAGTAGTCCGAGCTCAGCTCGCCTGATAAACGTAGTCGTTTCTTCTACATAAAAATAAGGAAGAAAGAAATATTTTAAACTTTGACTCCCACACGGAAGAAAGCTATAATCTCCCATTTACTAAATGGGAATATTTTTCAATACTAAAAGAACTAAAGAACAGCGCCCCCGGACCGGACAACCTCCATAATGAAATGTTCAAACACCTATCAACAGCTTCACACCAATACCTACTTAAGATGTTGAATCGTATTTGGTTAGAGGACACGATTCCTAAGCAGGACACAACAACCATTCCTATCCTCAAACCAGGCAAGAACAAAAAAGATCTTTCTAGCTACCGCCCAATCTCGTTGACAAGTTGTTTGTGTAAGCTGTTTGAAAAGATGGTGAACAAAAAATTGATGTGGATACTGGAAAGCCAGAACTTACTTGCCCCAGAACAGTCAGGATTTCGTCGGGGTCGCTCTGTCCTTGACAATCTAGTCCATCTGGAAGGATACATTCAGAACGCGTTTTTAATACGTTGTTGCTGTTTTCTTCGATTTAGAGAAGGCCTATGACACGACGTGGAGATATGGCATTTTAAAAACTCTCCACAACTGGGGTATACGGGGACATTTACCACATTTCATAGCAAATTTTTTATCAGAAAGGCGTTTTAGAGTCCGAATCGGGAATTTTTTATCACACACGTTTTATCAAGAAAACGGTGTACCTCGGGGTTCGGTTTTAAGTGTGGTTTTATTTGCCATATCAATAAACGGCATCGCTTCTTTTATTAAAAAACCTGTGATATCATCACTTTTTGTCGACGATTTCGCAATTGCTTTCAGAGCGCTTTCAGAGAATAATGCATCGAGCGTCAACTGCAAATAAACATAAGACGTCTAGAGAAATGGGCTAACCAAACGGGATACAGATTCTCCGTCTCGAAAACAACATGTATACATTTTTCCCGACACCGAGGCTTTCGTCCGAACCCTTCTCTGATAATGGGGGGCCAGGAACTCACCTTTTCTGACTCCGCCCGTTGCTTAGGGATGTAGTTCGACTCCAAACTATCGTGGAAACCCCACATCCAGCCGCTCAAAACGAAGTGTGTAAGAGCCTTGAACATCTTACGAGTTTTAAGTAATACCAGTTGGGGAGCAGACCGTACGGTAATGCTTAATCTTTACCGCTCACTGATCCGATCGAAATTGGACTTTGCCAGCTTCATATACAACTCTGCTAGGCCGTCGTATATAAAAACCTTAGACACAATTCACCACACAGGCATCAGACTCTCAACCGGGGCGTTTAGAACAAGCCCAATTCCCAGCCTATGTTGTGAGGCTGGGGAACCCCCTCTGTATGCCCGGCGAGATTATTTGCTCCTGAACTATGTTGCCTCTTTGTTAGGATCTCCCAAAAACCCTTCTCATAACACCGTTTTTAAACCAATGTACAAAACCCACTATGAGGTAAGACAAAAGGCTACGAGGCCAGTAGGAATCAGAAGCCATGAATTATTACAAAAATTAGACACTGAACTACCAGTTGTATTCCTTACTTCTTTCAATTCAACGCCTCCTTGGACCTTCAGTCAGCCAATCTGCATCACAAGCCTGGCACAATGCAAGAAGGGCACCACATCATCCCCACAGTACCAAGCATTGTTTAATGAAATACGAGCTCAATACTCTGACTACGAGTGTATTTATACAGATGGTTCCAGAACTCAGGATGAGGTTGGCTGCGCTTTTGTTGCTACTGACCAACAGTTTTTATTTAACCTAGACCCTCTTTTTAGCATATTCCATGCAGAACTCTATGCAATTATGCAAAGCATTATTTATTGTCTTAGGAGCAAACATACAAAGTTTTTTATATGTACTGACTCGTTAAGCTCACTTCAATCAATGTTTGAATTATACTCAAGGCACCTACCGATTAATAAAATTCAAATTCTATTAACAAAACTATCCACAAATGGAAAGGGTGCAGTGTTTTGCTGGGTGCCAGGCCATGCAGGCATTGTGGGCAACGAGGTGGCCGACAAGTGCGCCAAAGCTGCCTGCACCAAGCGACCTACAGACTGTAAATTAGTCCTCACATCTGACCTAAAAGTCTTTCTACGGCACCGTTTAAAGAAAGAATTGAACAATAGTTGAAAAAATGTACCTTGTAATAAACTAAGGGAGATTAAAGACACCATATCGCCTTGGTTTTCTTCTAGACGATCTTGCCGTCGCGAAGAAGTAGTCTTGACCCGTCTCCGTATCGGCCATACATACCTTACCCAAGGCTGCTTGCTACTTACTAAGAAACGAACCTGCCCCAATATGTGATGTATGTAATGTTGTTCTGACTGTAAAACACATTCTTATTGAATGTAACAAATATGATAATGAAAGAAGAAAGTTTAAATTGAAACCCTCACTTAAAGACAACTTATCAAACGAATCAAAAGTAATCGATAACATATTTCGATTTCTGCAAGATAATCGTTTATTATCACTAATGTAATCGAACATAATGATCAATATTAAAATAACATAGGCACTGATAACCTTGCTGTTTTGTGCCTTAAAACTCTAAGAATAATAGAATCGATGTTTCGAATGCGCGGCAGCAGAAGCTCGTGATGTTGACAGTGCGGCTAACGAGGATGGCCGCTCCTCCCCCGACAAGGCCATGCCTGCCCAGCTGGGCTGCGCGATCAGTTCGGTAAACGGCGTGGTTGGCAACCTTCCTTACATCGTGTTGCACTGTAACCTAACGCAATAACGAATTTAGAATGTCTTTACAAATTTGTCAATGAATTTTAAAACGGTCTGCCGGCCGGAGAGCAACGGCCGCCACGCGACGAATCAGGGGATTGCCAGCGTCCCGCAACGATGCGTAGAACGCGCGCGCACTGGTACGGAGGTAGTCCACTAGCAAGGGGACTCTCAGGTCCTTGTGCAGGTTAGACGTTCGTGTGGCTCGCGGGAGGTCAGTAGCGATGCACAACACCTTGTTCTGGATGGTCTGCAGCTTATTGAGATGGATAGCGGTACAGCTGGACCACAAATAATTGTCATCAAGCCCGTACGATGTCAATCATTCCAGAAAAGCAGAGGTTTCATCTTCAGCACTCTGCCCTTTTAGGTGTACTATGTCGAGAAATACGAATTCTTTGTTTTTGTCAAACAACGTTTTAATAAAAATTGTTAAAGTTGACTGATTGCTTACCTGTTTCTGGTTTTTGTCTTGATCAGACTTAGTTGAAAAAGCACGCTTTCAGCAGAGGCACTGCTGTGTGTGGCAGACACAAGAGGCTTTTAACAAAACCAGAAAGATGTTGGAACATTGGTTCCCCAATTCTGTTTTTAATTTTTCCAACCTTGCACCAAAATTCCACCAACTCCATTTGCCCATCTTTGGTCTTATCGTAAATTGGGTCCCGTCTAACTTAAGGCAGCTGTCTCCATTCAACATTTAAAGTTTCGATGTCATTGTTGGGATCAAAATTGGGGAATAATGAAGCTAATTGGACAATGGACGCCAATTTCCCAGAAAGTGCTAATTCTGGATTAATGTTTTCCAGTGCAACAATTATTGGGTCATTAAATTTAAATCTGAGCTTTATTTGCATGCACAGTTCAACATAAAATTCAAGTGCTCGAAGTCTGAAGCTTTGCAATTGATCCTGAGGTATGTTCGGGGAATTTGCAATGAAACGTTCAGTCTTGGCCCTGAAATATGTACTGTATGTTGTAACATGTTGATTCGCTCCGATTCGGAGCGAATCAATCTTACCCTTTATTTGATAACGATAAAATTTCCCTTGCTGTCCAGACTCTCTTGGTTCGGTAGATGATTGTGATCGCGAGTAAGTCTTACGATTTCACCACGAACTGTCATTAAGGCGTGACCCGGACATTTATCATTCCTTAGTTTTACACACCTCAAACTTAGATTCTTGTCGGCGTCTTTACCCGCATTGTACGAGAAACCATTCAGATCTGAGTAGATAATGCTATAGGGTCCGTTCACATGACGTCACAGGTCCGTATCACGTGACCTGTCACCTGAACTGGTGGACAAACACCGCCATGGCTGCCGCCTTGAAATCATTGTTTTGACACTGTCGATGTCATTAAAAAGTCATTTTGATTTATAATGGTTAACTTTTGCTCCGTATTTGGCTGTGCAAACAGAAGTAATAGAGACGGGGTTTCGTTTTACCGTTTTCCGTTTGTACCTGTCCGTTTTAAAGAAAGTGTTCGAGTTGCAACAAGTGAAAGGGGTCAGCAATGGATCTAAACGCTCTCGCCCACCCCTATTTTTTAGTCTTGTCAGGGCCCTACATTGTAAGTAAATAGCCTAAAGGTACTTAGCAATATGGGTACAAGCTTCTGCTAAGCCAGCCATACAAGTACAATGTGCAGAGACGATGCTGCCATCTTCATCGGCAATCACCCATGGTTCCAGTGGCTTCACATTGAAGCTTTGGGAGTGACATACCTAATTTCAACAAACAGTTTGAATTAGCAAAATACACTAACCAAAATGTATGGAGCCTAGGCCTATTGCCACGGCTACTGAACTTTCTATTTTCATTTTAGATTTGAAAAAACAACGTCGGGTCTGTGCTAAAGCTAGGCCTAGGGGCTAGGCCCCAGCCTAAAGTTTCATAACCTAGAAATATGCCCTACTAGTTTCAGAACTTACCTTAGCTCGTAAAATGCACTTAGTGTTGAATTTCTTTGCACCAAAGTGACGAACCCAGCCACAAGAAAACTGGTTGTACGCTTCCAATCTTTTGTACGTTTTAAAATCATCCGACGTGTAAAAACTTTTGGTGTAAACAAGATAGTTCACCAAGTCTGGGTTTGTTATTTTAGGAAATATCGTAAAATCGTGAACGCACTCACTGCTTGAAATACAATAGGGATCTTCTCCATCAATATCAGCTATTTTCAACTTATATCTCTGCGCACATTTAGCATCCAAAGTTTTAAAATATTCACTTAAAAGTGGACCTGTCACATTCTCTGTAGCCATACCTGTTGCACCCCCTCACTTGTTTGTCCACCAGTTCGATTTCCAAGATGGATGCCGTGACGTAGTTGAACGGACCCTATAAACTAAATACATAACCTCTAAAATGGAAATGATCACATGTAGAATTTACCGCCAAATTACTACCAAGCAACGGGTGGATACTACGTTTAATGAGTATTATGGAAGCCGTGACAGTTGTAATGGTAACCAGCGTTCCCGACCACACCTCCACAGCCACCTATATTGTTTGTATTGAGGTTTGATCGACTAACATATCTTTGTTGTAACTTCTTTGTTATTCATTGTTGTGTTTTGATTCCTGGAGAGGACTTCGCTTGTTTTTCTGCTGCTTGTACGGATGATCGGATTGTGATCTTGTGAGTTTAATAATAAAGAAAGGAAGTCGAATAGTAAGTTTGTTTTGATTTAGTGAACAGTGTTCATATATATTTATCATACCAAACCATTTCGGAACTGTGTTCCAATCACGGTTGTGATATTACCGTGTCCTATCGTGAACTGTGTTCCGATATCGTGTTGCCGTATACTGTGCCAATTCGGAACTGTGTTCCGAGTGTTCGTGCTGTACCATTTCGTGAGCTGCATCCGTTGCTCCACATAACTGTCGGGACTGTGTTCCGACGGGAGGACGATCGCCACGACAGCGCCAACTACAGTCCGGCATCTGGATTTCTCCTGGACTCCCGTCAACGGGTCAACGGAATAACCTCTTCAATGGATGAGTACACCCATTTGGGGAATACATATGTATTTGTATGTCTCTAGCGTTTACGTTAATTGTGTGAGTGTTTAGCCTACGATATAGGTAGGCTTAAGAATATATATATTAGTGAACTCCTATTCCTCCACCAGTCAGGATTCCGACACCCCGGCTATTTTAGCCACATCACATCTGGCGCCCAACGTGCTCTTGGCTGTAGATAGAGGAGGGAGTGCAGTCCCATACAAAATTGATTATCTTTAGAAGCATAATTTAACACTTCGTACTGACTATAGTATAGGAGTGCATGGTAAAAACACGCTCTGGGAGTGGAGTTGATGTAGTACCATTAGAAGACGGACCTAGTACCAATATGGCAGACGCAGACAAACTAGCGGCGTTAATCGAGTCCTTAAGGACTGACGTCCAAGAATTCCGACAGGATACCGTTAACCAGACCCAGCAATTAGTAAAACAATTCGTAGCGTTGAAATCGGATTGCACTGAGAAAATACAGTCAATTCGCGGCGAGGTTACTAATTCCTGCAATACCCTCACATCATCAGTAACAACACTAGAAAATTCGGTACAACTTCTCTCAGAGAAGGTGGCGACGCTCGAAGCGCAACCAACCCAGCAGGAACAACATCAACATGCGGTAGCACCTTTCATTTGGGGGGCAGAGCTAAGATACTCGTCACAATTACCACTTTTCGATGGGGATGGTAAAACCCATCCGGTTACGTTTATCAAAGAACTTGAAAATTATTTTGAATTGTCAAGAGCGCCACAACAATTTCAAGTTAGATTAGCTACTGGCCAGCTACGTAGCTCAGCCCGCCGCTGGGGCGAAGTTTACGCGGACCGTTTTACGTCATTTTCCGATTTCAGGCGCGCATTCTTGAATGAATACTGGGGGGCGGCCCAACAACGCAACGTGCGTTATGAGCTTTATCACGGCAAGTGCCCGCGCCAATATGACACCGCGATGGCGGACTACTTTCTGGTAATACTCGCAAAAGCAAGGTATCTAGCACCCACCATACCTGATGAAGATGTAATTGATGCAATTACCGACCATTTCCGTCAGGAAGTAGCTGCTACACTACTAGCCGCAGGGAAGAATACCGTTGACGAAACTTTGAAGCTTCTGCACCGTTTAGACGAGGCACACAAGCGTAAACCGACCGGCGACTCATTCACCCCTAGACAATCGCAAGCACATGCGGACCCTAGACAATCGCAAGCACATGCGGATTCTAAGACAAGTTATAGCGATAAAGGGGCAACTAACTATAACTGGCGGCAACAATCGGGTTCCAGTAACCGGGACAGCCACGGGGATAAGAAATCAACCTCAACCTTTCCCACAACGGGATCAAACCAATCGCGACCGACTGGGAACCAGTGGCGTACCGAGCATACCCATCGCGACAGTAATATGCAACGAGGAAACCATCGCAATCGCGAACAAACTCAAACTTTCGACGCAAATAGACAAGTTAGAGGAATTGACATAACCGAGGATGTAGCGGCGGTCGAGAGCGATGTGGGGGATGAGACCGACGAAACAGTGGCGATGTTGGAACGGGAACTCCTACACATCACGGCCGGGGAAAGTCGTGAGCTCCTCTCGGACGATGAGGACGACACCTACACGGCAGCGAGAACATCCCCAGAGGTCAATGCAATTGTCAATAAATTGACACAAACTCCCATACTTATCGATTCTGGCAGTGAGATCACGTGTGTCTCAGAATCGTTTTATCACGAACTTCGCGAGGGGAAGGGAGATATTCCACTACTGCCTATCCCACTAATTAAAGTCATAGGCGCCGTTGGCAAACAAAATAGGCTCGCGTCCAAACAAGTGTTGTTGGATATCGTAATCGGAGGCTGGACAGGCGCGGTAGCCTGTATAGTAGTGCCCGGGTTATCGCGGAAGATGATTTTCGGCGCCGACTGGCTACATGACAACAATGCTGTTATAAGCTTCGAAGAAGCAAATCTTAACATTGGGACAAACGACGAAATAATTTCCATCCCTTTTGTCAACACGGTGCCAACGAACCACGGACAATGCCGAAACGCCAGGATAGCAACTGATAGAAACGCATATGAGCTGGAAGACCCAGGGGGCAAGATTTTAAAAGGCTCTTACAACATCATCCATTTGAAGCAATACAAACAACCTAAAAGCGTGGGACACCACTCGGATACGTATAGCGGATTACTTAAAACACTCATCTTGCCGTCCGCAAGACCGAGTCTTTTCAGTGGGGGGCTGTAATGGTAACCAGCGTTCCCGACCACACCTCCACAGCCACCTATATTGTTTGTATTGAGGTTTGATCGACTAACATATCTTTGTTGTAACTTCTTTGTTATTCATTGTTGTGTTTTGATTCCTGGAGAGGACTTCGCTTGTTTTTCTGCTGCTTGTACGGATGATCGGATTGTGATCTTGTGAGTTTAATAATAAAGAAAGGAAGTCGAATAGTAAGTTTGTTTTGATTTAGTGAACAGTGTTCATATATATTTATCATACCAAACCATTTCGGAACTGTGTTCCAATCACGGTTGTGATATTACCGTGTCCTATCGTGAACTGTGTTCCGATATCGTGTTGCCGTATACTGTGCCAATTCGGAACTGTGTTCCGAGTGTTCGTGCTGTACCATTTCGTGAGCTGCATCCGTTGCTCCACATAACTGTCGGGACTGTGTTCCGACGGGAGGACGATCGCCACGACAGCGCCAACTACAGTCCGGCATCTGGATTTCTCCTGGACTCCCGTCAACGGGTCAACGGAATAACCTCTTCAATGGATGAGTACACCCATTTGGGGAATACATATGTATTTGTATGTCTCTAGCGTTTACGTTAATTGTGTGAGTGTTTAGCCTACGATATAGGTAGGCTTAAGAATATATATATTAGTGAACTCCTATTCCTCCACCAGTCAGGATTCCGACACCCCGGCTATTTTAGCCACATCACACAGTGCATATCGTGTCATTAAAAGTTGGCCAACTTTCGTTGTTCCCAACGAGAGTTGGCCAACTTAGATCAGTCGTGTGCAGCCGTCTTAACGTATCGTCACGCGCAGTTTGGGGGAAATCTTTTAGGCTATTGTACCTAGGGTCCAAAGCGGATGCGAGTAGGGCTAGTTTGTTGTGTCTCAGGAAGAAGTAGCGTTGGATCTCTTGTCTTAACGTAGTTTTAAATGATTTGGTGGTAGGGCTGTCCTTTTCGTTAGTTATCAGATACTGCATGGTTTAGCAGCATGTTTAGTATTGGGTCAATCATCGACATACCTTTCGCCGCAGAGAGGAGTGTTTGCCTTTTTTAGGCATTTCAACAGTGGGAGAAGATCCGTTATTAAAGTCCACTGAGACTCTCAGCTGTAACTGCTTGAGTGTGGCAGCCTTGGTGTACTTGATATCTTCAAAGTACACCCGTAACTGGCCATCGCAGTTGTACATTGTGCTGAAACATATCATGAATGGAGTTCCACCTTGTCTTGCAGTAGTGAAGCAATTTCCTCGACTGTTTTGCTCTTGGCTTTGTCGGCGCCACTCGCTCCCCATCTGAATTAACTTCCTCATCGGCCTCCACGGCCTCGACGAGGGTTTGCCTACGTTTTAACTCTGCAGTACTGGTGCTACTGTGATTACAGTGGCCGACAAGGGTACTAGCAGCATGCACCGTTTTTGTAATTGAACTGTTTGAAACATCTTGCTTTAGCCTCATAGCTTCTTGAATACACAGTTGCAGTTTGTGGGCGCTGAACTGTACGTCCTCGCCTTCGTTGATACTTTTCGCAATATTCAGAATGGTGGCGGCACTGTAGTACACTATTGTCGTTAATTTACCTTGAGGGTTGTCCCCAAAAGTTTGGCGGTGTGTCGTTCCTCTAGCCTAGCACAACAGTATCAAGGACAGGCGATATTCTGGTGTTAAATATGACGCTGTTACTGCCAGGTACCCCTCATTAGCAGCAGATGTCCAAGCATCAGTCGTCAGTGACACATTAGTTGCCGCTGCCAGCTCGTATTTCAAAGCAGCCTTTCTTTTCGCCGATTGCTCCAAGACTAGTTTTTTAGTTGTCTCATATGAACACGGGTTATGGTTGGGCTCCACGTACTCCATTAGGTGTCTAAAGCCTGTAATGGGTTCCGTATATGGAAGGGGGGTTCCTTGCAAGGTCTACTAAATAACGACAGCAATTCCAAGATACAGATACAGCTTAATTGAGTTCTTGAAACAAGCTGCTCGCTACCGTTCCATCGACCTCGCTACTCCGGTAACCACTGCCCGCCTGTGTCTCCACATGAAAAATTTAAAAATCGCTTACTTCACTGCAAAAAATCACTTTTTAAGAGCCTAATTCACTAAAGATTATCACTATAAAACTGGCAAAATCACTAACATTGATAATTACACTTTGAAACTCAGATTATACATCATACATCAATTAATTTAATAATTAATAATGTAACTCCACACAGTGTCTCTGTGTAGCAGTTGGTACTACCCAACACTACACTTTCCAATCGAGTTCCGAGTGCAAGCAAACAAGTTGTCTGAGTAATGAAGAGCCTTTGCGCTCTACCTACCGGAGAATCAGTGTACTTGGCCCGCCTTGATAGAGGGAGGAGTCTTCAATATTTGTACCCCCCGCCCACTTTTTCTACAATACATCTACTGCTGATTCTTTTGATAGACTTTTGACACACAAGTATTCTAATTACGATTTATAACTATGACACACAAATATAGAAAGAATAAAAAGAAAATAATAGTAAATAATAAAGATTTTTGCTTAATTGTAAAGAGAAATCATTATTAATTGTTTTAAGTTTTACATCTTTGGTTGGGTAGACCTAATCAATTTCCAAAGTTTATTTTTAATCATTAATTTTGTTGCTGTAGTAGTAAGAACAAATATGACACTGAGAAAAAGAATCATCATTGAAACTGTAAACATTATTTATCAACACTGCATGCAGCTATGACCCTGTTTTAAAGTAGAAAACTACTCTCTGCGGGCATGAGTTGCAGTTGCTGCCCTTTCTCGAAGTTCCTTCGAAATTGGCAGTGACACTGGAGCAATATTTTAAACTTTCCTTTGTATGCAGTATTGCTTGCATTTGTTGCGTTTCAAGCCTGTTCCTAGTTTTACTTTTGTTGAGAGTTACTGTTGAAAAGATACGCTCTGCAGCTGCGGATGAATGGGGAAGTGCAAACATAGCTTTTATGAAAACAGTCAGCTTTGGAAACATCAGATCCCCAACAGGATTTTTGGCTTTAAAAACCTTGTTCCAAAATATCTCTATTTTGGCACTTGCAGCCTCTTTATCATATTGCAATTCCACATTTGGGATGAGTCTCCATTCTAAATCCAGAGATTCCAAATCCTCTTCTTCAACAATATTCGGAAAGTGTGCAGCAAGAGGAACTATACTTGGAATATTACCCAAAGTGGCAACACTAGGTGAAAGCATAGATAACTTTATGAGAACAGGGTCGTCTTCAAGCTTTCGCTAAAGTTACGTCCGAACGCTGGATGAGTTATGTAAACCATGCCATCAAAGTGGAAAGTGTAATGTGGGAGATCGACATGTTTACGGACAATATTGTGGACAGCATGGTCACAGTCTGGGCGCGGATTCTTCAAGTGACAACGAGATTGAGGACTTTAGAGACACTGACGACAATGAAGTACTTGTGATGTCAGGCACACGTTGAATGCGAGAATATTATCGTGACAACAGCCGACCTCTGCGCAGATGAGACTCACTGCCCGTTAAAAAGAGACTGGAGTGGTAAGGGGATTCCTCTGTCTAAAGTAGGGGGGGATTCAGTCCCCCTGAATGCTTCGCGCTAGTCAGAGTTACCCCGTTCACTCTCGCCTCTTGTCAGGGTCAGGACTGGGATGATTATGTTTGTTACTTTATGTCTCAATAATTGCAATCACGGTATTCCAGACGACTAGTGGTGATCAATGAAGATACAGAACAATTCCAAAAAACCATGTCTTTGGGGAATTCGAACTCACACCCCTTGGTAGCATACGCTTAATCTGCTTCCCAAATGCATGAGCAACCGCGGACAGTTGTCAGATGTCTGGACTGGAGATGCTCGCTCGACTTGGTCGTTAACGTGTGGATGTCTGGGCGAGTTGAGAGTACGGGAAATACCATGCGATGTGCAGAACTCGGCGTCATGTGGAGGGGGGGTCTAATTTGGTCTAAAATTGTGTGACATCATTTATGGACGGTAGTGCGTTATGTTAGAACACAATAGCACCAGAATATTGCGTTTCTGGCTACCAGCATGAAATTTAGTACACATGTAAACAAATATATAAGGTTCAAAAAACCATCGGGACCCAAGCTGTATCCGGATTATTTCGGCCGCCATCTTGGAAAATGTCGGCCGAATCCCTGTATTTCTCTATTAACTCGGAAACGGTAAAAGATATAAAAATTTGTTTGTAGGATCAAAACCAAAGCGGCCATCTTGGAGTAAAAGACGGTGGGCCTACTGTTTTTGGGTTTCCCAAAAATTTTGCAATAGTGTTAATTTTCTGATAACCAATACCTACGGCAAGTATTATTATGAACTTATATACGTTCTACCAACTTTTGGAGAGTGGAACACAGAGCCGCAATTTTGGAAAATGGCGGCTGAAACCCAGATTGACTCTTATAACTCGGAAACAGTAAAATATATAAAACATGTGGACGTAACAAAAGTGTTAAGCGTAACAAGACGAACATTTTTTGTTTTGAACAGCTAGTGATAAGATGTCGGTTTAAAAGGTTTACAGCTTAACAAGGTTCAGAAACAGAATAAGCAGGACTTCTCTGAATAGGATAGACATTAAATAAATAAATAAATAGAGAGCAATGAATGAAGCGTCTAGCGACTTCTGAGAGAGAAAATGCGAGCTAGGCGTCCACAACCTAGGGCTGAACCGTTCAGGGCCCGGGGCCCCTAGACCCGTCTGGGCCCGGGGAAGAATAGGCCCAGAGTGACTCTGCTAGTCGTAAGAGGCGACAAAAGGAGACCCTGTCCCTTTCCCCCCCACTGTCCCACGAAATATTTCTCCCCCACTTGGCCCTGCCCTCCCTTGCTGGACTCCCGTATGACGACCCACGCGACGTACAATAGATCTGATTCGGATGTAGCTATATTCTTCATCATCATCTTTCTCATCTTCATTATCACCCGCTCATCGTCTCGATTAGCCATCGTTGCATAAATATGAGACGTTAGGCCCCATTAATCAATCAATCAATCCTTTTCATTTTGTGGCACAGCAGCTGTCTCCTCCGCATCCTTTAACTTACGGCTCAAAAGCGATATCTTTTTGTGCATTCGTGGGATATCAGCTAGAAAAGAGATGCATAGCCCTAAATTAAGGCTAGGTGTCCGCGCGTGACTCGCACAGTCTTAAGTTTTAGCTACATATTATTATAAGCACAACATCAGCTAGTAATAACGGTATTGCCTCAGTATCCACTGATAACCCACATTTGTTATATTACCTACTATTAGGGGGGATTTAATTTCTAATTTAAATAGGCCTTATATCCAAACTTGCAAAATGTATCAATTATAGTTCCTGCCCAGGGACTGCTACCTTATCGTGGTGGGCAGGTTTGCGTGCTTTGCTGATCCCGAGAGCTATGCCGGCGGAAGCGTTTGCTTCTGGTAGGGCCACCCTGGTCGAGGAGAAGTCAGACGAAGTGCAGTCCACACCCCAATCCCTTTTCCTCTCCTTTTCCCTTTCTTCACGCGACCTCCTACTTGCCCCTTTCCTCCAAAGAGCCCCCAATTTTCCTCCAAACAGCCCCCTATTGCATCTTCATGTATCACCCACTCATTGTCTCGATTAGCCTCGTTGCAAATTAATGAGACGTTAAGCCCAAATAATCAATCAATCAATTATAGTAAAACAATTCCACCAGGCACAATGGTAGGCATCTTTGCTATGGTTTTCTACCACTATAAAAAAAAAGTATATGCATAGGTAGGTACATAAACCAGAAGGCCCTACCTAAGACTTGGTTGACACTACCCGCATTTTAACGCGAGTTGGTCAATAACGCTGGTAATTCTAGCGTGTATATGCAATCAAGTAAATACCACAGGTCAACTTTGTACTCGAGTTGGAACTCGGAGTTACTCGCGTAACTGGCCATGATGCAAGTAGTGTAAACAGAGGATGATCGACTTTCTAAACATCGTGACAATATCAAACATACCCTAACAACTTTAACCGACAGCATATTGTATATTACAGTTTGTTCAAATCAACTTGAAAGTTAACGTAACCAAAGAAGAAATTAATGCGTTTATTCATGATTGATTATACCGTGGATTATACTGTCTACGCGACTCGATGCTGTGAGCTGTACAGAGGTTAATTGTGGGTTATGTTTACATCGGGTTCCCAGGTGTTGCTATTTTGTCCAATACGTCAAGAAGGCGTTTAGCGTACAGCGCTCTGCGAGTGATGGATGAAAACTACGTAATAACTATATTAAAATGAAATGAAAGTGAACGTAAGTGGGTAACCACAGTAAAATCAACCCGTGTTCAACTGCAGTAATAAAAACGAGGTCTAAGTGAATTGCACTAGTTCAAGGTCCACTGGATTGCCACTAGCGGCGGGCGCACACTGTGCTCGCGACGAGACCTCGCCAGAGGATTTAGTGGACTTGGGCACCATTTGTCTAGAAATTATTTCACTTGATATTTTCATCTGACCAATTTGCAACTGTTTTGTCAGTTCTTTGTTGCTTTCCACAAGCTCCTGCAGCACCGTCTTGTCCACCAGCACATATTGTGAACTGCTCGTGCTGGGCATATTCATCTCTGTAGTACTAGTATCGGTACTGCTAAAAAGCAGTTTTGAGCAGGCTGACGACTTTTTATTGGTTTGTCCCAAGTTGGTCTTTTTCTAAAGAAAAAAATGTAAGAGCAAGATTAAGGTTAAGCCTATACATTAGGCCTACTGTAATACCACACATTTGGTCAAACTTAGGAGGATTTAAACTAAAAGGTATCTTTTTAGTATTTGTTGTATTCATTTTACATATCTGGTTTGTTTGACTACCAATAAGCAAATGTAGGCGTAAAAACCAATAACATTATTAATTTATTATTATTATTATTGTTATTTCTAATAGACCTGTTATACAAGTTTAATTCTTTATCACCTATTTATTTTCAATATTACACTAGGTCATATTAGTATGATTTAAATTTGAAAATAAGCTTTAGAACTTTTAAAATAAATTTAATTATCCACTTGTGAGTTGTGCCCCTTAAAAATCAGGAACAGTGTAGGTCATAGATATGACAAAATCAGTTTTAGACCAACCTGGATATTTGATTCTCTTCAGACTCCCCCTCATCAAGGTCCTCGGAAGCATTCAGAAGGCGTTTCCACTTCGACTTCTTGGGATCGCTCTTACTAAGTCGGCTGACCGCTATGTCCGACAGCTTTGAATCTAATTTGGCCGCTGATTTTGTAAGAAAATGATACGGTTCCAGATGTCCTAGGCCTACTTTTAAGAAATAAATTTGAACAACTTTTAGTCACTCATCGTCTCGATTAGCCATCGTTGCATAAATATGAGACGTTAAGCCCCATTAATCAATCAATCCGAACAAGAAATCAATAACATTCATTTTTTGGTTTAATTTAAGGTTTCATATTGATGTAAAATTACAACATTGACATAAAAGTTAAAAACCGATGTCACATCGAAATATCAAACGTAACCATTGATGTCGAAGAACTGATTCAAGTTCTATAGGCCTAGGCCTACTGGTAAATTAAATTTTCAAGTTAACTTTTAAATCGATATCGCCTGTTTTTTTTTGTAACGTCAATGGCCTTGTGTCGTTGCCGACTGATAAGTAGGCCGCCTGGCGGCCAGGACGAGGCATCATAATATTCAAAATTCAAGTCAAAACTAGTGAGACTAACCGGCAAAAAAATTAGTTAGCCTAAAATATTGACCTTTTTTTGAGAGGCACAAATACCAAATATATTCAAATTGCTATATTTTTTACATAAAATATGTATGTAGGCGCTAATATATTTTGTTCATAATTCCTATTATATAACGAGTTAAAAAATAAATTTGCATCGACATGGATTAATCGATAGGCACCCTTTGTACAAATTTCTACCTAATGTCATCTAAAATAAAAGGCCTACCTGATAATTCAATTATTTTTCCGTCATAGACGGTCCAGCCAGCTTGTGGCTTCTTTCCTTCTCGCCACTCTATTATATAAGACTCATTGTAGTCAACATCATCGGCGTCGAAGTTCCTTATCCAATCCATGCTTAGTACGGTA
This sequence comes from Isoperla grammatica, assembly GCA_945910005.1. NCBI lineage: Eukaryota > Metazoa > Arthropoda > Insecta > Plecoptera > Perlodidae > Isoperla > Isoperla grammatica. The sequence goes on along the minus strand of OX246737.1, from coordinate 93,535,980 downwards.
AGCTTTCCAATATCGACGCCAGAAAGCCACTCGCAGAGTGCGAACTTTTTTCCAACCTAAAATATAAAACAAATTAGTTCAGTAGGCCTACATAACTGGCTACTTCTAATTTAAAACCAATATTTGTACAATATACAATGAGGCCTGATTGGGCCTAGGTAGGCCTAACTGAGATGCTCAAACTCAGTTCTAAGCTTAGTGATAAGTTACAGTAAAGGGCTCTAGGGCCGGTATCGCTATCGGGATCGTAAAAATCTGAACAGGCCATAATTGCCTATGTGTATATTATTGTAGACTGTGACTCTTATGTGCACAAACAATGCTAATCAGGATCATTGTATTCGTACAAAGGCTCAAATATAAGCCTAGCCAACTATTATCGATTACGATGCGACAATCGGGATGTGATTTAATTTGGGACATTACACCGACAAAAGTACCGGTTGGTCTGCAAATGTTACTTTCTACGATTTGCCGACTTCGATTGCGACAATTTGTGCATCGGTTGTATTTAACCTGTATAGCTCTTGGCCTGGACCTACACAGACTAGTTTTTAAGGCCTAGGCCTGGCACAGGAACTTGTAGTCAACAGGACCTGGTGTCAACAGGTAGCATAGGGCTAGCCCAAAGGTGGGTTTACCTAATTCGGTTCCAGAAGCTAGTCAGCAAGTAGCATAATAACCTTCCATCGTTTATATGCAAGACATAAGGGTAGACGTAAATAGGCCGTGGTCTGAAGGCATAAGAGAAGGTAAATATTCATTTCTTAGACAACTAGGTAAGGATTCTAGCTAATGACGGCCGTTCATGTTTTGCTATGAAACATCGTTTCCGATGAGTCGGTGATGATGATATTTGGGGTTTAACGTCTCATATTTTTGCAACGATGCTAATCGAGACAATGAGTGGGTGATTATGAAAATGAAAAACCATATGAGATCCATGCCCAAGCCAGGATTCGAACCTGGAATGCAGAGACCGTGGTTTACTAGACCTAGGGCTAGGGCCTACGCCTAATCTACCGCTGCCAACTGCTCTGGCCGATGGGTCGGTAAGGACCTCTCCAGTATGCACATACTCACTCATATCATCTGTTACTGATAGGCCTAGGGTCTACTAGATTGGTTCTTGCCGTTTACAGACTAGGCCTAGGCCTACTTTAGTTACGTAAACCTGCCCAAGCCTGGGCGTAAGCTCATAACACAATGCACAGCTGGCAACGAAATTGGGAGAATAATTAATGGGGAGCTCGCTTTCTTCAACCATGCAGACAATGAATAGGCCTAGGCCTAACACTTTCAAATTGAAATATTGAACGAAATGATTAGCCTACATTATTTCTGAAGTTAATTAGGCCTACAATAATTTCTAATAAAATTAGTGATTTATAGATATGACAATCAAAACCAAATCTTAGGTAGGCAAATTATTTTTCAACATCTGAAGCGTTCTCAAGATATCAATACAAAAACGTGTTCACGTCACCTTAACCCTATTAATGATAGCTAGACATGTGAACGTAATTAAACATGATTTACTTATTTGTTATTACACTTACCATTGTAAACTCTTCGAATCTCGTAACCACCAGAAGAACTTATTTCCACTCAAGGCTACCAATGACGGATGATGACTATATTTAAAGGTATTAATAGAATAAAAAAGCAAGGTTTAGTCGCGTCGTATCACCAACTATCACGATTCACGACCGGAAAGATTCAGCCTGAGGGGCTGCTGGCGCATTCATATCTTGTTCTTCTTCTTCTCCTTCTCCTCCTCGATGATCAGTGTAGCCACAATACGATATCTGTCACTTAAGTTTATCACCTTCAACAACACATGATAAATAGCATGAAATATCACATTACTTAGGTTATGTTTTATATACGTCCATAAAAAATTAATACACCTTACTTATATTTAGATTTCTCTCGCAGAAATGAAGATTTGCACTAATTGTTTGGGGACTTTTTTTTTTATTAAGATGTTTGCAACATTAGAGCATATTTGGGTCGTATGCAGAGTCAAGTGTCAAGTTAAGTACTGGATTTGTTGCTATGGAATTGTTTTATTACATGCTATTTTCCATAAGAAGAACAAACTCCATAGCAACCTTAAACAATTCATATACTTAACTCGACTATTCCGCCCTAAAAGAGCTCCTATAATATCCTACAATATATTATTATGGAGAAAGTGTTGCTACTATCAAGTAGTGTTTTACACATGCCTTTGCTAGGCCTAGGCCTATCCTGTCCTTTGATTCTATCCTTCCTCCGTGATCCTGTCAAACTTTCTTGCCCCTTATTGCTCTTGCTCTATGATCACAATCAACAATAGTTGGAAAAAGGCGACCTGGACCTTACAAACAATATTTACAGCCTGGAAGCAAAGAAAGTGTTCCGCGAACTACAGCATTTCGATGGAAAATAGAAATGAAGACAAGGTAGGTCAAACATTCGTGTTATTAGTCGGCAATGAGAACTTCACCATTGAATAATATTTATAGGTTTCATTGTTAAACACACAACACATACAAGTATGAGGCTAAAAGAGCGTAGGCCCTGGAGGTACGCATCCGTATTTCCTACCATATTATTTGCCTCCATAACAAAATTTGAGTTGTCTAGGCCTAGAGCTGGGCCCTAGTCTCCTAGGGTAGGTCTAGGGCAAAAGATGTCCACATTAGGCAGCACACCATCCCCTTGGTCCCAACTCCCTAGTGACTCAATAGATCTATACTCTATCCTACAATCCTGCCTATGGACTGCTACCTTATCGTGGTGGGCAGGTTTGTGTGCTTTGATGATCCCGAGAGCTATGCCGGCGGAAGCGTATGCTTCTGGTAGGGCCACCCAAGCCGGACTGGTCGAGGAGGAGAAGTCAGACGAAGTGCAGTCTACACCCCAATCCCCTTTCCCCCCCACTGTCCAATTGAATATTTCTCCTCCCACTTGGCCCTGCCCTCCCTTGCTGGACTCCCGTATGACGACTCACGCGACGTACAATGGATCTGATTCGGATGTGGTTTTATTCTTCATTATCATCTTTCTCATCTTCATTATCACCCGCTCATCGTCTCGATTAGCCTTCGTTGCATAAATATGAGACGTTAAGCCCCAATAATCAATCAATCTATCCTACAATGCTCTAGTGCACAATGTGCAACACACTCCAATTCAGCTGCTTATTGTTTCTGATCCTTGTCAACGTAATATGAAGGCAATCATAGTGTGCATATACCACAGTGTTTTGATCATAATACAAATAACTCTTTACCTTCCAATGACACACAAGAGGATTGCAGCGATAATATGTGATCTGATGACCACATTTCTTTGCAACTCTCCTCAGATGAAAGTGAAGATTGCAGTTACGGAGAAATACATGCACCTATGACAGTGTCTTCTGAGGTAAATATTAGTTTAATTTTGTAAAAACGAAGTTGGATGAGGTTGGCTATATTGAAAATTTTGGAAAATCCACATATCAGTACATACTTAAAAAGTACAGTTCTGACAAGACTGTATGCTAGGCTAGGCTAGAATGTGAATGTGAACCACAAACCGCTCTCAATCCCGCTCAACAATCACATATATGTATTTCAAAGTTGTCTGAACTTAGAATACATAGGTTAGGTTTAGTGTAGGTATACTTGTATACTTTCTTATAGTAACGTCCCGGTTATTTATTTGTCTAAGTTCATCTATATCATGTTTCTCTAAGCGACCTATCTATTTCCTCAGATGAACTGTCATGCTTCTGTACCCTACCTTTTCCCTCACTAGAACGTGTTCCTCTGTTGATACAATGTCCTCATTATTCACACTTTCTTTCGATAATGTATTCGTTTATGTTACACCAGTCAACATAATTATGCCACTCCCAACATGAAGTCTTATTAAAATTTGCTTTTACCCACACACAAATCTCTTGAAGATTTTATGGGATTCTTATTATATATTCCTTTTATTATTTTCTTATCCCATGGACTGCTACCTTATCGCGGTGGGCAGGTTTGCGTGCTTTAATGATTCCTAGAGCTATGCCGGCGGAAGCGTATGCTTCTGGTAGGGCCACCCTAGCCGGACTGGTCGAGGAGGAGAAGTCAGACGAAGTGCAGTCCACACCCCAAGCCCCTTTCCTCCACCTTCCCCTTTCCACCCCCGCCCTCCTATTGGCCCCTTTTCTCCAAACAGCCACCTATTTCATCTTCATACATCACCCACTCATTGTCTCGATTAGCCTCGTTGCAAAAATATGAGACGTTAAGCCCAAATAATCAAATTATCATATATTATATTTTGTATTGTATATTGAAAATGTAGCCTACCTACCTAAAACAGTAAGAATAACATTAATCCAAATCTGAAATCTGAATCCCTGCCCAGGGACTGCCACCTTATCGTGGTGGGCAGGTTTGCGTGCTTTGTTGATCCCGAGAGCTATGCCGGCGGAAGCGTATGCTTCTGGTAGGGCCACCCAAGCCGGACTTGTCGAGGAGGAGAAGTCAGACGAAGTATAGTCCACACCCCAATCCCCTTTCCCCCCACTGTCCCATTGAATATTTCTCCTCCCACTTGGCCCTGCCCTCCCTTGCTGGGCTCCCGTATGACGACTCACGCGACGTCTTGTCTTGTATGGTGTAGAACATGTTTCGTTTAACGTTCATCTCCTGACTCATTTGCCTCAAAGTGTTTTCAACTGGGGACCACTATGGTCTCACTCTGCTTTTTTGTATGAGAACTACAATGCAGATCTACTGGAATTCATTCGCAGTTCATATGGAGTTCCTCATCAAATATGTGAAAGATTCGTGTTTAAATCGGCATTGCCAAGGATTTAAAAAATGTTTTAAAAACGTAGCAGCCTTAGAAAGCTATCTCAATAAGCGTTTATTCTTCATTATCATCTTTCTCATCTTCATTATCACCCGCTCATCGTCTCGATTAGCCATCGTTGCATAAATATGAGACGTTAAGCCCCAATAATAATAATAATTGACTGCCACTACAACCAGGTCAAGGGTACTGCAATAGGCAGCATACGAACCTGTTCATGGGATCTTCTGGACTAAGGCTAACCAACCCCTGAAGCCGCTATGCTGGTGGCGCTTCATTGATATCTTTCTCGTTTGGCCACACGGAGCTGATACGCTTGATGTTGGGCTGCAGTCCCTAAACAGTAGCTAAGTGATCAGTTGGTGAGACATAGCCCGTCATTCAAACAACATCCCAAGGTGTAAGACCTGTACCATGCACCCACCCGCTAAGACCTTCACAGCACATCTCACCAATAAAACCTATCCCATCCACAACTGCAGCACCAGCAACCTTGTCTACCAGCTGAAATGCGCACGTTGCTCAGTGGAATACACACGGCTGACCACAGACACACTCTGAACAAGAACGAATGGGCATAGGCAGGAGCCAGGACATGTGAGAATAACACTTGGAGAGACCAGTGGCACTGCATCCCACAGACATGGCATAGGCAGGACATGTGAGAATAACACTCTGAGAGACCAGTGGCACTGCATCCCACGGACATGGCATTGGCAGGACATGTGAGAATAATTGGTTGGTTACTTGTCCAGGCTGGTTAGGCCGTGGACTTTTGATTGTTGGACCACACTGTTGATTGGTTCATCGACAGGCTTGTTGGTTGGTTACTTGTCCAGGCTGGTTAGGCCGTGGACTTTTGATTGTTGGACCACACTGTTGATTGGTTCATCGACAGGCTTGTTGGTTGGTTACTTGTCCAGGCTAATTAGGCCGTAGACTTTAGATTGTTGGACCACACTGTTGATTGGTTCATCGACAGGCTTGTTGGTTGGTTACTTGTCCAGGCTGGTTAGGCCGTGGACTTTTGATTGTTGGACCACACTGTTGATTGGTTCATCGACAGGCTTGTTGGTTGGTTACTTGTCCAGGCTGGTTAGGCCATGGACTTTTGATTGGTTAGGCCATGGACTTTTGATTGGCTGGACCACACTGTTGATTGGTTCATCGACAGGCTTGTTGGTTGGTTACTTGTCCAGGCTGGTTAGGCCGTGGACTTTTGATTGGCTGGACCACACTGTTGATTGGTTCATCGACAGGCTTGTCAAGACGACGAGGGTCTTTTCACTGTGATGCGTTCCCATTGGCGGCTTCCTTCGGAAAAGATATAATACTTAGAATATGACATATCCATGATAGCATGATAGGGGTCATCTCCGACAACCACAATCCATATAAATGTATTTTGTTGGTGGTGGTGAGGCAATTGTAAGGACAATGATAGCAGAGCACCTATGACTCGGTGCCTTAGATGAAATATCATCTAGGCACGGTTTATTCCAAAGACGTGATCTTCAGACAACAGAAATAAACTATTGAAATAATATAGCACTCAACCTGAGGAGGGTGCTGAGTTTCAAGGAGCAGGGGGTACTAATGGGGCGGAGGTTGGCAGAGCTGCCTGAGAAAGGGCACGCCTGACAGGACAGGGTCTCTCCTTGCCATTACCCCCTGGGACAACAATCATGCCTACCTTCAACACCATTTGGAGGTGCAACATCCAGGTGTTGGGGGCCCTTGGTCGCCTTCTTTGCCTTCGGGGCGGAAGCCTTGTTCGCCCTGGGAGCGGCCGCCTTCGGAGACTTGGCGGCGGCGGCGGCCTTCTTTGGCGAGGTCTTCTTCTCGGGCGCCTTCTTTGCCTTCGGGTCGGAAGCCTTCTTCGCCCTGGGAGCGGCCGCCTTCGGAGACTTGGCGGCGGCGGCGGCCTTCTTTGGCGAGGTCTTCTCGGGCGCCTTCTTCTTGGCGGGCGTGGCGGCCGTGGCCGACGCTCCCGACGAGGTGGGGGCGGCACGTTTGGTAGCCGACTTTGCCTTGGTTGCCTCTTGGTTCACGCCACCCTTGGCGGACGACGGGTTGCCGCCCTCGGGTTGTGGTGCAACATTCACCACTAATTGCTGGTAGTAAAAATTGGTAGAGACGAGTCTATTTTATTTGCTTGTTGATACTATTTCTATGTTTGAAATTTGAATGAAAGGGAGACTAACCGGTACTGTGTTGCCCTGGATTCATCACCCAAAGGGGCCCATCCAAGCAAAAACATTAACATGTTTTAAACTATTAATCATTGTCAAAAATGCTCCTAAACAGCCACTATAATGAAGATAAGTGGTCTGATATAGGGATGTCAACCCGTTACCCGCCCGGTACACACGGGTACGGTTGCAAGTTTTTAATACCCGTTATACCCAGTACTACCCATTCCCTTCTCCTGCCCAGGGACTGCTACCTTATCGTGCTGGGCAGGTTTGCGTGCTTTGTTGATCCCGAGAGCTATGCCGGCGGAAGCGTATGCTTCTGGTAGGGTCACCCTAGCCGGACTGGTCGAGGAGGAGGAGTCAGACGAAATGCAGTCCACACCCCAATCCCCTTTCATCCCCCTTCCCCTTTCCTCACGCTCCCTCCTACTTGCCCCTTTCCTCCAAACAGCCCCATATTTCATCTTCATATATCACCCACTCATTGTCTCGATTAGCCTCGTTGCAAAAATATGAGACGTTAAGCCCAAATATCATCACCATTCCCTTCTTCTGTGCAAAACAAAATTAATTCATCATTGCAATATTTCCTACTGGCGTCTTTGTGCGAGCGTACGAGCCGCTCTTTTCAATTTGCCGGCATTTAACTTGACAGCCCCCCCCCTCTTCCACAGCGCCGCTGACGGCTGACTGACCGTTCTCCCTTCTCCCCCCCTCCATCTTCTGTAGGCCTATGAAAGAATGCTGCAGAATAGTTGCGAGTCTGAGGGAGCGCATCTGCCCGTCGTAGCTTTACCGCAATCATGTTCTCGTGTTCGAGCTCGGACTATGACGTCATCGCTTTTACGCGACCGCCCACCGAATTCATTGTATGTGCCTACCGTAGCAGAGGCGCAAGCTTTGAAGCTTTGTTGAATACTTCCGCGATCGTTTTGCATCGAAGACAATGCAACCTGATACCGTTTAACAATATAATGTCTCTTTCCACAACCTTGCGAATCATTTAACACCCACGACGATAAAACACGTATTTAGTATTATTTACTACCCGGGTAGTCTGGGTACGGCGCGAGGGTACCCGGGTACAACTATTTCCGGGTATTGACATCCCTAGCCTGATAGCAGATCTGTTTCTCATTGTTGGTGGGTGTGCTCTTCCTGATTTCTAGTACATGGTATTGAGAGGGAAAGAATTGTAGGAACAGCTCACCCTAATGAAGTTCAATACTGTCCCAGCCTCTGGGCACTATCAACCAAAGCAGTGATTTCTAGAGCATGGGTACCCATGGGTAGCAGTTAATAGGCTCTAATCTTAACAGTGTACTACTGTACTGCATGTAGGCCTATCGTTCTCTTATAGTCAGGTCCTAAACCTCCTTACCTGTTGGATGGTTACCTTCTCTTGCAATTGGTTATTGCCAAACTTCAGTTTTTTAACTGCTTTTGGCACCGGTTTCACGGTGTTACCCCGTTTTTTCCCAAGCAATTCTTCCTTCGTAGCTAGAAAGTAGAAATACATATGACTATAGTAAATGTGAGTAACTTCGTTAGTTTAGTTAGACCTAGGCCTAGGGTGTATGCTGGGTTCTCTGGCCTTGATGCTATACGCAGCATAACACGTCAATGCAAATAGTAACGAATCCTATTCGCGGAGCAGTCGCGTAAGACGTTCCGTTGCCATGATTAGCTAATGACGTAACACGACATGCAGCATTAGATAGAGCATTAGAACCCTGCATTATTGTGCAGGTGAGATGCACAAAGCACCCATTGGTTCAAATGGTCGAAACACAACAAATGACTCCTACACCTACCGGTAGATTAGACATAAAAGACGTAGGCCCTAGACCTAGGCCTACACAGTTGTAAGTGAACTTGTGACCTAGGGGAGGAACTCAAACGGGGTGTTATAAACACCACCCTTGGCTTTTGGTCTAGGCTGGGTAAAGGCCATGCCGCGAGAATAAAAGAGGGCAGTGGTGTTATGGCCTAATGAATAGGGCCAAGGCCCACGCTAGAGGCCAAAGACTTACAAAATAGTCTAGGGCCTAGCTAGAAAATAAATCAATTAAAATATCAGACTTATGCCTTAGACTTACCTGCCATCGCCAAAATGTTTGTTTCGTAGAAGCCTGGTAGAGGACTTCCGGAAGCATTTGGACTCTTCTCAAGCAGGCGATCCAAAGCCACGAGTTTTTTCGGATCGTCTTTACACGGTTCTAGAAAACTAGTTATTGAAATCTTGGGGTCCAGAGACCAAAATACATTATAAGCAGTCCCCTCCGTGAAGTCTTCTGCGTGCAAAGGCTTAAAATTTTGCACGTGTTCCACATGAACTACGTGCTCTTTTTTATCTAAAATATACAAAACTTTAACGAACATCTTTAAAAGCTATATGAATAACAACAAACTGATAACAGTACACAATAAGAAATCACAAATAAAGTGAATTTAATGCAATTTTCGCCACGCGAGTCAATTATCTTCCGTCTATGACCTACCACAGAGATGCGAGGAGAGAAAGAAACGCGTAGAAAGTAGAAACATGGTAGAAACAACTAGAATCTGCAATCTGCATAGTGCATGTCTTGTTTTAAACAAGACAATATGCAGATTGCACATTTTTTTAGTTCCGTTTCCGGAACAAATTCACACACTATGACAAACTTAACAAAGTAATTAATTAGATTAAGTTTTACTTGTATAACTTATTTAAATATAATACTTATACAAATCTGAACATAGTTATATCAGAACAGTTTTTAATGTTGGTTACGACAAACCATTAATCATTATAAAGCTCCATGCAATTTTGTAAATAGCTAATGCGCTCGGCACATGTGGCTTTATTGATTTATCTTACGTTTGCATTCTATTGTAATAACTGACGCATTTAGGTTAAAAATAATAGGCCTAGAAGAAGAGTTGTTTCCCGTCGTATCGTTGTGTGACACAGGATTGTTAAGTTTTTAACTTTATTAATCAAAAGGAGTGTACCGGTACGCCTAGGTTGCTGGCAACATAAATCAACCACACTCACGTGTTGCAATTTGAGGTTAAGCGTTAAGGCCTAGGCAAATGGGGCCTACCACATAATTTTGTTTATCTAGGCCTTGGCTAGGCCTAGCTAGTTCTTTAATCAAAGACGGCGATTAGGCTTTGGCCTAGACTCTTGACGTTTTTAATGTGGCATAGGCCTAGGTTGGCCTGGGCCAGGCCCAACCTAAGTTGATGCCGTCAGAATCTCTTGGCCAAATCCCAAAAGCCTAGGCCTAGGCCTACTTCCAAAAGGAAAAAAAACCTGACCTAGCCTAGGCCTAGCCTAGCCTAGTAGGTCTAGGCTTAGCCTCGGCAAATGGGTAACGCGTAATATAGACCACATTTCTAGCTTTGTGCAAAGATGGCCCAATCTAAACAACAAAAGCGTACTTACCGTGCATACTTGGAGCCTGGAAGTTTGGATCAGTTACCATAGGAGATCCAATGTAATACATTTTGTGACAAGTTTTTGTCCAAAGTTCGTAAAGCTGTTTCGTCACACCTAAAAGTACAGGTTGCATGTAATCCGGGGAAATCCCCAGACTATATCGAAACAATTCAATTCAATTAGTTGAGACAGACATTTTATTCCATTTACCTTCATGCTGGTAACTTCAGCTTCTCGATTGTTTCTCCTAACTTCCTCGTCTGTCCTGTCTTCGTTATTGACGACATCGATTGGATATTTCACTACCCTCTACGCGTCTTCCAGGATGTTTACAGAAGTTACATCCAAAATAACCATAAAATTGTGTACTCCGTTGGATGAGCGGCCTAGCAACTGAGTCCACCGAAATGCAGAACTGCACGAACACTTGAGTGTATGGCATGGAAGTGGATGGACCGGGAATGGGGGAAGACTGGGAAGCGTGAGACTGTTGCATGAGCAGGCGAGATGGCATGGAAGTGGATGGACCGGGAATGGGGAAGACGGGGAAGCGTGAGACTGTTGCATGAGCAGGCGACCTGTCCAGGGACTGCCACCTTATCGTGGTGGGCAGGTTTGCGTGCTTTGTTGATCCCGAGAGCTATGCCGGCGGAAGCGTATGCTTCTGGTAGGGCCACCCAAGCCGGACTGGTCGAGGAGGAGAAGTTAGACGAAGTGCAGTCCACACCCCAATCCCCTTTCCCCCCCACTGTCCCATTGAATATTTTTCCTCCCACTTGGCCCTGCCCTCCCTTGCTGGACTCCCGTATGACGACTCACGCGACGTACAATGGATCTGATTCGGATGTGGCTTTATTCTTCATTATCATCTTTTTCATCTTCATTATCACCCGCTCATCGTCTCGATTAGCCATCGTTGCATAAATATGAGACGTTAACCCCATTAATCAATCAAATCAATCATGAGCAGGCGAGATGGCATGGAAGTGGATGGACCGGGAATGGGGGAAGACTGGGAAGCGTGAGACTGTTGCATGAGCAGGCGAGATGGCATAGAAGTGGATGGACCGGGAATGGGGGAAGACTGGGAAGCGTGAGACTGTTGCATGAGCAGGCGAGATGGCATGGAAGTGGATGGACCGGGAATGGGGAAGACGGGGAAGCGTGAGACTGTTGCATGAGCAGGCGACCTGCCCAGGGACTGCCACCTTATCGTGGTGGGCAGGTTTGCGTGCTTTGTTGATCCCGAGAGCTATGCCGGCGGAAGCGTATGCTTCTGGTAGTGCCATCAAGCCGGACTGGTCGAGGAGGAGAAGTCAGACGAAGTGCAGTCCACACCAGAATCCCCTTTCCCCCCCACTGTCCCATTGAATATTTCTCCTCCCACTTGGCCCTGCCCTTCCTTGCTGGACTCCCGTATGACGACTCACGCGACGTACAATGGATCTGATTCGGATGTGGCTTTATTCTTCATTATCATCTTGCTCATCTTCATTATCACCCGCCCATCGTCTCGATTAGCCATCGTTGCATAAATATGAGACGTTAAGCCCCATTAATCAATCATTCAGTTATAATAGCAAACCAAAGTTAGAGAACAATAATTGAACTTCAAGAAAATGCCAGCAATTGTAACAATACATTGTAACAATGAACTACCAATCACATGCCATTGTGGCCTCAAGTATGGCTACCATACGAAATATGTGTATACACCCTTTACAAAAATAGCCACTCCCTCCACAAGTGTTTTGTTTTGACTAGAGTTGAATGTACGCCAATCAAAGAAAACGTAACAGTCCGACCTATCCGACCTGTGACGTCACAGCCCTTTATTCGAAATCAACGGTTTTGTAAGTGGTAAGCAAGATGGTGAGTAGTAAATTCTAAACCAAGTTTATTCTGTTATGATGTCACAGCCAGTTTTAAGAAAACAGTTGTCAACAAGCTAAAAAAAGCTGTGAACACAATTCATTTCTTTTGAAAGCAATGATGAACAAAAGAAGACTCGGCCTGGATTGAAGTCAGTTTCACCTTTTTCAAGTTTGAACCCTCTAGAACTACAAGTGAATTTGAATGAACATTATTACGATTTCAGTGGATAATTTAACGTCTTGTTTTTTTTGAAGTCGATGTTCCATTGTCTGTAGTTGGAATGGTCCGCTTTTTCGTTGCCTGAGTCCTCTTTCAAGGCTTCTTTCTTAGCCTGTTGCGTAGCTTTTGACTCCCCTTTTTTCTGCTGGGCCTCTTGAATGTATGGAGGGACGCGCACTTTCATCCCTCGTGGCTCCCGTGGATCTTCAAGCTTGGGTAAGATGCAGTTGATGTAGAAGCGGCCCCCCACTGTCCCATTGAATATTTCTCCCCCACTTGGCCCTGCCCTCCCTTGCTGGACTCCCGTATGACGACTCACGCGACGTACAATGGATCTGATTCGGATGTGGCTTTATTCTTCATTATAAATAAATAAATAAATAAATTCACATTTAGAGTCTACCCACTCAGTAATTAAACTGATTTGCAGTGGGGGACTTTAATTTTAAAGTGACTAAACCAACCCTGTAGGCTTCGAACACCATCGACGAGTGAGCGATAACCAATCAAAGATCGATATTTCAAATACGAAACATATGAATCAGTGATTGGACAGTGCGAACACCTGCGGACAAATGCCAGAATCAACAAGGCTGATTCAGAACAACTTTGAATTTATTGAGTGCTTCGTTGCTAGGACGGCTCCAAAGTCACCGTTTACTTATTCCTAAGCCAAGAACTAATGGAATTGAATCCACATTAGAAGTTAAAAAACTTCTACCTGAAACGGGATTTGAACCCGGGACCTTCTGCATTGGAAGCAGGGATGCTAACCACTGGACATTATCACCCGCTCATCGTCTCGATTAGCCATCGTTGCATAAATATGAGACGTTAAGCTCCATTAATCAATCAATCAACTATAAAAAGAAAACAATGTGTTTTTTACACTTTCAACATGGCCTCCTATGCATTTCTTAACTGCCTTCGAATTGTTAATGGCCTGTTATTTGCAGATATGCAATTGATTGCCACTCAAAAGTCGATCAAGCTTACTCAATATTTTTATCTTTGAGTGGTAACGAATGGTTAATGATAATTTTAAGCAACAATCGTGAAATATGCTGATCGATGCATTATATTGATAAATAATATCAGTAAAAACAATATATTTAACTTTTACAGCCCAATGGCAATAGAAAACAATGGAGTGCAGCCAAAACCGACATAGATGCTGTAGTATGCTATATTTAAAAAAATAAAAAAATAGTTAATTGCGGTAGGCCTAATATGCCGGCCTCCCCGTGAGCGTAGGGAATATTACATTTGATGCGTTTTGGATACATTTTCAAAAACAATACAATTTGGTAATTTTAAATTGTTTTGTTGTGTTGGTAATTACTTTAAAATTTAAATAGACCTTTACTGCGGGGCCTGTATATTTCCATGGATTCAGTTTTTTTTTTGTCAGTTAAACACTAAACAAAAATTACCAAATTGAAAAATCCAAATGATTTTGGTGATATTGCTTTACCATCATGTATGTGAGGGATTGTTGTCCTTACTTTCCTGTTGAATAGGGCCTCAAAGGTTGAGACACCAGTGCTGGAGTGTGGTGTTGCACGGTAGTTGAGAAGGAAGTTCTCCATCTCAGTGGATACCGGTTTGTTTTCTAGATGAGCAGCCATGATTATTTTCTTTAGGCTCTGGATTCCACGCTCTGCTAGGCCATTGGCCTCAGGCCATAGTGGTGTTACTCGATGGTGGGTTAAGTTCATCACTGAAGCGAACTGGGCAAATTCGTGGCTGTTGAATGGTGCTCCGTTGTCACTCTTTAAACGAAGAGGTAAACCAAATGTGGTGAATATTGAATGTAGCTCGTGTGTTACTATTGGGCACCGCAGAGAAGGAATGATTTTTGCGACAGGGAATCTGGAATATTCATCAATAACCATCAGAACGTATTTCCCATCAGGATACGGGCCTGCAAAGTCTATTGCGAGATGTTCCCACGCGTTGTTTGGTGTTGGTGTTGGTTCGATGGGATCCCTGGAAGAGGTTTTGGTAATAGCTTGACACGAGGTGCAGGATTTGATTGTTTGTTCCACCATTTTGTCAATGCCTGGGAACCAGACCTTCTCTCTGATTAGTTGTTTTGTTTTCACTATACCCAAGTGGCCACAGTGGGCAAGGTCGATTACCCTTTGCCGAAGGTTGGTTGGTATTATGAGAAGGCTCCCTCGTAGCAAGACACCATCGACTTCTGTTATCTCCTGTAGGATGTGGCGATATGGCTTCAGCTTTTCGGAAGCACGGGCAGTCTCCTCCGGATCACCGGATTGGAGACATGATAAGAGCTCGGTGAGTTCCAGGTCGTCTGCTGTCTCCGTTTGGATTTCTTGGAAGGACATGGCTTTAGGAACTGCATTGCGTGAGAGGAATTGGACGTACTCATTTGGAGTTTTAGGTGTTCGAGACTGTGACCGTTTTGGTGAGACGGGATGCCGAGACATGTAGTCGGAAGGATTAGTTGCACCTTTGATGTGGTAGGTGTTGAAGTCATATTGGAGTAGGCGTAAGGAAAGTCGTTCAAGACGGGCAGACGTAATTGACCGAGGGTTGTTTAGAATATGGACCAGGGGTTTGTGGTCGGTATGAAGAGAGAATGTACATCCATAGAGGTATAGGTGGAAGTGTTCGATACCCCATACTGCGGCAAGTAGTTCTCTTTCGATCTGACTGTAACGTTCTTCTACGGGGGTTAGGGCTCTGCTAGAAAACGCTACTACTTCGTGTTGTTTGGTGGAGTTTGTCTGCGAGAGGATGGCTCCAAGCCCTTTCGGTCCTGCGTCAACAGTCAGGTGGATGTCTTTGCTTATGTCGAAGTATGCGAGAGATTTTTTGTCTACAATTAGTCGTTTCAGGGTTTCCAATGCTCGTTTGTGAGTTTCAGTCCACATCCATGGAGTGTGTGCCTGAGTGAGTTGTCGGAGTGGTGCCGTAATCTCTGCTAGGTTTGGAATGAATTTGGAGCAAAACTGCATCATACCGAGAAAGCTTCGTACCTCCGTAACGGTTGTTGGTGGGCTGGCATTGACAATTGCTTCGACTTTTTCGGGGTCGATTTCAAGTCCCATTGATGAAAACTTGTACCCAAAGAACACCAACTCTGTTTTGTTGACTGAGCATTTCTTCGGGTTGAGGGTCAAGCCAGAATCCTGCAGTCTTTGAAGTACTGAGTGGAGGGCCCTGTCATGATCGTCTTTAGTCTTGCCGAAAATGAGTATGTCGTCACTGACGTTTAGAACACCGGGTATCCTATTCAGGACTTGGCGTATGGTATTTTGAAAGATTTCTGCGGCTGCATTTACTCCAAAGTTTAATCGTTTGTAACGTTTAAGTCCGACGTGAGTTGAAAAGGTGGTTATCGTGCGGGATTCAGCGTCGAGTTCGAGCTGGTGGTAGCCATCTTTGAGATCTAACTTACTAAACCATGTTGCTCCATTGAGAGTGGATATGATGTCATCTATTGTTGGCGTAATGTGGCGTTCCCGCTTGATGGCCGTGTTTGGTTGGCGCATGTCTACACAAAGCCTGATAGCTGTCGGGTCGTGGGGCTTCGGGACCGGAACGATTGGAGATACCCATGGTGTTGCGCCCGAGGCTGGTTCGATGATATCAAGGTCCTCTAAACGTTTTACCTCGGCGGCGACCGCTCTGCGTATATGGAAAGGTATACGACGGTGTCGCTGCGCTACCGGCGGCACGGAGTGATCGATGTGAAGGTGAACTTGATGGTTGTTGAGTTTGCCTAGATTGGAGAATATTTTTGGATACTGCTCCTTAAGAGATTGAATAGATGTGTCAGCTCCGTCATTCGATATTCCGTGAATATTCGCTGTGATCTGGACGATGTTTAGCTTCGATGCGGAATCGTAACTCAGGAGCGAGTCCGCCAACCCTTCAACAACATAGAGTGTAGCTTGTGTAGAGTGCGGGCAATAGAGCCAAATACACAATCTCGAGAGCATTCTTGTGTTATCTGCTGAAACTCTTATTTGGTCCAATTTAGCCTTTGCATTGACCTGTCTTGCAAAATTTGTTGCGAGTCCCGTCAAGGAAGATCGCCCCATTTCTTCTATAGTAAATACCACCCCCATTAGGTCACATGTCATTTTGGTCCAAGTCTTTGTGTTGCATTTAAGCAGTTTGTTCTTGGCCACAAACACCCCAGGTCCCAGGAGTTCCATAGTCTGGAATTAACAGTTAACATTATTAAAGGGTGCTATGTCAAATTATACATCAAACTGGAAAATCGTATGGGCTACTTAAATACCTATTGTATAGATACCTATACAATTGCCAATAGCTGATGATAGTAAGGTTTAAAGGCGTGTGGCAAGCAAGCCAACAGGCTTTAACCTAAGCAAAATTACAATTTTAAAATCTCGTCACAAGAAAGCTAAAACAAGCATATAAACACTAAATAAATATATGGTAGGCTAATACGGACAAGCTCCCGTGGTTAATGCTGATGTTGTTAGATTATTATTGGCCGTCTAAAAATTAATTTTTAACTTGATTTAATTGGTATAGTATCGTTCTTCCATTTACGTATTTAAATATCGAATTCAAAACGTACTAGCCTTTATATCCTATATTTTTTCTCGTATTGATACATGGTAATTTAATGCCATATACCTAGTTATAATCCTCGAGATTTAACTCATCCTATCTTTATTATATACCTACGTTCGTTCTATACTAGTTACTACAAGTAATGGTTGCTATTGCCTGCGTGTAGCCTAGATTATGTATTGGTTAATAAAATTGTCTAATAGTCTTACTGGATCGTTGATCACACTTTTTTCAGTTCCTTCGACTTCAAAATCATGTTAATTAATTGAAGATTGGTTGCTGGCAGGCTGGTCTTTAGTCATCAGATCACTTTCTGTAACACGTAAAAACAAATTATCATTTTATCATAAATCTAGAGTAGTGTAAATTTTCTCATTTTACACTAAAATAAAATTGCACTTTTTGAAGTTAAGTGCATAGGCAACATTGAACAATGGCGTAACTTACTAAGTGCCCCCATGAACGCAATTCACAATTGTGTTGGCGAATAAAGCTAAGCCTACTCTTTCTATTAATTTTCTATCGTTTCAGGGCTTTAAAAAATTATATTCACCAAAAAGTTGTTTCGAACACTCTTTTGATTTAATTTTTCCTAGGCCTAGTATGTCCTTGGACGAGCATCCTTCCAATGGTACGTCCCTGGCCACGTCGTGTCTTTGTTTGGATGCAGTACTGGAAGTCTTAGAGTTAGTGGATGGAGTGGATAAATGGAGAGACATTAAGGCTGGTGTGGAAGATCGACGGTGATCGGACCCGTCTCGGCCCGGGGTAGAATAGGCCCAGAGTGACTCTGCTAGTCGTAAGAGGCGACGAAAGGAGACCCTGTCCCTTTCCCCCCCCACTGTCCCACTGAATATTTCTCCTCCCACTTGGCCCTCCCTCCCTTGCTGGACTCCTGTATGACGACCCACGCGACGTACAATGGATCTGATTCGGATGTGGCTTTATTCTTTATCATCATCTTTCTCATCTTCATTATCACCCGCTCATCGTCTCGATTAGCCATAGTTGCATAAATATGAGACGTTAAGCCCCATTAATCAATCAATCGACGGTGATCGGTTGTTAACCCGGCTGGAGCGGAAGACGGACGATGACATGACGAAGTTGATTTGGGAGTGGACGATCGATGTTTGTTAGATGTTGGAGCAGTGGGATGATGTTTACGGCCATGTGATGTTGAGCGGTGCGCATTCATCTTCTCTGCTGCTGTAGCCATCTTCTCCGTTTCGTGGATCAGTTTCGGTAGTCCTAGAAACAAATTTCAGGAATATGAAGCCTATGCCCAAATTCGTATAGAGTAGGCCTATATTCGACACTAAATGTGTCAAGAGATAGCGCTACTGCTGCTACTTTGTTTAGCAATATGGCCGACAGTTTGAGGGTAACAAACCGGCAGGAAGCCATAGATCCGAAGGTTATTGAGAAAAGTAAATTTTTACGCTATTCTGAAATATGCATAATTTTGAATGCAAGTGGAGCCGAAAGGGACCTAAATGAAGGAGAGGCAGTGTTAAATGGTGGTCTGTTAATTGCGTGCGGTTTAACGCTACGCTCACAGCATGAACTTCGCGTACTTGGTTTGTGCTTGCAAACGTCAGCCCTGACGCAAGATCCCCACACCATTACAGGTATCTTGGATACTACGCAAGACGATTTGTTAATAAATTTTTTGAGTGCTCCTGTAAGGCAGGTGCATCAGAAAAATGCAAACATAATTCCGCAGTTCTGTGGTTTTTATTCGGTAAGTAGCATACCTGTATCCCTACTATGCTAGCTAGGTTAGGTAGGCCCTTGGCCTTAGGCCTAGCGAGAGGCTTATCTGTCTAGGCCTTATTTGATTAACGTCTAGGCCCTACTCAACACTTTTCAAGTAGGGCTAGGGCTTCAGGTTTTACAGATGAAACACAGGTTGCAAGGGCTAGGCCCTAGCCTTGGTCTAGACCACTAATTTTAAAAGCATAGGTATATCCTAATTCAAATTTACAACCACCAGGAGCTGTGGTGGGGTAGGCTAGGCCTATTGCCTCAAAGACGAAGTTCTAGGCATACATACGAGTATGCCTACCTAAGCTAGGGCTGGGTCTACTTAGATTATGCCTACTTACTAGGCCTACTACTACTTACTAGACCCTACTAGCTTAGGCCTACCTCATAGTGTGTAGATTTGGCCCATTTTGCTTTTTTAAATGCATGTGTTGATAGAGCCTGGCATCCTCAGGCAAAAAGAGTCGGCCCTAACATTGAATCATATGGGCAATATCATAGGTATGGTAGCCTATCTTTTAAGTGAGTTAGGCCTAAGTGTACACCTTGTTCGAAGAAAATAACTTAGCGATCTGGTTGTTTCAGGAACAATGTCCTGTCATTAGAAGACTTTTCTGTGACAGATGTCCAGTGTTTATGGGCCCAGAAAAAAGCACCTTCTGCACAAGACTACAAACCAAAACCCCTACAAGACTTTTGTCACATCAACATGAAACCAGTAAGCAATGTACACAGTGACTTCCTGGCAGGGATACGAACAAAGCTGATGCTAGCAGCTCCAGATAGCGCATTAACAAAGCACAGGTTCGTTTCGACTGTTGTTTTCCATATTGTTTAGTGATTTTGTAGACCTATGCAGGGTCTCATGTGTATTTTGCCTGTTTCTCAATACATTTATTTATTTACGTAATAAGATTATTGGGCTCAGCCCACTTAAATTTGAACATGCTCTGATTAGCTGATAGCAATTCGTGTACATACGCAAGAGAATTGCATGCCCATGGTGGGCAGAGATGTTTACGAGGCTCGTGCAAGGAGGAGACTGGTCATTATTGTAACATCTCTTGCATAGGTCTACTTATAATTCAAAGAGCGTTTAACGTTAGAAGTCCACGAAGTGAATAAGTGCCTACACATTAAAAATAATAAAGATGAGAATGAGTAGCAGTGGTGCTCATAGGTATGTTGTGTGGGTCCGCGGCTTGAGTATCGTAAACAGAGATGGTGATGTTAACGCTGGACGCGTACCGCGGGAGGTACAAAGAGATATTTGAAAGCTGATTGATGTGCTCCTGAACTTGATTTATTTAATTTGAAATTCTGTATGTGAATTATTAATTATTACTTTTGTTGTTTCAGTATTGGAAGACAGCGACAGCGTTGCATCGAAGAGCGGGAAGAGGTTCTGAATCTAGGCCTAAATTCACAACCACAAATAAATCCTCTACTTGTGGCAAATATGTTTAGTGCAAGCAGAAGGCCCGCGCTCTTACAGAACCTGCCACAGCCATCGTTAGCCATCGTTAGCCATCGTTGCATAAATATGAGACGTTAAGCCCCAGTAATCAATCAATCAATAGGACATTATTCTGCACTTCAAGCATTTAGCTTTATATGTCCCAATCTCAGTGCAGTCTAATACGACTCGGACGCTTTTGTATTTCTCAAAACACTTCGGCATGTTACACACAACCTCGAACTTGGATGGCCAATGTATTGCGGCCTGCAAAAACGTTAAACATTTTGCTACAGGTTAGTGCTGTGCCACCAAACATCATTGAAAGAATGACGAAACTCCAATTGAGCTATAGCTTGACAAACGTCAACAAAATTTTCTTGCGATTGTTCATCGAGAGCCTATTACTTTCAGGTGAGAGTGATGAAAATATCTCCAATATCGAGTTGAATAATGGAAAAGACTGTATACCAGTAGTTGTTCGTAACTTTTGCTTAGTGTTAATTATGTCCACCATGGAGCATGTGAAATCCCCACTACAAACTTGAGTTCCAATATCTCGCGTGTCACTCGTTGCGCATCCAACTTGCACGCTGGCGCACACACTATGTCCTTTTGGGTTGTTTGGTGCAGTGGTTCGTGGGCCCTGGTCCACTCGAGACGCAAGGAGTGTTAACGCCTCCGCAGCTTCTATCTCGAGGGCATCGGTTACTTGCATTGCGGTATCCACTATCTCCATGGGAGTGGCTTGAGTTGAGCTAGTAAGTTCTTCCTCTTGGCAAGCCGATTGCTTCGATCACTGGTAGGGGTAGCCGTGGTTCTCTTCCCTGCAGTACTGCAGACTGGTAGATTTTGACTGGGCACAGCAATTTTCTTTGGGAATCTGTGCTTGGCACTAACTTCTGACCACATATCCCAGTAGTACACTATTAGATATTATGCAGATATATTAATGCCGTTTAATGTTTATTCATAGCCTGTAATTTTATATTTTTTGTTTTAATGCTAATTATAAGTTTTGCATTAAGCAACTTCGATTGTCATGTGTTGCACAATCAGGTGTCCTATGGTCGAGCCCGCCGCTTCACCACCACTCACCCCCACTTACCCCCTCCAACTACCGTCACATAACGTGTAGGTTGTAGGGTGGAACGTCCCAGCACCCCACTTGGTATTGCTAAGCACACGTAGAATGTTAAAGGGGTTCTCACCCGCTAGATTTATATTTTACCATATGGTCTACTGCACCACACCAATCGATAATGAACCATTAAACATCGTGAGTTGAAACCTGTGAATTGTTATTAATTAATGAAATTTCTGGTTAACTGCCGCGGCGGCTGTTGCACGAGCGTGGTGTTAGCCGGCTTTTGGGGCCGCTGTACTACGCTCGACACAGCATAGCAGACCGCGCTCATTGCGCATGCGTTGACTATTCCCCCTCCCAATACTTCCCTCTCACTCTCTCTCTCTCTCTAAGGCCCGGTTTCACCAAAGTACCCTAAACGACCAATTAGTTAATTCTACATTTAAGTTAAACGTAGTTTAAGATGGTGGTTTAATTTGTCGGGTTCCACCATGACATTCGTCAGTTAAATTAACTAAACCGAGAAAAATTGTAACGCAAGCAAAGATTGGTTGCAGTCCACGTCCGGTTACTGGTGTCAACCTGTCAAGAAGGTTAGGTACTTATTTTGGTAAGATTTCAGTAAGACACAGCAAGAGGTAAAATGTCTCAACCTTCAAAAAAGTTTTCTCGAGGGGCTAATTATTCTACCGAAGAAAAATCTATTCTTCTCGGAGTAATCAGTAATTACGTGGTAATAATAGAAAACAAAAAGACGGACCAGGCAACATCCAAAGAGAAGGAGAAGACGTGGGAGCTCGTGGCCAGTGACTACAATTCAAAATGCGGCAAAACCTACAGGAATGTAGCATCACTGAAATCGTGCTACGAGAACCTAAAAAAAGTGGCACGGAAGACCGAGGCCGACAACAAAGTACAGATTTTTAAAACTGGTAAGTTTTTTTACTAGGCTAGGTCTACCCTAACCTAAAATAGACTAGGCCTAGGCCTATTACATTGATCTGGGCCCTACACAATCTTAGATATATAGTTGCAAGGAATGTATTGTGTCCTAGGCCTAGGCCTAGGACATAGGCCTAGGCTGGCAAGGCCAGTGATAGGGTCTAGGCTTTAAGACCTAGCGAGCCTACGCCTAATCATTGTTATGATAGGCCTCGGCGCCTCGGCCTAGACAACAGGTCTCGCGTTTTATAGGCTAGGCACACAATTTGAGCCCTGGTTGAGTGTAGGCCTAGTGCATGCATGGCAATAAATCGGCCGACTAACATCGACTACATTTACTATGTAGACTAGGGCCTAGCCAGTACATACGTAGTCCATCTACGCCTATGAAGTCGTAAAACCTAAATGTAGTCCTAGGCCTAGTGTTGGCCTATCTCAAAGACAAATATAAATATTATTACCTCTAGATGAGATCTAGGTTAGTTCCGGCAGTATGTTTGTAGTCAAGTATATTATTGCATTTAGGCCCTCTAGGCTTTGAGCTATGCGATTACTTAAAAGCATTAACAATCAACATTGAGTTCTCGTTCGAGAGCTCACGGTTGTTGATCAACATCTAGGCTATATGATCAAAGAGCTGACCCTGAATTTGACTACCCTATATATGAAGCTGCCTGTAGGCTTATGGTTGAGTGCAGTTTGGTTAGGCCTATAGATATTTTTTATTATTTTATTTATTATTATTACGTCTATAGGCATATCTATATCATCCTTTATTTTAGGTGGTGGTGGAGCTAACATCCACAGTAATTCTCTGCACGAGCAGGTGCTTTCAATGATGCCTGGCACTGCAACACCAATGGAAGCTCGTTTCGATAACGATGCAGGATAACTCACAAATAGGTAAGTGTGCAGTGACACATGTACCGTATGGTATGGTGTTTTCCAAGAGGTAGCACCGGTGCATGCTGAGAGTGGTTTACATGTTCCATTATTGGAACTTTGAGTGCGACCCGGGGAAACAATGTTCTTCGCACTGACTGCACCGAGTGCAACGCTGTGTTACTCCCGGTTCAGTAGATGAAGCAGTCATTTCAGTGGAAATATGCTGTCCACATTGTATTCCACTCAGCATTACACTGCACCAGAGCAATTACATCATTGATGACTTTTCAGAGTTATTTGGGAGCTGCACCCGGTGCAAACCAGTGGAAAGCGCCATAATTGACCCATAAATTATTTAAATAAATTCACCGACAATGAACATAACACTAGGGCCTACATAAACACTCACATTAATTTACATTATTCTTATTTAGGCCTACTTGTGATTCACAGCCTATTACTATTTTATATTGAAAATATACAATTAAGTAGCACAGTAGTAGGCCTATGATGCTAAAATATGTCTATGACAATTTGATTTGAAACAATCACAGTAGATTAGATGTAGAGCCTACAAAATTTAAGCATAGGTCTATGGTTTTAAATAAGCCATTTAGTACTGTAGTAGGCCTATAACCTTGAATTATTAAGTTATAGTTGGCCATTTAGTACTAGTATTCACACCATAAAAGAGTACCTCTAGGCCTACACATTTAGTTTTGTAGAGAAGAGTTCTACTGTGCCCATAAATCTCATGCACATTCATCATTTTCAGATGAAGCCAGAGCCAGTTGTAGTCGACAACAACAACCGGTCCCATCCACCTTGGTGTCTGCTGATTCCAACTACGTCACTGTTAATCTGGATGACTCGGAGGTGTTCTATTTTGATGAAGCAACCGACTTGCCAATCAGCGTAAGTTAAATTTATAATTATAGGCCCAACTACATTGCCATTTAACACCCAGCTAGAACTATGTAATTCATAGGGAACCCGCAACTGACGTCACATCCGGACAACAATGGAACAAATGTATTGAACTGTTGGACAAACAACCAGCTGTCAAAATAATAAAATTGCAACGTAATGAAGAAAAACAAGTGTAGCGATAGTAACTGCTTGCCAGTTAAAACTTGTATTGATGGACAACAATGTTGTGAGAGATCTGTATGTTTTTATTTGTTTTGAAGGTTTGTTTTCCTAGATCAGAACATTTTATTTTTTGACAGCTTGTTGGTTGTCCATCGATTCAATTAATTTGTTTCATTGTTGTATTTTGGTGTTGCTAGTAGCCTATTGGTAGCCTATTAGAATGACAACCTACCCACATGTGACGTATCATACATATAATTATTGAATTATAAAAGACATACTATTTTAAATAAATGTAAGTAGGTGTCTTATCCTTTTTATTATAGGATTTGTGTGAGCAGACAGCTCCTTTTAGTGAGTGATTTCTTTGTGATCATAGACCTGGCCTTATTTGTGCAGGTAGGCTTGTCACAGTAAAAAAAAATTATTTTCTTTTTTTACATCTTCAAAGTACAGTTCCCATTGGAGAGAAAGTTTTAGTAAAAAATATTTTCCCTACTGAAATGCTAATGAGTAGGCCTACAGTAGCCTACCAAAAACATATGCAGTATCGGTGGGCTAGGACCAGGGTGGATGTTTTTTTTTATTTTTATTAAAATAATAAAAAATCATGATTATAATTTAAATCAATTGGGACTAGGACTAATATTAGATCTGTTTGTCAACAGATACCTGCGTCAAAGCCAGAGCCTGACGAGTCGTCGACACATGAGTATGACTGGTCACAGTATTCTGTGAAAATGCTCAAAACGGCTCCACACCCATCCCTTTGCCAGTCAAAGCTAATCACTACAGAGCCACGCTTGTCGCCCCCAAACCAAAAGCCTTCCACGTCCACGTCGCCAGCCAGCCAAACAAAATCAACTGCTCGGCGAAGACCATCCCTTCCAAAGGCCACTACGTCAGAAGCCACAAAAAAATTTGAAAATTTGGCATACGTAAAACAAGCTCTTGCCGAATTTCAACTAGAGGTACTGCGAGAAGACACCCGGAGAAAGAGGGAGCGAGAGGCGAACGAAGTAGAAATGTTGCAAAATGAATATGAAGCCAGGAGAAAGGTTCTTAAGGAAGAAGCTGATTTGCGGAAAGAACTTCTAAAATTAGAAATAGAGATTAAAAAAGAAATTTTAATGCACGAGCGCTCCAAAAATATCTGATCAGGTACTAAAATGCATGGGTAATATCGGATTTAGTGGTCCACGTTGTTAAAAATGTAGTAGTACCGGTAAATGAAGACACCAATAATGCTTGGATGGCAGACACTTAAACATTCGGAATCCAGTAGCAATTTTGAGTACATTTTAGGCGTAGACCTTTAGATTCGATATAATTACCAATGCATAACCTGGCACATGACATTAAGACTGATGGTATCGTATTCCTAAACAAAGGGCTTATATTGCACTGACTATTATGTAATAAGTTGCATTAATTTTTATATTTTGTTGAAGTAGGCGTAGTAGACGTATTTTCATTTGTGATGCCAGAGTCACAAGTAGGCCTATCGTTTATTGCCTAATGCCTACTATTATGTTATAAGTTGTATTAGGTTTAGATTTTGTTAAAGTAGTAAATGTATTTTCATTTGTGATGTATTAAGTTGTAGGCTATCAATTTTTATATTTTATTAATTTTCATTTGTGATCCATGCGACTCTTTCTGCGACTCACAGTCACAAGTATTGTTTATTGCCTACTATTATATAATAAATTGTATTAAGTTTGTATTTTGTTTCTTTAGTAAACGTATTTTCATTTGTGATGTATTAAGTTGTAGGCTATTAATTTTTATATTTTGTTAATTTTCATTTGTGATCCATGCAACTCTTTCTGCAACTCACAGTCACAAGTATTGTTTATTGCCTACTATTATATAATAAATTGTATTAAGTTTGTATTTTGTTTCTTTAGTAAACGTATTTTCATTTGTGATGTATTAAGTTGTAGGCTATTAATTTTTATATTTTGTTAATTTTCATTTGTGATCCATGCGACTCTTTCTGCAACTCACAGTCACAAGTATTGTTTATTGCCTACTATTATATAATAAATTGTATTAAGTTTGTATTTTGTTTCTTTAGTAAACGTATTTTCATTTGTGATGTATTAAGTTGTAGGCTATTAATTTTTATATTTTGTTAATTTTCATTTGTGATCCATGCGACTCTTTCTGCGACTCACAGTCATAAGTATTGTTTATTGCCTACTATTATATAATAAATTGTATTAAGTTTGTATTTTGTTTCTTTAGTAAACGTATTTTCATTTGTGATGTATTAAGTTGTAGGCTATTAATTTTTATATTTTGTTAATTTTCATTTGTGATCCATGCGACTCTTTCTGCGACTCACACGGCCCGGTCGCATCCCTCGCCGTGTCTTCTCGACGGTACCGATCTCCTCTACCACCGGCCTCGGGTACTTAACCGGGCACCGTGGGGGAGGTCGGGACAGTCAGTTGACACCGGTAATGAAAAACATTGTTAAGGCCCGGTTGTTGTGGCCGCACCCCTCAACCGTTGTCAACTGACTGTCCCGACCTCCTCCACGGTGCCCGGTTAAGTACCCGAGGCCGGTGGTAGAGGAGATTGGTACCGTCAAGAAGACACGGCGAGGGATGCGACCGGGCCGTAGCCAACAAGTATCGTTTATTGCCTACTATTATATAATACATTGTATTAAGTTTTATATTTTGTTACTTTAGTAAACGTATTTTCATTTGTGATGTATTAGGTTGTAGGCTATTAATTTTTATATTTTGTTAATTTTCATTTGTGATCCATGCGACTCTTTCTGCGACTCACAGTCATAAGTATCGT
This sequence comes from Isoperla grammatica, assembly GCA_945910005.1. NCBI lineage: Eukaryota > Metazoa > Arthropoda > Insecta > Plecoptera > Perlodidae > Isoperla > Isoperla grammatica. The sequence goes on along the minus strand of OX246737.1, from coordinate 93,508,798 downwards.
TTATTGCCTACTATTATATCCGGTAATACATTGTATAAAGTTTTATATTTTGATATTTTAGTAAACGTATTTTCATTTGTGGTTCCACAGTTGCAAGGTGTCGTTGATTGGCTTTTTTTAAATTTTTTTTTACATTGTGTAATAAGTTGTATTAATTTTCATACTTTGTTAAAGTAGGCCTAGTTGACATATTTTTGTTTGTGGTCTTAAGAGTCGCATGAGGGGGTTTATTGCCTACTACTATAGGTACTGTAATAAGTTCCATTTATTTTTTAGCAAAACACATTTAGTTTCTTGTATTGGCTACTACTAAAAAGTAAAAACTGAAATTCCGGCTCCATCTTGTGTACATTTATATACCTACACTTATTATTATTATATATGTATTGGATTGGATAGCTACTAGCTAGACAAAAGAATGGCTGAAGTGAAGAGCCATCTTGGCATAAGAAAGAAATAAAAACTTATTTTCATAACGTAAGGTATATTCATACTAACACATATTTACACTAGGGAGGAGTTCCTATCTCCCATCTATCTCTCTCATCATACTTCATACTTTGATTAAATGAAAATACCTATTATAATAAACTGAAGTTTTTGAAAGATTATGAAACATATAAAAGTAGATAAGTCAACTTGGTCAATGTGTCGATGGCTGATATCAGGAGTGCAGCAACGGCAACTGATTACACCACACTGAAAGAAAAGAAAAATATACATAAACTCATAATCGACGTAGCCTACATGAACGTCAATTGAAAATGGAGGGTGAAAAGTGGTGGTCTTACGTTTGGAAGAAGTCATCAATGATTGCCCTTCTTATGGCGTTTCCTCCATGCCTGACGTCTGCCAACGCTGCCTGCATTCTAGCCACATTGGGCATCTGTCCTTCATCTATGAGGGCCTGTATATTTTCAATTATGTTTGGAGGCTCAACGTCCATGTTGTCCCTCGACACATTGTGGAGCACTGCACATGCAACAATGATGTCGAGGGCTCTGTTGACTTTCACCCTCATCCCCACAGCAAGAATGGGAAATTTTCTTTTCCATACACCATATTTGCGCTCTACGCAGCACCGTGTACGGATTTGGCACTCGTTGTAGCGCTGTTCGGCGGCATTTGTGCATTGGTCCAGGGAGGCAGTAGGTATGGTCTTACCGGGTAACCGGAGTCAGCAAGCAATAGGGCGTTACCATACCGACCATCTTCGAACATGGCTCGTTTTTCGCTATTGTTGAAAATGGTGGTGTCGTGAACTGACCCTGGCCATCTTGCCACAATATCCCGTATTTTTAGCTGGGCATCTCCAACCGTCTGGACATTAATGGAGAAATACCCCTTTCGATTTCGGAAAATCTCTGCATTATCCCCTCCTGAAACAATTGATCAGGTTAATTAAATTGTATCTATCTTAAATATTTTGACACAATCTTGTAGGCCAAAAGTCTACCAATTTAAATGTATTGTTAATTATTAACACTTGTATTTTAATGATGAAAAGTATTCATGCAGTTATAATTGATGTGTTATCTTACCGGGGGATTGTATTTCAATGTGGGTGCAATCCATGGCACCAATTACCCGAGGAAATCGATACAATTCATAAAACTTGCGCTGTATTATTGTTATTTCCTCTGGTTCTGTGGGCAAGTTGATATAACGTGGTCTAAGGGCTGCAATTGCTTCCGTCACCTTGTGGACAACCCGGCAAGCCGTTGACTTGGAGACTCCAATAAAATCACTAGCCACAATTAGATGGCTGCCAGTTGCATAAAACCTCAAAGCCAATAGTAGCTGGTTCATGGGCGAGACAGAATTATTTCTGAAATACTTCACATTATTGTAAACAAATCAATCAATCAAACAGGATGGCCAGTGTAAGGTTATGTTAGGCCCATTATTGTAATGGAATAATAGGTTCATAATACTTCGGTCTAGGCCGGCCTAGGCTTATACTCGTGCAGGCACCGTGCGTTCGTCCGTGTGCTGCTGCGTGCGGCAAAAAGTGGCATATTTGATGGTGATCGCGCGCTGTCCGCGCAGCCGATACGTGTAAAAACAGTACTCTATATTTCCTCGTATTTCAACTATTTTCATGAATACAGATCAGATCAACCTCTGTGACCAAAGCTCTGAACCTCTTACTGCGTATTGCCAACTAGTTTTGTTTTCTTTCGATAATAGCTACTTTTATTTGACGAATTTGGCGAGCCTGTCTTGCTGTCAGGCGTGCTCTGCGGGTTGACAGACAGCTGTTGGGGAGTCGAGTGGTCGAATGATGTTGATGATTCTTTAATTTTAGTCTTAAAATGAGCGAGAAAACTAAAAGGAAATCAAAACAGAATTGTTGTGTAGTCGGGTGTAGCAACTCATATGCAAACACCGACAGAGAAGTCCAGTTGTTTCGTTTCCCCAATAAACCTTGGGAACAAGATCGCAAGCGCAAGTGGGTTCAAGCAGTCAACAGAAAAAAGTAAGTTAAAGCTAGTTTAATTGTAATTTAAAAACCAACATAAATCTAGGCTTAAAGAAGACTATATTAAAAGTAGCCTAATAATTGAACGCAATAGTAGGCCTCCCTAGGGCTATGTGATGTAGGACTTTAATATTCGGTAGGCCCGAGGCTAGGGTTTTGCATTGAAAGCCTGGCAAAATACTTTTAAATCCGTAGTAAACCACTTGGTCACCATGTGCTCCCATCCTGGCGGTACGGGCGGGCGGGCTGTCTGCTAGCGCATTCCAAGCTCGCCTGCACACTGCAAGCGCGCGGAAGATAAAAATACCATTGCACGGCGAATCGGAAAATGAGTAAAACGATGCTATGAAGTTTACGTCTCAGAGTTTGACCAGCGACAAAGTTGTAGCTACTGCATCAGGCTACACAGCCGTGCAATTAGATTTTTCGTATCTACCAACCTCTACGTTTTTACAGAAGTTTAAGTGCGATAAATACTCTTTGTTATTACTCTGGTATATTTTGTATGGGTTTTCGACTATCTAGAAATAACGTTTGTAATGAACAAATTGGATCTAACTTTGCTTGAGGAATGTGTGATAGTGTTACGAATATATCCTGAAATTTTTAGCTTTTTTGAGAACTTGATGCGACATCCTTCGCTATTTGAAGTGATAGCCGTTTCAATAGCTGCTACTGTTGACATACATAGCTTTCCCCGCCAACTTTGCCCGTTTGGGCCACGGGGCGCGCTGCCTGTATTTTAGTGGCGCGCTCAGTGGCTATCCTCGGTGCCTATACAGCAATACTTACTTATCGTTATCAAACTCAAGCTCCCCTTCAATTTGTTCAAGGACCATCAACACGGAGGTTTTCGAAATCCGAAAACGCGTGATAAAATCTATGTCATCATACTTTTGAAAGTAATTTTGCCTCTCGTATATTAGTCGTGGGCGTCGAACAGGTCTTTCAATAAAATGTAAAATTTCTTCGTCGTCGTCGGAGGAAAAAGATATGTCGCACACGTTGAATCTTGCCATGGTGATAACGAAAAATATACCTGAGGCTGACCCTGTGCCGCCTGTGCCTAGGCTAGGGCTGACATAACCTAACCTCGAAAAATTTACCGCCAGAATCATAATTTACGCGCCCCCTAGTTGACTGGAGAATTAAGACGTTAAACGACCTACGAGAGGTGGTTTAAATTAAACTCGGTTTAGTGAGACTAAAACGAGCATTCCGAAGTGGTGAAACACTCATTGGAATTAATTGACGGTTTAAGAAAGATAAACCGAGTTTAACACTTGGTGAAACCGGGCCTAACTCACTCTCTCGTGGGTGTACGGGTGAAGCTTAGTTTTCCCATGTGCTTGCATTCTCGTGTATGGTGTGTCTTGTACTGTGTGTCTTGTACTGTGTCTGTTATCACAGCTATATTTTTTATTGTTAATTATTTTCTTTATTGTAAATTATATAATGCCGTGTTGGTATGTGCATGGTTGCAACAACAAAGGGACAAAGGATGACGAACCTCTTCCTTCAAGTGGACTGAAATTGAAAATTGAAATTGAAACCGGCGAAACAGTTGTTTGTTCACTAGCAACACCACACCCGCTTTGCAAAAATCTACATCATTATTATTTAGATATATGTTATGTAGGCCTCCGTGTTATGCTACCTTCAATGCAAAAAGATTAAAACAATGATTACTATTAAATATTTTTCTATGTCACGGAGAAGAAATAAGTTAAAGTTTAGATCAGTCAGGTAAAACTTGCACGGATGTCTCTTCAAATGGAATAAACCAGGTATATTTGCCCGACACATCCGGGAACCGTTCCCTTATTTTATTCACTACACAAGCAGGTATAATAACGTGGTTGTGTTTGCCCAGAGCTGTGTTTGAGTTAATCTAATACACAAACTGTCGGTACGCTAAATGCCGCCATACATTGTTTGGTACTGGTTCGATAGAATACGAATTCCTTTTACTTCTTTCAGTTGCAATCAGTATCAAATGATGGCGTAACATATTAAGTGCAGTGGTTGACAAAATTAAGTTTTCAAATATTTGGTGGTCCGTAATGCACACGTTGTCTTCTAACATACTTCTCACAGCCGGTATTTCCGCACAACAAATACATTCGGCGGCTGTGGGCATAACTGAACATTCGTCACATTTGCACCAATTTTCCTTATTGTTTCTATCGCCATCGCTAATACTTTCAATAGACTCTTTGGCTTTCTCGATTTCTGCTAATTCTTCTGAAGAATATTCGGGCTCAAACTGGTACCCACCCGTAGCCATCGAGAAATATGCTACGCCAAGTGTTACAAATACGAGACGATGCAATGAAAACCCGTCACCCTGACTTGACTGACTACACACGCAGCCTGCCCCTCCTTCCCTTCGTTACCGCTCCTCCGAGTATCGTGACTCGACGAACCAATGCGCACAGCAACGCTCAAAACGAAATGCAGCACCCGATTACACATCTTCACACATCTTCATTTTGTACCTGAACGAAAGCTCCGATTACAAAACCAAAATATACGAAATACGCAGAAAAGAAAGACGCAGCGAAAAGTATTACATCATTTTTTTTGGAGCAGAATCCTCCAAGGTCCCAAGGCATACAGGTCGTCCCAATTCTATTTCTTATGGGAGATTTTCGCCGATGGGACCTAGCTCGAAAATTACTAACTTTGATATTTTTTTCCGGGTTATGGTGAACCCAATTTTTTTTTCATTTAGTCGCTAATTTCATAGCTAATTAGCCTTAGTTAAACATATTCTTTTGGTGTAGCGGGTGAGAACCCCTTTAAGCGCCTTGAAACATTTAGTTCGGAGTTGTTGAATATGTGGCCGCCATGTTATTTTGGTCAAAAATCATTCCCAAACAACTTGAACATCTTACGAGTTTAAGTAATACCAGTTGGGGAGCAGACTAATGGGAGCAAACTAAAACAGTAATGCTTACTCTCTACCGCTCACTGATCCGATCGAAATTGGACTTAGCCAGCTTCATATACAACTCTGCTAGGCCGTCGTATATAAAATCCTTAGACACAATTCACCACACAGGCATCAGACTCTCAACCGGGGCCTTTAGAACAAGCCCAATTCCCAGCCTATGTTGTGAGGCTGGGGAACCTCCTCTGTATGCCCGGCGAGATTATTTGCTCCTGAACTATGTTGCCTCTTTGTTAGGATCTCCCAAAAACCCTTCTCATAACACCGTTTTTAAACCATTGTACAAAACCCACTATGAGGTAAGACAAAAGGCTACGAGGCCAGTAGGAATCAGAAGCCATGAATTATTACAAAAATTAGACACTGAACTACCAGTTGTATTCCTTACTTTCAATTCAACGCCTCCTTGGACCTTCAGTCAGCCAATCTGCATCACAAGCCTGTCACAATGCAAGAAGGACACCACATCATCCCCACCCATGATCCTCACCCCAGCTAACACAAAAACTGTGCCCAGTACCGTTTTAACACTGGATTTCGGGCGCGAGCACTACTGGGCAGATACCGCGTGTTGTTACTTGCCCAGTACTAATATGTCCCTTCTTGCTCATAAGGCCCAGCACGGATTGCCGCTACCCAGCATGAGAAAGGCACTCGCCCGGCGTCTCGGGCGGTCGCGTGCCCAGTATCATATACACATATTGTAGCATACACTTTTTCGTGGTTGCAGCAGTACCGAAATGTTACGTGCCCGACACTCGCCCATGATTGAGGATAGTTATCTTTTCGTTATCGGCGGAGTACCTTCCAGTTAAACAAATAGCATGGGGCTCGTATGCAAATGTTATCTGCCCAACATTAAAGCATTTGTACCCCCCCCCCCCTCCCCCCATTATTTTCAAAGATGAATTGGTGACTATAAAATATAAATAAAGCAAGACTTTTCCAATCATTATTTATTGATCATGGTTTATTGTTCATAGGTAAATCTAAACAGTAGTCTTCATATCAAAATTATCACATATTTGCATTATTTATTGAGCATGATTTATTGTTCATAGGTAAATATAAACAGTACAGTCATTATATCAAAAGTATCACATGATTGCATTATTGATTGATCATGATTTATTGTTCATAGGTAAATATAAACAGTACAGTCATTATATCAAAAGTATCACATGATTTCATTATTTATTGATAATAAATTATTGTTCATAGGTAAATATAAACAGTGCAGTCATTATATCAAAAGTATCACATGATTGCATTATTTATTAATTATGAATTATTGTTCATAGGTAAATATAAACAGTACAGTCATTATATCAAAAGTATCACATGATTGCATTATTTATTGATCATGAATTATTGTTCATAGGTAAATATAAACAGTACAGTCATTATATCAAAAGTATCACATGATTGTATTATTTATTGATTGTGAATTATTGTTCATAGGTAAATATAAACAGTACAGTCATTATATCAAAAGTATCACATGATAGCATTATTTATTGATTGATTGATTAATGGGGCTTAACGTCTCATATTTATGCAACGATGGCTAATCGAGACGATGAGCGGGTGATAATGAAGATGAGAAAGATGATAATGAAGAATAAAGCCACATCCGAATCAGATCCATTGTACGTCGCGTGAGTCGTCATACGGGAGTCCAGCAAGGGAGGGCAGGGCCAAGTGGGAGGAGAAATATTCAATGGGACAGTGGGGGGGAAAGGGGATTGGGGTGTGGACTGCACTTCGTCTGACTTCTCCTCCTCGACCTGTCCGGCTAGGGTGGCCCTACCAGAAGCATACGCTTCCGCCGGCATAGCTCTCGGGATCAACAAAGCACGCAAACCTGCCCACCACGATAAGGTGGCAGTCCCTGGGCAGGAGCATTATTTATTGATCATGAATTATTGTTCATAGGTAAATATAAACAGTTCAGTCATTATATCAAAAGTATCACATGGTTGCATTATTTATTGATTATGAATTATTGTTCATAGGTAAATATAAACAGTTCAGTCATTATATCAAAAGTATCACATGATTGCATTATTTATTGATTATGAATTATTGTTCATAGGTAAATATAAACAGTACAGTCATTAGATCAAAAGTATCACATGATTGATTAGAAACACACGTACACTGAAAAAAATAATCTGTAGAATTACTAAAAAAAAATTAGGAAACTACAATGCCTAAAAAAATATAAGTAAACCATACTCATTATTTATTAGTAATATTTACTAAACATCAATCAGTTGAAAACACTAAGCATTTATTAGTAACATTTACTAAACATCAGTCAGTTGAAAACACTAAGCATTTATTTGTAACATTTACTAAACATCAGTCAGTTGAAAACACTAGGTATTTATTAGTAACATTTACTAAACATTAGTCAGTTGAAAACACTAGATATTTATTAGTAACATTTACTAAACATCAATCAGTTGAAAACACTAGGTATTTATTAGTAACATTTACTTAACATCAGTCAGTTGAAAACACTAAGCATTTATTAGTAACATTTGCTAAACATCAGTAAGTTGAAAACACTAAGTATTTATTAGTAACATTTACTAAACATCAGTCAGTTGAAAACACTAAGTATTTATTAGCACCATTACTTACGATTTACATGTTATTTGTACAAAGAGATCATGTAACAATACAAACTTTCAACATGTAATAGTTACAAACTAATTGTTTGTTATGGTACTTACTATTATCTTGTAAAAGATACACAGCAATTATTTGCAATACAACTTAATCATATCTTGTAATATGTACAAAGTATTTACCTACTTGTAACTATAGCAACTAATCACATATAAGAGATACAAAGCAATAACTTGTAATTTAACTTAATTGTAACATTTAGAACACTCAAATTGAAGTATTATTATAATAATTATACAAAATGCTAACTATTAACAGTAGGGCTATTATTTAGAAATAGGTAAGAACACTATTTTTTAGTAGGTAAGAACACTATTTTTTAGTAGGTAAGAATACTGTAGGGTGACACTGTGTAAAACATGTTTTAAGCGAGTTATTACTCACTCACTACCCATGTAGCAATATTTTTCCAACATATTAAACAAATAAATTGACCAGAAAGAGAAACAAATCAAGCCACAGTTGTGTAGACCGCAAGGAAATTAACGAACTGAAAAATTGCAAATGGTGGTATGCACATCCCTTTAAACTGACTGTAGGATAGCTTGATTTACCTTTCTAATTAAATTACTTTGTTTCATTGTTTTATTACATACATTTCAATGGCGACTAAGAAAGTGAAGACCACACTCAAGGCTTGCCTTCTGTGGGCTTCTCACTACTAATACACATGTACTCTGATATTACTAATGTAATAATGTAATAATAATGTAATAATAATAATGTAAAAATGTAATAATAATGTTCCAATAATGTACTTACAAACTGAGAATAAAATGCTTTTGAATTGAATTGAAAAAAAAAAGAATAAAAACAAACACTCTTTGGGGGTTTATTTTGCATAGTGTTTCGTAAACTCGAATTTTAAGTTTTGTCCAAAATGTGTGAACTACAAATATATAATAAAGTAGGTTATAGGTCAGGTGGTTGGGGGCACCCATAAAATGACAATGGAATATAAAGTATGTTGAATACTATTAAAAGGTTGCTTGCAACATTCTTGCCCATGTTCTTAGTTAACCAGTTTACATTTAGAAGCCCTTATAGAACAGTTATGACGTACAAGAATTAATATTGCTCTACCAGGAATTCGTCTGAACCCCCTTCACACTTATGAACACCCTTACTTTCAATAGTGGCGTAGAAAGTGTTAGGCTTACTAGTAAGCTGTGATTGGTTTCATATATATCTAGGTCTTACAGGCCGCTACAGCCATCACCGGCTTCTATGCCAGACATTGTAGGCCAAGGCCACAACTCTCTACATTAGGCTTAAAGTTTGATTTAAGCCATGCACACTAGTAAAACCAATGCAAACAAAGAACATTTAATTGTATATTTTATTATCTTAGAATCAAAATTCTACTTTTAGTAAATTAAATCACCTACTTTCAGATCCACAATCTTTCATCATCCTACTCGGAAACGATAAGCATAACAAGGCAAGAATATACTTCACCGATTTGTAGGCGTCACATAATGCAATATTTATGAGTAGGCCTAAATGATCAGTATGTTTTTTGAGCTGATACTTTGCAACTGGTTAAGTGAACTGCACCCCTCGTTTTATGTGATGCCCCGGCAGACTAGCAGACGATTAAAGTACTGCATTTGGCTTACCGACCGGTCATCTATTAGCAAAAAATAATCGTTAAATGGAAGAAGTAAAACTCCTACCAATTTTGTATCTTAGCTATATTATGTATTTGAAGGTTTTAGCTTCAGAGTAGGGCTGTGCAAACCTACTCGCACGCACGACGCACAGCCTTAAGGAGATAAAACCAAGTCAATTGGCTCCTACTCATCATTACGCGGAGTCATAGATCCAGGTGACCGACCCATTATATTTATTAACTTCAACACTTTATTGGGTGTTTTTTTGCCTGACCGGATACCTGCCAAGCCTTCTTGCAAAAATATCATTGTGTTCTCTCCACCTTTGGGGTAGGCCAGATTAAATGCAAAATAAAGGCACAGCAGGGTAAACGTTGCGACAAAGAAGTCGTCAATGCCTTCCAACAGCAAGATTCCTTCGCCCATTATCGACCATTTTTCCCCTGAGGGGACAATTATTACAAATTCAGGTAATGGAATTTCTTCCCCAACTTGATTATTTTCAGGCTGAAAGAGAAGCACGAGGAAGTAAGGACATTACAATAATTTAGTTATTTACATAGAATACAAAATGCAAATACACATCTCTAAGTTATAAATTATAATCAACACTAGAAAACCGGCTTGCCATCCTCAACCCAATTCTTGTCGGAAGCGAAAATTCTATCTTAACAACTTTGTAAGAAACAAATGTCAGTTTTTCCCAGTGCCTTACAAGAGTCCAAACTCCAAAACACCAATAAAAAGATTCTCTTTAAAGTCGATCGATGAAGTGAACTACCCATTCAATACAACAACTAAACTATTCAAATTAAATCGACATAAAAAAATACTTTTTTTTATTCTAAATTATGAATTTCAAGAATTATTACATATGAGTAGCATTTAATACTGAACTTCTTGAAATTATATATATTTTTTTTATTAATAAAGTTTATTTATAGTTTCTTATTTGAGTATATTTGACGTAAAATTGACACACCAACGCGAATATCTCGAAAACGGATCGCGTTCGACCATCTTTTTCAAACGTATTCATGTTAGTCATGAAGCTATCTACATTTAGGACGAAAATTTGTTACAATATATTACTTTTTGAAGGTGCTACGCAAAGTTATACGATTGAAAGTGTAGGTTTTTGTTCAATCACAATGTATAACATAGGGAATTCCAACGCATTTCAACACTCAATAAATAAAAAACTAATAGCGGTAGGTGCATATTTTTTTCTACAATATTCACAAGCTTAATCTCAACTTGCAGTACATACAATTTGAATGATTTATATTACATGTGCAGTTATTATCGATCGACTTTAAGCTCTTGATTTACATTATCAAAGAAGAAGGCACGTCTTTTATGAACCAGTTTTTCATATCAATTTCATATTCAAAATTTGGATTTTAATAACCTATTAGACTCGTTCTCAATTACTCCAATTCCTTATTAGCTGAAGTTCCCTTTATATTCTTTGTATTGCTATTATGATTGTTAACCAAGTGTATACTTTATAATAACATTATGTTTAGTGTATAACAATTTAATTACCGGTATTAGAATTAGATGAAGTCTACATTAAATTAAATTCTGTAAGCTTATGAGCCCTGCCAATCTTAGCCTACAATTATCTTGGCAAATATAGGCCTACTACAAAAGAAAGAAGACATGGACTAAACAAAATAGGAAAACCAACTTATTTTTAGAGTTTGTAATCCGCAACTGCCCAGAACCAAAATAAACCGAAATTTGTTTTCGTTTCTGGTTCAGGCCTTTTCTTATAACAGATTTTACTTCAGTTAAGGAAAAATTCCCGTTTTTATCAGTGGTTCGAACCTGTTCAATGCACTAGTTTACACAAAAATTTAAGCACAATGTGTCTACATACCTCAGTAGAAAAGAACACCCACTTATCTTTGAAGTAGGCTGGTATGGCTTTTAATGTTTCCTCTAGTGTTTTTCGTACTGGTACAGCATCCTTCTTGTGAAGAGCAGAATGTAGAGCCTGGTTGCCAAGATTAGTCAGCATTTTTGATTTGATATCATGGCCAAGAATTCTAATCATTTCCTTTTGCAACTGAAACAGATAATGCCTAATCATTGGTGATGTCAAACGATTTCAAATGATATTTTATTTATTATTCGTTGTCAAATCGTAAATAACTGATGTAGCCTACTCATTGTTAATCAAAAGTCAACGACGGTAGTCTATTAGGCCTGAAAGTGAAAGAGGTAGTACAGATAAATGTTTCATTTTGACATCACTCCCGCGTAAAGTAAGCTTGATAGCCAAAATCAAAGCTGCAGTTTACAGTCCTATATTTAGTCGTTATGGTTATTTGGATAGAAATCCAGAGATAGATGGGCATAAAACATCTAATGCATTTACCTGGATGGGAGAGAAGAGCATTGGCCACTCATTTTTTAAACTTTCCAATGTTTTAACGCTGTTGACGACATCTTTGCGTCTCAGAGCGAAGGTTTTGTTCAGTTTCGAATCAACTATTTTCATATTCGGCTCCCGCTTCCTGAATTCTAGAACAAGGTTAGCTTTATGTTCTTCCATAGTTTCTACCGTTTCCCCATCAGGAAAAGACGGGAAAAAATTAAGTTCGCCTCTTTTGGGTTTTTTGATAGCGGTGTTCCCCCCGGGTAAAGTTGGGTTGGTCTTCGATCGTTTGCCTACAATCAAAACAAAGCAAAGCTCACACATTGTAGGCCTATGGTGTCAAATGTAGCCTAACAAAAGCACAATATTTTTGTTTTAAAAAAGCATAGGCACCTACCTGCATTAATGGATATTTCATTTGTTTTTAGCTTCCTCCTTATCTCTTGCATGCGATATTGTAGTGCAATTTGTAAGCCCGCATGTCCAGTGCCTGAGGGTTCTCGGAGCGATGGGAATGATTTGATGAAGGCAGAAGTGATTTCAGTATAGGTTTTTTGTGAAGGGTATGCCCCATGGTTTGTGAGTTCCCTTGAAAAAACATCATTTATTTCCTTCTTCAAGATATACGATGGTGTGTGAAGCTTTTCACTTGCTTTGAACTCCAGCTCTGCTGCAGCCAATTCTTGTCTTGTTATGATTGAAAAATCAGTTAAAGCTACTTTAAATTTTGTTGCATCCCATTGTTCATAGCGTAGGTTTGTACCCTGCAATACGTCCTGTGAAATATTTTCCGCATTGTTGACAACATTTTCTGGTACCGGGGCTATGATTTTTAATCGGGATAAATCAGTGACTTCTGTTATGTCAGTCAAGTCACAGTAAGTGTCAAAATCACGATCAAATATCTGAACTTTTATTTTATCACGTTCCAAGATGTCTAGTTCTTTGAAAATAGCTTGCATTAGAATGTCAAAAGTAAGTGTACCTTCGAAATTGATGCGCTTTGATGTTGAATTGTACTCAAGCAAAACTCTCATGTTGGAGCTGAAAACATAAAAACAAAATAGCTTTAGATTATCTTCAACATAGGCCTTTTAAGTGGATCTAGGCCTACCAATCAAATGGCTAGAAAATAAAACACAAACCTTGACTTTAATAATCTGAGATTAATGAGACAATTCCATGGTGCAAAGAAACACCTTTGTGCATCGATCCACCAGGTAAGTCATACACATTGAGCGGATAGTAGTCTGATAAATCTTCGTAGCGAATAAGTGCAAATCTCTCAACACTAGTCAGTTCATAAATATGTAAATGATCATTGTAAGCATGTTCGTGATATTGACAATAGAAGTACATGCACTTGTCTAGTAGCCAAATGCTTTTTATCAGTCCAAACTTGTAGTCATGTGTATTTGCATTCAAAACAAGGCCCTGATGTAATATGAACTTCATTCCATTTTTAGTAACTGACTTACAGTGTATGTAATTCTGTTTACTAGTACTGCTAGCTTGGTCTAAGCTAAAACAAATATGTTCATCTACCATGGAGCGATGAATTAGTGATGAATTAGGGACGTATAACTCTTGATTAAAAAAATCATTGCAGGACAAATGATAAGTCATCAAGAGGCAATGTTTTTCAGCAGCTGCTTTTGTAGGGTTTTTGAAGTTTTGTGACCGTCGAATGATACTTTTGAAATATTGGTGTTTTGCTTCGAAGCGCATGCACCAACAATGTACGAGTGGGCCATAATTGCGAATTGCTTCTGGATAATGTTGAATATAGTGATGTTTCATTTTAAAGTTTTCATTTGGAAAACAATGATTAAAAAGAGACAGATGAAGATCAATTTGGAATTTGAGATATGAAACCATTTCATTTGTAAGCTTTGGAGCCAACGACAACTCCACAATATCTTTCAGCGTCATAAGTAATTTCCATTGCTCACAATCTACTGGCACCAAATCCCCCAACATTAGGGGAATTAGTCTAATAAGTGTAAGGTTCATGGAGGCATTTCCGCCAATTGTATTGTTCTGACCAAATGTTTTATTGATGCGTGAGGTTTTATTACATTTATCAGACCCCTTGTAACCAAATTTACACACTCGATCAACAAGCGTTTCAAAATCAAAATATCCCAAGGAAATCAAGCTTTTGAAGACTAATGCTAGTTCATATGGAACAATCCCCTCTAGCAAATCATGCATGGGATCTGGTGGCATTCCTTCTACCACATGATAAAAGTTTAACTCATTTAAGGCACAGTCTTTCCTGATACCATATATTTTCTCTGATTCTGGGTGTTCTATGATTTCACGGACATGATAGTCGTAGTTTTCAGGAGTTCTTAGATTAAACTCGTGGTTTTCTTTGCCAATATCTTTCTTTTGTATCATGCATCCCCGGCATGCTCGAGCATTTGCTGCAGAGAAAGAAATACTAAATCCGCCGAGCTCATTAGATGACAAATTATCTCCCGACATGAATGCCACACTTCCTTTTAAAGAAACACCCAATCTTTCAACATAAAGTCCAACTGTTTCCAAGGTTTTTATGTCTTCAAGAAGTGGCTTGATAGTATTTTTAAAGCTAAATTCTTTCATATCCAAGTACTTAACTAAGATACAGGGTTGAATTGCTTGCAATTGAGAACGATGCCGGGGATGAATATTGAGTAGGGTCCAATAGAAAAAAGACATTTTATGAGTGCCCCTGTAGGCCCCAAGTGGGTTTACAACTTCAACTTCATCCACATATAGGTTAAGTTTAAGAGTGAGCTCTGGAGAAGAAAATAATTCGTTTTTCTGGCAATACCTACCATCAGTGTAGTCCTGTATGAGATTTGGTACAGGCTCAACAGGCTGCAACACATCAGAAATAATGCTTTGATGTTTCAATAACTGAGCAAGAGTTTGTAGAATTGGTATATACGTATAAAATCGCTCACGTCCATCTCTGAAACCAGCTCTATACTCTACCGGTTCAACTTTAGTAAAAGCTGCATTGCCAGAAACAAACATATTGCGCTTGTATGAAGTTGAAAGTATTCCACCTACAGCCAGTGCGGTTTCAATGTTGGTTTTTGTGCTAGCACAATCACTTATGAGATCTTCAGAGTCATCTATGCCTTGAGAGTGCAAAACGGATTTAATGTCCCGTAAATGAAGAACCGTATTTATCTCCAGAAGATGGCTGATATCCGACAGAACCTCAGCAATTGCTACCTTTGTCATATTTAATTTAACTTCCATTTTAAGCGACAAACGAGCTAAGAAGACGTGACTGTCACTTGGTTCAAGGAAAGCTTCATCTTCATCCATACAGTTATCACTTTGTTCACAATGTGTTAAGCTCTCTTCAATATTAACATCATTTTGTTCCGATTCACAATCATCTGTTGATTCAATTTCCAAAAAGTATTCATCTTTTATTATCCAATTGGTCCATTCATAGTGATGCCTACTAATATGAGAACGTAATGAGTTGGAGTTGGAGTAACAAATGTCACAATACTTTATTGGGCAGGCAGCTGTTCCAAACTTTGCTATGTCATCACACAAATGATTAATAATGTCATTCCGAGCATAATTCAGAACTGAATCACAAGCTGGGCATTTCAAACATTTTCGATTGCCCATGTTTGTATTAGGCCTACACAAACTGTGGGTTCGGTAATAGTGATTCTTAAATGACAAAACATTTTTGAAAGATCTTCCACAATCAATTGAAGGACATGGATAGCTATTGTTTGTGTGTCCGTGGTTAAACAATATGTGTCTGGCATATTTTGTTGCAGTCTGTTGCTTTAAAATACAGTATGGACACTGAAATTCCATAGCAATTTAAATAGACCTACACCTTCACCTTGCTAGCTTTGGCCTAAGTGCTGGGAGTCATAGGCTTTGCTAGACTTACATTAGAGCCTAGGCTTATGTTGGGTTGCGTGCATGGCAGATGTATGTGACTTACCACTGTAAAACAATGGAGATAGGTACAGAATTCTTACTGTTTGTAGCTAGTTCTACAATGAAGCACTAGATTGAACTGCTCATATCTAGAACAAACCAAGGACCAATTACAAGTGGTTAGTTAACTGACAGCAAATAGCCTACAATTTATAAGATTAATTCACGGTGCAATGATCCACATAATCTGCACAATAATGCAATTTTTACTTTGCACTTTGTTCACAGATTGGTTGACGGTAATTGTGCAGCACAGTGAACCACAGTTCATATCAGACAAGTGACTTGCATTATAAAAGTGGTTAGAGTATCATAAATGTGACTTGTGTCAGTTGCAGCGTCGTAATCGTAACGTTACATTTGATTTTTTTTCTTTCTTGACTAAAACATTGGTGTTTGCATGTGGTCCACTATTCTCTACATTTATCTGGTTGACAACCGCAATAGGCCTACTGTTACCCAAGATGTTCCCGTAACAAGTCTGGGGTCCAAGTGATAATAAAAGCCTAAATATGGTTTAGGTGTCTTATACACCGCTATGTATCTACCTAAGCGCTTTTTAAATAAATAAATAAATAAATGAATAAATAAATAAATAAATAAATAAATAAATAAATAAATAAATAAATAAATAAATAAATAAATAAATAAATAAATAAATAAATAAATAAATAAATAAATAAATAAATAAATAAATAAATAAATAAATAAATAAATAAATAAATAAATAAATAAATAAATAAATAAATAAATAAATAAATAAATAAATAAATAAATAAATAAAAAATAAATAAATAGGCCCCTAAATAAATAAATAAAAAATAAATAAATAAATAAATAAATAAATAAATAAATAAATAAATAAATAAATAAATAAATAAATAAATAAATAAATAAATAAATAAATAAATAAATAAATAAATAAATAAATAAATAAATAAATAAATAAATAAATAAATAAATAAATAAATAAATAAATAAATAAATAAATAAATAAATAAATAAATAAATAAATAAATAAAGTGTTATACACGCATATTATAAATTATTTAATGCCGTCAAAATTCAAAATTTTTAATAATTAGGCCTAGGCTCACCTACCAGTATGAAATTGACGGCTTAGACGCAATGAGGCCTAAGTAGGTAGGGCCTAGTACTTTTAAATGATAAATTTAGAAATGTTTTCACAAACAGTAAGATGAATGGAATGGCTGAAGAGGCCAACTCTGCACAGGAAAGAAAAAAAAAATGTTTTCACAGTTGTATGAAAGAGAATCAGTTGATTCATGTCAGTGTATTTTTTGGTATATTCAGACAACATTTATAATGTAGGCCTACCGGTAGCCTAAGAAACGCGGTACATCACATGTGTTCCATAGAAAAAAACTTCAACTGGTAGTAGTAGGTCTACAAAGATCCATCCAAGAACTCAGGCAAAGGTGCAACACCTATAGCTTACCCTCCTGTCTGCTAGATGGTTGCTACTGCTGTCGATCGACAGCGATAAGTTGAGTTACGAAATAGAGTCTTTCAAGTTGTCGCATGGCAAGGTGCAAACATGGCGGATTATGGTCAGTTCTCAAGCCCCAACCTCAACGTCCGGCGTTGGGGCAAGAGAACTGACCATAATCCGACATGTTTGACCTTTGCCATGGGACAACTTAAAAGATCCTATTTTGTAACTCAAGTTATCGCTGTCAATCAACATGGTCAGTTCTTATACCCCAGCGCCGGACGTTGGCCAATCGTAGCCATTTACGCCAGCGTTGGCGCTCGACGTTCGTGTGGCTACGATTGGCCGACGTCTAAACTAAACGTCGAGCGCCAACGCTGGGCGCTGGTGTAAATGGCTATGATTGGCCAACTTCTAGCGCTGGGGCATGAGAACTGACCATTAGTCCCTGTCGATTGACACAAAAGTTAGTATAGACCCCCTGGACTTAGGCCTACCAAGGGGCGGATGGCCTGGGCATTAGAATCTAAGCCAATTGCTGTATGGTCTAGGCCTAGGCACCTACAACTACCATTTGCCATTCATCCATGAACCATGACATTGCATCGTACCTGGAGGGTGCTTTCCGATACCTGCTAGCTTGACACCCGAGCACGCTCAAAGCAAACTGCATCAGTGGGCATGATTAGGAATCTATAGGCTTAGCTAGGGCCTAGGCCTGCTGCCAATATTATCACAAAATGTTTTTAACAATTACTTGATTTTTTCAACTGTGAGCACAGGCCTAATGCATAGCCGGACCCAAGCCTAACCCTTGCCAAATGTTAGGGTAGGCTAGGCCTAGGGCTGAGTTTAGCCCTACTTTTACGTGCTTTATGCGTGTACATAATAATATTAATAAATAATAATATCAAACTGCTAATTCTTAAAACAATAACCCTGTTTACATGGCGGACTGAGTCCGGTACTGAGTACGGTCCAGGGCCATGTAAACACCTAAATAATGGGACCGAACCGACTGGGTCCAGTCCGCCAAAAAAGCTAGACCGTACCGAAAGACCGACTCAGTCCTATCATGTAAACGGGTAGAACGTAGTGACTGAAGAACTGGAACTTTGAACGAACGCTGTTTGTAGCCTAGGTGAATAAGATGGAAAATGATTGTAGTTGCCATCAACAAAAATCAAGTAAAATATTTAGCCCCTACAACAGCTTGAAACCTTTTGTTCACCGGGATACATCTTTAAATTAATTTTATATGGCAGAAGAAAAAAGTAGGGTTATGTACGACCAAAACGAACAAGCGTGGCGCGAGACCGAAATCAAGTTTGGGTAGGCTACACCTTCATATAAACGCAAGCGGCCCATGACAGTTCTCAGTCTGGTACTCAGTACGGTCCGCCATGTAAACATAGCTAATGCTTAACACGGAAAATTAAGAATTAACAGATTGATGTTATAACTATTAATCACACATAAAGTAAGCCTATGCTAGGCCTAGGCCTACCCTAGGCCCTTAGCGCCCTAGACATGTCAACCACTATAATTACCAACACAATTAGGCGTATAGGCCCTACACATTCATTGATCACAAACGTAGGAGTTGGCGTACATAATATACAAATTCTACAACACAAAATAAGATCCATTTGACGACATAATCATGTAATTATTAGCAATTACTTACCATTGATAAAAGAGCTCGACATTTGCACCATATTTCCACAAGCACAACGGAAATGCCACCCACAGCTGATCTTCAGAAATCGATGGGTCGATCCGGTCGAACTTTACGCCACCGCCTTCACGCTAGCTAGCGAATCGTTGCGCGCTAATTTTAAAAGTTTAGTCGTGGTTCGTTGCAGAAGTGCAAAAAGGAACAAACCACTTTTTCGTAGGTTGCCCGTTTTAGGGTACCACAACAGCTTTCCCGGTGTGACCCTCTTCAGGTGACTAACTAGGTATTTAGGGTGTATGACAATAATAGTGAAAGGATGTGTGAGGGCTCTTTGAGAGGACTAAATCCCTTCAATTTGCATTGACTGAGAAAAACCTGGGGGAAAAGAACTTCAGTCAGAATTGTTGGTCTAGCCGCGTGCACACGAACGAAATAATATGGCACGCGAAATAAATGTGTCCTTGTTTTTTTGCCTTTAAATGCTAATAACATTTGAATAACATGCAATTTTTTAACATTGGTTTTGGAGTTCGACGATACCCCGTCGGCGTCAGGGGACTTAGTGGACCTTGGGTCGATCGGTACTACCTAATAATTTATTACAAACTAGCAAACCTGGCATCCGTTGCAATAGCACTGAAAGAAATAAAGTGTTTGTTTTTTAATTATGTTTATTGAAGTGTTTTTATACACACGATATTATTTTTGTCCGTCTGGTGGCATACAAAGGGGTGGTGAGGGGGGGGCTGTGCTCATTCTGAAACCTTCGCGGGCGTGCGCACAATAACTGATCAAAGTTTTATTGCAATCGGATGAATAATAATTGAACGTATTATTGCATGTTGGTGTCGCAGTTGGGGTGGGGGGTGAAGGGGTGAAGGTGGGCTGGGGGGCTGGGGTGTAATAATTCAGAAACCTTAGCGGGCGTGCATACACTAACTCACCAAAATTGTATCGCAATCGGATGAATGATTTAGGAAAGCATTATTGCATGTTGGTGTCTCAGTGGGGGGGGGGGTTTGGGGGGTTGTTATCATTCAAAACCATTGCGGGCGTGCGCACAACAACTCAACAAAGTTTCATCGCAATCGGATGAATGGTGTAGTAATCTATAAAGGACACACACACACACACACACACACACACACACACACACACACACACACACACACACACACACACACACACACACACACACCTACACACACACACACACACACACACACACACACACACACACACACACACACACACACACACACACACACACACACACACATACACACACACACACACACACACACACACACACACACACACACACACACATTCGTTTTTATATCATTAATAAATATATATTATGTCTTGTCTGGTTTTTAATTCGATATTTGCTAATTACAACGTTACAGGTATGGTTATAGCTACAAATAAATTGTAGTGAACAAAACAAAAAATCATTTAGTGCCAATTACTAAAAGATTGATTTTGTTGGTTTTACTAAACAATGTTTAGTAAATTTACAAACGCTTTGTAAAATTACAAGATATATTTTTGTAAGAGTCCCAATATTTTTTATCAGTGTATATTCATAACATCAGGTACAAAAAATAAGTATTGATAAGAAATATATAATATTTATATTCATGTAATTGTACATGTATAAAAGTACAGGCATTTATAAGAAATATACAAGCCACATTTACATGCACCTAACGTTCGTAAATAAACGTACGTAAAGTTCAAGAATTCGTTGAATTTAGATGGCCGTCTACAATCAATTTATGAAATTATTAGCAAAAAGTAGCTTCTAGCAATCAACAATGCTAGTCACTTCAAATCAAGATGCTTGGGATATATCATTTTTTCATGCGGTGCAAGTTTGTTCTGCACATGCGCCAATTAACAAACTTTGTCAAATCCGATAAACAGTTGAATTTGATCGAACAATCGCCATGGCTTCGCGTGGCGTACGTAGCATTAATTTGACAAATTTCTATGTAGACGAAGCCATTTGATTTGTACATGCTCAACTTTTGGGCGTACGCTTCAAGTAAGTTAATTTACACACATTATGCGGATGTAAACGTGGCCTTAGACACAAAATCGTACACGAGGTTTAAAAAGAACAGGCATTGATAAGAAATATATACAATATCCATTCCCCTCCGAGTTGGCACTAAAATATAATGCTAGAAACCAGTTTTTATATTGCCATGCTGACAGTCACTGCCAACTCAGTCTGGAATGGATAATAGATATATTCATAAAAAGTACATGAAGGTCGCTACAGTTAAAGTGAGTTCGAAGTATAAAGCCGGGTTTATATCCACTAAACGTTCGTAAATTAACGTACGTAAAGTTCGCGAATTCGCCAAATTTAGATGGCCATCAACTATCAATTTATGAAATCAGCAAAATTTAGCTTCAACCAATCAACAATGCTCGTCAATGCAATAAGGGCCGGTGTTTCAATCAGTTTTGTAATCGGTGATTAGATCAACCAGAGCTATTACCAACTTGAGAATGCTGTGATACTGTTAGTAACCAATTATCAAACGTCTCCTAATTACTCTTATCAAATTGATAGAATTCTTATTCCAGCGACTTTAAATTCGTATGTAAACTACATTGTATAAAAGTTCAAAACAGCAATATCATACTATTTATATACAAACTAATAAATAGCTATAATTTATATTGGTCAACCTGTGTATTATGATGCAATAGTGTTTTGTTCAGGTAAAAAAACACACCTTTCAACAGTGATTTGAAAGAATTTGGTACAGACAGATCATTGTTGTCTAAACACTGGATGGACCATCAATTTACCAAAGGCTGGTTAGGTACTTCCACGGCCTCTTTTAGGTTGCATAATTTAATATCTTTGTGAGCTTGACAAATGACTTAACTCATCTCAAGCAATAATAGCCAACCAGGAAAACATATACATACACTATTTTATTTCCTATTTATTAAACATGCAGGCTTATGAATTCAATAAATTAAAACTGAGTTGTGCTTTTTAAAAATTGTTATCATATAGGTCTACAAAATTAGTTTGAGCTAAAAAAAAAACATTTTTAATATGTTTGGGTTGCATCTACATTTTACATTGACAATGTTGGTAAAAGCCTTGGTTACCCCAACCACTGATTAAAAAACTGATTGAAAAACCGGCCCTAACATTCTCGGGATTAGGCCTATATTTTTTCAGGCGGTGGAAGTTTGCTCTGCACATGCGCCAATTAAGAAACCTTGTCAAATCCAAAAAAAGTTGAATTTGATCGAACAATCGCCATGGCTTCGCATGGCGTACGTAGTGTTAATTTGATAAATTTCAATGTAGACGAAGCCATTTCATTTGTACAGGCTCAGCTTGTGGGCGTAGGCCTACGCGTCAAGTAAGTTAATTCACAAACGTTATGCGGATGTAAACGCGGCTTAAAGTATTCATTAAAACTATAGGGCACTAGCAACACCAAAAGACAACAATGAAACAAATGAATTGAATCGATGGACAAACAACAAACTGTCAAAAAATAATTTCGTCTGATTTTGGAAAACAAAACAAAAAACAAACAAATACACATACAAAACTTTCACTTAGTCGTTGTCTATCATTAAAAGTTTTAAATGGCGAGCAGTTATCATTGCTACACTTGTTTTTATTTCTATGGTTGCAATTTTATTATTTTGACAGCTGATGGTTTGTCCATCAGTTCAATTCATTTGTTCCATTGTTGTCTTTCGGTGTTGCTAGTGCCCTATAGATACCCTTATAAGGAAACATATACCAAACACTAACATTTTTGTTTAACCTGGGTATAGTCAACTAAAGGAAACAGTAAAACCAGGTTGCGAGCTGTTAAGTTATGGAAATGCTGGTACTATAGAATATGAGACCAGGAGACCAGACCTAGGGACAGCAATACGATCCCTTATCAACGTGTAATGCTTTAAGTCGCTTTCGACCATCAATTGAAATCTTATAATCAAAATAATAATAAGGCATTTCTTATAATCTTTATGTTCTGGTATACCAAATGCATACGTTTACAACATAAGTCAGTAAAAACGATATAGTCCATGTCATATTTCACACGCTGCACATTCAAATAGTATTACAATGCATAGCTTTTACTAATTGCCTAGAATAATACAAGTAAATGAGAAACTATCGGCCTGCAGACTAGTAATACAAAATATGTGGAACATATCATTACAATCTGCTATTAAAAGATTTCGTTGGCCATGAACAATATTGAAACGTAATTAAAGAATGTTTTTACTAAGACCACTCACTCTTACATTTGAATCATTATATGTAAGCATTGTGTTATGGTTAAAGGGTCTTTAATTACATTTTAATACTATAAGTATTTTAATACACATTTTAGACAAACTTGAACTTTTCAAAATTTTAGGTTTTTAAAGAACGAACTGTTTTAAAAGTTCATTTTTGAGCTGTGAACTGAACTTTTAGAAATTTCATTTTAAACGTGAACTTTAACCCAACACTGACAATTAGTTTTAGGTAGGGATATCAAACATTAAGTGCATAGAACTATTGATTAATGATTATTAATCGATTTACTGGCAAAGATTCAATATTGATTAGTAAAATAACCTAAGCGGTATGAATAATAGCAAAATATAATATTGATAGTTTACATTTCAATAAAAACCAACTGCATGTCATGTCCTCTCAAAGCGATAATTTTATGGCCAGGTACTCGTAATCAATCCCGCACTAGTTAATGTTATCTGACTACTTGGCACATTTGAAGTAGGGGAGCAAATTCACTTCCTGACAAAGGAACACAAAATAGCAGTCAAACTAATAATGAAACAATGCTGTTGTACTTACATGATAGAAATAAGTAAGGTGAATAAATGTTTGAACGGCCGCTCGCTTTCCTAGCTCGAAGTCTGGCTCTGCGCCATCTCTTACATTACTACCGACACGACTTTATCACTCAATTATTACATACGTCTATCAATCTTAGACTACCATAAACCACTGTCGTCGACTTTTCGGCGACATTTTGCAAAAGTAGGCCTACAATATTTCTTCGGAAATTGGTCTCGTTCCAACTTTCAAGTCCCATTATTGTAAACAATAAATTTATTAAAAAGCTGATATTGTCAATTCTACACCGATTGGCGATTAGTGATAACTATTTTTAGTGATAGTTTAATATTCCTAGTTAGCCTACTAATATCGGAATAGGCTTAACAAATGGCAAGATACTCTTTAATATTAAAATAATTAGTACTAGCCTATATAGATTCAGGTATAATGGAATGTACTCACTCACAATAACATTGTGAGTCATCAAATACAAACAACAAAAACAATTAGATTACCAATGGGCGGGCTGAGCAAACATCCAACAAATGCAACTTATTCGTGCATATCTTATTATATATACACATTTATAATAGTCTGCTGAGATTTGTTTTAACCATAAAATCTTGCCTTACCCAGGTACAACCATCGTATCTCGAGGGAGGTCCTGCCCAGGGACTGCCACCTTATCGTGGTGGGCAGGTTTGCGTGCTTTGTTGATCCCGAGAGCTATGCCGGCGGAAGCGTATGCTTCTGGTAGGGCCACCCAAGCCGGACTGGTCGAGGAGGAGAAGTCAGACGAAGTGCAGTCCACACCCCAATCCCCTTTCCCCCCACTGTCCCATTGAATATTTCTCCTCCCACTTGGCCCTGCCCACCCTTGCTGGACTCCCGTATGACGACTCACGCGACGTACAATGGATCTGATTCGGATGTGGCTTTATTCTTCATCATCATCTTTCTCATCTTCATTATCACCCGCTCATCGTCTCGATTAGCCATCGTTGCATAAATATGAGACGTTAAGCCCCAATAATCATCATCATCGAGGGAGGTGTGTCCTACACGGAACAGGGAGGCACAACATGACTGTAGGTGTATAATGTACAGGAATGCTTTACCATAGGGCTGCCCAACAATATCGATAATTCGATATGGTATCGATATGGAAATATTTATCACAATAGTCAATAACGCCAACTATGGAAGAAAATCATCAAATTTTGCTGTTTAAGTCTCCCATATTTTTTAAGTCGATATTTCAACTGTCGATTTTTAACTTTGTAGGTCGAGTTTGAGTTTTAGCTTCGATATTCCTGCCCAGGGACTGCCACCTTATCGTTGTGGGCAGGTTTGCGTGCTTTGTTAATCCCGAGAGCTATGCCGGCGGAAGCGTATGCTTCTGGTAGGGCCACCCAAGCCGGACTGGTCGAGGAGGAGAAGTCAGACGAAGTGCAGTCCACACTCCAATCCCCTTTCCCCCCCACTGTCCCATTGAATATTTCTCCTCCCACTTGGCCCTGCCCTCCCTTGCTGGACTCCCGTATGACGACTCACGCGACTTACAATGGATCTGATTCGGATGTGGCTTTGTTCTTCATTATCATCTTTCTCATCTTCATTATCACCCGCTCATCGTCTCGATTAGCCATCGTTGCATAAATATTAGACGTTAAGCCCCATTCATCATCAATCATCATTAGCTTCGATATTCGACCATCGATTAGCAGAGAAAACAAAATGGCAACCTATTTTATATTTGTTACCTAATGTTAATGTGATGTGGGGTTATCAATCATCTAAATCTTCAAAGAAAGCTCAAATTAATATGATTAGGCGGCCTAAAATGTCTTTCAGAAGTTCAATATTGCTATTTTAGTACAAAAGGGATTGGCCAAGGCCTGTGATGAAAACTTGTTGAATAATTACGTACACATTAGATAAACCTCTGAGTCCAGGCTCTAGGCCTAGGCCACAGGACTTAGTTAGAAATATCATAGTTGTACAGCTTTCAAATAAGTTCAGCCAAATTACGGTAATATGATTAGGCCTAGGGCCATTGTTAGCAACCATGTGTTTTGGCCCAATTAGGCCCAGGCAAATGTACGAAGAAAACAAAATGAAATTTTCAAGGTTACGGCGGCCAACCTGAAGTTAAGTTCTGATATCGGCGATATCGATACCGAGTTTTGAAAGTCCGATATCGCAAAACGATATCGATAATTACGGTACGTCCACGATTTCAATATGAATTTTTGTATCGTTGGGCAGCCTTACTTTACCATGAAGATAATGGTAAACATCGCTCAAAAGTCATAGGTCTAGCCACTCACATTTCATCAAATGCAAACTGGGGATGCTCTTCTCCCAAACTTGACTCATCCCTCTCTCTTACAGCTCTGAAACTGAATTTTCTACAGGGCTCTTCTGCCTTAGCCTCGCTTCTCTCTACCTCAGCCTCGCTCCTCTCTGCCTCGTTCTCACTCCTCTCTACCTCAGTCTCCCTCTCCAACTCGTCTGTTGCCCGTGGTGTTGCTGGGTTGACTGGTCCTGCGGGTGCTACTTTTGTTAACATCCTACTATGACGGGTTTCACGAAGAGCCCGCCCCCCCTTGCGGTCAGCTGCACCTCGCAGCCAAGGTTTTATGACATGTTCTATGGCATCTTGAGGGGCGTTTTTAAACTGCTGTCGAACCGACACTGAAAAATAAATTGGATCATGTATGTCATGCACATGTCCCTAGATATAATCTACATAGGTCTACTACTGATATACATATTTTATACAATGTAACTAAACTTACCAATGACGAGTAGAAGGACTTGACGGAAGGTTTTAATGGAAGTTTTATTGTGTCCCACCCAGTTCAGCTCTTCCGCTAATTTATCCCCGATAAGAGTTGTCAAAATTTTTCTTATGGTGCTTGCCATGTCCTTTCCGCCCAAAGATCCCAGAAGACGAACCTGAAAAATACCACATACTGTATATATATAAATAAAACAAGTCATGACTCCTATGTTGATCCCCATTTGGTCGTCTTTCACCTGTGTGATGGAGCACATTTAATATTAAGTAGTTAGATTATTATCTATCCCGGCTCATGTATATTTCCTTTCAGGCAAGGACCACCAATAATAATAATAGGCAAGGACACGCACAGTCCGTCCTTGATGCGTACCCGTACCAATAGTTGGTACTGGTATCCTATCTCTTTTTGTTTCATTTTAATAGGCTCTTAAAACAAACATATGTTCAACTTACTCTAGAATTCATTTCAGTTCTGTTTTCCAGAAGGCGCTCGAGTCCCATTATGTCTTGAAGGCTATTGAGCGGTAGTTGTAACTCTTCGGCTGTAGGGCCTATGTTTGTGGGGACTTCTTGCAATTGCCGAGGCTCCAAAATCTTTAAAATTTGATTAACTTTTTGTTTCAAATCCTGCAACTCGCCAAACACTCTAGCATCAGTGCCTATAACAAAACATATACATACATGTCAGGCCTATTCATAAGCAATGGGAAGCTCCTGCCCGGGCTAATCCAAGTCTCTTGAATGGTTAATATTTTATTGGCATGTAGACCATGCCCTAGCCTAGGTCTAGGCCTAATTGAGGCCGTGTCTTAATGCTTCGTAGTCATCTAAATAGTTGCCCAAACAACAATAATCAACAATGACAGTGACGTCTATTGAAGACAGCAGTGGAGCTGTGATTGGCTGGCAGTGGGTCAGCAGACTAATATTTAGTCCATGCTTGGAGCTTTGAGAAATGCCCCGACTTTAAAAGAGGTCTGGGTGCCCTTGATTGTTAGGTGGGCCTAGGCCTAGACCCCACTGAATATTTGAAGGCCTACCCCCCTTGGCATAATACCTACGCCTAGACTAGGCCTAGGTCTGGGCCCTAGGCTTTGGGTTTATAATTTAACATTAGGCCTATAAACCCCAAGGCCCAGGCCCCTACGCCTAGGCCTACATTTTTGTTCAGCAGTAGGCCAAGGAATCGTCTGAAAAAGCCGGTCAGGCCCAGGAAACGCCTCACTTCATGGGCATCTCTTGGTGTCAAGAAACGCTTTATCGCTTCCATCTTCTTCTCTCCTGGTGTGATTCTTCCCAGCGGGTATTCGAAATCCCAAGTAATCAATGGTCGTTTTTCCAAACTCGCATTTGGTTAGTCGTAAGGTTAATCTGGCTGCTCTCAGCGCATCAAAAACCAATCTTAGTTTTGCTAACATGTCAGGCCAATCCTTGGCTGGAATGAGAAGATCATCCAGGTATCACATTTCCACCGTATTTCGTAATGGTCCCAGAGCACGGTTCATAACACGTTGAAACTCGGCTGGACCGTTCGTTAATCCAAAGATTAGACGCTCAGACTTGCCTGTCTCATCAGGAGTAATAAAGGCTGTTTTCTCCTTTGAATCTTCATCGAGAGGTAATTGTAGATATCCTTGTACTAAGTCGAAAATCACAAATATTCGTCCTTCTGCCAGAGGATCCATCTGATAACGTTTTCGGTCAGCGTGACCATCCTCAGTAGAAGGAGAGACTTTACTGACGATGGTCACGCTGATCGAAAACGTTATAATTTAATTTGTTTTGTTTGTACATTGTGTTATATGTCACTCTATCGTGAGTTACCATCTCACCACTCAGGTAAGCTGTTAAGGGCATCCTATCCCTCTCACGTAATCATATTGCCCAAGCCAAGCCACACCTATTCACATCTTGATCTGTTATTTTGAATGGTTTACCCCATTAGTGCAGTTTGGGTTCCTGCTAGTATTACATAAACCAAAAGTTATGCTTCAAAGAGAGGAAAAATAAACATCGCGTACAAGAATAAACACCACGTATAAGAATAAACTGTAGCAATTGCGCATATCTCGTCAATTTTTTTAACATGAGACTACCCTAGTCTTTCCCATTAACGGGACAATATCTTGCTAACAAATACGCAAAATTGTAATTTTGTATTTGTGTCTCAGAATACTACTAAATATTGAAAACTTGATTCATAAGCCCAATTTGGATGATAACAACTATGTACTGCATGAAAAAGTTTCATACCTACTCAGGATGTCATAGGGTACCCGGATCCGTTTATACTTTATAGGATCCGAATACTGATTGGGTAAGTAATAATTGCAAAAAAAAATATGCGATGATCCCCCCCCCCCCCCCCCCGCGACTACTTTCCGAGAAGCTACAGTATATTCCTGCTCGTGGGCATAACAAGCTCAATCCCGGGCCGCTCATCGCTGTCGAAAATATATATATTTTACAACACTAATTTGCTTGCTAAGTGAATATACATGTGGGCTTATAGGGGTAGAAGTCCAATGGATGAAATCAATATGTAATGTTAATCGCCACTTGTTCATTTCAACTCTTGTTCACCTTGGTCACAGTAGGCCCTACTTGTAAGTGGTGTAAAATGCAATGTGTAATGCTTTTGTGCATTATACAGTAAGTGTAATTATGTTATGCGATTACTGCGGGCGAGTTCTGGGAAGCGATCTACACTACCCCCCCAACCCACACAGCGGCGGCAGCTGTCACAGGCAGACAGTGGCGGCCCGACCATACAAGTTTCGGGCCATGGCCCCGCGAGCGTGAAGGGGTGGGTGGGTGGGTGGGTAGGTAGGTATAGTTGGTCAAAACCATAAATTAAAAAGAAAACAAAATGAGTTGTTAAGAATATGATAGTGCGTATCTACAGAATACTAATACAGAAACACTTCTAATAAAACAACTTGGCGTAAAATAGAGTACAAAATCATCTTTCCTTAAAAGTCAAAACGATTTACAAACAAAACATTCTAGATGCGCGCTTAAAAGAAAATAGAGGGCCGTGCCTGTAGCAAGCGTCCTATTACTGTCCACCCCCAGTGCTTAATTTGTAATGGAGCGCGGGTATACGCAGTATACCCACCTTTTTTCATGAATTATTAGGTACGCAACACTCAAATTTTGGCTAACATGTATAAAAAACAAAAATAATTTGTATTGGGTATTTTAGCCTCACATGCTCATATTTCAAATTTACTTGAATATATCTATAACTTTAAATAAAACTCTTATCTCTTGGTTTTACGTTTTTCCCCAACCAACCTCCGTACTTTATAAATAGAATCATCTCCTATTGTTATTGGGTGCAGGCTCCTCGTCAACCAGCCAGTTAGGGTTAGCAACGCGAAGGCGGAACAGTCGCTCTCGCTGCTGTGAGGGAAATGGCACGATCCGTAAAATATGATTTACATGTTTGATACAGCATTTCTCTGTTTGTAGATATACGTTCGATTCCTCTTTAATACTAAAGGGGTATCCTGTTATAACTAAAAATTTGGCTCTGGATTATGTTTGATGGTCCCGGCCCGCGCAGGGGCGGACAGGCCCGCCGGGCAACCGGGCCAATGCCCGGTGGCCTGCCTGTTTTGGCCCAAATTTGGACTGGTCCGACTGGAACAGGCATAAACTGCCTGGCGCCAGCGGTAAGTTGCCGCGCATTGAAATTTGAATTTCTTTAAACCCGAGTCCCTCCCACCCCTTCCTTCACGATATTGCAAGATTTAAATTACATTGTAGATTCGTTTGATTTCGGTGTAACTTGATCTCATTCACATCAATCATATTGCTGGTGTGTTTCTACTTTTAACCGACGAAAACTACAGTATTTCAGCCTGCTATGTTTTTTTCTCAAACGCACCAAATGCCTTCTAAAAAAACCGATTTAAAAAAATTTCACCTGCGGCGCTGTTTGTTGGAGGGCCACAGCCTCCCAACCTCCACGTGCCTGGCCTGACCAATAGTTTGCCCGGCCTGGATTTTTTCCCCAGTCCGTCCAACTGGTCTGAAACGCGTTTTGAGGTGATATCTTGTCATAAAAATAAATACAACGGATAAACATTTCTGCTATTGTTAGGTTGTTCCTCTTGGAAATGAATTGTTGCCAGTTGACACATTAAATTACTGTATATAACTACTTCAATAACTGATACTTTATAATATATGTATCTGCTTTTAATCATTTAATGGTAAACTTACAGGACAATTAAAATAACGATTGGCTTTTGAAGACAAGTAAAATTCTATCAAATCCAACCCAAAACTTCAAATCCATTCCAGATTACGAGCCCAGAAGCTGTTTAAATTAGTGTCAAAATCACAAGTGCTCATTCTGTTTGGCCAACTTGTATACTTTGCCATATTTATGAACTTTTAACCTGCGTTTAACATTACGAAATATAGACCTGCACCAACATGAAAGAAATATTATCATAAGCGTAGTGCCATTATGTTTATAAAATACCATTAACTTTTTTCATAATCAGGTAAAATCAGATTCAAGGTAAGTAATGTCATTTGTAAATATTAAACATATTCATTTTGTTACGCCGTTAACTTAAGTTTCGATTTTTAAGGTGTGTATAAAACGTGAAATAACTACCTCTGGTGGCCGTGGCATCGCCCCACAATCCTCCTGACTTCGAATCTTCACCCCATCCCATTACGCCATTATGAATACTGTCTAGAATACCTAAATGCGTTCACTGATAAAATCCAGTTATCTTGTTTTAAATCCCATATTAATTGTCTAAGATAAATGAATAGTCAATATTACATAACACGAATAAAATTAATCATTTAGAATTTAAATATTACCATGTATATTGGTCAAGTCAGTAATCGTATTTGGCGCTTGCTCACTGTCGGCTCACCAACGTTTCAATTATAATTATGTTTTTAATAACACATTTGTGTAAATTAACAACACATAATTTTATTGGAACAACTTTTCTTTTTATTTCATTCTAAACTAAACTAAACTAGCGTGTTATAGACATTTTCCACCCCTCCCTCTTAATCTTATTCAATTTCAAAGAATCAAAAATATGAAATTATTTAAGAGCCATGCATCTATGCATGACACTAACAATTGAAGAAAACCTGCCTCCAAATTCTTGATTAAAGTTATGTTAAAAATTATGTTGTTGTTGTTGTGAAAAGCAAGCACGAGTTACACATTTCCAGATTGTCTCTACTTCTCTACAAACGCTTAAATCCACATTAAAAAAACTCTATACAAATTTTTCGCCTGCGGCGCTGTTGTGGGGGACGTCCCCCCCACACCCCCCATTCATTCGCACCCGAAGTCGATTTCCACGCAGTCGGTGGTGGGTGGTATATGCTACGAATTTGGCCCCGGGCATATCAAGGGGGTCGGGCCGCCACTGCAGGCAGACAACACAGCCAAAAGTACACATGTTCTTAATACCCTAGCATTTTAAGCAAAATAAATTAATTTACAGGCTATTGATGAGTTATTGGGGCAGCGTCCGGAAATGAGCCCTGTATCGACTGCAAGCAGTTCTGGCATATGCACCGTTGGTCGAGTACTAGTTCCCTTGACGAAAGAAGCACCCACCTCAACTCCCACTACTCCCAACAGTAAGTATTGTAATATGCCCAGTGTGGCAGAGCATTATTAAATGCTGTGTAGCCTATGGGATAATTCCTTAAAATAAACATATCAAAGAAAATATGTACATTAGATTGGCAGTAGGGCCTATGTGGCATTGATGTAGGCCTACATACATATGGCTAACCTGTATACAATACAATTACAATGCAATATAAAAGTAATGTGTCACCTCTGTTATAAAATGGTTTTGAACATGTGATTGATTAATTATTTTATCTAATAGAACAAATTTTTAGTTCCACTTGCTGTAAGTATAATTGTATAGTATTATAAGAACATCAAATTTGCTCCATTTGGCAAATTAACTGAAAATAGATGAAATTGAATTATCACCTAAACATAACATGCCATTAGCGGGCCAGATTAATAATGCAGCCATATATTTTTTATGTTTTCACTTTGAACTGTTGTAAGATGCGTGGGAAAGAAAAAAATGAAAACATGGTCACAATGTTCCGACAAATGAGAGAAGATAGAAGGAAACGACACGAGGAAAAAATGGAGGCAAAAGACAAATTGCTCCAGTTACTCAAGCGAATTTCCGATTCCCGAGGTGATTAACCTTAGCCAGGGGGAGTCACCTACCTCGAATTGTTCTTTTCTGAACTCTTCTATGCCCTCTAGGCCACAGATGTAATCTATACAGTTTTAGTCATTATAATAACCTATGTCCATAATGCGTATAATGTTCCTGCCAACTTAGTTAATTTTAACCATATCGATGGTATAAGGTTCCTGCAAATTTAAAGCCGTGTCAGACAATCGAGCTCACGCGAGCTCCTCGCTATGAGTGAACTTGCACTTGATTTTGAACACGTAACCACTGACACATGAGAATCTATTTTCTTATAATCATTTCTATTATTATGGTGTTATTATATATTATTTTGAATATTTTCTATTATTCTTCTGTCGTGTAATGGAGATAGTAATAAACTTCCATGAGCTTCCTGATCGTGTGACACGGCTTCTAATGAAATAATTGTTAGTTTTTTGTTAGTGTATCTTGACAACTTATTAACAGTAGGGATGCGTTATAATAAAGTCATATCGATAATCATAGTTTACAAAAAAAAACGTGATAATATCGTACGATTATCGCGAGATGCATATAGTTATCGTATAGATATAAGATATAGGCTATCGATACATGATTATCTTCCGCATCCATAATTACTAGTAAATTGCCAATTGCCGGATGTGTAGTTTATTGTATTAAACAGAGGTACATACAATTTTGGAAATTGACCTTAAAGTCTACATAATATTATTTTTGTTTCCTGTTCATATCAATTTTGTAATGGCACTGAGGTTCTGCTAGTATGTACTTTATATGTTTATTTATCAACAATTAGAATTAGGTATTTGTTCTATCATATAATTTTGTTTAAAGTGTTGTGTATTTGTTTTGAACTGATAGCAAATGAGCCATATTATTTATTACAGCAATGGATTGTTACAATTTAAACCATTTCTTTAATAAACTACTGTTAAAGTGTGTATAATTTTGTTTGTTTTAAGATTGATGATTAATGGGGCTTAACGTCTCATACTTATGCAACGATGGCTAAATGAGACGATGAGCTGGTGATAATGAAGATGAGAAAGATGATAATGAAGAATAAAGCCACATCCGAATCAGATCCATTGTACGTCGCGTGAGTCGTCATACGGGAGTCCAGCAAGGGAGGGCAGGGCCAAGTGGGAGGAGAAATATTCAATATTCAATTTTTGCAACGAGGCTAATCGAGGCAATGAGTGGGTGATACATGAAGATGACATATGGAGCTGTTTGGAGGAATGGGGCAAGTAGGAGGGCGGGGTGGAAAAGGGAGGGGGGAGGTTGGACTGCATTTTGTCTGACTTCTCCTCCTCGACCAGTCCGGCTAGGGTGGCCCTACCTGATAGTGGAAGAAAAGAGCTAGAGATATTTCTGAAGAAGAATCCGAATTTCAAGGGTGTACCTAGAATAGAAGTAATAGTTGACGGAGGATTGTGTAAACGTTCATTTGGTCACGGCTATAATGCGTCCTGGGGAGTGGTGAATAATCTTCTTTTTTTTCTGTAAATATGTATCGATGTCTCTCCACACGCTATAATATTACATTTAAAATTTTCTAGGCAGTAATAATTGGAGCAGAGACAAATGGTCTATTATACATGGGAGTGTGTAACAAATATTGTTATTTGTTCATCGCAAAAGCCCGATACTCCCGTCAAAGACCATAAGTGCTACAAAAACTACTCTGGCACGTCTACTGGCATGGAGCAAGCCATCATTGTTCAGGGCTTTAGACTGAGCGAGGAGATGCATGGGCTGCAGTACGGTACCATGATAGGAGACGGAGACTATTATTTTTTTTATACAGATACAGCCAATATCAAATCTCGTGAAATTAACGTTCTTTTAATGATATCTCAAGAATGCCACACAAGAATTATAATGTAATTGGAAATCTGAACCATATCATAGCTGCAATTTGATTTTGCAAAATATTTCTTATATTGTAAAATATGTATTATTATTATTATTTGTGGTTTAAAGGCACAAAACATCTGGGTTATCAGTGCCTATTTTTCCTATTTAAATTCACTCCTCTATAACTCGACATCGTTGTCACGTTCTTCATATTTGGCTTACTTTACAATGAGACAGCGCTCTTTCACAATACAAAAAAATGTTAGTACCTTTCCGATTTACTTTTTCCAAAATTATGAAGGGAACATTTTAAAAATCCCTATCCTTTAACATAGGAGAGAGAGAAATTACACATTTTATCACCTTCACATAGATATAAATGATCCAAAAAACGTTGCCACGTGAACACATTTAGTATCAAAATGAAGCTAAGTTCTCTAGAAATACACACAAAGCAGACAAAATAAGTATATCCGTACTACTTTTTGCGTTATTTGAGCCTAAAGTTGCATGTACGCTCAGAAACTTGGCAACAATGCAGAGTCGACTGCTCCCCCGCCGCCCGCGACATGCTAGACCCGGCTGTCCACACTTGCCTGACGCAGACCAACATTCATATTAACCGAATAACATTTTCCTTTATGATTTGTATGAATTCTTATGTCAAGATTGTTCTTTGAATACTTGTATTCTGCAACATGAGCCTTTTGTAGGTCAGTACTCAATTTTGTAATCTAGAATTCTAAGCTTTTGATTGATTCAGTTCCTTATTTGGTTGGTACATAATACACAATATCTGTATTTGATCCTTGAAGTTAACTGTGCATTGTAATATTTTGTCTACGGTTTATTTAGGATGTTGATAGCGTACATTGACGTGCCCCGGGCCAGCGCCTAGGCACTCGCGCTGCGCTTTGTTTACATTGAAAGATTTCGTTCTTTCGTCGTCAACAATGTCGTGATTATCATCTAATATTAGGCCTACTTTGTATAGAATCCAAGGGCCAGCCTAGGACAACAGCCTTGGTCTACCCTTAGTACCATAAATGTTTATCTGGAATAAAGTCATTGTTCGCATTTCGCAATCGGTATAGCTAGGGGGTATGGATGGAGATTGGCGTGGGCCAAGAATGTACTAAATTTAACAGTAGAGCGCTAGAAGCAAATTGCAGTGGGGCCTACCCCTAGGCCTGTATCGATTCATTTTTGTGAAGGCCTGGTCTAGGCTAGGCTAGAGAGAGCCTAGATATGGTAGGCCTAGCCAATGTCAGCATTCTCTTCCGTATGGAATTGAGTCCTAGGCTAGCTAGGCCTACGCCTCACTCCGGACATTGGCTTTACGGCTCAAATGTTAAATTAATTACATTATTATGTGCACACACCACCTAATCTGCTAGCTACCTATGCTATCGCATTTTAGTTGTCATGGAGTGCTGTCCCACAAGACTTTCGTTTTCAACAGCCAACACAAACAATGTGTTGTCAATTGTTTTTGTTTTGAATTTTGATATGCACTTTTTGCACACGCAACGCGCGATAAAGTTAAATCTAGCACAGCTAATCACACCACATCGCGTCGCTCCAAACTGATATCATCTGATTTTAGCGTTTCAGTCGCGTCGCATCAAGCGCGTTTTAGTAAACGCAGCATGAAAACGTCCCTTTTTACTGCGCGCGAAAGAAGCTGACATCTTCACATGGCATGTGGTTGATTGTTGGGAAAGTTGCGATCACGTTGCGATGTTGCCAAGCGTATTTTAAGGTTGGCAATAGACTACATGACCAAATATTACGTGTTCCACTTCATATATCACTACTAAATCAAAGCAACCATACACAAGTGTTTATAATATGTTAATATCATTCTAATATACGGGACATTATTTCAAACAGATATCAAATTAGTGTTATTCTTGCTATTATTTTGTTTCCACTATATGGCTGCACTGATTTTGAGCGGCAACTACTGCGTCGTGTTTTAGTCAGTTGACGGACTAGCACTTCCGACAATGCAAATAAATTAACAGTTTAGTTAAAATAACATATTTATGCAGGGAAAGATTTACAAACAATATTTAAAATACACATCTATATTTAAAAATTAAAAACATTTTGTTTTAATTGCATTGTTCAGCTGACTTTGATCATCATTAGTTATAGTTGACTCTGTCTAGAGAGTACACTTAGAGGAGTGACTTTAAATCTTGTTTATAAGGTTACTTTAAATTTCGAATTCATTTGAACCATTAAAGCGTTTTGCAATTTCCGTTCATGTACCATTCCTTTGATGGCCGACTTTAGCAGGTCCACTTCTTGCACCAGCGACTCGGTCACGTTGACGAGGTCGGCGGTAAATTTCGTTTGATCTGCTAAAACGCCACGGCCTCCCGTCCAGTTTCTTTAAGTTAAGTTTCTCAATCATATTATCGATGGTATGCCTGGTTTTGCTTTTCATGTATGTTATTTCATTGTCCGCATTTTGGTGCCATATATTAATAAATATAATGTAGCTCCTACTTTGCTTCTAATTTACACAAGTTTAATATGAAAAATGTGCTACTCCCTTCCACTACAATTTAGCAAAATACATAAAAAGGTAGGACAGACTGCTGCTAGTTAGTTAAAGTTAGGGTGGGTATTAATTTTTAAATTATGATGTGATTATTCCTTGTGTATGAAATTAAACATAATCTATTTAAATTCATCTGTTGGGGACAGAAAAATACGTTAGTCATGTAGAAAAGTCTGGGTCCTATTTTCTAGAGAATGGGATATGGTGCTGGTTATTTCAATGTTTCCTTGTTTTGTTTTTTTAATTAAAATATCCACTTATATATGAGAGCTATGAGGGTGTTTATGGTTGTTGGGTGAGTTGATTCATTGTCTTTGTTTTATGGATAGTGTATTTACTATTTCAATACGTTTCATGTTCCCATTCCTACCTCTGATGTCATCTTGAATGTCATCAACACACACTTCTTCTGAATCCTGTGAAATTTCAATTTCAGTATCATCCCCTCGTGAAATACAAATGTTGTGTAATACACAACATGCGATTATGGGGATTTCTGCTATGTCGGACATATCAAGATACTTTAGTTAGACATCTAAACCTCCCCTTCAGTTGTGCGAATGCTCGTTCTATGATACATCTGGTTGAGGAGAGACAGAAATTGTAGTTTTTTTGTCGAGCTGTAAGGTGCCCGTTGTCCTTGAAAGGCACCATCAACTCTGGTTGACAAACATATGCAGGGTCCCCTACTAAGTGTGTGTTGCCTGCAAACTTCACGTTGCTCTCATTGTCTATGAACCTCTGTACTTCCGACGGGCGAAAAACTCGGGCATCATGTACAGAGCCGACTTCTCCTGCATAGCAGTGTGTCATCTTCCCCTCATTGTCGCAAACTGCCTAAAATAAATTAAAAGATAATATTGAAATTGTTAAGGATGTACCTTCGCCTTATGGGTCATTACAGTACTCTTGTACATTAGTAAAGAATTCATGCGCATTAGTAATTTTACCTGAAGAACTATTGAGTGGAAGCCCTTTCGGTTGTAGTATGATACCTCATAGTCATTGACTTAAGGGGCTGGGATGGGTATGTGTGACCCATCCACAGCACCTATTACGCCTGAAAACCCATTCATGGCTTTAAATCCAGCAACTACTTGCTGAGCTTTAGCACCCAAAGGCCACAGTATTTCTTAGGGTGCCATGTCGAATAGTGCACTTGTCACTCGCCTTACGGTTCTAACTGCAGTTGCCCTTCCAACATCAAACCTGTCAACCAGTGATCTGAAATGAAAACAATTAATACCCTAGGCCTGGTTGTTTTTAGCTTGGCCCTAGACTAGTGTAGGTCCTACTAGACCTAGATAGACTAGGCTTAATATTTGTTTGATGTAGAGTTAGGTCTATGCCTACCTGTAAGAATCTGGAGTGGCAAAGTACCAAAGAGCCAACAGCAATTGTTTTGTCGGTGTAATTGTAGGCCTTCCACTGCATTCGACAGAGACATTGCAAATTGACGGCGCAATTCTATCTAGTACATGTTCAAATGTAGCTGGGTCTAACCTAAAATGTTCTTTGAAAGCAGCAGGAGTATACCGCGGTACAACCGTCTCAACGTAATCTTCGATACGTGTTAGTCTCATTAGTTGGTCGGCCTACCCCAATAGACATTAATAACAGCTCATCTTCCATTTCGTCCTCTGAACTGGATGATGAGGACGAACACATCTCATCAACCAAAGCAATTACAAAGTTCGCGCGTGGGTCCGCCATTTTCACACCGGAGGTGTTCCGAAACGAAGTGATGATGCGTGATGCTGGCGAGAGCTGGATGACGCTAGCTTCACATGATTCTCAGGAGGTTTCGGAACGTACCCTGAGCGAAACCAATATGGCCACCTCCAACTAGCGCGCGTATTTAAAAGGTAACATTTCTTTCTTTCTTTTATTTTTCTTCCTATTGTAAATTGATCACCAATGTACTAAAGTATATGGGATATTATACATGGTCAATGGTTAATATAAAAATAGTAATAATAATAATAATAATAATGGCCCGTCTGGGCCCGGGGAAGAATAGGCCCAGAGTGACTCTGCTAGTCGTAAGAGGCGACGGAAGGAGACCCTGACCCTTTTCCCCCCACTGTCCCACTGAATATTTCTCCTTCCACTTGGCCCTGCCCTCCCTTGCTGGACTCCCGTATGACGACCCACGCGACGTACAATGGATCTGATTCGGATGTGGCTTTATTCTTCATCATCATCTTTCTCATTTTTATTATCACCCGCTCATCGTCTCGATTAGCCTTTATTGTAAAAATATGAGACGTTAAGCCCACTTAATCAATCAATAAATAATAATAATAATAATAATAATAATAATAATAATAATAATAATAATAATAATAATAGTGCGTTATGGTTTTGTCTTTCATTAAATCCATTATCTCATATACTAAACAAATCTACACATGGTTTGAAGATAAAGGACGGTAATACGGTTTGCCACACACTTTCACATCTATTCTACATGGACGATCTCAAGCTATATGCTTTAAATGCGACACACATGACGAATCTTCTTAACTCAACGTTAGAATTCAGTAGAGATATATGTATGGATTTTGGAATTGATAAATGTAAGTCACTTCATGTCATCAAAGGAAAGATTACGAAATTAGAAGAGTTTGAAATTGACGAAGACAACCGGATTGGAGTAATGGACGAAGAAGATATATACAAATATCTAGGATTTGCGCAGGCTAAACGAATTGATCATAAACTGATGAAAAGTAAACTAATTTCTGCATACAAGAAACGAATAGGATCCATTTTAAAAACATAATTGAATGGTTAAAACAAGATCAAAGCAATTAACACTTATGCTATACCGGTACTAACATATTCATTTGGAATTATTAACTGGACACAGACAGAACTTCATGCCCTAGAAATTCTCACCCGCACAACATTCACCAAATACAGAAGTCATCACCCTAAGTCAGCAATAGAACGAGTGACTCTACCTAGAGAAAAAGGGGGAAGAGGCTTGATTGATTTAAACAATTTATATTATAAACAAATTGAAATTCTGAGAAAGTACTTTTATACAAAATGCCCACATTCACAACTTCATAGAGCTATAGTATCGGCAGACAAGTCGCTTTCTCCCCTCAATTTAAATGACGGAAATTTAAACTTGCTTCAAAAACTAAATTCTGACACAGCAAAAGAGATCAGAATATCAGAAAAGACGTTACATAGCAGACATTACCCAGGGACTGCCACCTTATCGTGGTGGGCAGGTTTGCGTGCTTTGTTGATCCCGAGAGCTATGCCGGCGGAAGCGTAAGCTTCTGGTAGGGCCACCCAAGCCGGACTGGTCGAGGAGGAGAAGTCAGACGAAGTGCAGTCCACACCCCAATCCCCTTTCCCCCCCACTGTCCCATTTAATATTTCTCCTCCCTCTTGGCCCTGCCCTCCCTTGCTGGACTCCCGTATGACGACTCACGCAACGTACAATGGATCTGATTCGGATGTGGCTTTTTTCTTCATTATCATCTTTCTCATCTTCATTATCACCCGCTCATCGTCTCGATTAGCCTCGTTGCATAAATATGAGACGTTAAGCCCCATTAATCAATCAATCATAAAGAACTTCTTAAGGATAGCGTCGATAGGGTAGCATCGAACAAATGGTTAACGTCCGGGGACATTTTCAGTGAAACAGAGGGATTTATGATCGCTATTCAAGATAAAGTAATCAAGACTAACAATTACAAAAAATACGTACTGAAAGACGTCACAGTGGAAGATAAATGTAGAAAATGTAATTTGAACGGCGAAACAATTGAACATATCGTATCTGGGTGCAAAATGCTTTGTCAAACAGATTATCTTCATAGGCATAACCAAGTTGCAAACATTGTACATCAAAAATTAGCCATGAAGTATAAACTTATAAACACAACCACTGCGTATTACAAATACAAGCCTGAAAAGGTATTAGATAGTAAAGACTACAAATTATATTACGACCGGGCAGTTATTACAGACCAAACCATACATCACAATAGACCGGATATTATATTTATTGACAAGAAGAAACAAGAAACGATTTTAATTGATGTTGCCGTCCCTTTATGCCACAATGTAGAGACAACTTGGCGGGAAAAGATAAACAGATATAAGGAATTATCAATTGAAATAAAAAGGTTGTGGAAGCAGAATAATGTAACTGTTATACCGCTAATTATATCAGCAAATGGCATTGTTCCACGTAAACTCCATGACAGTATTAAACTAATTGGTCTCCAACCGAACATATACATCGAGATGCAAAAAGCAATTATTTTGAACACGTGTAGGATAGTGCGAAAATTTTTGAACTAAGAAGAATGAAGACTTCAAGTGGTGGTTTCCACCGTACAAAGAGCGAATGCTGGGATGAGTACAAATCGGCCACGACCGTACATAGCATCCACAGTTCGGTTTGGAAAAAATAATGTGGACAATGATATATTAAGTAGAATAGCCAAATGTGGGCATTTTAGAAGCAGAAGAAGAAGAAGAAGAAGAAGAAGAAGAAGAAGAAGAAGAAGAAGAAGAAGAAGAAGAAGAAGAAGAAGAAGAAGAAGAAGAAGAAGAAGAAGAAGATATATTAAGTAGTTCTAAGTAGATTTTAATAAGGTAAACACATGGAAATACTTGACATTTGTGTCCGTACAACATGTTTATGCCGGTTTTGACCGAGTTTGTATGTATTGCAACAATAAAATAATAATAATAATAATAATAATAATAATAATTATAATTATAATTATAATTATAATTTGCAGCCCAACCTATAAGGTTTTCTTGTGTGGCAAGAGAAAGTATAAAATCTAAAAGAAATCCTCGATGAGGTAAAATGATTTACTGAGTAAGAACGATTTTAATTGTGTTTTAAAACTGCTATCTCTCTCGACCTCTTTAACTCGGTGGGCAGGTTATTATAAAAACGCATGCCTTGATTGCTGGGGCTCAACAGGCCAATGGTTAGCCTCACTGTTTCTCGGTGAAGGTCACTCCTCAGTCTGGTATTCGTGTTTAAAAGTTGCAACACGCGCTCATGCGGTAGAAACGAGAACTAGCGAATCGAGTCGAGCCAGACAATGTGGGCAATGTAGTTAAGGCTTGTGTTTGCCTACATAACTTCCTAAAAGTTACAGAAGAGAACGATGCCACCAAAACTTACTGCCCATAATCTTTTGTAGATCGCGAG
Source organism: Isoperla grammatica (assembly GCA_945910005.1). Taxonomy (NCBI): domain Eukaryota; kingdom Metazoa; phylum Arthropoda; class Insecta; order Plecoptera; family Perlodidae; genus Isoperla; species Isoperla grammatica. The sequence goes on along the minus strand of OX246737.1, from coordinate 93,466,044 downwards.
ATTGATGGCGAGATTTATCATGGTGACTGGAGAGAAGAAGTGGGCGATAATATGGGAAATCTTCAAAATTGCAATCGACGAATGGGTTCAAGGAACAGAAGTTTAACAGCAACCGAAACCAGGAACCCTCTGGCATCTTATTTCACTTCAGTTCCTGGTGCTGTACAGTGGCAAATTCAGCACATTCGACGAGGAGTCCAATCAGCACCGTGGGAAGCCTAAAAGGACTGGCTGGGGTTGTTGAACATATGCCCCATGGGACTAGCTAGGTATTACCTGTGTCATCCAATCAGTTCAAATTGCAAACACATTTTTCTCTGTCAAAGTAACAGCTCATCTAATTCACGTTGAAATTATCATGTCATGTCTTTATTGTGTTAATTATGTAATACATACAAAATAAACCTAGTTGTAAAAAATATTTTATACTTGGTAAAGAACGTGTACATCAGATAGATGTTGGCACTGTTTTTAAATGTAGCTAAGGAACTTAAAGTCGATCGATGATAACTGCACATGTAATATAAATCATTCAAATTGTATGTACTGCAAGTTGAGATTAAGCTTGTGAATATTGTAGAAAAAAATATGCACCTACCGCTATTAGTTTTTTATTTATTGAGTGTTGAAATGCGTTGGAATTCCCTATGTTATACATTGTAACTGAACAAAAACCTACACTTTCAATCGTATAACTTTGCGTAGCACCTTCAAAAAGTAATATATTGTAACAAATTTTCGTCCTAAATGTAGATAACTTCATGACTAACATGAATACGTTTGAAAAAGATGATCGAACGCGATCCGTTCTCGAGATATTCGCGTTGGTGTGTCAATTTTACATCAAATCTACTCAAATTAGAAACTATAAATATACTTTATTAATAAAAAAAATATAATTTCAAGAAGTACAGTATTAAATGCTACTCACATGTAATAATTCTTGAAATTCATAATTTAGAATAAAAAAAGTATTTTTTCATGTCCATTTAATTTGAATAGTTTAGTTGTTGTATTGAATGGGTAGTTCACTTCATCGATCGACTTTAATACCTTCATACTCTACATTCTACAACATACATTATTTGAAACGTAATACAGGAGAACGTGTACATCAGATAGATGTTGGCACTGTATTTAAATGTAACTAAGGAACTTAATACCTTCATACTCTACATTCTACAACATACATTATTTGAAACGTAATACAGGAGAACGTGTACATCAGATAGATGTTGGCACTGTATTTAAATGTAACTAAGGAACTTAATACTTTCATACTCTACATTCTACAACATACATTATTTGAAACGTAATACAGGAGAACGTGTACATCAGATAGATGTTGGCACTGTATTTAAATGTAACTAAGGAACTTAATACCTTCATACTCTACATTCTACACAATACATTATTTGAAACGTAATATAGGAACTCATGAGTATTGATGTGCTTATATCTGGAGAACGAAATAAAACTAGGCTATAGCCACTACTAATGTATCATTATGATCCACATAACATAGACCTACACTACCCTAGTTTGTAATGAAACAACAAAGTGTATGCATACAACTAACTAACAATTATTCATAAAAATCTAAAACTAACAAGAAACAAAAACCTCCCACTAATTATTAGTTGGCTTCTCTGGTGCGAGCCTCTGCCTTTGCTTTAAAAACTTAACTTATTAAATTTCCTTTCAATGTATCTTAAATATCATCAGGCAGAGACCGCATCTCATCAGCCAAATAGCTGCCAAATAAGGCATCAGTGTCTTGCTGATTGTGAGTCTGTTTGGGTTCTGCTAACATCCTGTTAGCAATAGTGTCTGCCACAGTTGCAACCTTAGCAATTTGATTTGCCACATTGGCAGTAGTGGACACAGATGAAGAAGAGACTCGACTCCGCTTTGGAGCAGCAGCTGCAATCTTGGGTAGACCAAGGGGTAGACCTAGGTCTGTGCTGACGTCCCTCCTTGGAGTTGTCATAATCTGGCTCCCGACTGACTGATTTGAAATCGAAAAGCCACAATCACTGGAAAGTTAAAAATCAACATTGGGGCTTAACTACATTGAAGCTTAGCCCTAGCTACTTTGTGGGATAGGCCTACTGGTTGTTTCAATGTAGGGCAAACAAATCAAGCTTCTAAGACGTTAGGCTATAGGCCCTACGGTTACATATTTACCTTTGGTCAACAACTTCTTCATGACCACTGTAGCCTGGAGCGTCCAAAAACAAAATTGGTACCGAACCCGAAGGTTGAGTTGCCAGTTGCGATGCAGCGAGGGGACGTGGCTGAATGGAGCGGTTCTCAGCGAGGGAAAATTGAGGTTCCAGTGCTGATGTAGGCCTAGGACTGGGCTTTGAAGTGTTGAAATTTGATTTGGTATTTCGAGGAATTATTATGTCATCAAAAAATGCGCAGGACCGCATTAGGGGCCACACTTGTTTCTTGAAAGTGCTGGCACCACTCATAGAGCCCTCTTTCTCAAATTTTTTCTCGCGGTTGTACCGCTCACGCAACCGCTTTATTTGATCTTGGCCAGCTGAAACTGGATTTTTTTCTCTATTACAATTTAGTTTTAACCAACACCGATAATATATCGGCTCTTAAACGAGACTAGGCACGAGTCTAGACAAAAAGTTAGGTTATGTTTGCATACCTGTTGACTGCATTTGCAGAGCAATTGCTGCCCACTGATTTTCGACAGCTGCTCTGTCCTTGTAATAAGGGTCAGCTTTGTTGTATAATGCTGGGCACGACGAATAATAGGCCAACAAAGCCTCGTCTTGCTCAAATTTGGATATATACTCTACAGCAGACAGCTAGAAATGTGCGAAGCACGTGTACACTTTATCACGTGATCTTAAATACAAATCGCTGATTGGTTGCATTCTTACTGCCGAGTTACGCTACGGCGCTAAGTATGGAGTTTGCAAACTTCTGTGATACTGCTACTGCCGCAGTAAGCAATGACCTTGGGTTCTCAACAGCCAATGGGAGTGTCTGAAACCTTAATTTTTCTGTTACTTTTACTGCTAATTTCAATGTGGATGGGCCTTATATCTTTCTTTCATTAAGGCAGATCTGCCCAAAATATGTAGCCCAGTATGGCATCTCCTGGGAGATGCTGCATATCCGCTTCGAGAGTGGCTTCTCACCCCATTAAGAGATTATGGCAATCTGACTGAAGCTCAGAGCCATTATAATTACAAATTGAGTGCGACACCTGTCTTGATTGAGAATACCTTTGGCATTCTTAAATCTAGATTCCGACAGCTGATACGTACGGACTTTCACTTGGTTGACACTACTGCCAAATTTGTTGTTGCATGTTGTGTGTTACACAATTTGTGCATTGATAAAGATGATATGTGGGAAGAAGTTGACAACACTGTTACCGAGAATGAGGAAGAGGAAGTGACCTATAATGACAATCCTGGAGAAAATAGTTTGAGGGCACTGGGCGAAAATAAACGTAATGCTTTGTGCAATACATTCCAAGGACTTTAATTGTAAGTAGTAGTTTTCTATGACGCTTCTTTTCTATATGAACTGTATTCTTCATAGAGCTGATAAGATAGAGCAAGTCAACGTTTTTAAATACTAGCGTACTTAGAGTTTAAGATTTCACGTATATGTTCTACTCTACTTATTTTGTCAACTATCAAGCATCATCATTCAAATACTAGGCTATTTTGAATTTAACATCTTCGTTCTACTGTACTTTCTTTGTCATCTATAAAGCAATAATCATTTTCATGCTCAAAAATGATTTTTAAATATTAAAAATATGTAATGAACTAATGATTCTAAACAAAAGTAAAGAAAAAGAAAAACAGTACAATAGTTTAAATCAATCTAATATATCAGACTCTGATTTGAACATGCCGACTTTCACCCAGGGACCCAACTGACGTGCTGACGTCAAAATCGAGTATTGCTAAATGCAGCACATCTTCATTCCTATACAGAGGGTTGTGATTGAGAATGTTAAAAAGTATGGAATGAAAATTAACACTACGTAACCATGGTAACGTCTGAAAACGAGCGTTTTATTTTCATGGCCAGGGTTTTGATGAAAAAGACGTTTTGAGACCACGTGACGTCCGATAACGTCGATAGGTTTTGGACGTTTTGTTTCAAGTTTGGGAAAATATCATTCTGAGGAAATATTTTTACCAAGTAACTCTCTTATTAAGTCCAGTTTCTCTCTGAGTCTCCTTTCTTTATTTCCTTCCTTTTCTTCCAAAAAAGTAGTTAGCTTTTCTACCACAGATGGTTTAACTGCTCTTGGCTTTTTTGTTGTTTTTGTCACGTCAGATGGATGAGATGGGTAAGGCCTTTTGAGAGTTACCAGTTCCCCTACTCCTCGCATCACTTCAGGTACTATACTGTCGTCTTTCATTTTTATACTCTCTATTTCATCAGCAAATCCACAATTTACTCTGCTGGCTCCAGAAGTACGGTTGTTCATATCCACGTTGACTTTTCTTTTTTAAATTGTTTTATACCGATTCTCGCATTGCACCCCACTTCTCACAATTCCCAATATTTCAAAAATGTCTCTACTGATTTTAATCCACATCAATTTATTATTTTTTATTATTTTTAGTGGGCCAACAAGATCAAGATAGCTATTTTACTTATCAAGAAGCAACTAAGTCTCTGCTGTACCCCACTCGGCATCTGCAAATGAGGAAATTAGAGTTGAGATTGTGACGACTCACCCAAAGCCTGCCACTGCCGCTGCCTCGTGGGGGTTGATGGTGTAGCTGGGCCGTGGGTCGACTCCTCTATTCCCGGGATACTCAAAACGGGCTCCAGTTCCTTTTTTTTTTATAAATATTATGATGATTATTAATATTAACAGACTGCTTTGGGGGAAAAGGAACAAAGCCCCAGCAGTGTTCAATTATTATAAGGTGGTGGTTGATAAGGAATAACGTATTATTAGAATTGCAACAGCAGTAAATGCGAATATTGAATATATATATTTAATGAATTTATTCTCGTTACTGTTAATAATAGTTTACCAAATAACATTAAACAGTATTGAATAACAAAATATTAAATTATACAGTATAATACAGCAACGTAGCTAATTACTACAACTCCCACAAAGACGCTGTAAGTTTGTGAAAAAGTACTCGCGCGGGGCCACTTACACTACGAGATTTAATTCTGATGATTTCATAGATTTACCAGCATGTGAAAACCCAGGAACACCTTGTGAAATAATATGGTATAAGTGTGATAATATAATTACAAAACTAAGCAGAAGATTACAGAATAAGATGAATACGAACTAAACAAAAGTATCAAGCGGTATACCTAAAGCAACTTCTACTGCATGGAGTCGCCCGATGAAGGGGGAAGCAGTGTGGGCGACGACAAAAATAAAAAACCGGGACAAAACTGCGGTTCGATGGAGAATGTCAACTAGAAAGTGCTTTAAGACCACACACACAATAATATAATGAACGATAGTATCGTAAATGCATATATTATGTGACCAAGAGAACATTAGCCTCGTTGCAAAAATATGAGACGTTAAGCCCAAATAATCAATCAATCATTTACATAAAAACACTATATCAGAATAAACAAAATATAGCTACACTAGAAAATCGCCTCAGCAAGACGCAACCAGTGAGATCCAACAACTGTTGTCACCTTAATAAACGTCTACCATGTGGTTGAACCTTACTTACTACCCAAACGGTAAACAAACTGCAACTGTATTTACAAGAATGACAAAATAATAACTTAATGACGTAAGTCAATTGGTGCACAAGATAAACAAAGAGTCAGGTGCGTCTGACGTCATCTGAGACTGTGACACCGGCGCGCGGAATGGGTCATGTGCGGGGTGAGAAAATAATAAGTAGAAACTAAACGGGTAATTTCTACGTTCCACCAGGCGCCAACCCTTCCTTATGCACCGGTGCGGATAAGCACGCCAAACTGTCCCCGCTGTCAGCTGACGGTATAACTAAACAAACAAGCGAGGCCACTAATAAAGTGGGGCAGTACTTAGCTGTACATCCTGCCGAAACTGTGGGGGATCAAGTAGGCCTGATCAAATTTGGTTGTTGCAAGATAGTTTGAACACCTGGTATAGATAGGACGGTGGTTAGTGCTGGAGGGATTGGTTTCTGAATGGATTGTAACACAGTATGAGTAGACCTTCTCAAATTCACTTGTTGATACCAGTCCTGAACCTCTGGACCTGATAGTTGTGTACAGAGGTTAGAGGACTGAGAAGTTGATGAGGAAGCAAGTGGTTGTGCATTAACCTGCCGAATTTGTGCTCTCATCAGTTCAGTTTGTACTTCAAAATATGTTTTCATTGCTAAGGCCAGTTCATTCTCACGTGTCTGAGCTGCCTCCTCAAGCTTATGGCGTTTCTCCATCAGCTCCACAATCTATTCGTCTGACTAGGCAATTGTTGCTAAGCAAGATGTTCTCTCGGCAGGTCTGCGGCTAGTTTGCTTTCTGTGTAAATCAAAACCCATTGTATCAACTATAACTATCACATCTGTGTATAGGTAGCAAATCAGCAATTCACGTTAAACACTACATAAATCATGCAAAGACTAGAATGGCTTGTAAGACACTACCAATTTTATTTCCATTTTATGTTTTTTTTTTAAATATTTGATTGGTTATGTCAAGGATAGAGTACCCTCAATAACAACATGCACGATGCAGGTGATGCTAACAAAATTACTTGAGTATTCAGATTGTAACTGGATGTATAATTGAGTGAAATGTCAAACAACACTGTGATGTTAAATACAGTCTTCTTTCTAAGTGAAATTGAACATAAATTGAAAATGAAGTCCCTACCTACCACACTATGAAATAACATGTATTACTTACACTTTAATTACTCCTTGCATCTTGGGTTTGCTTGTTGGTGTATTTCCTGATAAAGAGGTATCACTTCTGCTGGTCCCAGAGATGTCTGTAAAACTGCGTATTGATAAGCTTTTAGAATAATTATTGTTCTCACTTGTCACCACATGTGACTAGTATTTCAGTCTCGTCCTCCAGATGATTGTTAACTGTAATGGAACTTATGCCAAGATTTAGAGGTTTAAAGTTATTACATACACAATTTAAACCAAGCTGCTGAAACTGTCATAGGATTTTTTGAGGTACGCTTCTAGCGCTACCTATAGGTCGTTCAGACTACTAAGCCGAATCAGTTCTTGGAGCTAGTCATAGGTTTCGCTGCTTTAGCGGCCTCCGATTGGCTGCTGAATTTCGACAGAGAATAATAAATGTGATTGGCTAATAATGTTATTTAAAGTTTCAATTCAAGTTCAACTGTCAACAAGTGTTTGTGTGTTTTGATGGATGCAGCGTTGAGAACAAAGCTCAATTTACGGTAAGTGATAGTTATTTACCAATATTTGTTTGTGCAAAATGTGTTCCCAAACCTTCGACTAGTCTAGTCGACGCCAAAGTCTAGTAGATAACCCGGCATGTAAGACATGCGACGACACTGACTGTTGGACAATGCTCTTGTTTGGCTAACCTAGCCTAGATATCGCTATTTCATTTATATTTAATATTGGCTCTCTTGAACGTATGTTCATCCGCTATGGTAGGCTAGGCCTATATAATACAGTCTTAAAATAAAATTCAGCGTTTGTAAATCGTACTTTAGGCCTCATTTAGGTTACCCCCCAAGGCCCCTATAGCCCTCGACCATACAAAACATGTAATTTCCCTATTTAAAGACATTACGCAAATTATTGTACCGTAGACTATGTTATTGGGTTTGAAGTAGAGATGGGCCGATTCCAGATTTGACCGATTCCGATTCCGATTCTTAAATTATTGTGTGCGATTCCGATTCTTATACTTACCAAGCTTAGGCATAGCCTGTAAATAAACGCATATATGCCTATGTACTAGGGCCTATTTTGAGGAAGGTTGGTTTAGTGCAAGAATAATGAAAGGAACTATATTTGTTTACAATTAATTCAGTCCTTGACTTACTACAAACATAATTTATTTAAATTTTTAAATGTTGTTGATGATATAATTGGTCTTGCTTTATCTTGTTATTTCAAATTTCCACACAATGCCAGAAATCTTGACTAAGTTTTATTTAATATTTAAGTTACATTCAATCAATACTGGCAGCCTACTTAAAATAAGGCCTAGAAATGGAGCACATATAGGTTGGCTAGGCTTTGATATTGGCTGCGTCACTTTGTGGTGAAGGCCTATGTTTTACAATGTTAACATAAGTAAAATTAAAATATAACTATTAAATACATACAAATACATGACCATGGTTATAACAGGCACCTTGAAAAAGAAATGGTACCGTTTGAAAGGTCAGAAGTCAGAACCACTTCGCTAAAGAACTGGTTAGGACTACCGGGTGCCTGATGTCATCACTACTTCAACCAAATTACTGTATAGTGTATAGGTTTTCTATTTGGACAATTAGGCGTAGAATAGAACCCAATGCAGGAAGAACATTTTGTCATCAACACTGGAATAGGCCTAGGGCTACAAGACACACAAAATTATAATTAATTTCTTAGGCCTAGGCACATAAAAGTTGTGTGGGTTTATTTATTTTAAAAGCGTTTTAGGGCCTAATATTGATAGTTGACCATCGGGAGGTTTTTGTTTAAGGTGAAGGTATCTAGGTAACTTAACATTTTTAAATTCAGTTTTTTTTATGAAGGTTGATAAACATTGATATTATATCTGCAAAAAGTGGTTTTAAAAAAATTACACATTTATTTTTAACGTGTACCGATAGCTTTAAAAGTCTTTACGTTCATGTAATTCAACCTCTAGACCATATTTGTCAAGTACACGAAAATGTAGTATGCTATAGAATTGCTATCTTAGGAATGATGGAATACAATTTTGAAACACAATTATGTGACCAGTTTTTTTTAATGAATTTTTTCGTGTCCCGGTGAAAAGGCACTTGAGTATATGCTGTTTTTACTATTCCATAACTTAATTATGAAAAGAGTCACTTTCAAGAAATAAAGTGCATATCATGCGCTCGACCCTTATCTTCCCAAAATGCTTGCAGTCTCAAGCCTACGTAAAAAAACTTTTCGAGTGTTGGTGATTTACGTACACGAATGCCAAGCGCACCAGTTTGCTCGTGTCACAGTCCAGCCGTAACTACTTTTCGGGTCTAGACAGGTAATTTGCGCAAAGAAATTGTCTCCCTGTGTCCTAGCACCGCTCAGCAGTAGTTGAGAACGCAAATGTACAGATTTAATCCAAGTATTGGGGGGAAACATGACACCCAGTAAGCGGAGCGGCGACTTGCCAGGCGTGAGCCGCGTGACCTTGCTTTGACCAGAGCCAGCGCTCGACTGAAATCAGAACGAAGCGCGCGGAGGTGGGTCGGAGTCGCGGAAATGGGGGGGAGGAGGGGAACACTTCAGACGTCACACATACACATTTACAAGTAATTCCTAGCAAAAGTGTTTTTTCAGGGGGGGTAGATTCACCTTAAAAGCACTAGCATTTTCACTTTTTCTGGAGTTTCTTTCTGGAGCTTCTTTTGCGGTCGCAAATTAGACCAGCTGTGCTGAAAAGTCTCTCTGAAAATACTGTCGAAGGCGGAGTCCCCAGGTATTTACGGGCAAGTTTTTTCAGGTTCTTGTACTTGGCCTGCCCAGGGACTGCTACCTTATCGCGGTGGGCAGGTTTGCGTGCTTTAATGATTCCTGGAGCTATGCCGGCGGAAGCGTATGCTTCTGGTAGGGCCACCCTAGCCGGACTGGTCGAGGAGGAGAAGTCAGACGAAGTGCAGTCCACACCCCAAGCCCCTTTCCTTCCCCTTCCCCTGCCCAGGGACTGCTACCTTATCGTGGTGGGCAGGTTTGCGTGCTTTGTTGATCCCGAGAGCTATGCCGGCGGAAGCGTATGCTTCTGGTAGGGCCACCCTAGCCGGACTGGTCGAGGTGGAGAAGTCAGACGAAATGCAGTCCACACCCCAATCCCCTTTCCTCCCCTTTCCCCTTTCCTCACGCTCCCTCCTACTTGCCCCTTTCCTCCAAACAGCCCCATATTTCATCTTCATATATCACCCACTCATTGTCTCGATTAGCCTCGTTGCAAAAATATGAGACGTTAAGCCCAAATATAAATCAATCCTCCCCCTTCCTCTTTTCACCCCGCCCTCCTATTGTCCCCTTTCCTCCAAACACCCCCTAGGTCATCTTCATATATCGCCCCTTTCCTCCAAACAGCCCCCTATTTCATCTTCACATATCACCCACTCATTGTCTCGATTAGCCTCGTTGCAAAAATATGAGACGTTAAGCCCAAATTACTAACTAACTTGTACTTGGACCTGCCCAGGGACTGCCACCTTATCGTGGTGGGCAGGTTTGCGTGCTTTGTTGATCCCGAGAGCTATGCTGGCGGAAGCGTAAGCTTCTGGTAGGGCCACCCAAGCCGGACTGGTCGAGGAGGAGAAGTCAGACGAAGTGCAGTCCACACCCCAATTTCCTTTCCCCCCCACTGTCCCATTGGATATTTCTCCTCCCACTTGGCCCTGCCCTCCCTTGCTGGACTCCCGTATGACGACTCACGCGACGTACAATGGATCTGTTTCGGATGTTGCTTTATTCTTCATTGTCATCTTTCTTATCTTCATTATCACCCGCTCATCGTCTCGATTAGCCATCGTTGCATAAATATGAGACGTTAAGCCCAATTAATCAAATCAATCGACCTTGTGCTGCTTATGGTTGTACCACCAACAGTAGGCCTACCAGCAAACTTACGTTATTCCGTTACCCAAAAGACAAAAATCGCTGCCAGGCATGGGCAGAACGGGCCGGTAATGATAACTTCATTGGATTGGATTCAAGTTACTTGAATAATGCTGCTAGGTTGTGCAGTAAGCATTTCACAAGAAGCGAGTTTACGAACGATCTTCAAAAGCGATTGGTATGGAATGCCTTACCGTCAATATTTAATCATGACTTTAATATCCAGCTTCCTAATCCATCTGAAAATGAAGACATAGTCCTAGATTTGCCACTTGTTAGTGAAGACATTCCGTCCATTAATGTTGACCTACCATTTTCCAACAACGACACACCAATTCAACCTTTTAATGAAAACGTATAATATGGAGTTATATCATCTCTCACAGAAGACATACTACACTCTCATGCTTCACCACTAGAATATCCGGTGAATGTGGTTGGTAATTTAGAATGTCAACAGTCAATTTCACCTATCACTGAATCTTCGAGCCCTAGACCTAGAAGGCCTAAAGTACTAACGACTTCTAACCAACAACCAGCCGATATTCCTGAAGAAAACTTGCTCTCCGATTCACCTAAAGTAGACCCATTGGACACAACACCATCAGTCAACACACCAAGGCAACGTCGATGTGTAACAAAGCAGCTATGTTCACCTCGTAATGTGTTTAAAATTCCATCTCCATCCCCAAAACATTAAACACATTCCAAGCACATGGCCCAAAAAAAACTGAAAAGTGCAATACTGAAGATGGTGGATGTAACGCGAGTAGAGCAACTTACTCATAAAAAAAAGAAACTGCACTCATTGGTTTCAAAGTCGAGAAAGCGTATCTCTGCTCTGGAAAATCGATGCAAAGAAATGAGGCTGGGTTTGCGCAGTATGCGATCCACTATAAATTCTTCCCTCATTGCCAGTATCGAAAACAGTGTTTCACCGGTTGCAGCGCGTCTCTTTGCCAGCCAGCTTCGTTGCGGGGAAAAAAGACCACGATGCCGCCGTTACACCATGGACGACAAAATTCTCGCTCTTTCCCTTCATAAAAGAAGTCCGAAAGCTAATCGATTAATGCAAACGTTTCTCGCCCTGCCATCTCCTCGCACTAACTGTCCTGAACCAAATTCCGTTTTTACCTGGAATAAATAAGTCTGTCTTAAGCCATCTGAAAGAGCAAGCCTTGAAGATGAAAGAATCTGATCGTGTATGTTCCATCCCGTTCGACGAGGTTTCACTCAGTTCTGGCCTTCAATACTCGGAGAAATTGGATCATGTTATTGGATTTGAAGATTTTGGAAGCCTCGGCAGAACGAAGGAGATGGCTAATCATGCGATTGTTTTCATGGCTCGTGGTTTAAACAACCTGTGGCCTACTATTTTTGCAAAGATGTGACCAAGACAGCTAGATTAGAGTAGTTAATTGTTGAGTTGATTACAGCTCTGCAGGATGCTGGGCTACATGTGGTTTGTGCGATTTGCGACCAAGGAACAACGAATGTCGCCGCATTGGATTCTCTCGTTAAAAAGAAACCATCTGACGTAATGCTACCCAAGCATGGTAAATGTTTCAACATCAATGGGGACGATATTGCCGTCATATATGACCCGCCTCATTTGCTTAAGAGTCTCCGTAATGCGTTTCTCAAATATAATCTATCTTGGTCACGAATGACGAGAAACTTTTGGACGCTAAGGACCATGAAGGCAAAGGCGAGAAGCGAGCTAGGACCACATCAAAAGTTTTTTGAAAAAGACAGAGAAACAATATTTCCGAGAGCTGTTAGGCTGACAAGATCGCACATCGAGCCTTCAAATCAAGAGAAGATGCGAGTCAAGCTGGCTGCTCAAGTATTAAGTCAACAAGTTGCTTGTGGCATTAACTCGATGATTGCCGACCCTGAACTTTTTGTCCTTGGTGTAAGTGGTCCTGAAACCCATCATCATATGCCTCCCTCTGCTCTCTGGACATCCCATTTTCTGCTTGATGCGGACAGGCTCTTCCACAGCCTCAATGGAACGACAGTGCGTGCTGTAGACATGAAGATTCGCCGTGTTGCTTTAACAGAAAAGTCAATTCATACAACCTTTTGGCCACGAATTGACAGTTGGAAATTTATCGATTCGTCTAAAAAAGATAAACCTCGAGTTCGACGTTCACCTTTTCAGAACGGATGGCTTACTGCAATTCACGGTGCAACTTTTGTTGGAAAGCTCCTCAGAGACAAGTACAATGTAAAAGTTTTGTAGACGAATCGACTGAATCAAGACCCATTAGAGAACTATTTCTGTTTGATACGGCAACACGGGCAAGATAATAGCAACCCTTCATGTCAGTTCTGCTCTGCTTTCAAGACATGTATTGTAAATGGAATGATGAAAGTACCATCAAGAGGTCCCAATTGTGTTGCTGACACTGATTCTCTTCTAAGTGATCTGAAGTCATTCCTGCAACCTACCGAGGAGCCAGCAGCCGACCCTGAATCTATTCCATCGACTTCCAACGAAGATTCGACTGAGCCTTTTGGTCCCGAGGATCAAGCCGATGAAATAGAAAATGAGAACTCTGAGTTCAACTTAGATGAACTTGATTTCTCAGAAGTCTTTGAAGAGATCTTACAAGCACCAGCTGACGCCGCCTCAACGTTACCTCAAGGTGAGAGATCCACCGTTGCATACGTGTCAGGCTACATAATCCGGGAGCTTGTTGACCTTAAGTCTGCAAAAAGTTGTGAATGCTGTAAAATGGCTCTAACATCCGCAGAAATCACAATGGATCATGACTTCATTCAGAGCAGGGAACGTAGTGATAAATACAGTTGTTTGATTGATCCATCTACAAAGTTTGTGACCACTATGGGATTGGCTGCCCAGGTTGTAATGGCTGTATTGGAAGAATCGGCATATATCATGAACCTCAAGCTCCTGCCCAGGGACTGCTACCTTATCGTGATGCTGTAAAATGGCCCTAACATCCGCAGAAATCACAATGGATCATGACTTCATTCAGAGCAGGGAACGTAGTGATAAATACAGTTGTTTGATTGATCCATCTACAAAGTTGGTGACCACTATGGGATTGGCTGCCCAGGTTGTAATGGCTGTATTGGAAGAATCGGCATATATCATGAACCTCAAGCTCCTGCCCAGGGACTGCTACCTTATCGTGGTGGGCAGGTTTGGGTGCTTTGTTGATCCCGAGAGCTATGCCGGCGGAAGCGTATGCTTCTGGTAGAGCCACCCTAGCCGGACTGGTCGAGGAGGAGGAGTCAGACGAAATGCAGTCCACACCCCAATCCCCTTTTCTCCCCCTTCCCCTTTCCACCCCGCCCTCCTATCGTCCCCTTTCCTCCAAACAGCCCCCTATTTCATCTTCATATATCACCCACTCATTGTCTCGATTAGCCTCGTTGCAAAAATATAAGACGTTAAGCCCAAATAATCAAATGAACCTCAAGAGGACAATCATCGAGCGCATAAACAACTCACAAACAGTTGATTTTACGTGGTTCGACTGCCCCGAGCACCATGCGGATATTAAGTTCCGTGCAGTAAACCTCTTGTGTCGGGTTACTATCCACCACCATTGTCGAGTTGTTAATCGCCGAGTGAAGGAACTCAAAAGGAATGATAAGAGTCTTGCTCAACCAGGTGGTACCAAACCCACTCACGGCCAAAAGAGGATATAAAAGATACTCTACAAATGAGTTTTAATATTATGACACATTCGAATCACACAATGAAACATTAAGGGTACCGTATCCAAAAATAATTAATACTTGATGTTAAATGTTCTTTGAGTTTATTTTGTTATTATATTTTTGTTCTATTTTGTTATGTCTATTTTTTTCATAGTATAAAAAATATGACTGCCAAGTGCCAACCAAATCATTAACTTAATTTAATTGTTAATTAAATGTAAATTCTGGAATTATCACAATTTGATTATGTTTGATGTAATGAATGTGGTGATGTGTTATGTGATTAGCCACGTGCCAATATTCAGCTGCGAAGTAATTGCTTGCAAGCGGAGTAAGCAGAACAAATCGCCGCTGATTTCGCTTGCAGGCCATTCTTGCGGTCAGTGGAAAAGCAGATTGATTTCGGGACGGTGTAACGATACACTATTACTCCGATACAAGAGTACTCGCAGTAGTAATATATTAAAACATGATTACTCACCCAGTAAAAATATATAGAAATAAGAGTACTCTATCTGAAATATTAAAACTCACCCTATTAACACAAGAAAATACCAACCGACACGTGAGGGGGTATAAGTATTACATGCACACGATTAAAATATTCTTACTCAACTAAAGGGGAGTAAAAATATTTAATTAAACACGTGCAATACTATTACTCTACCTGCTAGCAAGGTAAATGAAATACCGTGTAATTGAACCAAGGTTCATCGCGAAAATGTAGAAATAGACACTTTCTATAAAATAAACAAGATGCTAAAGGGAGTAATGATATTGAATTCTCAACGTAAAATACTATTACTCTACCTGCTAACAAGGTAAATTACATACCGTGAATTGCAACAAGGTTCATCGCGATAATGTAGGAATAGATACTTTCTACATGAGACCCTCCATGCTGAAGGGAGTAATAATATTGAATGAGGGACACGATACTATTACTCTACCTGCTAGCAAGGTAAATGACATACAGTGTCATTGCAACAAGGATTATCGTTAAAACGTAGGAATAAATACTTTCTACATGAGACCCTCCATGCTGAAGGGAGTAATAATATTGAATGAGGGACACGAAATACTATTACTCTACCTGCTAGCAAGGTAAATGACATAGGCCTACAGTGTCATTGCAACAAGGATTATCGTTAAAACGTAGGAATAAATACTTTCTACATGAGACCCTCCATGCTGAAGGGAGTAATAATATTGAATGAGGGACACGAAATACTATTACTCTACCTGCTAACAAGGTATGACATACAGTGTCATTGCAACAAGGATTATCGTTAAAATGTAGGAATAAATACTTTCTACATGAGACCCTCCATGCTGAAGGGAGTAATAATATTGAATGAGGGACACGAAACACTATTACTCTACCTGCTAGCAAGGTAAATGACATACAGTGTCATTGCAACAAGGTTTATCGTTAAAATGTAGGAATAAATACTTTCTACATGAGACCCTCCATGCTGAAGGGAGTAATAATATTGAATGAGGGACACGAAATACTATTACTCTACCTGCTAACAAGGTATGACATACAGTGTCATTGCAACAAGGATTATCGCGATAATGTAGGTATAGCTACTTTCTACATGAGACCCTCCATGCTGAACGGAGTAATGACATTGAATGAGGGACACGAAATACTATTACTCTACCTGCTAGCAAGGTAAATGACATACAGTGTCATTGCAACAAGGATTTATCGCTAGAATATAGGAATAAACACTTTCTACATGAGACCCTCCATGCTGAAGGGAGTAATAATATTGAATGAGGGAACGAAATACTATTACTCTACCTGCTAACAAGGTAAATTACATACAGTGTTATTGCAACAAGGATTATCGTTAAAATGTAGAAATACATACTTTCTACATGAGACCCTCCATGCTGAACGGAGTAATGACATTGAATGAGGGACACGAAATACTATTACTCTACCTGCTAGCAAGGTAAATGACATACAGTGTCATTGCAACAACGATTAATCGCTAGAATGTAGGAATAAACACTTTCTACATGAAACCCTCCATGCTGAAGGGAGTAATGATATTGAATGAGGCATACGAATTACTATAACTCTACCTGCTAACGAAGTAAATGACAAACAGTTTCATTGCAACTACGATTATCGCTTAAATGTAGGAATACATACTTTCTACATGAGACCCTCTATGCTGAATGGAGTAATGATATTGAATTCTCCACGTGAAATACTATTACTCTATCTGGTAACAATGTAAATGACATACTCTGTCATTGCAACAAGGTCAATCGCTACAATGTAGAAATA
The DNA here is from genome assembly GCA_945910005.1 of Isoperla grammatica. Lineage (NCBI taxonomy): Eukaryota > Metazoa > Arthropoda > Insecta > Plecoptera > Perlodidae > Isoperla > Isoperla grammatica. The sequence continues at coordinate 93,449,259 of OX246737.1, read as the reverse complement.
GATACTTTCGACAGCAGGTAGAGGAATAGTATTTCGTGTCCCTCATTCAATATTACTACTCCCTTCAGCTTGGAGGGATTTATGTAGAAATATTTATTCCTACATTTTATCGATGAACCTTGTTGCAATTCACGGTATATAATTTACCTTGATAGCAGGTAGATTAATAGTATTTCGTCTCCCTCATTCAATATTATTACTCCCTTCAGCATGGAGGGTTTCATGTAGAAATATCTATGCCTACATTTTCGCAATACACCTTGTTGCAATTCACGGTATGAAATTTACCTTGTTAGCACTTAGCAGGTAGAGTAATATTGGTATTAGTATTTCGTGTCCCTCATTCAATATTTTTACTCCCTTCAGCATGGAGGGTCTCATTTAGAAAGTATGTATTCCTACATTTCAGCCATAATCCTTGTTGCAATGACACTGTTTGTCATTTACCTTGTTAGCAGGTAGAGTAATAGTATTTCGTGTCCCTCATTCAAAATCATTACTCCCTTCAGCATGGAGGGTCTCATGTAGAAAGTAGCTATACCTACATTATCGCGATAAACCTTGTTGCCATGACACGGTATGTGATTTACCTTGCTAGCAGGTAGAGTAATAGTATTTCGTGTCCCTCATTCAATATCATTACTCCCTTCAGCATGGAGGGTCTCTTGTAGAAAGTATCTATCTAAGTATCTATCTAGTATCTATATAATCCTTGTTGCAATAACACTGTATGTGATTTACCGTGATAGCAGGTAGAGTAATAGTATTTCGTGTCCCTCATTCAATATCATTACTCCCTTCAGCATGGAGGGTCTCATGTAGAAAGTATGTATTCCAACATTTTAGCGATAATCCTTGTTGCAATGACACTGTATGTCATTCACCTTGTTAGCAGGTAGAGTAATAGTATTTCGTGTCCCTCATTCAATATCATTACTCCCTTCAGCATGGAGGGTCTCATATATAAAGTATGTATTCCTACATTTTAGCGATAATCCTTGTTGCAATGACACTGTATGTAATTTACCTTGATAGCAGGTAGAGTAAAAGTATTTCGTGTCCCTCATTCAATATGTTTACTCTCTCGAGCATGGAGGGTCTTATGTAGGAAGTATCTATTCCTACATTAACGCGATAAACCTTGTTGCAATGACAGGTTATGTCATTTACCTTGATAGAAGGTAGAGTAATAGTATTTTATGTGGAGATTTCAATATCATTACTCCCTTCAGCATGGAGGGTTTCATGTAGAAATATCTATTCCTACATTTTCGCGATGAACCTTGTTGCAATTCACGGTATTTAATTAACCTAGTTAGCAGGTAGAGTAATAGTATTTCGTGTCCCTCATTCAATATTATTACTCCCTTCAGCATGGAGTGTCTCATGTAGAAAGTATCTATTCCCACATCATCGGGATAAACCTTGTTGCAATGACACGGTATGTCATTCTCCTTGTTAACAGGTAGAGTAATAGTATTTCACGTATCCGATTCATTTATATTTCTCCCTTCAGCACGGAGGGTCTCATGTAGTAGGTGTTTATTCCTACATTATCGCGATAAACCTTGTTGCAATGACACGGTATGTCATTTATCTTGTTAGCAGGTAGAGTAATAGTATTTTGTGTCCCTTATTCAATATTATTACTCCCTTCAACCTCGGAGTTTTATTTAGAAAGCATATAGGTAGAGTAATATTATTTCACGTGTTACGTCCTATTACTCCCTTAAGCATTGAGTAATAGTATTTTACATTTTGCAGTCAATATTATTACTCCCTTATGCAGTCGCTTGTATTTTAGTTGAGTATTGATATTTCACGTAGAGTTATATCATTTTAATATATCTTTACTCTGTGAGTACTGTTATTGCGATACATGTTTACTCCCAGTTCTCTTGTATCGCAATACTATTACTCTAGAGTAATCGCACAGGGGAGTAGTCGAGTAGCGTCACAACGGTACGGCTAACTAAGCGAAGTCAGCCGCTGAATATTGGCACGCGATTTGTATGGTTTGTGAAATGTTTATTTACCATAGCCTGTTTCGTTTTTTAAATTGATTTAATTTTCATGTTTTGTTTTATGTTTGTACTTTGTAGTTAGTTTCTGTTTCATATACATGTTGGTTTATTTTATGTTTTGTGAAATGTTTATGCTACGTAGCCCGTTTTATGTTTTTCATTTTCATTTAAGATGATTTAATTTTGATGTTTCATGTTTGTACTTTGTAGTAAGTTTCTGCATGTTTATATATGTTGTTGTTTATTTTATGTTTTGTGAAATGTTTATAGCCTGTTTGATGTTTTTTCATAAGTTGATTTAATTTGTATGTTTAATTTTTTATGTTTGTACTTTGTAGTTAGTTTCTGCATGTTTATATATGTTGTTGTTTAGTTTATGTTTTGTAAATGCCCGTGTTTGGGTAGGTCCATCTGAATTTAAAATGCACCTTTTCTTGAATCCAAATCCAATTCATTTCTTTACAGGATAATCTGCCACTTCCAGAACCAGATAAACCAATGCCAGAAGTATATGCCATCTATCTATTATATTTGTGGTATGCATTTATGCTCATTTGTTTGAGGAATGGCTTAAGTTCTAAAAATTATAATCTGGTTTAAAAACGATACAAAAAAATCACTGGCTATTACATATTTTGTTCATTTCATTTTGTAACATAGTTTCAGTGAATAATAGGTTTGATAGTAATTTTGTTAAGAGATAGGGCAACAATAAATATGTTTTTTTTTTTTTAGATAATTATGTAAGCCTAGTGTTGTAAGGTGGTGCTTGGAATTCATAAATGCATTCATAAATAGTGATGTTAACTCAAATATGTAACCATCCGTTTCACAATAAAAGCCCGGGAAAAGAAAAATGTCAAACTTTGAAAAGTTATAAAAACCAAACTGATATTTTGAAGCGTGTAAAGTATGTTCCCGGTATTTGTAGATGAGGGTCTATCTATTTCAGATGATCGAACCAATATCGGGAAATGTGGAATATTCCCTATTCCGAAAGAAATGATTTGGACCTTTCAATATTTTATATGCAACACTTGAACAAAATTTACTGGTTTGAAAAATCAGATCCAGTTCTCGATAGAACCGGTTCCGATCCGGTCTCCAGGTACTCAAAAGTCATTCCTATTTTGAATTACATGTGATAAGGAATTTGAGATGATTAACATTTCACTCTTGCAGCCTGCATGCTATTTATCTAGTGTTAGCTAGCTGCATAGAAACCATTACGTATTATCATTTATTCAATAAATGATACTAATGGTTAATAAACCAGGCCCAGGGTTGAACAGATATGTCAACAAGGCCAACAGATTGTATTGGCCTTGTTGACATATCAGTTCAACCCTGGGCCTGGTTGCTAACAATAGGCGTTTCCACAGGAAAACTTTTTTTGCATACACAGTTATAGTAAGTGCCCTAAAAATGGGTTTGGAGACTTATTATCCAGTCTACTTTTTTGTACAGGTTTAAGAATTATCATGTGAGATAAATGGTGTTTTAATCGGGTTTGTTCCCCGTTATATATGTACACAACAAGTCATATTTTACTTTCATTAATACTAGGGTCAGCATTTAAATATTCTATCGTATTGCCGACTGAGAAAAGAACAAGTCATTCATGTTACATGCATAAACGGGTTGGCATCCAATGTCTAGCATATAGCCGACCCAGGAAGGAAGGTTCAGTGGTATAATACATATTAACATAGCAAGGGATACATATTAAAATGTCACAAGGCTGTCGTTGGCAAGTCAAGCTAGGTTTGGCCACTGAAGGATTCGTAAAAAAAAAAAAAACTGTATTTGTTACAGTAAATTAACTGGTTTGTTGTCCCTTATGGAGAAAAGCTACGTGTGTCGTAGTTAATTAAAAATATTAACAAATGCATTACTATTTTTACTAAAAACTGTAAGTGATAAGACCAAATGTATAGGTTTGTACAATTGTATGTACAATTATTTGAAATTTAAAAAAAATCTTTTAGATATCTAGTTAGTCACCAGGGTCAAAATTCTAGTTGCCGTGGCGACCTGGCGCACAAGAATTTTCAACCCGTGTGAAGGCTCGTGTACATCCACTTTGCGTACGGGTGAAAATTATAGAAAATTATAGAAATTAGGTTAGCCGTTCCCATCGAATGTTGAAAAATTTCTTAAGTAAACGTAAACCAATCAGAGCTCACGAATTTCCCACCAATAGGGAACTTGCAACTGACTTCACAGCCGAACTAATGTAACAAATGAATCGACCTGATAGACAAACAAGGAGCTGTCAAAATAATAAAATTGCAACATTATGCAGAAAACGAGGCATGGCGATAGTAACTGCTCGATCACCAGTTAAAACGTTTAATTATGGGCAACCAAGTTATGAGAGTATTGTATGTTTCTTGTTTGTTTTGAAGATTTGTTTTTAAAATAGAAATGTATAGAAATGTTGTGATGTGGTTTGGTTTGACACTTCGATAAAGAAACAATGTAAGCGGTTGGTATGTTTGCTCTCTATTGCGCATGCGCCAATTAACCAAATTCTAGAAATTGTAAAAAAGTTGGAGTCGAATCAACTTTTCGCGTCGTGAAACGTACGATAATTTTCCTAATTTCAATGTGCATGGTTACATGTAAATTCAATATGGCCAACTCGCTAATTTCTGGAAGTTACGTACGCTAAGTGGATGTAGACGAGCCTTTAAGGCCCGTTCAGAACCAATTAGCGTACGTAACTTATGAAAATTACGAAGTTGGTCCAATGCAGTTCATATGCCAATGTTCACATAGAAATTCGCGAAATTATCGCTACACGTAATTATCGAAAAGTTGAACCAACTTCAACTTTTTAGCTAATTTTAGTAATTTTCTAAATTGTGCGCGTGCGCACAAAACCAAATACACATATTTCGAGTTTGTTTGCGGGTTTTAAGAAAGCTGTTGAGGTTATAATGGACGAATCACTTTTCATTAATCTTGTGCAAAGTTCAGAACATTTTGTACGATAATAGAAGGTCGGATTATCGCGGAAAAATCAGTCATATCTGATTGGTTTATGTTCATTTCTGAAATTCCATTCTGAACACCTACATCAATTTCTAAAATTTGTACGCGTTAATTTTCGCACGCTAATTGGTTGTGAACGACGCTTACATTTTAGTCGCGTTCACACAAAATGACTGACTAACGATTAAGGTTTAAGAAAGTTGAAGTATATGGTTTACGTTGAAGCGTTCACACACTGTAAGTTGGTGATTAGTGTTTAAGACCGAGTCATTAAGAAAGTTGATTGTTGTTATTCACGATTGTTAAGCGTTACACAGAAACATCATTATACCATTGTAACAACCAGTCGCTGCGTGAAACGTCACAGTAGTTCAGCCAATAAAAATCATACGATCCGAGTCGAGTTAAATTTTAATGTTGTTCGGGTTTTACCTTTTACGCAGTTTGTTTTGACATCTTCCGGTCGCGGCTTCCGGTACCGATGTAAACAATAGGTTCGTTTGATTTGGCTACATCTTTTGTACTTTTTGCACTCACTCCATGTTATTTCATGGGGTAAATGGCAAAAAGTACAAAAAGTGACAGTAAATCAAACGAACCTAATTGCAAATCTAAGTTTCACGTCGTTTGCTGTTTGTCGTCTGCTGCAGTCCATGCTATTTGAAAATGAATTCCGATAATGAGTGAATAGGGCGATATCATTCATATCTTCATTCATTTTCTGCAAACACTGACAACACACTACACAGCGCACAACAACAGCTGTCAACTTCGGGACAACATGGAACCGTTTATGTTTTGCACACTCACGCCACAGTAGGCCTACTAATAACTATGGGAAGAGTGCGCTTCGCACTTGTCAAAGCACTCGAAGACTGCCATCTTTCAAAGTCGTCGCTCGCGTCTTTTTTTGCAAGATATGGGGGGCGGAGTTTTCTTTTCTCAAGGCTAAGGTTGGAATTCATAGTCGGCCCCTACACCTAGGGGCACCCATTGTTGCTATGGATTTGTTTTGTTTATGGGAAATAACATGGAAACAACTGTTACCTTGGTAACAATGGGCGCCCCTAGGTGTAGGGGCCAACTATGAATTCCAACCTTAAATCACTACTGTTGTTTATGTTGGTCAATGGTCATTTTGTCTGAACCCGCCTTTTTATACACAATAGTTTCAGAAAAATAAATGTTCCTCCCAGCCATGTCAACATGTTAATCGTGTTTTCCTAGTAGGAAAACGATCAAATAAAAATTGAGTTCAAATTACACTGATCCACTTGGCAGACTGACTCAGATTGCCAACCACAAAATACTATTCTAATTTCAAGACGTTAGCTGACGGGACAAAATCAACCATCTCGTTTATGGTAAGCAAAAAAGCAGATTAAGGTAACTTACAACATGCCTATAGTTGACTCAATTACAGCATGCTCCTGTGACTGAAGAAAACTTCATAAATAACCTTCAGTCAGGATTGCCAATGGCGAGTAGGTATCAAACTGATTACCTCCTGGATGAGAGTATCACGTCATTTGGCTGAGCCACTAAAATTACCAGTAATTTAGAAATCGGTAAAATTACCAAAAAGTGCTAACATTTACTTTAAAATGTAATATTAAACCTGAACATGGCATTGATAAAGTATACACACTCGGTTATGCTATGGATGGTCTTACCAGTAATCGAATACTATCAGTGAAATGTAGTAGTTCCTTTACGTTTAAATGCTACCCTGTAGTAATTAAAGGTTCGTTCATTTGTCCGTCCCGAACAGTCTCGAACAGTCCGAACAGGTTGTTCGTTGTTCATCTGTAAACAAACATATGTTCTGGTGGTGTTCAGTTGTCCGCCGGCAACTGTTTGCAAACAGGCCGAACATGTTCGAACTGTCCGGAATGAAAAAGAGGAGTGAGTTGTTTAGAACAAGATGTAGAGCGGGAATACAAATTAGACATAGCGGTAACGTGTTAATTAATGTACATTCTAATGCAGATTACAACATGTCCGTCGTCTAATTGAATAGGGTCGTTATGTTTGTTACATTAAGGTAAGAAAATAATGATTTCACGTTTATTTAGTCCAATAGGCTTACCTAACCTCATTTAAGCCTAGACACCCGTACTCTCGTTGCTTATCCTGTACGTTTAATTGAACCATCACAAACTTGGCTTAGGCCCTACCAATAATTAATTCAGTGATCTTACGCCCTATTTAATTTAAAGACAGTTTTAACCTAAAATTAACAGGTGTCTCTGACTAGATTGGCGTTCATTTGTGTGAAGGCAGAACACATGTTTTTTCGTACTAGACTCGGACAACTTCCTGTTTGATGACGCGTTTCCGCTGTGTTTTAACTTGTTACCGAACAGTTACGAACTCGACAAATGAACGAACCTTAAGGAATCATATTAACAGCGTTATTCGTTTAGTTCTGGTCAGTTGTATAGAGGGTTGCTGCCAATTTACTATTATATTAAATTACGGTTATTAAATCCTTTACATAAATCAAATGATAATTTACATAGGTACTCATTAGAGTAGCAGACACACTGGTGCATGTTTATTTTATGTCTGAAACATAATTGTTGCTACCGGTAGTTCTATTTTTAAGTTTTTAAAGGAAAAACATGTCTCATAACAATTGCATGTAAGTAGCTTATGCCAGCCATCCTTATTTATTAATTAATTTCCATTTTGTTTGGTATTAACTAGATTTTAGAGTTGTTTACTTCTGATTTATATATGTTGGAATGTACATTTCATATAGGGATACATGTAATGTTTACGTAAAATTACCTGTATTAAAAAGATTTTTGTATCAGTGAATAATGTTGGATTAATATGGCCTAATGGAGTGCTTCCCAAAACGTCTTAGAACCGCAACTTATTTTTAGAACGACGCACGTTTGTACCTACCAATAGATACAGTTGAGTGACTAGGGCAAATAGTGGAATGGGGGAGTTGAGGGGGCATTTTTTGTTTTATTACATTCATTACTGCTGCTGTTTTTGTAATTTATTATTCACATTGAATACAATTGCACAAAGCACTGATTTATTTCTCATAATGAGGCATGGGAAAAGGGTGCACTTGTTATCGGTTTATGTTGATGACCTCTAACTTCCATATATGCGAGTGATTTTCAGGTGTAAAGAGTTCGACAGTTGCAGTTTGTTCCGAAATTTAGTTTTGATTCTTACCATTGCTGAAAATCTACCGGTAACACAGATACGGATACTTCACAGATACGAAGATGTACAGTAAAAGGGATCCGCTCCTTGAAAGCTTTTATTGGTTGAATAGACAGCCGAACTTCGGTATTTTTACAACCCACGGTTTGGGAAGTACTGGCCTTAAGTGTTTATTTATACTGGGACTTGCTTACTAAAACAGATTATTAATTTAGTAACTGGTAAGTGATAAATGATACCTGATTCATATTCATAATACATATTGCATTTCATTTCTGGCATTTGCCCATTTCTATGAATAAAAATAATTTTAAAAAACACTTGTACCTACTATATTAATTGTATTATCCTATCATATCCCTCTTGTTTATAATAATCATTTTTACAGTTACAACAGTGTGTTAAAAAAAGAAAAAACTGAACATATTTTGTGTTGTGATTTTAAGATATGGTTGTCTACAAAATGCTTTATATGATGAACAAGTGTACATAAATGTATTTCTCCACAGAATTTGGTGCTCTTTCTTGAAATTAATAAAGAATGTTTCTTTGTTCCAATAAATACTTCTGTTTTTCAAATGTTCTTATTTAGGTGTGACATTTTTGTTTCGACAGCACATTAGGCCTACAAATGTTAAATTTGAACGTTTGAATTACGGATATATTTATTGGAAAAAAGAATCATTAATTATAAAATTGACAATTTTAGAGCAATTTCAACCGATATAAATTGTGAGTTCTGCAGGTATTTTATCTAATTTAAAGATATATTAAAACGTGGTAAATAATGGTGACTATAACTAATTAAGATTCCTGGCCTAGTAGTTCTGATGGCGCCCAGGAGATGGCGCGCAAGCGCTTCTCAAACAGTGGCACTGCTGTACATATTACAGTTGCGCATCTTACCCGACAGGGAATATCTTACTATCTTTGATTTAAACTAACCAAATACGGCGATGCTATACAATTTTCCAGGCTTACTGTATTTATTTACTGATTTAAACACAGTTGTGCAACCATTATACATTAAACCATAAACATTTAAAAATTCCCCCCCCCCCTCCGCCCCCCCCCCCTCCAGTTTACAAATATGTAACAAACAATAGTTAATTATTTGTACTAATTACTAATCTTAGTTTGTTTGTCGGCAAATTGACGAGGAATGACTGAAGAAGTTGAATATGAAAATATGTTAAACCATGCAGATTGAGATGAAGAGTTTAAAATGTAGTAGGTAATCTGAAGAAAAGTGGGTTGATTTGTGGAATAGGTTGAAAAGACGTGTTGTGGGAGAAGGTATTCAGAGCGAAAACAGAAATCAGAACATCAGACCTGACATGTCTATTCATGATACGATGCAGGAAAGCCATATCAGCCAGTAATCTATGAGAACTTAATGTACCAAAATTGAGGGATCTCATTATTTCCTGTTTGGTACAAAAGCAGGCTATATATATTTAACAATTGCAAGAAAATATGAGACCACTCGATCAACCTGTTTCAGATTTGTGTCGGCAGCCATTGCCCATATTGGAGAGCAATATTTAATGATTGGCATACCTACATGCCGTGAAATAAGCTCTTCATGCTGCAGCTACTGGGTCATTTATGTTGGTGAATCTATAAATGATACTCAACATGGACATGGCTTTTGACGCGATTTTATCTACATGTTTTTTTTAACTAAAGTTTAGAATCGGTTATGACACCAAATCCTTCTGACAGTCCACTCGTGCTATTGATGCTTCATAACTGGCTGCACAGAGTGCATTCGCTCAGGCAAACAAACAGCCCTGTAGACGTAGTATGTCTTTATTTTGTAATGCACAACAATACAATGCAGACTACTGTAGAAGGGGGATGCACCCAGGACTGCCCACAGAAGATAAGCAAGAGCAAGAGGCATGATTCGCTAGGGCCCTACCCATCCCCACGGAACAATACAATACAATCACAATACAGCAAATATGGTCTTGGCCCTAGCATACAGTTTCATGTATGTAGGCCTATGTTTGCATTAAGTCCACTATTTTTGGCTTGGATAGGTACTGTCATTGACGTAGTCTCTGCCACCCATTACGTCATCAACGTCTTTAAAAAGGGTCCATTCAGATGGAGAGGAACCTGAAACAAAACAGTCAAATTGCAAAAGGCCTGCGCCCTTGGCCTAGGCTTTGTATAATGGCCTAGCCTAACAAAGGTCTAGGTAATAATAATAATAATAATAATGCCTTTAAGCAGTCACTAACCAGATCTAAATTTTTTCTTTTCTTTCTGATACGTCGCCTTCATATTTGTTATTTTATTTTTACATTCCAGCCATTGGCGACCACTGAACCCCAATTCGTCTGGATCTTTTGCGATCCGCATGCAGATCATACAGTGTTTGTCCAGACCTTTAATCTTCCTTTGCACTAAGTAATCCCCATAAATATTAAACAGGGTTCTACTTTCATCGTCACTCCAGTTTTTTGCACGGTTACTAAGTGGATCCTTCTTACGAGACATAACTTGAAAGAAACAATTAACCTATTAGCCTCCTCGGTTAAATGACAGCAGCAAACATAACCTCAACTACGAATTTGGTTCATCACTTAACTTAGGCAAATTTGGGGTCCTGACCTGGTCTTCACTTGTACCTTAGTCTTTACAAACTAAGTTTGTCATGTGCGTCTTCACGTTACTGAAAATGTTCATTATGCAAGCAGTGGACCTGAGGTTTAGTCAATGATTTTCAACATCTATAGGGCACTAGCAACACCGAAATACAACAATTGAACAAATGAATTAGACTGATGGACAAACCAATCAGCTGGACAAACAAATCAGCTGTCAAAATAATAAAATTGCAACCATAGAAATAAAAACAAGTGTAGCAATAGTAACTGCTCGCCATTTTTAAACTTTTAATGATAGACAACGACTAAGTGAAAGTTTTGTATGTGTATTTGTTTGTGTTTTGGTTTGTTTTCCAAAATCCGACGAAATTATTTTTTGACAGCTTGTTGTTTGTCCATCGATTCAATTCATTTGTTTCATTGTTGTCCTTTGGTGTTGCTAGTGCCCTATAGTAGGCTAGATCGCCAGTCCCCCAACCTTCCACTCAGTAGCAAGCGTAGCGATTTGAAGCCATCTTGAAATTGGCAATTTACATGCTACTTTGGATCTTTTAGTACTGCTAGCGCTGCCAATGGCAGAAAGTCGCGTTAGAAACTCCTATCCCCGCCTGTGTTATTTCCCAACTTCAAGATGGCATCAAAGTGCTACGCCTGATGCTGCTAGCCTGGCGATCTAGCCTACTATAGATGTTGAAAATCATTGGGTTTATGCTACGTTTACAGCCTAGCGTTGCGAGCGAAGCGAGGGCGCGAGCTCCAATCAGCGGCCGAGTTTCATGCAAAGAAGTTAATAGTTTCACGCAAACTCGGCCACTGATTGGAACTCTCGCCTTCGCTTCGCTCGCAACGCGTAGCTGTAAATCGACTATTAGTCCTATACAAGGCAATGAAAAAGAACCGCCCATGCAAACATTTGCAAACATGACATTTATGGTTTTAGCTGGTACCTTGTTCACATTACATTTCTTAGCTACGATTAAGATAACTGAAGCTAAATGTGTGCATGGGATCATGGGTAATCTCGCGGTAACTACGTTAGCTGTTCATATTGCACGCCAGTTAGTGACGTCACCCACAGCCATTTCAACCCTGCCGCGCGTCATCAGCATGGCAGTGGCTGGTCACAGCTGTTCGATGGTTCGATCATGGAGTTATAAGTTGAGAAGGAGGTCTAGCTTGAATGGAAGAGCGCGATCATAATGTGGTCACTTCCGGTACTTTGACAGTGACGCCATTTTAGTTGTTTACTTTCAGACATAGTGAGTATTGCAGGCTACGAAGCTCGACATTATAAGAAGTTAAATACGTATGAACGTACATATAAATTGAGGTAAGTGTACACAATTACTCTGCTGGTACCTTATCATTTTGTCGAGTAAGAATTTGTATCGATTTGCTTAGAAAAATACATAATAAAAATTAATGAAGTCCTGATACTGCCCTACTGTCAGGCTAGTGTAGGGCCTAGGCTTAAGAAGTAGCCTGTTTAAAACCATTGAACTGTAATTAAGCTTAAGCTACGACTATTAATACATACTTTTCAGTAAATCTAGGCCTATTGAAAAAAAACCATAGGCCTTATTCTACCATGGTTCTACGCCCAGTCGTACAGTTCATTAAAAGTGGGCGATACATGTTGTCAACATAACCTCTCCAAAATCACCTTTACTTTATAGGCCTAGGGCTAACTCTTACCTATGTAGGGCCTAGCTAGGCCTAGATAGAATAGTTGTAACTTTGTGTAATGCCGTTTCCTTTAGCAAATGTCCAAGTGGATTAACGTTTTTGAGGGATGATCAGGAATGTGCCTTGTTTTCAGATAAACCATTCTGGGATTGGACCTGTTCAAGAACCTTGGTAGGCCTAAGCGTAGGCCCACCACTTCTAGGCCTTCCTCGTGAAGGTGTAATACTCATTTTTTTACACTTGTGATAGGCCTAACGTTTTCCTTAATAATTTCCGTTTATTTTACTCTTGTTCCAATCGCTCTGCACTATTTCACGGCTTACTTCGCGGGTCACAGTCGAATTAAACAACTAAAATGGCTGCCGTCCCGCGGTGTCTGCACGGAGCTATCTCGTACGCATTCTACTGCGCACCTAGACCTCCTTCTCAACTTATAACTCCATGGTTCGATCTTGGTATTTACTGTTTAGTGTTTACTTCGTCACAGTTCTAGGGCCTAGGCCAGGTATTTGCTAGGCCTTCTGTCACCGAAAATGATTGATACTGATTTACTTTTGATTTGTATTACCCTAATAATACAATGATTTAGACAACAAGCGATTGTATTGCGTCGAGTGAGAAGGCTTTTAGCGAGAAGTAAAGAAAGAAGTTGGTATGCGGCGGCAATTGCTGCAAGAGCGTGTCTTCACGTAACCTCAAAAACTTCGATTGGGAAGACTCGTAGGCAACACGTAAGATCAATTTGGAAACAACCAAGAAACGCAAATTGGTGGGATCAAATAGTACGAAATTGGTCCGATGCGACGTGGAAGAGTAACTCTAGAGTGAATCGTACTACATTTAACCACATTTGTAAAGTTGTAGCTCCATACATGGAACGTCAAGATACATCTTTCCGCGCTTCTATTCCACTGGATAAAAGGGTAGCAATTGCCATTTAAACACTTTCCTCATCCTCCGAACTGCGAACAATAAGCCACCTGTTTGCAGTTGGAAAAAGTACCGTTTGTGTAATTTTTCATGAATTTTGTGCACTGATCACACAACATGTGTTGCCCACGGTTATACAATTTTCCAAGACCCAGGATGACGTTCGTATTATAGTGCATGGCTTTAAAAGTTCAAAGATACATGGAACTATCCACAGTGCATAGGGTGCATAGATGGCTGTCGCATTGCTGTGTACCCCCCTAAAGAAAGCTGAGTGGACTATCACAATTTCAAGGGCTTTTATAGCATTGTGTTATTTGCAGTATGTGATTATAATTACAAGTTTACATACATAAATGGGGGTGCTCCAGGTAGGAATAACGATGCACATTTGTTTGCAAAGTCAAGTCTTGGCAAACTTTTGCGTGATAATCCATTGTACGGTGAAAACAAATGGAGAATCGGCAACGTGGAAGTCCCAGTGCATTTAATCGGAGACTCCGCTTTTGCCCTAACCCCTGGTATGATCAAACCGTACTTTGACAATGGAAAGTTATTCGTCTGGCAATTGCACTTTAACTACAGACTCTCTGCTACTAGACGACTAATTGAAAACTGTTTTGGTCGGTTGAAGGCTCGTTTTAGATCAGTGTTAAAAAGAATGGAGTTTCGAGTTGAAAACGTAAATAATGTCATCATGACTGCATGCACTCTACAGTCTACACTATATCTGTGAAACTCTTGGATATGTGCCTGAACCACATTGGCTTGATAACATTCCACCTGTTCTACCAGGCAACGCGATTAGGCCTACTACACGAACCAGCACAGCCGCTGAAAGAATAAGGGATGCTCTGCACACCAATTGTATAACGAAGAACATGCTGCTATCTAGGTTCACCATTACACCTGCATTATTACACCATTATTCCTAATTTAGAATTAAAGTGACAGCCTACAAATACAATGACTTATTGTGCACATACAAATATATACAAAAATGTATTCCATGGGCCTATATTAGGCATTTAAAGTATACTAAAGTATACTAATTTATTAAGTAACAAATTGTTACTCTATGTAGGGTAGCAGCACCAGAAGTTAACATTATGAAGGTAGGGTCTTGGGTATTGTGCAAAGTCTGTAATTTTTTTGTGTGGCCTTCCGAAACTTGCACGTTTTAAATAATTACTGATGCTGTTTCCCTAATTTTAGGGAATGGGTAATTAACTTGCAAAATAAATACATCCACAGATTTCCAAAGCTTTATACTGTCATTTATTTGTTCAAAATGTTAACTAACAAAGAAGTAATGTTTCGCTGGAAGTCTGCCTGGTTTTTAGCATCGTCCTCAAGCAGCTTGTGAGCGCGCTCGTCGGCTTTTTCAGCTTCTTTGTTGGCCCGCTTTTGCTCAGTAAGCATCTCTTTCATTATTGTATGGAGATCGTCACTAGGAGCCGCACGCTTCTGTGGGCGGCGGCGATTCGGTGCTCCCAGCCAAGCAGCATCGGACGAATCGTCTAGGCCTAGCGAAGTTCCGGGCCGAGACGAGACAGAGGAAGAGCCGTTACTTTCTTCCATTTCACTCAGGCTTATCTCCTCCTCGAAAACCACCTATAACCAAACAAATTATGCTGTCATACAAGTTACTTTAAAGATGACATGTTTAGCCAAACCATTAAGCAACCATTAATATTACGTTTAATTGTTTGGTGGGGGGCTTTCAGTATTTCATTCCGGCTCATGTATATCGAATATAAGCTCAGCGCAAGTGAGGGTTATTGAAAGAGGCAATACTATGTTTTGAATGAATGTTTATGGAATTGGGTATAATACTCCATTGTTCTCCTAAGTAAAAAAGTTCAGTGGTTCTTTCAAAATCATTGCCGGGTAGCCTAGCATTCAATGCAGAATGTAACTATTGCATTTGGGCTATTTAGTTCCTTCTAATTATCCACAATGGAATAGTTTGTGTAATTTAATGGGCAACTGAGTAGGCCTACCGGTACCTAATCACACACATTCTTAGATTAGTAAATACTAAATGGACTTGTACCTCTGCATTTTGGATGGCCAAGGTAAGGGAATCCTCGAGCAAATCATCATTGTTTGCTGGCAAGCCACCTAGCAAAACATTCATGGGATGAAAAAATGTCCATGTTGACGGGCTCGCTCCTGACACCATGCGACTCTTTTCTCGCCTGGAAGTAAGGAATATCATTCAAGTTAGTCATAGCCTAGCCATAGATCTATCAAGGACCTGTCTAGGCATAGGCCTAGGCACTCTAGGGGCCTAGACCTAGCCTAGTTTGAAGTTTAAAAAAATTAATTTAATAATCATTTTGATTTACAATGAGCTTACCTGAAGTCTCTTGTGAGGTTTGCTATTTTGTTTTTTATTTCTTCATGAGAGCGTTCTCGGCAGTCAGCTCCGGACGAGAGGTTGATTGCAATTTGTTTATATATATTCTTGTTACGTTTGTTGGAGCGTAGCTCATTCAAAAACTGTGTCCAAACATTAATAAGAACCAGAACCTCGTGATCTGTCCAATTACTCTGGCGTTTTGAAATCGAAACTACTGGAGTTTCGCAAAAGCTCGCCGGTGTCGAGCACGAAGACATTTCAGAGTCACGTAAATAAAAAACAGCAAAGGCAAAAATACAGTCTACACTCTACAGTAATCGAAAATGTTAGGTTAGGTACTTTGAATAAAATAAACATCCACAAGCTGTGTTATGAAATGCGCATGGCGCCATGTTTGCAAGGCGGTGACTTGGCATTGACCTTGAAGTTAATTCTGTTAAATGCTTAACTGACTTGCAACAACTCGATTAGAAAGGTAACTGCAGTTACTCTAACAGCGCTCTGTTCACATTGCAATGGTAACTTTAGTTAAGGAGTTAACTTTAGTTAAGGACTGTAGTGTGAACGGGGTAGAGGAGTGCTTTCATAGTCGGAGCGTAAACGAAATTATCGAGTACGATGAACCTGAAAAGATATGAGAAACTACATTAATTACTTACAATGTGTGGCGTAGGTCTAGCCTCGATAACGTGGTTTGTAGGCCTGGGGGGGCCTGCTCTCATAATAGGGCGTAATCACACATAAACGAATGCTATATACTGCCACCTTATCGTGGTGGGCAGGTTTGCGTGCTTTGTTGATCCCGAGAGCTATGCCGGCGGAAGCGTATGCTTCTGGTAGGGCCACCCAAGCCGGACTGGTCGAGGAGGAGAAGTCAGACAAAGTGCAGTCCACACCTTAATCCCCTTTCCCCCCCACTGTCCCATTGAATATTTCTCCTCCCACTTGGCCCTGCCCTCCCTTGCTGGACTCCCGTATGACGACTCACGCGACGTACAATGGATCTGATTCGGATGTGGCTTTATTCTTCATTATCATCTTTCTCATCTTCATTATCACCCGCTCATCGTCTCGATTAGCCATCGTTGCATAAATATGAGACGTTAAGCCCCATTAATCAATCAATCAATATATTCACAAGGAATAACGTGTAGCTAGGCCAAGCCTTGGCTGTATGTAGGCCTAGCCTATGTTTGTTAAAACTGATCTTGACCAGGCCTACTGGTAAGCATGAAAGTTTTGTTGGGATTGGGCTTGGGCCATATCTTTGGGTTTAAACTAACCAGGTCTAGGCTGTTAGGCGCCTATTCCCCTAGAACAGATAGCCTAGCTCTAGCTAGGTCCAGAGCACTTTTGTTGGGATTGGCCTCCTAGGGCCTAGGTCTCGGGACTGGGCTTATCTTGAATTTTGGCACTGGACCATATCGTTATTACAGCCTTAATTTCCTCTTTATCGACATTTTTTTCGCGTGAGGCCACTTTTTGACTTGGTCATTTTGTAATTTTAAAGATGCAATGAAACTTAAAAATGAAATGAAACTTGGAATCACCTCTGCCTGCCTACCAGTAAGTTACAAACACAAACCTAATCTCAAAGAAAATAAATATTGGCGGGACATACATTATTTTGCGCGGACAAACCAGGAAAAGGCTGTGTGCAAGGCTGTGTGACAGACTTATACCCGGTCTTCACTTGATACTTAAGTCGCCGATCTTAGATTTGAAAAGACTTAGATCACGCGAAGACGACTTCGCGAGTGACTTAGTTGGCAGTGGTCTTAGATCACCATGGAGGGGGCTCTTAAGTCTGTCACAGCCTTGCACACAGCCTTCTCCTGGTTTGTCCGCGCAAAGTAATGTATTTGTAACTTACTGGTAGGCAGGCAGAGGTGATTCCAAGTTTCATTTCATTTTTAAGTTTCATTGCATCTTTAAAATTCCAAAATGAGCAAGTCAAAAGTGGCCTCACGCGAAATAAATTTCGATAAAGAGAACATTTCGGCTGTAATAACGATATGGTCCAGTGCCGAAATTCAAGATAAGCCCAGTCCCGAGGCCTAGGCCCTAGGAGACCAATCCCAACAAAAGTGCTCTGGGCCTAGCTAGAGCTAGGCTATCTGCTCTAGGAAAATAGACCTAATAGCCTAGGCCTAGTTAGTTTAAACCCAAAGATATGGCCCAAGCCCAATCCCAACAAAAATTTCATGCTTACCGGTAGGCCTGGTCAAGATCAGTTTTAACAAACATAGGCTAGGCATACATGTAGCCAAGGCTTGGCCTAGCTACACGTTATTCCTTGTTTTATGTGTGATTACGCCCTATTGCAGGCCCCTAGACCTACAAACCACGTTATCGAGGCTAGGCCTATGCCAACATTGTAAGTAATTAATTTAATTTCTCATATATTTTCAGGTTCATCGTACTCGATAATTTCGTTTAGACTCCGACTATGAAAGCACTACTCTAACCAGCTAAAACCATAAATGTCATGTTGGCAAATGTTTGCATGGGCGGTTCTTTTTCACTGCCTTGTATAGGACTAAACCTTCGGTCCACTGCCTTGCATACTGAACATTTTCAGTAACGTGAAGACGCACATGACAAACTTAGTCATGTAGGGGCGTTACAACCTCTACTACGCATTTCTTACCACTTTGTGTTATATAATGTTAAATAGTAACATATCTTCCTCTGTTTAAATTGTGTTGCCATCTATTTCTAAAATATTTTAAATAAGAACTTCCGACATTTTATAGACGGCACTCATGGTGTTTTTGGCGCTAAATGTACAGAAATGTTCAGAAGGTGTACCACACTACGAGAACGAGATTTGAGTATCTTGCCAATTCTACCAACCACGCTGTTCAGTTGGCAAGTGCACAGAAGGCAGTGCAATGACGTCATTGCACTAGTTGAGTGCACACCTGGTGCGTGCCAATCGAATACGGCATGAAACTTATAGCTGGATAAGAAGTAATATTTACATTTTAAAACATGCTGTAGCCTGTCTCGTTAGATCGCGTAGACATTAATTTCTCTTAAACAAATAATAAGATTATTATGAAAATTTACCTACTTGCAGAGTGGTGTCATATCTACGCATGGTATTAAGTACATTTGTGACAAGCCTGCTCAAAAATAATATACTCACGTTTGAATTATGCAAATAAATTACTTTCGTCGAAAATGTTCGGCGAAATAATACGGAGAATCTGTTTAAAAGTGAGTACATTTTTTTGAATAGGTTGGTGACAAATGTACTTAATACCATGCATAGATATGACATCCCTCTACAAGTAGGTAAATATTTATAATAATCCTACTATTCGCGATCTCAAGGACGTTTGAAAGTGACGTCACTGGCCAATGTGGCGGCCGTGCCGGGTTAACTTCTCTGTGTGACATTGGCGGTATCGCTGGAACGTTGATCACTTATCTCCTTCTAGCTGTTATACTATTCATTTTGAAGGAAAAACTTATAGGAAAGCGTAATTAGTTTACATGCCAATAGTCATTATAAAGGTTATTTCATAATTATAGACCCAGTAGTTTACTTGTTATAACAATTCACGCAAAAAATCGGAAAATTAGCAAGATTTCTTATTGTTTTCTAAACTTAAATTGTTGACAAACGAATGATCGGATTTTGATGAGAGTTCCTTTGGAACGTGAACCAACAATCTGAGAAAATAAACAAATAAACTTTCTAGATAGAAAGTGCCCCGAACGAAAATTCATAGCATGCACTAACATGCAGGGTGCGTAGTTTCACGGCCAAAACTGCTGCTTTTGAGGTCCAACCGCTGCACCCTGCATGTTAGTGCATGCTATGAATTTTCGTTCGGGGCACTTTCTATCTAGAAAGTTTATTTGTTTATTTTCTCAGATTGTTGGTTCATGTTCCAAAGGAACTCTCATCAAAATCCGATCATTCGTTTGTCAACAATTTAAGTTTAGAAAACAATAAGAAATCTTGCTAATTTTCCGATTTTTTGCGTGAATTGTTATAACAAGTAAACTACTGGGTCTATAATTATGAAATAACCTTTATGATGACTATTGGCATGTAAACTAATTACGCTTTCCTATAAGTTTTTCCTTCAAAATGAATAGTATAATAGCTAGAACGAGATTAGAACCGCGTGGTTTGGGCGAGAATCCGCAGACAGTTAGAGCGCTAGACCCGTTAGCTTAGGGATAATTTTGTCCGCTAGGGGCGTATCGAAGTTTTGCGATCGCGAATAGTGGACCCAAGACTACTTTACACCTGCTTTCGTCACATCCGGTGCAGTCGTAGCCAACCAGCGAACCGCCCGAGACACACCAGCGCCAATACCGACCGCTGATTGGCTACGAACCAGTCGCCTGTGACGAAAGCATGTGTAAGGTAGTCTTGGGACAACTATATTGGTTTAAGAATAATTGGTTGACGGCCAATACATCTGTAAAACTACTACTGCCGAACGCTCTTAACATGTTAATAGTGAAAAGCAACCACAGAAGGACAAATAAATTATAGTGTAAGCCCTATTTGAAATAGATCAGTGGTTGTTGACTGTGGATTACCGGAAGATGTGGGTTAGCCTTAACACGAGGCACGGTTTTCCGAAGTAGCGGACGTAGTTGATTATGTTGTAGAGGGCTACAACAATAGCTAGCCTGAGTGAACGTAGGTTCGGTTCTGGGTGGGCGCCAGGAGTTCGGTCTTGCCCTGAGGAAGCAACAGCGGGAATTGCCTACCTCCCTGACCCTATCCCTTTAGGTATACGGTCGTGGTTAGTGTATCAATGATAATGCTGAAATGCTACTTTCATTAAATAACGAATGTAGTTTTATTGCCACGCACAGTCAATAATATAAACAAGTAAGTAATACTATTTACTATTACTATACTATAGTATTACTAAGTAATACTACTACTAGTAAGTAATAAACAAGTACCTACACAGAACAAACATGAACGAATTATGTTATTATTAGACCCTAGAAGAAAAGCACATCTTTCTTTCCCTTTCTTTCACAACTGTCACCGTAAAGTATGCATAAATCACGCGATAAAGGGGAATGTATCACCATTTTCAGTTTTCTAAAATATGCATAATATACAAAAATGAAACATTGACCTCTGAAAGTACCAACATTATTTTTTTCTTAACCTTTCGGCTACCGGTACCGGCAATATTGCTCCTTTAATCCACTTTACATCGCATTAAGTTTTGTAAAAAATAAGTAATTGTGATCAACAACTGCGGTTCAAGAACGAACTTTGGTTTACAATCTAAACTATATTTAGTTGCATTATCTTTATTGGTTTTTTATTTATTATTGTTCTAATCTACCGGTACGGCGAGTGTATTTGTACCGGTCAATAAAAAAATTATAAATAAAAAAACCAATAAAGATAATGCAACTAAATATAGCTTAGATTATACACCAAAGTAGGTTGAACCGCAGTAAACATTGTTGATCACAATAACTTATTGTTTACAAAACTTAGTGCGACGTAAAGTGGATTAGCAATAGCAATATTGCCGGTACCGGTTGTTGAAACATTAAGAAAAAAATAATTTTGGTATTTTCAGAGGTCAATGTTTGAAGTTCAAAGTTGTATTTTACTTTTACGCATATTTTAAAGAACTCAAAACGGTGATACAACAGCCAAACCAAGTAAAAATTAAATAATAAATAAGTACTAATTTTTACGCTACAATATTGTTAATCTTGTCTTAAATGCATCGGGACTTCGGTCAACCCCAAATTACGCAGTGTCTCGCCTATATCTTGCCATACTAAAGAGTGCCGAATGTGTCCGTCAATAATTTTTTTTCGTCACACTAAGTCTACGCGCTTTGAATGGTGCTGGAATAAGACGTCCGTTTACTTGATTTGTCGGACATGTTGATAGAAGTGATGCACACCTTACCTCAATCCTCAATAATTGTATTTTGCTCGGTTTTTCACGAGAATTAGTGAGATCTCGTAAATAACGTTACCTACATATTTAAATGGAGGTCTGGGCCATCATTACCTCAGTTTCTATTTACGTATAGATTGACGAATGAAACGATGCAAAAGCTGAAGCTCAAAATGTTTGCAGTTCCGCCGTCACCACACAGAGTGCGTTAGCGTGCAGTGGACTCCGGTGCGGTGCGCAAAGATTCCGATAGAGTGCGCCAGGGGCTCGCTCACGATCACGTTCAAATACCGACCGCCGACCACCCTTGATTGTATCTTGCAATAAATCTAATGAGGATGGATTGTTTTGTACAGTTTTGCACCAGTAGCAGTGGCGTAGCTATCGGGTGGTAGAGGGTGCAGTTGCACTCGGGCCCGGGCCCGGGCCCTCTCTCCAACTCCATGTTTGTCCCATTAATCGATGTATGGTTTCAACTTTTAACCTGATGACAATTTTCTATTGTTGGAAATTATTTAGGCTACCAGTTTAAAATTATTTCGCTCTCATTGGGCAAGAAAAATTCGGCATTAAACTCAATCAATCAATCAATCAATCAATCAATCATTGACAGTTCAACATGCAAGAACTGACAGGCGAAAAGAGTTTCAACTAAGGAAAAATGTGAAGCTTGTATCCATACGGGAACAATAGACAGTAATCCCCCTTCCCCCTATCCAATTCCACAGAAACGACTCAAAGAGTAATCTTTGCTTGACTACACTTACAAACGAATGTGTCTATTTTTTACTATAAATAGTTATCCAATTAGCTTTTCTTGGACTTAAATAAATAAGTTGCTAACAGACGGATTTGCCATGGCCAGGAGAAGTTATTTGTACTGATAGGAGAGGGTTGGTAATCAATTCAGTATTCGTTGCTCCCTCATTGGGTGTGGGTGGGCGCGTGTGTGAAGTGAACTTTGAGTGTCCCCGTTTCTCTAAGTGCTTTTACTGCAGTTAGTTCTACATATTTTAAAAACTTATATTTGTTGGGTTATTGTGTATGATTGTGTCGTGTGGTTTGAGTAACTGAAATATAGTAGGCCTATATACAGTGAGTTAAAATTAAGTTTCAAACATGAACGTGTATAAACATAAAAGTGGCGTCATGAAAAGGAAGAAAAAAAGTAAGTAATAAACGAATCAAACAGCTACCATAACTTGAGACATTCTTTCAAGTACGTCCTAGTCGTCCATCAGGCAGTGCAACTGATCAAATCGTAAGTAAAGATACAACAGACTCAATAGCTATAGCCGATTCTGAAAATAATCAAGAGCAACAGCAACTTAGTTGAGGAGTTACACAATGATGATTTACCGGTACAGGAACCTACTGATATCCCTGAGCAGACCAATACTAGCTACTCTACCGACAAGGCCAACTTTAATAAATTAAAGTCTCAAGATAAACGATTCATTATCTCTTTAGGACAACAAAAAATGGGGGGGCCGTCGTGCCCACTTTGCACCCGGGCCCGTAAAGGCGTAGCTACGCCACTGATCAGTAGGCATGGCAGTTGCCACGAAATGGTTTAGCTAATAAAGGTCCCACATGTAAAACTGCTTTTGTTGTTTTGTAAGTCATGACGTCAGATCTGACTAACCACTTTCATATCAAACACGCTAGTATGTCAATATAAAATACCTACAAATCGATAGTAAAGCCACTATATGCCTAAAACATGTTATTAAGCGAGCGAAGCGAGCGTCTTCTTTGTACTCTTAAGGCACTCGTTATGTATTAGTCCTTTGCATAACGAGAATGACGGTATAAAATTTGGGTCAAAGGATGACATATATCAAATAAAAGCTTGAGACGAGTACTTTTCAAAAAACCATGATATACCTCTGGCAAATCCAGCTTTCTATGTCAAAACTAGGGTCAAAGGTCAAATTTGTAATTTTTTATATAATTTTTAATTAAATAATAAAAAATGTTTGCAAGTTTAATCATAAACTTGTAGTAAGGTAAATGTATTATGTTTCTTAAAAAAAAAAAATTACCCATTTAGCCTTTTTTGACCTTAATTGAGGTCAATTTCCTCAAAATGGGTTATTTTTTAAATTTTCTTCGATTTATTGGCCAATATTCATTATATCAACGTACTTACTCATAAATACGTTAAAATGAATAGTTCTTATTGTTATTACATTGTTTGCACGGTATTCATTCAAAATGGCGGTCAAAGGTCAATAGGTAAGTATCGTCAAACTAGGTCTAGTAACTAAAATATTACTTGTGGGTACTCTAAAGACGCAGAATTTTAACTGCAATTACAATAACGAATAATAATATGATGTTTTAATCGTTAGAGAATGTAATTATCATATAACTTATAAACAACTTAAGATTGTTACTGAACATCAGGGTATTCTTAAATGGGTGTGCAACTGCAACAAAATACATTTTTAGAAAAGAGCATGACCATGCTGAGATACGTGATATGATAGTATGATATGATATCTGTCCTAGCAGTCACTGTCTAGTCGTCAAATTAATCAAAATTGAAGTCAAAATCACTCAAAATTGAAGTCGTCAGATTAATCACCTTCTGACTCACTGGAGTTCCCATGCTGGGTACCAATATTTGGACAGTCCTTCAGCTTACAAGCGTGGGTACACTTCAGCTGATTGGCCAAACACTCATAGGTCGGCATCTAGCAAATACGGCAACAGTTACAGGCTAGGAGATCCATAACGGTCAAAGGTACTGGAGTTCCAATCATCCACTCGTTGCTCAGATTTCCTTCTGCCGTGGTTTTCCATCCATAGCCACACAGATCAGGAACATCAGGGTTGGCTTCCAAGCAACGTATCAATAGATCGTGTTTGGTTGATAACTCACAGTCGCAGGATATGAAGCAGTAAGCAATCGTTACAAGGTGGTAGCTGATTAGACTTCATATCATCACACTTACTTCTAAAAAGCTCGTAGCGCAGCTGGTTGACGCATGACAGAGTCGTGGTCAAGGAGCAGAGTTTACAAACTCTTCGAGTTTTTTTGATGAAATCGATAGAAACTCTCCAGTCCTGACCCATCTTGCTTAGCTTGACACAGAAATGCGAGTTTTTTCTCATGATATTCAAAGTTCTCTTTTTCCCGTTACCACTGAATGAGCTCACTCAGGTTGGAACTTATAGTCGTCCCCTACACCTATAGATGCGCCCGTTGTTAACAAGGTAACAGTTTCATACATGTCATTTCCCATATAGAAAACATATCCATAGCAACATTGGGTGCCTCTAGGTGAAGTGGCCGACTATGAATTCCAACCTTTGTCACAACCAGTGCATGGAGGTCAGGGAGGGTATTACATACTTCGAATCCCAACGAACTCGCTAGTTTTTACACATCTTCGAAGTGTGTTTGATTTTTGGTAGTCAATCGTCAACCAGCTGCCCTACGAGCTTTTTAAAAGTAAATGTGATGATATTATAAGTCTAATCAGCTACCACCTTGAAACTATTGTCTACTGCTTCAAATCCTGCGGCTGCGAGCTAACCACCAAACAGCGGTCTGGATACGTTGTTTGGACGCCAACCCTGATGTTCCTGATTCGCGTGGCTATGGATGGGAAACCACGGCAAAAGGAGATCTGAGCAACGAGTGGATGATTGGAACTCCAGTACCTTTGACCGTTATGGATCTCCTAGCCTGTAACTGTTGCCGTGTTTGCAAGATGTCGACATGTGAGTGTTTCGCCAATCAATAAGTGTACCCATGCTTGTAAGCTGAAGGATTGTACAAATACCAGTACCAGTTCTAGTAGCCAGCATGAGAATTCCAGTGAGTCAGAAGGTGATTAATCTGACAACTTGGACAGTGACTGCTAAGGTAGATATAACATAAAACTAGTATCATATCACGTATCTCAGCATGGTCATGCTCTTTTCTAAAAATGTATTTTGTTGCAGTTGCATACCCACTTAAGATACCCTGATGTCTGAGGACATTAATTAGAAATTCAGTAACAATCTTAAGTTGTTTATAAGTTATATGATAATTACATTCTCTTACGATTAAAACATCATATTATTATTCGTTATTGTAATTGCAGTTAAAATTCTGCGTCTTTAGAGTACCCACAAGTAATATTTTAGTTACTAGACCTAGTTTGACGATACTTACCTATTGACCTTTGACCGCCATTTTGAATGAATATCGTGAAAACAATGTAATAACAATAAGAACTATTCATTTTAACGTATTTATGAGTAAGTACGTTGATATAATGAATATTGGCCAATAAATCGAAGAAAATGTTAGAAATTACCCATTTTGAGGAAATTGACCCCAATCAAGGTCAAAAAAGGTAAGTAGGTAATTTGATTTTTTTATAAATAAATTTTATACATTTATCTCACTTAAAAAGTATTTTTAGACTTGAAAACAGTTTTCGTTATTTAATTAAAAATTATTTAAAAAATTACAAATTTGACCTTTGACCCTGGTTTTGACATAGAAAGCTGGATTTGCCAGAGGTATATCATGGTTTTTTGAACAGTACTCGTCTCAAGCTTTCATTTGATATATGTCATCCTTTGACCCAAATTTTATACCGGCCAGGCCTTTTTCGAGCGTTATGCAAAGGACTAGTATGTATTAATGTATGTATGTATGTATGTGTGTATGTATGTATGTATGTGTGTGTATGTATGTATGTACGTAGGTATGTATGTATGTATGTATGTATGTATGTATGTATGTATGTATGTATGTATGTATGTATGTATGTATGTGTGTGTGTGTGTGTGAGTGTGTATATGTATGTATGTATGTATGTGTGTGTGTGTGTGTGTGTGTGTGTGTGTGTGTGTGTGTGTGTGTGTGTGTGTGTGTGTGTGTGTGTGTGTGTGTGTGTGTGTGTGTGTGTGTGTGTGTGTGTGTGTGTGTGTGTGTGTGTGTGTGTGTGTGTGTGTGTGTGTGTATGTATGTATGTATGTATGTATGTATGTATGTGTGTGTATGTATGTATGTATGTATATTAAAACCACACACACAATTATAAAACGAAACCAAGGTCACTTACTTTTAAAAAACCGGTGAATTTTCCGAAAATTCACCGGTTGTTTAAAAGTAAGTGACCTTGGTTTCGTTTTATAATTGTGTGTGTGGTTTAAACATTATTCCTGGTCAATAAGTTTCTGCGTGTGATACATGTATGTATATGTATGTATGTGTGTATGTATGTATGTATGTATATATGTATGTATGTATGTATGTATGTATGTATGTATGTATGTATGTATGTATGTATGTATCTATCTATGTATGTATGTATGTATGTATGTATGTATGTATGTATGTATGTATGTATGTATGTATGTATGATTTTTTTAATGTCTCGCAATAGCGGTCGAACAGAAAGTCCCATCAAGTTGAAATTTGGACCATCTACAGGCTTCGATGTGGATTGACTGTGTATAGTTTTGTGGCCAAATCGGTCGAGAAGTTACAAAGTTACAATGCAGTTTCTAAAACATATTTTTCTGAAACAAAATGGCAGCAATATGTGAGATAGCCATATGGTAGTAAATTTTTGTCCGGTCACTAGTATACTAATTTCAACGCGATCCGATAAGTATGGTAGGTACAAAGGTCCAAATTACATTTGTAGTGCTGATTTGTAGTGAAGTAACTATGACAACGAAAATTTCATGCTTTAGTTTATCACTAGTCCAAAGGCGGGTGCAGACAGAATGACTATAGACTAAGACTAGGAAAACGCTGTTCGACGCGTTGATAAGCGAGCGCGTACATATCTACGAACTTTCTGGCGAAAAGATCTCAAAGCTAATAAAAACAACAATAAACAACAATTCAAGAATGCGCATTGCCAAATTTTTTCTAATTTCTATAGCTATTATACTTCCCGACATTGTTGAATGCAGTGCAATGTGCGTTGCTAAGAATTTTCGTTGTCATTCGGTCTAGTCGTAGTTAATTAGTTATCTGTGATGTAAGTGTTTTCAGTATAACGGCGCTAGAGCAACGAGACCGCTTGCGACACTATTATTATCTTTATCTCTTACATTGAACCAGGGGCGTCACTAGGATTCTGGGATT
Organism: Isoperla grammatica; assembly: GCA_945910005.1. Lineage (NCBI taxonomy): Eukaryota > Metazoa > Arthropoda > Insecta > Plecoptera > Perlodidae > Isoperla > Isoperla grammatica. The sequence continues at coordinate 93,421,427 of OX246737.1, read as the reverse complement.
GGGGGGGCGCAACTGCAGAGGCGGACTGGGGGGTAAGGGCCCCGGGACTTGGCGAAGCTTTAAGGGGTCTGGGGCAAAGCCCCAGCCGCCGGAGGCGAAAATTTTTCAGCCTACCATTTTGTTAGAACGCATATAAACACGTTTAAAAATCGATAAATGACGATAGTTATGTGGAACAACGTGTTGAACTGTGAACACCACTTTCAAAAACGAAATTGATGAAGAAACTTTCCCAACACTGGCAGTTGTATATTTCAAACTATATTGTTTCCCAACCCTCTACAAATATCAACTACTAGTTGTCCACTCGCATCTTGTAATTTATACTCGTAACGAGTGTTGTAGCTGGGTATGCAGCTGGGTCGGGGGCAAAGCCCCTGCCGCCGGAGGCAACATCGCCGAAGGCGAAACAATTTTCGGCCCTGCATGATGCTTAGTGGACTAAAACGCGTTTTGAGGCGAAATCCTATCATGAAAAACAATTAAAGTAAAGTCAATATTACACTGATAATTCCTAACGTCATAGGTCTAGGATAGGAGTTCGATCCTGTCATTTGAGAAGTAATCTTATGGCTAGTGCTGCGCTGGATCGGATTTCAGTAGGCGTCGATAGATATTGCCACTAAGTTCGCCTTTTAAATTTTGAACGCTTATAGACACGTGATCAGCCCGATTTTCAGTCAGCTATTTTACGGAAAATGGCTTTGTAATGACACACGACTTGAAAACTCCTTTATTTCATTTTTACATGAGCTTATTCTATTATAAATGGGCAAAATGGTACTTTCAGATATAACAAAGTTTACTCGCAAACTATCAAAAGTCACTCTCAAGTAGCGAGCTAGCGAGCAGAAATCTTGAGGGTTCTTACACGTGTAAAAATCGATAAATGATGATAGGTGTGTCGAACAACATGTTGAACTGTGACACCACTTTCAAAATTAAATTAAAGAAATTTCCAGCACTGGTATGTTTTATATTTCAAACTAAACTATAAAAAAGTAAGCTCTGAGGAAGAAAGCGGAAATCTTTGTAGCACTTCTTGATGGTCTATCTATACTCTATATAACTCGATATGTCCCTTTTCACTGACATGAGATACATATTATGCTGTTCTTACTATTGTTTCATAATCTATATAGCGTAAGATATTTTCAGGGGGTTGGGTGGTGGCCCTCAAGGGGGGGGCCCGTACGGGTTTCCGTATAGTTCCGTACCTGCTAGTTGATTGGACTTGCGCGGGCTACACGGGGGCTTCGAAACAGCCTTTACAGCGATTTGAGCAAGGGAATCATAAGGATAATTGAGCGGCCCTAAAAAGGATTTTATACACACACAACTATTTTAGTATACCAGAATGCTGATTGCATGAAATAATATTATGATTGTCACGGTATATTTGTTATAGTATTTTAATTATTAATTTATAAGATAACAACGTCAGTCACTCCTCAATTACTTTACAAAAGATTATACATATTTTACTTTCCACTAATTCGACTTGTCACAAAACTCCATCTATAGAACATATGTCAATAAAGTGACCACTCTTTCTGGTACAAAATGTAATAATATTAAATAACTTTCATAAATTATGTTTGCAGGAGATAAATGCTGACTAACGGTTATATTTTAATCAATGAAGGCTTGATTAATTGCCATTAGCATGTCATAATTATTAATGAAATATTATAATATATGTAAGTATTGTTGATCAAAAGATTTTTGATCTTCGATTTTTTAAAGAGACACGCAAAGCACGGAAGATTGGAAATTTAAGCAATAAAATTGATTGAACGAGGAAATTATTGGGGGGGGCGCAGATTGCGATTGGGGGGGCGCAGGCCCCCCCCAAAACCCCCTAGTGACGCCACTGCATTGAACAATGACGATAGCTTTGAGAACTTTTCGCCAGAAAGTGAGTGAACATGGACGCCCTCGCTTATCAACGCGTCACACAGAGTTTTCCTAGTTATACCATTCAAATCATTTAAAAAAACCATAACCAATGTAACAAAACTGTTTGGCTAGGCTAATTAATAATTTTTCGTAGGAATACCCGTTATAGGGTGCACACCAGCTTTACCTGATGTGTCCCTCTTAAATAAAATAAAAAATAAATTCACATTTAGAGTCTACCCACTCAGTAACTAAACTGATTTGCAGTGGGGGACTTAAATTTAAAGTGACTAAACCAACCCTGTAGGCTTCGAACAGCATCGACGAGTGAGCGATAACCAATCAAAGATCGATGTTTCAAATACGAAACATATGAATCAGTGATTGGACAGTGCGAACACCTGCGGACAAATGCCAGAATCAACCAGGCCGATTCAGAACAACTTTGAATTTATTGAGTGCTTCGTTGCTAGGACGGCTCCAAAGTCACCGTTTACTTACTCCTAAGCCAAGAAGTAATGGAATTGAAGACTTCATTTTTTCAATTCAGATGACTAACTGCATTATTAGGGTGTTTGGATAGCTGGGAAGGAATGTCCGAGGGCTTATAATAGGACTCAATCCCAGCATTTGCATTTACGACTAAGGAAAACCTTCAGTCAGGACTGCCGGTGACCGGAATCGAACCGGCGACCTCCCGAATTAGAGTCGCTTCTTACCGCTGAGCCACCTCTATCGGTACGGCTACGTCCATGGGCTATACGCCTACATTTCCAGCTTCGTACACCAAGCGCCATGTCTCAACCACTCGGCCCCCTCTCATTAAGATCGGTAAAGTAGTGACTTGCCTGATCTACGATTCGGGCCACATGTATATGGCACTACCAGTCGTGTATAGAGCAGTGGTTCCCAACCGGGGTGCCGCGAACCTCTGCTAGGGATGCCGCGAGATTTTCGTTGTAATTGAAAAAATCTTGGTTCTGTACATTTTGAAAATAAAATATAACAAACTAATAATAATGAACATATCAACAGTATAGTGTAAACGAATACATACCACGATTGAATTATCACTGCAACGTAATGCCTCAAGGTTGCAACGTTTTGTACCGCACTCACCCTCCAGCCCCCTTAATAATAGTTCAGAATTCAACTGTTCAGAAACAAATCAGAAAACGGGATCAAATATCAACGGTAGTTTTCAACGTATTATATGTGTGAGTTAGGGTTTCAGCATTACGGACTTTTTTTACTTCTATCAGTGTAATAAGAGGAAATGAGAGTATGTTTGTCACTATCCGGGCACAAATGAAAGACATTTGCAAAAACCTTGTGGGTCTGGAGAAAAATAGACCTAGAGTGACTCTGCTAATTGTAAGAGGCGACAAAAGAAGACCCTGTCCCACTAAATATTTCTCCTCCCACTTGCCCGTGCCCATCCTTGCTGGACTCCCGCATGACGACCCACGCAACGTACAATGGATCTGATTCTGATGTGGCTTTTTTCTTCATCATTATCATCCTCATCTTCATCATCACCCACTTATCGTCTCGATTAGCCATTTGTTGCACAAATATGAGATCTCAAGCCCCATTAATCAATCGCCTAAGCTAGATTTCCACTGTTATGTGCATCCAACTATAAGTAAGTGGTTTTACAGTAACAACAAAATGTTGATTTAGTACAATTCTTAATATATTTTCAACATTAGTAACCATTAATGATAAGGGGGGGGGGGGGGCGTGTCTATTGAATGTAGGCTTGGGGTGCCGTGAGTCTAAAAAGGTTGGGAACCATGCTGATCTAGAGGAACTGCCAACACTATTGGCTTCCCATCCCAAAAGACACTGGCGGGTACAGGGTCTTGCAAGACCTGATAATAGTAGACCGTGTGCAGTATATTTTAATAATGTACTTAAATAACAAGTCTCGGCCAGCCTAGAGCCAGCCAGAACCGGGGCTTTGGGTCAAATGCGTAGTCGTTCCTCACGTGCTCCTCAACTCAGCCTTTCCTCAGACTCGCTCAACCACCAATCACAGAGCAGTCCACATGGCAATGCTGTTCTGTGTTTGGTGGTTGGGCGAGTGTGAGGAAAGGCTGAGTTGAGGAGAACGTGAGGAACGACTTTGCATTTTATGCATTTGACCATAATGATAGAGCTGTGAGGGTTATAATAGGAATAGGTACATGGCTAGGTAATAAATGGGGTTTAAATCACAACAGTCAATAATTGCAGATGGTTTTCATTTACTAGGCTACAAAAATTTCACTGAAGTTGAAACATTTTGTTTGTAAAATCATTGGAATTAAAAAATAAATTACTAACAAATTATGTCGTCGGCTATATAATAGTGGGGGCAAAAACGACAGTGTTTCACTTCCAGGGTTCCTAACAACCTGGAAAGTCAGAGAAATAAAAACTTATAAGGGAAAGTCAGGGAAATGAGCAAAAATGCTAGTAATTCAGGGAAATTTGTTAGTATCAGTGTCTAGTGCTAGGGGAGTGGTGGCCATATTAAATAAAACATAATCTTTTAATAATGTTATGTATCCTATATTATATATACATATAATAATCGATATAATATTGTAAGTAAAACCAGAATAGTGTCAGTAATAAAATGTTAGATTTTAATTTTTAATCACTAAAATGATCTGCTAATTTATTTTAAGAGTTGGAACGCCGAGCGAATTGGTCAGGGAAATTGTTTTTATTTTTTATTTTTGAACCCTGCACTACTCATTCTCACTTAAGGCTGTGTGTCGTCCATTTCTGAACAAATACAAACTCGACGTTTTGTATTTTTTTGCTTAGACCCAACAGGACGACCGGAAATATGAGCATAACCATGGTATTCAGAATTTTATGCTCTTTTCCATGAAGTAATTACTTTTTTTGTAAAAATAATATTGTAACCGTGTAGCTTTTAAAACTTTAGTGAAGTGTTGTTCTGCGGAAAGTTTTATAAGCTTCACGTTTCACATTTTTGATAGAATAAAATAATAAAAAGACAGTACGTAGAGTATAACTTCCTCTAGGGGATGGTATAGTTTTTGTAGTGATAGTATATTTTAATTGATGTAAAAAAAATAAAAACCGTTTTCCCGTAGCAACTATCTTGAGGACGGACAGTGTCCCCGCGCGGTGGATTTTGCTGGAAGTTGTCTCTCTATTGTGAAGTGGCACTGCCGGGAGGGGTGAGGGGGGTTGAGCTCGGCCGGCCGGCCGGCCAGACGCAGGTAGAATGTTGACAGTCAGGGAAGGTATTTGTGATGGTTTGTCTAGATTGCGACGAAATACGATTTTCGGGTAATTTCATTCAAACGGCCGGTCACTACTACCGGAAGAGAATTGCGGATTCCGAGATATAGTTGAAGAGAGCGATCGACAATGTGAATATGAACTTGTAACGATGTTATAATATCTGTGGCCACATATTTCAAAGAGATGCTAGTCAAGGCTGAGAGTGGGAGATCTAGGTAGATATTGATAAAAAATCGAAACACCACATTGATATTTTGATACCGAAGGCTGGGCTCGAACCTTGAATGTAGGAACCCAACGGCTAAGAAAGCGTCTTTCAAACATTTTCATCGCGCCCAAATACTTTTTCACGAAAATTTTGCTTCCGAACCCCCCCCCCCCCCCCCCCCCCCCCGCCCCCTTCCCAATCTAATTTCGTATATATGTGCGTACGGTATGCATAACACGGAATAAAACTTTAATCGACTTGCTTTCGATTACAACCATCTGCAATGAGATTCATGAACCCACAGCTCTGAAGAGTCACATGATTATTTAAAATATATTTTAATTTTTGATTTCCTCAATCGATAGCTATTGAATATTATAAGAAATGAAATGAGGTGACGATCAGGAATATTTCTGTTTATTTCCTTGTTTACTTGTTTCGTCATTACCAAATTATTGACGATGTAGTGAAGTCAAAGATATTTCATTTTCCCGTTTTCGTAAATATTTTCAGTCATAAAAGTAAGCTGAAAATTTCACACATAATTATGGTGGGAAAACAGGTCATAACGTCAGAACATGGACTTATAATAGTAAATATGGTCATAACTGGCTCACATCAATCAGCGTATCACACAAAGATTGTAGTTGTGCCGAATATCTTACTCAAACGAGTATATGTGTACTGTTCTTTGGTTCCATAATGAATAATAATTGTTTCCAGCAACAGTTGTTCCGAGGGGCCTCCCACCCGCCAATCAATCTTTATTAGTACTTACTAGACAAACACCATTGAAGCATAATCATATTTCATTATTTTTTTATGTTTGTCAGCTTGTTTCAATTAGGTCGGTGTGACTTGATCATGCTAGTTTGTTGGGTGACAGCGTTGATAACAGATGAAGTAAGTGTGGATAAAAGGTTGACAATCTGATTTACAGGAATCCATAGGATGGAGAGGGCTATATTTTCACTTGTAGTGCAGATTGTGATTTAGGCTTGCCCCCCACCCCCTCCACCACCATCCCACCATTATGCTACGTCCCACAACCCACCTAAAAAAAAAAAAAATGTTTATTATGTAACATGCTAACGGCACCACTTTCTGTCTAGTAAGAAAAAAATCAGTGCTCACTGTTACGCTACCAGCTATGAGATATATCTTCTCCTCTTCCTCGCACTATTTTTAATATTTGAGAAAAAAGAAATAATCTTTAGTTGGCATTGTCAGTGACAAGAGTCGAACACCAAATCTCGCGAAATACCTGGGTATCGAACCCGAAAAACTCCTTTTTAGGTTCGGGTTTGGGTTCGGGTTCAAATAAACATATCTGGTTCGGGTTCGGGGTCAGAGAAATTTCGGGCTTTTTCGGGTTTCAGGTTCGGGTTCGGGTTCGATTCCCCGCGACAGTGTTGTTTGCTAAGATCAGCAGATAAAGCATGGTAAAGCAGGTTCTTTCAAACAATGTTATTGGCTAACTGGTTTCTTGGAAATGAAAACAAATGAAAATATCTCCAGCTGAAGAATACCCCCCCCCCCCCCCCCCCCTTGGACATCGGGCCACAACACACACATGATGTGGAGATAGAATTTGCACCGACTTATTCTTCTTTGCCCTAATGACAGTTGTGTAGAAAATATTAGGCTCAGCAAATATACGATTGCATAACAAAGCGTCCTCAATGAACCATTTAAAAATTCAGATGGGTGCTGGCTGATCGCCTCCGTCGTGCCTACTCTGCAACGTGGTTCAAGTCCTTCACATAACATTCAAATCAAACACAAAATTATCTTCTATATAATATATAAAAACGAATGTATGTATGTGTGTACCTATGTCCTTTATGCATTACTACACCATTCATCCGATTGCGATGAAACTTTGGTGAGTTGTTGTGCGCATGCACGCCCGCGTTGGTTTCTGGACGATTAAACCCCCTCCCAACCCCCCCCCTTTCCCCCAACCCCACTGAGACACCAACATGCAATAATGCTTTCCTAAACCATTCACCCGACTGCGATAAAATTTTGGTGAGTTAGTGTATGCACGTCCGCTAAGGTTTCTGAATGATAACCAACCCCCACCCCCCAACCCCCACCCCCACTGAGCCACCAACATGCAATAGTGCGTTCTATTATTATTCATCCGATTGCAATAAAACTTTGGTGAGTTATTGTGCGCACGCCCGCGAAGGTTTCTGAATGTGTACAACCCCCCCCCCCCCCCCCCGTTTTGTGTACCACCAGACGGAAAAATATATTGTGTGTCAAAAAGCACTTCAATAAACATAATTAAAACATAAACACTTTATTTCTTTCAGTGGCATTGCAACGCATGCCGGGTTTGCTAGTTACTTATAAACGAGATAATCATTCGAAGCTCCTACACTTGAGATTTTTCTTAGTTTGACGCTCCCCTGCTGCTCCCCTCCATCGCTATGTGACCACCCTTTACCCCCGTGACAACCTGATAATCATCATATTTATTCATTTCATGTGATTTCATATTATATTATTTACAATCAGTTATCTTTGCTGCTACGCAGTGGTACTGTAATAATACAGTAGAGCAGCTGCAAACCATGTCAAACAATATCTGCACCCTGCTAATAGCCTACTCTCACTTTGTGTTTTGGGTGCTGTTTGTAATTTTATTACGATCTCCAAAATACAAACGAATACGCTATATATAAATAAATTATATTTATTTATCCCGGCCATAGTTCGTTCATTAGATTTTCCGTTATTCCAATCAGCGCTATGAGGAGACGCCCCCCCCCCCCCCCCCCCCCCAACTAGTAAACACAGGGGACTCTGCCAGTCGTAAAAGGTGACGAAAGTACGGTAGGCCTACTTCCATTCCCCTCCCCTATACCCCTTTATCATCCTCCTCCGTTTCCCTTTTCTCAAATCCTTAGCCGACGTCGTGTTACCTATTAGCTGGATCGAGACGTAGTCAAGTCACAAATAATAATAATAATAATAATAATAATAATAATAATAATAATAATAATAATAATAATAATAATAATAATAATAAAAAAATAATAATAATAAAAATAATAATAATAATAATAATAATAATAATAATAATAATAATAATAATAATAATAATAATAATAATAATATATATATGATGTGAAAATGTAAAATACGGGTTTCATATTATTAAATATTTACACATTCCTTATACAGGCTACACGCCCACACAACCATTTTGTACAAATTCAAGTGTAGCGCACCAATTAATTTCAGTTATGTAATAAGAACTGAAACTAATATGATATTGCAATACCGGGGGCACAATAACAGTCTACAGATGTGGACTCATACATTTTCATTTCATTTTTATTTGAGCGGTATTATTTTATTTCTTGCGTTTTTCATATTCTATGGCAGGATGGTAATTAGCCTCGTTGTATAATATTGATTATTGACAGAGTCAAATATTTGATGGCAGATGGTTGCTTTAGTATGGTACATACTTATCCTGTCATAAGTGAACCCTGAAGTATTTTGACACGTTTATTGCGTGCGTGCAATAATCCTAAAAGTAGATTAGCCACCCGTTTATTTGTTTTCTTCGAATCGAAAAGCAACTTTCAAAGTATACATCCCCCCTCCCCGCGCTGGCCGAACCAACCCTCAAGGCTGGACAACTTGTTTTGAATGGAATATGGTTCCGGCTTGTCTACCACATACAACAAGGACAAAGCTATGTCTGTCTTTGTCTCTCCAACAGTCCGGTCTATGGTCAATCGCAGCGGGAAAAATGCGCGTGGTTACCCCTCCAACAACCAAACTCAGACTGAAGAGAAACCCGTTCAAGAGCAGGTATATATCGGGCACGCCATGAATCTACATTGTCGTTCGTAGTGCAACCATTTATGCAGTAGTGTTTTGGTCGGTGCAGTTGAATGTCAACAGGTGTTTTGTGCTTCACAATTCATAACTCACACAGAGTAAGTTCAGACATTTCACTATCTTACTTTACAAGGAACTATTTTTGTAACATTCAAATGTGTAAATCCATGTAATGATAATAGTATTGTAAGTAGGGTGCGAATTGACGGCTTGGCAGAGCGGGGGATGCCCAAGTATTCTGGTAGCCTGCGTGGCCAGTAAGGGGTCTGAAGCAAAGCCCCAGCCGCCGGAGGCAAACATTTTTTGGGGGTATTATTACCCTCGAGATGGCCTTAGAAGCGAGCGATCTGAGATATTATTTAGAAAGGGACAATTTGCCTAGAATACAATGCCGAATGGGACATAGTCCAATTGTTTGGTTTACTTATCTACAAACACTTCCTGACTGGGAATATATGTGTGTAACTTGACGAATTATATCTTGTTATATAGATAAGATGGGTATCCAGAGGTGGGGTTTAGCCATACCCGGCAGGGATACTTTTCAGAAAAACAGAGCCAGGGATGAAATTACCAGAGAGCTGGGGTGAAAGCCTCCCCCCCCCCCCCCCCCATCAATTCGCACCTTGATTGTAAGCGCCTCCCCACCCCTACCCCCCCTCCCGCAGTTTTGCATACCAGTTAAGTTTGCACGAGCAAAACTGAGCCAAACAAAAATGCAAAATTTGCAAAAAAAAAAAAAAAAAGCCAAGCCCAAAACGAAGAAGACCAAACGTTACAAACCAAAAAGGGCACACGTACAAAAAACGCCAATTTCAAAAGAGGCTCAACATTCAAAGTTGGTGTTATCTAAAATTGTGGCCAAGCCAATTATTTTATTTCCAATGTATAGTAATTAATGAAATTTGACATTACTTAATAATTTATAAATTATATTTTAACAACAATTATAAAATTCAATTGACTTATTGGAGCACATCGAGGTAGAAAAAACAAAATTTACACACTTTATTTATAATTAAGAGCTTGGCCGATGAATTTGTATTTTGGCTTTGGGTCGTATGTTACAAATATTACGTACTATAAAACACTCATGGTAAAAACTCATTAAGCTTATGCAGTTAAAAATTAATTTAATGTGTAATTCAAGAAACATTGGGTAGTCTCGTGGTAAAAGCCCACCGATTAAAGAACATTTGAGGTTTCCATCTATTATGCTTTTGCGTCGGCAACATCGTGTTAAGTGCACTTCGATGCGTGCAGTAAGAGTCGCGTAGTGGTAGCTCGCACATGGCTTGGCCCGGCGCGCTGCCGCGCGCCTAGATGTAGGCCTAAGAGCACATTGGATTTATGAATTACTAAATGAATTATTGAAACTCGCGTAGCAAGAATGGCGATTGTGTGAATGAGGTTAATTTATACAAACAAAATAGATAAGGAATCGAACCCCCCCCCCCCTCCCTTCCCCCCGGTCAACACGTGGCTAGCCAGACATTTGCCAACTTCTAGCTGGCCGCGTGTGGCAAGGATATGACCCTGTACTATTTTCAGTATTGTAATTTGTAATTTTCAATATTGTAATTCAGTATTGTAACCTGGCCAGCCTCATCTGGGCCAGATGTTCCTCACACACGCCTAGCCATGCTTGGGACCGCCACACATGGGCCATACAGGTATATAAAATTGTGCTACTCGGGTAGCCTGACAAATCACAGTTCCTTCATTCTTGGTCCTAATCCTGGTTTGGGCATGGATGTCAGTATCGTTGTTTACCATCATAAATCACCTACACATACTCGATTAGCATATTTGTCAAAATATCTGAATACATAATTCCCGAGATCTGTATATTGAATATGGAGAATCGCTCTATTTATCGGACCTTTGACTAATTCGTCCTAATGCGTCCTAAACTGAACGGCCTTGGCACGCACAACGAATAGAATAGGTAAATATTTTCTGTAAGAGAGTAAATATTCCCCGTGTTGTGTGACATGATCACACGTCATCTGGAGAGTAAACAGGAGTGTTGATATAAACCGTCAGCGGGGAGGCACCGCATTCAGACGATCAGCCATGGAGGGTCTTGTCGCGCTGGTCCTGTGTACTGTGGTGATGGCAACAGCTGTGAGCAGCGAGTGTCGTTACAAGCCGGGCGAGGCGAGAGTGGCTCTCAACAACCGGCTCGACCACTGCGCGATGCCCAGCGACGCTCTGGTCGAGGGCATCATCACGACCAACACGACCGAGGCGTACCGGGTGCTCCTCAAGGATCACTGCTCGGTCCTCCCGGTCCTGCGACGTTGCCTCAACGCCACCTCGACCGACGCGCGGGTCTGCCTCAACGCCACCGAGACGATCATCTTCGACATCAACCGGGACTTCCTCGACACGGCCGTCGAGATCCTCTGCCGCGACGACGGCGACCGACTGGCCGTGATGCTCGGCAACGAGATCGATTGTCTCGACCCCGAGAACGAGCTTGTTGTGTTCAACTGTCTTAATGCCACGGTGACGGCGATGGCCGAGGAGGTCACCGACGATACGGCATACACGCTCCGGAGGTATCGGGCAATCAGGAGCTTCAAGGAGTGTGTCGAGGACATTGCACAGTGTCAACAATCGGGTGAGAAGGCGCTCAAATCGCTTATCAACGAACTACTCTCGCGCATGAAATGTTTCAGTCGGGAGAATGTGGCTGTGTCGTGCGAGCTGCTGGAATGAGTTGAGGTATCAGGCGGCTAGGAGCTTCAAGGAGTGTGTCGAAGACATTTCACAATGCACAGTGTCAACAGTCGGGCGAAAAGACGTTAAAATCGCTCATCAACGAACTACTCTCGCGCATGAAATGTTTCAGTCGGAAAAATGTGGCTGTGTCGTGCGAGCTGCTGGAATGAGTTGAGGTATCAGGTGGCTAGGAGCTTCAAGGAGTGTGTCGAGGACATTGCACAGTGTGAACAATCAGGTGAGAAGACACTCAAATCGCTCATCAACGAACTACGCGCATGAAATGTTTCAGTCGGGACAATGTGGCTGTGTCGTGCGTCTGCTGGAATGAGTTGAGGTATCAGGCGGCTAGGAGCTCCAAGGAGTGTGTTCACTGTTCAGGTCATCGCACAATGCACAGTGTCAACAGTCGGGCGAGAAGGAGCTCAAATCGCTCATCAACGAACGTTTCTTGCGCATGAAATGTTTCAGTCGGGAGAATGTGGGTGGCTGCGTCAGGCGAGCTGCTGGAGTTATTCGATGTATCAGGTTGCCAGGACCTGCAAGGAGTGTGTCGAAGACAATCGCACAGTGTTGGAACAATGAGACTGTCGTGCGAGCTGCTGGAATGAGTCGAGGTATCAGTGTGCCATGAGCTACATCGGGCGGGACAATGTGGCTGTGTATGTGTGAGCTGCTAGAATGAGTCGTGGTATCAGGTTCCAAGGACCTACAAGGAGTCTTAAGACATCGCACAGTGTTGGGACAAGACTGTCGTGCTAACTGTAGGAGTGAGTCCAGGTATCCGGCTGCCATAAGTTTCAAGGAGTGTGTCGAGACCATTCCACAGTCAGTTGGTAATTTGGGGATGTCTGTTCTTTCAGTTTCGACCGACTGTTGTGAATGCATTGTACCAACCTTGTAGGTATGAGTGTGTACCAGCCATGTAAGAAGGCGGTGCTTTTACCACGATGGCGTCAGCTACGTTTCAAATAAAAGTCCAATGATGAATATTATTGTTTTGTGTTAGTGTACATACCATGTACCCATAGTATACAATAGTGACTAAACCGTCGATCTATTGGCGTGAGTTGGAAGGAGTTTGGCTCCGACAAAGTTTATTTCGATAAAGACATACTTGAAAGGTGAAAGTGAGTAATACATTGATTTTATGTGGAGGTTTTATTGTGGATGTGTAAAGTAAGTACAAAGTGAAGCATATAAAAATGCGACCGTTAAAAGAAAAAGAGAGGGAGAGAAATTGTTTTTATAATTTCATTATGAATTAATTAATTGTCTTGTCGCGTGCATTTTAATTATTTGTCCCAATTGAAGTGATCGGACTGAAAAATTGGCACCAATTACAAAAAATTTACCTTAAGACAAATATCATATTATTTCAGTTAAGTCATGCAACAAATGAACATTAATGGTATATTTTCTCAATCACGTACTGCAAAAAATGTATAAGAACTATATAAAAACCTGGAAGATGCAGTAAAAGGCCCCCCGATGTATTTATTGTTTTAAAACATTGAAAACACCTGGGTCCGGATTCACAAGAGATCCTAACGTCTATTTTGTCTCTACTTTAAGACCGGCTCAACTTTGAACCTTTGTGATACCCGGCCTATGTCTGAGCTGAGAACGAATTGTAAAACATATTGGATTATGTATTGCGTCTTTGTTCCGACCAGGAATTAGTACGTAAACTTCTTCATGGGTTATGGTCCTGGATTCACAAGGGGTTCGACGTTAGGCCGGTCTTAGGGTTAAGACCATACAAAGACTTAGGACCTCTTGTGAATCCGGGCGCAGGTCCTTTCCTTCCCTTCTCTTGTCAACCTTGCAAAGTGGGCGTGGTCGATTAGGGATAGGTTGTTCAATGACAGTTACTTGTTAAAAGCATGGCCATCATCTGGGCCTCGTAGCTCTGCCTGTCGTAGAGGTGACTAAAAGAGCGGACGCTTTATAACCTAGGTAAGTCAATCATTATCATCACCTTGGTCTAGTTACATTTACTACACCCCAATCATCGTATGGATCAGCATTGTTGCCAAAGGGACGTAAATCCCAAATACACTTCCTGGCCGCTGTCACTTGTTTCGAAAAGGGTAACTGAGGCTCCTTCATGGCTCAACTGAACCTATAGTCTTCACAACCCAAGCGGTTGTAGTCTTGAATGAGCTGTGAAACGTCGTGATTGTCAATAATTAAAACACAGTGTTTGGTATTCTGTGTGTAGGTCAACAGTGCTGTTGGAAATTGAAAATGTTTCACTCATCGCAATTCGAAATATCCTAAAGTCCCAAATAAATAGCTCAACATGTGACAGGATAACGGTTAACAAACGTTCAGAGCACCAGAAGCTTGGGTATTTATTCGGGTGAAACAAATTTGAGCGTTGCTTAGAAGAGGAAGGTTGATATATTGTTACCATGAAATAACGGATTTGGGGAAAGAACAAAAATTTAATTAAAGTGTTCGTTCACCTCTTGCTGCAATGTGTACCTATACACACATGTTGGTATGTAGAACACATATTGAACAACAGTTTCACCGAAAATGATTCGAGTTCCACGTAATTAGTGGTTAAATGTTTTATTCAGCCCGTTGAACGTTCTACGTTTGGCAACACTGTACCCCCGAGTTTTGTTTGAGCTTGCTTCACGCATCTGGGGGGATGGGCGAAAAGTAGCCGGCCAAGCGCATGTGTATACTCGTTTCCAATTTTCCGTCCGCTACAAATGAAACCGTTTTATACATCACATTATAACAATACATAATACGGCAGGTCAAATAAAAGTTAACACAAATAGTACCGAACGTTTACGTCTTACTTTAGTGTAGCGACATACTTGTAAGAAGAAGAATTTTTCCCCGAGATGTATTAAAAACGAAGCAAAATACGATAGTGATCGGTGCTAAAACTAATACACAATCAGGCTTTAATTACTGAATCGGTTATTAACAATGAGTGATTGTTTTACATAACACTAACAGTCAATTAATATACACACAAACGAACTGAACTGAACTAAATGGCAGGAGAAAGACCGACCATACACAAGACACAAGACGTGTGATTTCTTCTTCAGCCAATGTTATGTATGATTAACATATGACATGTAAACATATCGATGCATTGTTTCAGAATGCTGGATAGAAAAACCAACAGCCGTATGTTTGTGAGATTTAATTTGAGGTCTCCGTCAAAACCTGTTCGACGCAATTGTAACTGTATTCCTTATGGTGACAAATACTATTATAATTATATTCCTTCTTGACAAATATTATTATCATTTCACAAATCGAAGAGAAATATAAACACATTTCCAGTGAGTTGTTACAAATCTTGTATCTACCCGCATGACCGCGCGCCTTCTGCGCCACTTTCATTTGAACAAAGTATCTCACCAGACAACGAGCGCTCCCTCTCTTGTTGTCTTCAGCCAACCACGCATCTTCAGTACCACCCCTCCTTCCAATGCCGGCTGGAGACGCAGCGCAGAGTTGGCAACATGGGTTACATGACGTAGGCAAACCACCTCGAACAGCAAGTTGCGCGAATAAACAATGGTATAGGCCGCGTGATATACACCCAAACATTGGTGTTTAGGGTTAAACTTTATATAGAGAACAACTTGCTAAAGAGGTGAACGGGCACTTTAAATTAGAGCTGCGAGCAATAGCTGGTATAATATACTTGTAAAACAAGTTATTAAAAACTCAAATATAATTTAATTAAAATCTTTAAAGTGTGTTTTTATTTAAAATTCAAATTTTATTTCACATCCGAAATTCATTTACGTCGCGCATTGCCTGTGAACGGTCTAGTTTCCTCGACATCCGACGCATCACAAAAACATCCTACCCCAGAGTAAGTGCTCGTGAATCCCACAATAATTAGCATATCTGCGTGCTTACAAGAGAAATGGGTTATAACGTTAAAGTGCCAGTGATAAGGTTACGCACGTGACGTGACGAGACGTTGCGCTTGGCGATGATGTCAAGCTCGACGAATAATAAGGGAATTGAGCGCAACAGGTGTTTTCTGGAAGGTTATATAAGACTCGAAGGTGTACAACAGATGGCTGATGTGTGTACTTCGTTGTAAGTGACTGAGCGTGGACGTCACGTAAGTATAGGCGCGGTTCAATCAATCAATCAATCAATCAATAATAATAATAATAATTATTATAATAATAATAATAATAATAATAATAATAATAAATAATAATAATAATAACAGTACTAATAATAATTATAGTAATAATAATAATAAACATAATAATAAAGATATTAATAGTAATAATAATAATAAAAACAATAATAATAAACATAAAAATAATAATAATAATAATAATAATAATAATAATAATAATAATAATAATAATAATAATAATAGTAATAATAATAATACTAATAATAATAATAATAATAATAATAATAATAATAATAATAATAATAATAATAATAATAATAATAATAATAATAATAATAATAGTGTTTTCATTTCATTCATTTACTTTTTACTATGTACAATTACATATGATTAATATTGAGCAAACACCTTCATTAGCTCTCTGTTCGCTCGAGTGTTTGCTTTTAAATACATAAAATAAAATGATGTACGGTCAACGTTAATTGAATTCAAATTTAGATTTAGAGTAAAAATAAAAAAAATACATTTTTTATTCTTTATACAAATAAACACTAGTTGAAATAAAACGGTGTAATAATATTAAAGTCAATGCTAAAAAAACTTCTAAAACAATGTTGTACATACGTTTAAAAAGTGTCGAGTGCTTTCAAATTTAGATAGCAGTTGAAAAGTAAAAATTACAAAAGCCATATTTGCTTAAAAGTAGTTGTAAATTTGTAAAGCAATGCTAAAATAATACTTTAATAATTCTAAAACAATACTGGAACAATGTAGAACGTACATTTAAAAAGTTATGAGGATTGCAACTGAAACTAGGTTCCCTCTTTGATCGTACGTTCTGCCAGTTTTTTAAAAGTAATATATTTCATTGAAACAAAGAACTCAGGCATTTGACCAATAACGCTGTAAAACAACTGTGGTCCTTTATAAGTAAATTGGTTTCTCGTGTTTTTCATTCTAAATTCCGGTACATTCAAGCTAAGCATGTTCACACTATTGGTTGTAAATTAATAACTTCTCCAATTATTGAATACATATGTAACAATTTTTAACAAGTAGAGAAGTGACAAAAGAACAATATTAAACTCTATATGTGTGTGTGTAATCAACTGACTCAAGGCGATTTATGTTGAAGATTGTTCTTATGACATAGTTTTGTGTTGTACGAGGAGAAGTTACTTTGCAGTCAAATGTTTCACCCCAGTGAATAATATCAAATTGCAGATTAGATTGAAAAAGTGCGAAAATATATCTGACGTAAAACATGTATAGGCATTGAAATTGTAAAAACAAAAATGTAAAACCTTAAGATGGTAAAAAATGTAGTTAATTGTTCTAAGCTTTATAGATAATATCTGTATGTGCATACTGCAACTTAGAAAGGAATCTCTGTAGACGCCCAGATATCTAACAGAATCACACATTTCAACACAGCTACACTTACATCAACACTCCTTAATACATGTTGATTCATGGCAAACAATCTTGAGATGAGGAATCGTGACCTGCTCTTTAAAATGAAACAGTATATATTTAGTTTTTAAGCTATTGAGAACTAGACCATTTCTGTTAAAATAAGAGGATAAAACACGCGTCTTGATTTACAAGATTTTCTAGAACTAGGAAAACGCTCCGCGTTGCCAGATGAGCGATTTTTTTCAATGTAGGCTCTCAAATCAAATAAATCGTTTGCATATCATATTACTCTTTAAAAAAAAAAAATACCTTTATAATAAACATATGATTTTTTTACAAGATGGCGGATCAAGTTACATCCTTATAACTTAAGTATATTATTTCTTGATATGTTGCTAATAGATGCACGAAATATTATTCAAATCCGTTAAGAAGTTTTCTTTAAAGAAATTAAAACCTTCAAGTTGATGGATTTCCGCATAATTTCATTCGACCGTGGTCTACTCAATAGGCTCTAATTCATAAACTATTAAACCTATCAGTGTATGGAAAGTTTCATAATGTAGATACAGACTTTATCTAAAATGTTATATTAATTAATCATACAATTACTCGCTTTTAAATCATAATAAAAGCTTTTTAATTGGTCGTCCAAGTTCGTTGTTAACATTTGCATGTTTGCCGTGAAGGTCATTAAATATAACACGTCATTGTAGCTATTCTATGATAGCTATCAAAATTCCAAATACATAGTGAGAAAGGTCTGATTGCGTAAGCCATTTCGGTAGCATACTATGTGCATCTAACTTCAATGGTCCGCAAATGCGAATCATATCGGTGGAACACTGTAAAAACGAAGAAAACTACTGCCGTAAATAAACAATATTTGTTTATAACATGGCGGTTAAAGCTACAATTTTGAAACTCTTGTCGTGTGTTAGTACTATTGATGTGGACTTATAAATAAAAAATTATTTATATCGGTGTGTAAGTTTTAATTTAATTAAATAAATAACAAAACATGTGTTTCAGTTGTTAATTTTTTGTAGGTTGGCATCTTACGTCATTGTAGCCATTCTATGACAGCTATTGAAATTTCAAATAATATTGCTTAGGTATTGTTACGTACGCTATGTTTGGTGTATACTATGTGCATCTAACTGCAATAGTCCGCAAATGCGAATCATATCGGTTGGACACTGTAAAAATGAAGAAATTATAGTAGTAAATAAACAATATTTTTTTATAACATGGCGGATAACCTTACAATTTTGAAACTTTTGTCAAGTGTTGGTACCGTTAATGGTAATCTACATGTGAAACATTATTTAAATCCGTATGTAAGTTTTCATTTAATTAAATAAATAAACAAATTTTATTTTTCAGCAATTAATTTTTTGTAGGTTGGTATCTTGACGAATTTTGCTGGTTATGTTAACAGCATCGAGTTTAGTGGTCCCGAACGTTGCCCGAAAATTTCAGCAAAATACGTCAATCCGTTTGACCTGTGCGCGACGAACAAAATTTAGCGCACACACACACACACACACACAGACAAAGCGCCGATCGAGTTGTATGGAGAGATTCACTCCGCTTCGCTACGCTCATCTAATTAATTAAGACACAACTGATAAGACTAGATCAGCATCATCTGCAAACAAAGCAATCGTGGCATAAAGAGGCAGCAGAGAGATGTCGTTGATAAAAATCATGAAAATTATTGGTCCCAACACAGACCCTTGCGGGACACCACGATTAACCCTCATTTCATCACTATAAGTAGGCCTACAATTGATCGTTACTATTTGTGTTCGTTTACTTAAATATGATTCAAACCAAATACCACAAATTGTGAGAGATCATATCAAATGCCTTGCTCAAGTCTAAATACACCGCCATGGTCTTGTGGTTTTCCTCCATTGCTTGAGTGATGTGTTTAGTATAGCTATCTATGACCATATCGACATTTTTATTGGGCAAGAAACCATATTGATTAGGAAGAAAATAATTGATAGATTGTAAAAAAAAAAGTTGAAAACTTAATTTTTGAAAAAAACTAACATTTTCGATAAACCTGGTAAAAGTGAAATTGGACGATAACTGGTCACCATTGTTTTATCACCAGCTTTAAAAACAGGTACACTGACAGCCGTTTTAAAATGTCTGTCACATAGCCGTTGTTGATAGAAAGATTAATATAACAAACAATAAGTATAGTAACAATATTATTTATAATAATTCATTTCATTTTTCATTTATTTATTATTCTGTACAATTACACAAGTTTAATATTGAGCAAACACCTTCATGAGCTCTCTGCTCGCTCGAAGGTTTGCTTTTACATACATGAATAAAATAGTGCACAGTCAACGTTAATCAATACAAATTTAGATTTAGACTAAGAACTACGAAAATATGTTTAATTCTCTATACAATCGAACAGTTGTTAAAATACATTGGTGTAATTATACTAAAATCAATGCTAAAACACTTCTAAAACAATGCTGTATATACATTTAAAAAGTTAAGCGTTCTGCGAATAATTAAATCAAATTAAAATTTGTTAAAAAGTAAGAATTACAAAAGCCATGTTTGATTATCTATACAGGTAAACAGTAGTTATCAAATTGTAAAACAATGCTAAAATAATACGAAACTAGTCCTAAACAATACTGAAACAATGTTGAACTACAACTGAAACCACGTTCCCTCTTTGATCGTGTGTTCTGCCAGCTTTTTAAAAGTAATATATTTCATGGAAACAAAGAACTCAGGCATGTGACTAATAATGGTGTTGAACAATTGTGGCCCTTTATAAGTTAATTGGTTTCTCGTGTTTGTCATTCTAAAGTCCGGTACATTCAAGCTCAGCATTCTTGACTTCCTGGTGTTCACACTATTGGTTGTAAAATGATAGTTACTCAAATTCTTAAATACATATGTAACAACTTTTAACAAATAGAGAAGTGACAAAGGAAGAATATTAACCTCTGCGTATATATAATCAACTGATTCAAGACGATTTATGTTGAATATTGTTCTTATGACATAGTTTTGTGTTGTACGAAGAGAAGTTAGTTTGTAGTCAAATGTTCCACCCCAGTGAATAATACCAAATTGCAGAATAGATTGAAGAAGTGCGAAATATAACTGACGTAAAACATGAATAGGCATTATCTTCTTAAGATGGTAAAAAATGTAGTTAATTGCTCTAAGCTTTATAGATAACATCTGTATGTGCATACTCCAACTTAGGGATGAATCTATGTAGACGCCCAGATATCTAATAGAATCACACATTTCAATACAGCTACATTTACATCCAGTCTCCTTAATACATTTTGAATCATGGTAAACAATCTTGAGATGAGGAATCGTGGCCTGCTCTTTAAAACGAAACAATATATATTTAGTTTTTAAGCTATTGAGAACAAGACCATTTCTGTTAAGAAAGAGGATAAAACACGCAAGTCTTGAACAACAAGGATTTCTAAAATTAAATACGACACAGCTGATAAAACTAGAGCAGCATCATCTGCAAACAAAGTAATCTTGGCATAAAGAGGCAGCAGAGAGACGTCATTAATAAAAATTAAGAAAAATATTGGCCCTAACACAGATCCTTGCGGGACACCACGATTAACAGTCATTTTATCACTAAAAGTACCATTTATTCTTACCATTTGTGTTCGTTTACTTAAATATGATTCAAACCAAATACCAATTTTTCCCCTAAGCCCGCAGTTTTGAAGTTTTTCTATCAATAAATTGTGGGAGATCATGTCAAATGCCTTACTCAAGTCTAAATATACCGCCATGGTCTTGTGATTTTTCTCCATTGCTTGAGTGATATGTTTAGTATGGCTATCTATGGCCATATCCACATTTTTATTTGGCAAGAAACCATATTGATTAGGAGAAAAATAATTGATAGATTGTAAAAAGTTTAAAACTTGATTTTTGACACAAACCTCTAAAATTTTCGATAAAGATGGTAAAAGTGAAATTGGACGATAATTGGTCACCATTGTTTTATCACCAGCTTTAAAAACAGGTATAATGACAGCGGTTTTGAAAATGTGTGGCACATAGCCAGTGGCGTAGCGCAGAAGTCGGGGCCCCCCCCGCGACATTGGCCATTGGACATGGTAGGATCAAGCACGGGGGGTATGGGGGGCGGAGCCCATGAAAAGCGCCGCAGGTGAAAATTTTTGAAAGCACGTTTTTAGAGTGCATTTGGTGCGTTTTAGGAAAAAGTGGTGGGCTGAATGTAATACCGAAACAATGTAGTTTGTGAGCGTCAATTTGTTTTGTCGTCATGTCGAGTTACAATTCACAGCATACATGGCAACATATTAACGTTTGATCTTATTTTCAACCCCCCCCCCCCCCCCATATCCAACACTTCCACGCGACGTAATAATAATGTATACATTTATCTACTAAAACCATAATAACATATTATTATATCATCAACAACAACCGTCCGAGAGAAAACTGACCTCTGAAATAATTTTGAGTAAAGGGTGGAAACTAGCTACAAAACAAAGTTTATTGTTGGTGGGGGTAAGGGTAAAATTTAAGGTTCATTGGCATTGTCGGTGACATCAGACTGTTATAGTGTAAAACACAAGTGCATTTCGCTAACCCATATATCCGGTATAAAATCGTGAACGATCCCAAAAATTTAGAATTTGAGAGCAAGACTGGCCCCGTCCCGTCCTCGAATGTTTACACTTTATAGTCATTGCTGTCATATTTATTGCATCGTGTAATTTAGGGAGCACACCGCCCGTAGTGGTTAAAGACAGACCATTCAACATGTTGGAACTAAATATTAATTTTATTCGTAAGCACGTATTTCGCATACAAACCAACACAGACCAAATGCCAAATGGCAACCCACTACCGATCCCCTCACAATCACCCTTTTAGCTGCAGCCATCCGTTTATGACTTGGCTCGCTATAGCGTCTAAATATTTCGCTGTCAAAAAAGTAATTGTTGGTTGTCTAGAGAATTCAATGGTGTCTTTGTCTTCTTTATAATGAATATGATATTCAAATTGACAGTTGTGTGATTGTGAATATTCTTGAGACCTGTGACTGATTTCCTGGCCGATACAACATTTTCCGTATTTATTTATTTATTTATTTATTTTTTTTTTTTTTGGGGGGGGGGGGGGGGGAGGGCGCGAATTTCGTAATTTTATTTAAAATACATTTTAATTGATTTGTTGTCTTATTTGAAATTTTCATAATAGATTTCCTGGCCGATACAACATTTTCCGTATTTATTTATTTATTTTTTTTTGGGGGGGGGGGGAGGGCGCGAATTTCGTAATTTTATTTAAAATACATTTTAATTGATTTGTTGTCTTATTTGAAATTTTCATAATATACGATCTACGGGGGCCCCCCCGCCTTGCGGGGTTTGCGGGGCCTTCCGCTACGCCACTGCACATAGCCATTGTTGATAGAAAGATTAAACAGGTATTTGAAAATCGGTACAAAAATGTCAATATTATCTTTTATCATACAGATATTAACTCTATCAATCCCGGCACTTGTTTTACGTTTCATGCTTCTGATGACTTGTACAAGATCAGCTTCAGTTATTTCAGAAACGTGCATGGTTTGGTTAACCCACTGCTTCTTAAAATTCTCCCTCGTTGCGTCATCACTTCCTGCTTGCCCGCCGCCGCCAGCCGCAATATTAGCAACATTTATAAAATATTCGTTAAAATGGTTTGCTACTCGACTAGGATCATCTTCAGTAAGCGTCTTTACTCCATCAATTGTTATTTCAGATATTGCTTCGTGCCCTTTGCCTTTCAATATTTTGTTAACGACATGCCAATAGTTCTTGCCTTTATTGACTGCCTTCTCTATTTCTTCCTTGTAGAAGTTTATTTTATCACGCTTTATTTTCATGCTTGCTTCTTTACTAAGTGTTTTATACCTGTATTTCAACAGCTCATCATCTGGGTGGTGTTTTAATGCTTTATATACAGCTTGTTTATCCAGTGTTATTGCGACTGTTTCAGGAGAAATCCAATCTTTCCGTTTTTTATAGCCTCTCTTCAACCTTAGTTCAACATACGAGTTATCTATAATTAGTTCAAGCTCCTCGAAAAAAACATTAAATGCCTCCTCTACCGAGATCGAGTTAAATAACTTCTCCCAGTTATGTTGACTTAGATGTAGTTGGAAAATATTGTTGTCAACATATTTGATCAGGTTTGTTGTGCTTGGCTCTGTCACATTGTTTTCCACGCTTACTGTAGTTGCCTTGTGGTCTGTGAGACCACAGTCCAATGTATTACAGATGAACTCAACTTGTTTACAGTTGCGTACAAAGATGTGATCAATACATGTCTCAGTAACATTACTTATCCGGGTGGGCACGTTTATGCACGAGATAAACCCTTCAGAATATAACAAGTCCAAATAAGCGTTTACGTGTACATTATTGGTATCACTTGTTTGAAGCCTTTCCGTTATGTCTATATTAAGGTCACCCAATAATATACATGGATTTCCTGATTCACTCCCTATTAATTCGCTTAGATCACCAATAAAAGGCTTAATAAGAGCCTGATTACTCCGACGATATAGAGATATTAATGTAAGCTTTCCAAAGCCAATGTTTAAGTATAAAATGATACCTTCAGCTGTATTACAAATAAACGGTTTCCACTTGAACTTATAGCTTTCCTTGACATAGACAGCCACACCTCCTGAGCGCTCGTCAGGTCTTGGTTGCAGTAGCATAGTATAATTAGGAATAACATAAAACTTGCTTTCAGACTCCTTTATCCACACTTCTGTTAAAACGATTACCTTATAAGAACAATTGTTAGACTTTAAAAATGCAATCAAATTATCAAAATTTTTTCTTAAGCTACGAATGTTAATATGAAACACAAACTCTGAATCCAGTAGTCAATCTTGAGTGTCTACCTGTCGCTGGATGGGCAAATCGTCGACCGAGTTGACCCTAATTACAGGTGACCGCTCGTTGCGACGCATGAATATGTTGCTTCACCCAGGTGAACTTGAACCCGCACTTACGCGCCGCTTGACGCGCTTCCCAGGATAGGCCTCGCATTGCAGGGGTCAACTGTTCGTTCAGATAAATGCGCTGATCGTTGGAATTCGGTTTGATATGGTTGTTTGTCACGACCTTGCGACGCTTACTCAACCACTCGTCTCTCGTAACTTTGTCATAAAACTTGACAATCAGCCGGGAGGATTTGTTGTTGTTTATACGAACCACATCTGCTACGTCACGATCACTGTATTCTACATCAAGCTCCTTGGCGATTTTGCTCACAATCGAGAAATTATTATCACCCTCATTAAACAAAATACCCTGGATTTCTAAATTAGTCTCTAGTTTTTCTTGTTCCAATCTGTTCACACGCAAAGTTAAATTCTTTATTGCGACATCTTTCTCCTTATTGCTTTTAGTCAACTCGTCAATTTTTGACATAAGAGTTCCTAAAATAAGTTCATTGGAAGTAACTTTGTCCCTAATTTCTTTCACCATCGACAGTAACACTCCCGGGCTCTCCTGCCCCTCACCTGTCTTCTGGCTGAGCTGCGAAGCGTCGTCCTCCTCGGCTACCCCGGGCGTCACGACGCGACAATCAACGCACCTCCACGCCATTTTATCCTTGGTAGATTTCCTGCGGTACGTCGTCTCACGCAGCCCCGAACACTCAAAATGAAATTTCCCTTTGCACTCCCCATAGCAGGTCACAAAGTCTCCACTAGTAGGCACATCGTCCTTGCACCGGGAACACTGCATGTTAGCTGTACTACACACTCGATTCACTTGTTATCGCTATATCGCGGAGCGCTCACCAAACACGTCCGTCTCCTACGGTGACTGACTTGATGATGATAATAATAATAATAATAATAATAATAATAATAATAATAATAATAATAATAATAATAATAATAATAATAATAATAATAATAATAATAATAATAATAATAGTTATAATAATAATAATAATAATAATAATAATAATAATAATAATTTTTTTGTATTTTATTTTTTTTAAATTATATGTTGCTTATTTATATACAATACATGTGCAGAACAAAAAGCAACCACAAGCCTATAATGGCTTATCAGTGGTTTTGAACTTCTTAATACTGTATCATAACAATAATGTATTTATAATAAACAGTGGGAACAATGAACTCCTGCAAAAAACCCGAGCAGGCCTCAGCCAGTGATGTCATCCAGTCAACGATCGGAAACTTCGGACGTTGGCAGCTCGGAATCTGTCTTCTGTTGTCTTTAACCAGAATCCCAGCGTCCTGGCATCAGATCGGCATCGTTTTCCTCGCCCCGCCCACAGCTTACACGTATGCTGACAGGTGGGTGTGGTCTAGCACAGGTGGGTGTGGCTAGTACACGTGGAATCGTCTCCCTCGCTCTACCTACAGCCTACTTGTGTGCTGTCATGTGGGTGTGGCTTATCAAAGGTGGTTGTGGCCTAACACAGGTGGGTGTGGCTAGTACACGGGGAATCGTCTTCCTCGCCCCGCCCATAGACTACTCATGTGCTTAAAGGTAGGTGTGGCTTAACACAGGTGGGTGTGGCTAGTACACGGGGAATCGTCTCCCTCGCCCCGCCCATAGCTTACTCATGTGCTGAAAGGTAGGTGTGGCCTAACACAGGTGGGTGTGGCTAGTACACGTGGAATCGTCTTCCTCGCCCCGCCAATAGCCTACTCATGTGCTGAAAGGTGGGTGTGGCTTATCACAGGTGGGTGCGGCTAGTACACGTGGAATCGTCTCCCTCACTCCTCCCTTAGCCTACTTGGGTGCTTATATGTGGGAGTGGCTTATCAAAGGTGGTTGTGACCTAACATAGGTGGGTGTGGCTAGTACAAGTGGAATCGTCTTCCACGCTCCGCCCACAGCCTACACGTATGCTGACAGGTAATGTGGCCTAACATAGGTGGGTGTGGCTAGTACAAGTGGAATCGTCTTCCACGCTCCGCCCACAGCCTACACGTATGCTGAAAGGAGGATGTAGTCTAACACAGGTGGGTGTGGATAGTATACTTCTCAGCTTTACGTATGTTTACACGTGGTTGCAGCTGGCACATTTCTTATTTACACCTGTGTTTAGGGACAGGAATTTTATTTAAGCTCGATAGAAGTAGCTGGAATTATGTGTAGTCTAGATAAGCGTAGCTGGCATTGTGAGTGCTTCATGTATGCTGACACGTACTTGTTGCGATATAATCAACAAGTTTGTTGGGAGGGGATGTAGTAAAAGATTGTGAATACATTAATATTGAGAAAAAAGAATGCGCTATTCGTTGTTACGTGTTCGATTTGTTCTTGAAATACTTTTGTCACTTACGAATATATTTCCTTCTGAGTTCTTACAAGTAGTTTATTCAATTGTACCCGTGTCATTATAAATTAGTCATGATTGTGAGTTACGTTATAATAATGTAGGCCTACATTACGCAGTTGCATGATGAATTTGAAGATTGATCCTGCCCAGGGACTGCCACCTTATCGTGGTGGGCAGGTTTGCGTGCTTTTTTGATCCCGAGAGCTATGCCGGCGGAAGCGTATGCTTCTGGTAGGGCCACCCAAGCCGGACTGGTCGAGGAGGAGAAGTCAGACGAAGTGCAGTCCACACCCCAATCCCCTTTCCCCCCCACTGTCCCATTGAATATTTCTCCTCCCACTTGGCCCTGCCCTCCCTTGCTGGACTCCCGTATGATGACTCACGCGACGTACAATGGATCTGATTCGGATGTGGCTTTATATTTCATTATCATCTTTCTCATCTTTATTATCACCCGCTCATTGTCTCGATTAGCCATCGTTGCATAAATATGAGACGTTAAGCCCCATTCATCAATCAATCTTGAAGATTTATGACATTAAAATGGTTAGCAGGTGAACAAGTATTCAGTATTTTTATTGGCGTGATAGAGATTCATGATAATTACATTACACATTGTGGTTGTACGTTTAACAATTGATGGTAAATAAAGTGTAAAATGTCTCAAACGTACAATTTCCACAATCATTATTTTTAACATTAAGGTGCATACGTAAGTCAGAAGACTTAAGCGTCTGCACCTTATGTTTATGTTTGCCCTTGTTGTAGTTAAGTAGTAAGTAGTAAGTAAGTAGTAAGTAAAACACAATATGTATTCCCATTCAAATCCTCACATCATGCTAATAGTTTTAAAAATAGTTCCTTCACTTCCTCCTCCTCCAAAGAGAAAAAGGGATGACGTTAAAGAAGTCGCATATTTTAGGCAGTTTCCCATCGTTGTTGTGGAAATAAATATGTACGTGATTTTCACTCCAGAGCAATAAGAGAAAACAGAGGAAGCTGAATTTCAAAGGAACTTACATGTTGGGATACTTCAATCAGTGCATTATTTTCCCAGTACAGCATCGAAGTGGACGGAGCAGAGATGGGGGCGTGGGTTGGGAATCCCTGCTTGGCGCCTGCGCAGAACGATACGCGGGAGAATTTGAATGAGACCACAGCCGCTGTGAAGTGCGAGTCCTGGCTATATGACCGCAGTGTCTTCATGGAGACTATTGTTACTGAGGTGAGCAACTCAGAACATACTAGCTTTACAGTGGGGACGTAGGGAGTTAGTGTGCAGAAGGGCGGGGGGGGGGGGGGGGGGGGATAATATTTTTAATTTTACGCTTTAATGCAGCAGATCGCCGCGTCTATGCACGCTACGAACAATTCTGACTGAAACTGTTTTCCGAGGTTTTCCTCAGTCACATGATGAATAATTCATCCTTCAGTCTTAGGATATTCTTCCCTAACTATTCCAAATGCTACAATACCTAGTTAGTCACCTTAACATGGGCAAAAAATATGAGGGCAGTTTTCCTTGGAACGATTAGCCTGGGATGATCCGTGGGCATTGAGAGATGAGTGGGTCAGTAGTTTACTAGTGTTATTCATTCCAGTGGGACCTTGTTTGTGGCCGCCAAAAGTTGACCACCTTATCGCAGTCTTCCTTCATGCTGGGCAACATGTTTGGTGACGTTCTTTTCGGCATGTCAGCTGACAGGTGAGGTAGCAACATGTGTGTTCCGCTCACTTTGCCTTTACTTTCAATGTTCTTAATTAGATCTTCTTATACCAACAACTGAAGACTGAAAAGGGAGGAATTTTTACATGTCCAACTCCAACTAGCTAAATGTTGTATTGAATTACAAAAAAAAAACACAATGTCTCTTTAGTTCAATGATATGATATTTGGGCTTAACGTCTCATATTTTTGCAACGAGGCTAATCGAGACAATGAGTAAATTGCAGGGGATTTTAACACCCCAAATTGTATTTTAAAACAAATTGAATCAAAAGAACATTTGATATTTGGCTATATGCTCTACCCTTCAGCGGAGACTTAATCACTACTTTGAATTAAAAAATAATTCAACTAACAAGCATTTATTTGAAGAAGCATACTCAGAATAAAATTGTTGCCTACTACGAATATACAATTTGGACCCAACATACACAACAACGCTTATTGACAATGGTATTCAAACATTCAAACAAACATAAGAAAGCATTATGAGTACAGAGAGGCTCAAGTCTATGTCACATGAGGTGGGTTCGCGGTATTGGAGTCAACACGTCCACAATGTGTAATATACACATAACCTCACAAACTAGCTTTAAGTTCGTAGTATTTAGGTTTGTGATTTTGTTTAAAATATCCAACAAGCCGTGACATGAACCGGAAGCCGGTGTCCAATTTGAAACATGGTAGGTGTTTTACTTGTTATAAAAGCGTTCTTAATAAATCCATATTCATCCTAATGAGTGTGTTCTTATTTGCGAAAAGACGTACCCTTCTAGAAGTGAAGGATGTTACTGCAGTGACGTGGTTGCGCAGACGTAACCGTCTAGAAGTGAAGGATGTTACTGCAGTGACGTGGTTGCGCAGACGTAACCGTCTAGAAGTGAAGGATGTTACTGCAGTGACGTGGTTGCGCAGACGTAACCGTCTAGAAGTGAAGGATGTTACTGCAGTGACGTGGTTGCGCAGACGTAACCGTCTAGAAGTGAAGGATGTTACTGCAGTGACGTGGTTGCGCATGTTTCAGGTTCGGCCGCAAGAGACCGCTGATTGTCGCCGCAGCCCTGCTGGTAGTATCGGGGACTGCGGCCGCCTTCGTGCCCTGGTTAGAGGCCTTTCTGGTTCTCAGGTTCACCACGGCTCTGGCAGTAGGGGGGATGGTGGTCACCAGCTTCGTCATTTGTGAGTTGGAGGTCGTCATGGGGTCAGTGTCAGGGGGGCGTTGTGAACAATAACACAGGCAATCATGATCCACCACACTGATGGTGATGCATTGTCAAAGTGCCCCTCACCCCGTCGCAGCCAGTCCCGAGAGCTATGCCGGCGGAAGCGTATGCTTCTGGTAGGGCCACCCTAGCCGGACAGGTCGAGGTGGAGAAGTCGTATGAAAGACTCTCCACGTAATCTCCTCTCCCTGTTTCCCCCTTCACGCCCTTGTCCCTTTCACCAATCGCCTCTCGACGTCATATGATCATACTTGTCGAGTACAAATAATCAAAATCGTGTGTGTGATTCGGATTTAGGAGTGAATCGTGTCTCTTTGACGAACTTTGTGCTGCCCCACATTGACCCACAACGGTCACCAGAATGGTCTGCAAACCGAACCTCAATTCAAGTCCAAACGTCAGGATCATGGTTAATTGTCAGAAGTGATCGAAAACTAACGTCAAAAATACTCTCGACATCAAGAACGTCATATTTCGTTTACTTTGCATCCGTAAATTAAAAAAAGAAGCTGTAATGTGGACAAGCGCAATATTCGCGGCCTCCGCGAGAATGTGTTTAGTTTATAACCAAAAGCTTTGACTGCTTCCAGGCATGGAGGGTGTGGGAGGAAGATGGCGTATGATCGTAGCCACCCTGTATCACGTACCCTTTGGTTTCGGGTACTCCATAATGTCGCTCGTTGCGTTCCTGGTGAGAGACTGGAGAACCTTTCAGCTGTCCATCTCTGTTCCGTGTGTCGGCCTACTGGTATACTGCTGGTAAGGGTGACACGCACTCGCACACTCATGTCTTGACTAGTTGCTTTTATGTTTATCCTCACAATGTTAGTGTATAGTGATGATTCCGTATCCAGTTACACAAGGTATGGACCCGTTGTTTAATAATTTTGACCAGACAATAAACCAAAACTCAATCTCTGTGTGAGTTTACAATCTAGAATACAATGCGTGCTACTTCTCGCCCCAACAGTTCACCATATTTCATAGCTTTGAAGATTGTTTATGTTGCCTAGCATGCATCTATAACCGATGATTGTCTGAACGTTTTTTCATAGTTTTGGTTACACACGTTTGTGTATTTGGATGAAATGCGAATCACTGGTCAGCTACCTTCGTATCAATATACTTATGCGTGGTTCATGTACTTAGTCATTACGGACCCAAATATATTGCTTTCAAACAAACACCTTTTATTTACATTTTTATTTGAAAGTTATGTAAGTTCAATGTATACCGGAATCTAACAGGCCTGCTCCAAAGGGTATCGGAACGAGAGGCTGTGTTTCAACACGTTGGATGGTTGTTGTGACGTAGGCTGGTACCCGAGTCTCCCCGCTGGCTGGTGGCCGCTGGACGCTACGGCCTAGCTACCCGCGTCCTAGAGGAAGCTGCCAAGTCCAACAAGCTTCCGAAGCCCGGCGAGGACCTGGTCCATCGTCTCAAAGTAAGCTCATCTATCTTAGCTGGGCAATTTAAGCTTAGCACTCATAATAGTGATGGGAAACCGTCAGTTTTCTAGGTGTATAGTATTGGTTTTCGTGGCAGCCAAAACGGCACTTTAAATTTGCAGTTAATTGTAACAATGATGACGTTTGTGAGGTAAGGGCTTGTTCTAGGAGTAAAGGAAGTCAGAAGATCTTTCAAGAGGATAGCCACTTTATCGACTCTCCCACCGTCAACGTATGTCCTCACGGCTTCCACCCACGCTTGATACAGTTTACCTGCATCTAATTCAAACCCGAACAGACTAATTACCTGCTCTTACTGCATGTTGCCTTCAGGACACGTTACTTGCTGCGCACTCGTCGTTTGCGCACCAGGACGCTGTTCATATCCTACAACTGTAATGACACTACTTGCTCTTACTACCTGCTGCCCACAGGAGATGAACGGAACCGCAGCGATTGACAAGAAACCCACCACGACACGTGACTTGCTGCGCACTCGTCGTCTGCGCACTAGGACACTGTGCATGTCCTACAACTGGTTTGTGGGCGGGTTCTGTTTCTTCGGGCTTGCGCAGTTCATAGGTCAGATCGGTGGACACATATTTGTGAACGTGGCAGTGGCAGGACTGTTGACGATACCGGGCAAGTTCGTCTGTCTTCTCACGTTGGACAGGTAATTGGAGGCGTTGGAGGAACAGAGAACAGAGGTGATGGATACACTGAGGTCAGAGATGCTACGAATAGGCTGATCCTTATTTACCCCTTATCATTAACTCTTTTTCAAAGAAAATCAACCGATTCCTATCGTTCATTCGTATATTCGCAAATTAACAGCTAATGAGTAGAGTGTAGGGATGGAACGTTTAAACGTGGCAGTGGCTTTAAACGTTTATATTTTTACGCCGCGTTTGAAGAAGTGTTGTGTTTTGTAGAAGTGTTTGTATATATAATAGAAACAAGCTTATATTTTACAACGGAGCCTACTACTGGTCTACTATTATTATAGTTTTTCACACCACGAATTTTAATTTTACCCTAGGTTTCGTAACTTTTCAGTAATTTACTGCTTTGTTCATTTTTTATTCTCACTGCAGGGGAAGGAGCGACTTAAACGTTTCCAATTCCAATTCCAATAGATGGCATAAATTATCAAATGGGTCTCTTTCAAAATGATACTTATTTATTTATTTTATTGTAATTAAGGCCATTGTAGGGCACACTGCCCTCTTTAGCCTGATGAGTACTGATTGATGAATGATAATGAGGAAGGGAGGAGGGAAAGCCTAGTACCGGCACGTAACCTACTCCTGTCGAAAAGTACCAAAGGAACCATCGGCTTTACGTCCCATGCGGAAGCACGGTGTAACTTTGACCAGTCATACAGGTTCGTCCACTAACCTGGACTGCCGAGCAGTTGACGAGAAGAACGAAGCAGTTACAAAAGCTTTCGAACCCTCCAATCTGCTCTAACCAACGGTAACTAGTGTTTCAGAGGAAAGTGGTCACCCATCCACTTCCTGACCTAGCCCGGGGTTGTTTACGTATGGGATCCGGCTAAGCGACCGCGGCTAAACCGTTGTCTAAAATGATATTGAGTTAGTACTATTGGGTTGGCTATTTCGTCCGCATGAGAGTACAGTGGCCGTCACCTAAAGAGTTCATCCGAGTTCGGCGAAATGCCTTCCCCTCTTACCCCCACCAGTGCCCGCGCACGGACGAAGAGTGGCAGTGAAAGATCTACGTAAAATTAATAATGATAGAATTACGTGTAATTAGAGTAAAGGAATTCATTTATATTGAAAGATAGCTTATTTAATTGGAAGATCGTTGACAGCTTTGGTTGACAGCTCGACGGTCTATTATAGAGATTAGACCTTTCACTGCCTCTCTTCGTCCGTGCGCGGGCACTGGTGGGGTAAGAGGGGAAGGCATTTCGAAGAACTCGAATGAACTCTTTAGATGACGGCATCTTTAGTTACGTTAGACTTGAAACAACCTTGTAATATCTTGTCAGTGCAGTGAGGTTCTAATCATGCAACTCTCTGTTCAGGTATGGGAGGCGCGCCACATTGATGGGATCGCTTCTGTTGGCGGGGATAGGAACCATCCTGGTGGCCGTCGTACCTCAAGGTAAACCAGCCATCACTCCACGACATTGTTGACGTCACGGCCATAAGCAATGTTGACTGTACAGATGCATCTGAGGGGACACGGTGACTCACAATGTTCTCTCATCTGCTAAAACCACTCCACGACATTGTTGACATCACGGCCATAAGCAATGTTGACTGTACAGATGCATTGAGGGGACACGGCGTCTCACAATGTTCTCTCATTTGCTAAAACCACTCCACGACATTGTGGACGTCACGGCCATAAGCAAAGTTGACTGTACAGATGCATCTGAGGGGACACGGTGTCTCACAATGTTCTCTCATTTGCTAAAACCACTCCACGAGATTGTTGACTGTACAGATGCATCTGAGGGGACACGGCGTCTCACAATGTTCTCTCATTTGCTAAAACCACTCCACGACATTGTTGACGTCACGGCCATAAGCAATGTTGACTGTACAGATGCATCTGAGGGGACACGGCGTCTCACAATGTTCTCTCATTTGCTAAAACCACTCCACGACATTGTGGACGTCACGGCCATAAGCAATATTGACTGTACAGATGCATCTGAGGGGACACGGTGTCTCACAATGTTCTCTCATTTGCTAAAACCACTCCACGAGATTGTTGACTGTACAGATGCATCTGAGGGGACACGGCGTCTCACAATGTTCTCTCATTTGCTAAAACCACTCCACGATATTGTCGGCGTCACGGCCATAAGCAATGTTGACTGTACAGATGCATCTGAGGGGACACGGTGTCTCACAATGTTCTCTCATTTGCTAGAACCTATGTTAGAACATGACTAAATTCTTTATACTACGAAAACGCTCTGTGTGACGCGTTGATAAGCGAGTGCGTCATGTCCACGAACTTTCTGGCGAAAAGTTCTCAAAGCTCAGTGTAAGAGATAAAGATAAAAGTGTCGCAAACGGTCTTGTTGCTCCAGCGCCTTTATACTGAAAACGCTAATATCATCATCAATATAAGAATGTTCATATTTGTTCAAAAAACAACAATCAAATCAAAAATATGCAAATAATTAGAGTTTTCATTGTCCTCGTTATTATACTTCCTGACATTGTTCAATAAAAGATCGATTGTTCGTATGAATAAATTATAGCTTGGATTGTTCGTTATCAAAGTTATTTCACTACAATTCAGCAATACAAATGTAATTAATTGTACCTTCATACTTATCGGATCGAATTAGTATATTCGTGACCGGACGAAATTTACTATAATATGACCATCTCAAATTTTGCGGCCAGTTTATTTCAGAAAAATGTTTTCTAGTAACTGCATTGTAACTATTTAACTTCTCGACCGAATTGGCCACAAAACTATACACATTCAACCCACATCAAATCTTGTGCGTGGTCCAAGTTTCAGCTTGATCGGACTTCCCGTTCAACCCGATCGCGAGGCACAAGAAAAAAACAAACAAACAAACAAACAGAACGAGTGACATCAGAGGAGAATGGAGACGCTCGCTTCATAAATAATTAATTTAAGGCTGTATGTTCACCTACCTTGCGGAACACACGATTTCGGTTGTTCAAATTGCTTTCAAAACGTTTTAAATCGAAAGAAAATCAAAATATGTAGTCGTTTACAGAATGTAACTTTTTTTGTATAATTTTTTTATAATTGTACTCTTTCTTATGAATGGTTTTTTATTACAATAAATATCTCCGTTTTGCAGATGTTCTTTATTAGGCGTGAAAGGTGTCTACTGTCTACTAAAAACATCATATTACAATACGTAATTAAGAACATCTGGGAAACAAGCATTGATTGAAACAAAGAAACATTCGTAAGAATGAGCACTAGGCCTATATATATTCTCTACAGGGTGACGTATTTTGATTTACATTTGGGACAATTTAAATACTTTTAACAGCAATGTTAACAGACCGACATCGGGAGCTCCGCAGGTTAGGCGGGCATACAGCAACTTTTATATGACCCTACAATTTGAAAGTTCTTTAATAGACCTCGATAATCCACTTATTTAAATTTAATGAATTTATATTTATGGTCCACTCATATCGATAGCTGATTGCTAGTAGGAGACATGCATCATACCATTTACTGCGTGCTTCGTTGGAGCAACATATTATGAAGTTGCTCACCGTTTTCGCCACCATCACTCATACATCATTTTCATATACACCTGTTTAAATTCAATTTCCAAAGTTAGAAAACTCTAGCCCGAAGCAGGAATCGAACGCTGAACCTTCTGCATTGGAAGGAGGAATAAACCCACTAGACCACCTAGTCACACATAAGTAGGCCATAGTCTTTGATGTGTACCGTACCATATTTTTTTAGATTTTCAGTTTCTAACAAACACATTTCTGATAAAGCCATGCTCGTCAACAGTGGAATCAACCTTGGAAAACATAGTAGATTAATGGAGCCTCAATCTGTTGTTCCCTCTCGGCCCATGCTGTTTCCACCCCACTCAGACAGCATCTAGAAAACATTTACCCTCACCATTGTAACATTTCAGTTGCTTCCGTAGGCTTCGGAAGGTGAATGTTTTCGAGATTTCTTTAAACCCTCTTTTTATGGTCGCTTCTAGCGTGTACAATAGGGTCCGACTTCAATTTCATTCATCTACTGTGGTACCCAAGGCTGATTCCACTGTAGTTCCAATACTGTAGACTATATAAATATACTTATGTATTGCTTTCTACAAAATAATTGTAGACTATATAAATATACTTATGTATTGCTTTCTACAAAATAATTGGATGAAAATCACGAAGCTCCTTCTATACTGGACAATCAACAGATGCAGAGTCGAGTTAAGTAACTGATTTGTTTATGGTTGTTACGGAGTTTGTTCTTCTTATGGAAAGTAGCATGTAATAAAACAATTCCATGTTAACAAATCGTGTACTTACTTGACACTTGACTCTCACATGCGGCAGCAGAGCTTGAGAATTTAAGGTTTTCTTATCATTTATTTAAAACAACTTTTAAAATTGAAATTGTGGTTAGATAGATGAGCTAGATGTTATCAGGGTTTACAGATAACGAAAAAACATGTATGGAAAATTCATTACTTTTGTTTAAAGTGCGATAGTTAACTTTTTATCGGATTCTATCCAAACCTAATGAATTTTGCATATTGTTTTTGTCGTCAACTGTAGATCTTGATGATATCTAGCTCAATAATATCTAATAATATCTAGCTCAATAATATCTAATAATATCTAGCTTAATATCTAACCACAATTTTGATTTTGAATTGTTTCAAAGATACAAACAGAAAACCTTCAACTCTCACGCTCAGCTGGCGCAGACACATAACGTGCTGCCGACATTGATAAGAGTAAATCTGTATCCTGCCAGCTGGCGCAGACACATAACGTGCTGCCGACATTGATAAGAGTAAATCTGTATCCTGCCAGCTGGCGCAGACACATAACGTGCTGCCGACATTGATAAGAGTAAATCTGTATCCTGCCAGCTGGCGCAGACACATAACGTGCTGCCGACATTGATAAGAGTAAATCTGTATCCTGCCAGCTGGCGCAGACACATAACGTGCTGCCGACATTGATAAGAGTAAATCTGTATCCTGCCAGCTGGCGCAGACACATAACGTGCTGCCGACATTGATAAGAGTAACTCTGTCTCCTGCCAGCTGGCGCACCCGAGTGGCTCAAGACTGGCTTCGCCCTGTGCGGCATTATGGGTCTCTCAGTGTCGATACCAACAGTCTACCTCTATACCATCGAGCTGTTTCCCACAGTCCTCCGCAACCACGGCCTCGGCTTCGCTTCCATGTGGGCGCGCATCGGATCAGTCGCAGCTCCCGTTGCAGTATCTCTTGTAAGTAGGCCCAGAGTGACTCTGCTAGTCGTAGGAGGCGACGAAAGAAGATCCAGTCCCATCCCCCCCCCCCCCCTCTGTTCCACTGAAGATTTCTCCTCCCACTTGGTCCTGCCCTCCCTTGCTGGACTCCCCTTATGACGACCCCCGCGATATAGATGGACCTGATTCGGAAGACGTCATATAACCTAAGCTGTCAAGTACGTCGTTAAACACCACCAACAATAATAATTTTGTCTAAGTACAGTGACTGTGTCGTAGGCTTCTAGGGACGTGTCCGATAGGCCATAACATGTTGCTTGTACTTGTTATAGTTCTTGATTTGATGTCATCAAAGTGACCAGGGGTCACTCATATTGTTGATGACAAATCAATAATTAGAACAAGAACAAACATGGGTTTCCAAACATGTCCTAGTAAGACGCTAATCGCATATTTTGTGCTAGTTACTAAATAAAAGTTACTTACTGGAATTAATATGTAAGTGATGTTTACCATTTTGACAACAAATCCAAGGTCCACTAGATCGCTCCGCTAGGAGTAAATCCAGTAGACCTTAAACAAAGCAAGGTAAAGCAGATTAAAATATTGACGTCTTGGTTATGGATTTTTTCTGCTTGGCAAACATGTAGATTGCGTTGAATTATTAATGTTGACAACGGTAGTGGCAAACTCTCATAACCGTTCCGAGCATCATAAAGTATATTTTGTCTTGACTGATTTGGTAAGTATTTTGTATGAATGTCCCTTTTAAGTATGAAGAAATTACTTTAAAACATCTCTAAAATATAAAATTTTAAACTATAATTTTTAATTTACAATACTGAGACAACGAATACAGCATTTTCAAAAACGTAAAACAAATAACTTACGTACTCACAATTTTCATTGTTTCGTTTCTTTTGTCTCAAACCCAGTCATTCAGGCTAGAATTGATTCTGTCCGATGGACTTGTGATTACGATAAACACAGTATTTGTCTACGAAAAGATATTGGTCACCATGAACACAATATTAACGGTGTCCTCAGACCAGTGTCAGCGTCTACTTGCCGCCTCTATGCTTCGGGCTGGTGCCGCTGCTGGGTGTCGCTACCTGTTGGCCACTACCGGAGACTGCCCACACCAGACTACCGCACTCTATCGAGGACGTCGAGAACTCTACCAAGTAAGCCGTTTTCATAGCAACACGGCAGGTCACGTCCACCAATCATAGAACCACACGAGGTGGACCAAAACAACCAAATATTACTATCTGTCGTCAGAGAGTTGTCCCAAGACTATCTTATACATGCTTTCGTCACAGGCGACGGGCTCGTAGCCAATCAGCGATCATTATTTGCACGGGTGTCTGGAGCGGTTCGCTGGTTGGCTACGAGTGCCTCGCCTGTGACGAAAGCACATGTAAGGTAATCTTAGGCCAAGTATATGAAGAGCGTTTTGAGTCACAAATTGTTCGTACGATAACCTGTACGGACGAATCTATCTGCTTACGTTTACTCAAATTGGGATCACAGATAAAGTGATCAGATCAGAAACTATACCGTTATGCTTGAGGATCAGTTGCCTACGCTGCTCGGTGTGAGTGTTTGCTTTCTGTACAGGGAACCCGCAGATATTACATAGTAAATAAACACGCAGATGCGCTTGTGTGTAGGGTACTTTTTGTTGCAATTAAATTAGTATAGGGTCGTCGGGGAAAGAAGAAATGTAATAACGATGCCAGGTATCAAGCCATTTTCCCTCCCCCTTACCACCAGCTTGATACCAGCTGAGCGCTCGCGAGAAAGGAATGCGGAGTGGGTTGCCGTAGACTGTAGACCCATCAAGCCAGGTGAGGTGTCATTCTTAAAAATGGCAATCTTGATGATGTAATTAAATGTTACAATTTTTCAATTACTTTTCAGATATATGGAGTTATCACCAAAAATGTATATAGTAGTCGTACAGGTACAGCAACTACGGGAACGCTTTCATCATCGATCAATGGCGTGTTTACGGTCTCGGCCAACCCGAGCAGGTATTTGAATTAGCCACGGCCGATGGTTGGCTGCCGCTCACCCACCCGTGACGGAAGCATTACCGAAGTTGTTGTACGCCAACTATATAAAATTAACTTTGAATTTTAAAAATAGCTTGAATATCAACGGTTTTAGCTTAGTCTGAAATCTATAATGATGACGAAACCATTGCTATAAAATGGACAGTTTTCAAGCTATTTTTAAAATTCAACGTTAATTTTATATCACTTTTTCGTGATTATTCCATATATCTGAAAAGTAGTTGAGGAATTGTAACATTTAACTACAACAAAAGACTTCTATTTTTAACAATGACACCTGGCTTGATGGGTCTGCAGTCTAGGCAGCAACTCTCCCCGCATTCCTTTCTCGCGATCGCTTAGCTCGTACCGAGTCGAGGTTGTAGGGTGGAGGGGAAATGGCTTGATACCTGGCATCGTTTATTACATAATCCGTGACGACCACACCTTGCTTCTTTCTCCGACGACCCTATAGGTGCGTGATGTCCATTCGTAGCAGAATATCGTGTATTCCGCTTCGTGGCGGGACCTACGCTCATAAACCACGACCTTTGTGGTAGGGGTTTAACAATAATGCCACGAGTCACTACTATTATAGGCCGGTTTCAAATAGATATTGGGAAGTGAGAACTAAAGTGGGTCCAACTTTGAGGTGTATAGTGATTATCGTCAAAAATAATGCGTTTATCTTCAATAACTATCTCGGTAAATTGCGATAATCGTAATGAGGAAGGTTCCAAGCTAAGAACATTGACTCATACTTCAGTGCACAGATGTAATTTCCATCAAAGGTCAGTCAGGTTAATGTTGTACCAAAATAAAAAGTTTCGTGGATTTGCATATAGTTCCGGTCCATCCTTGACTATAGCAATTAGCAGCTAATTCAACAGCTGTGCTGTTACAGCCCGGCAAAGACCACCGTGTACCTCAATACTGGACAGGCTTTAGAGCAGTATAGCATTTCGGTACTTGGTTGGGAATTTGGCTTCAGCTATTAATGAGGCAGGTTAGAGTGGGGCATAGCATGAAAGTCTCCACTAAGCACTAATATCATGTTCTGCTTCTCAGGGCGGACGCAACGACCAACAGTGGAGCTGAGAACCATGGCTTCGTATACGAGTCGACTCAGCTTTGATGCAGCCTCAGCCGAACCCGTTGTTCTGTGTGTTGTGGTACAGCACCATGCATGCGCATAAAACACAAGCTCTGTGAGAGTCTCTCCAGCAGCGGTCAAAGGTCACGCCCTGGTTGACCTCAATGGCCTTGAACAATGTTTTAAAGCAACGTTTGTGTTCAACGTTCAAATCCCTTTCGAAAGAGTTATCACAAGTTTGGTTTGCTGGCTGTTTTATGAATGCTTTGTCAATGTTGGGTTAGGATCAAAATATTGGACACATCAGTCCTGCTTAGAAGAAAACTTTGTTTTCTTTATTTTGTGCAACACATAAAATAATTACACCATAGAGGGTCATCTCTAGAATGTAAAGGGTTGCCTATACCCTAAGTTGAACACCCACTTCACTGCTGAGTGGGTCGAACGTTTTTATGGGGACTATATTTCAGATTATTCGAAACATTTTTTAAGTTACATCGCAAAATCCACGCTTCGTCACCACATACCGAACAATGCCTGACTTTCTTATCTGATGGTCCTATGTCAAAGCGCTTTGCCCTTGTTCGTGTTCATCTTCGCTCAACTGCCCAACCAACACGTTCAGCTAAGCTGTTGGTCGTTGCTGAGAGGACAATGCCTAAAACTGTCCACTCCTTGTACACATTCCACAACAAACCCATGGACCAGCACTTCCCATAACCTAACACCAACTATGTACTAGTGAATAAAACAACAAATAAGCTATACAGAATAATTTATGGTACATATTTTGTGAAACATGATGACGGTTTTCGTAATCATACAACTTTGGGTTACATTTATTTAAATATATTGTTTATCATGAGCTTTGACGCCTCATTCTTCATAATAATATTTCAAGTAACAGTTGTTGATAGATTGTTGATCATATTGTGTTCTTTGGTTTTGTCTCATTTTGGGGCTCAACCAATCAAACAAGTCATTATGAGTCATTCTTGTCATCTTGTAGTTGGACCCAACTAATAACTAGCAATAATAATAATAATAATGATTTATATGACAACACTCCATCACGACCTATTTGACAAGCTTGATCTTCGTGATGAAGCAGCAGTCGATGTTTTCGTCGTTGTAGAGTCGCCACTTCACGTCGTAAGTCCTCTGAAAGCAACAAGTAATACTGTTTAAAGTTCACTATAAGAAGGGGTACCTAAAATTAATCGCGGAATCGCGTTGCAGCGAGCAGAGCTTCCGTAGTACGCGGTTCTCCCGCTAGGAGAGCGTAAAGCGACTCCTCCCGAGTCAGTCTGCCAAGCAGCGTCGTTTGGGAAGGTTGTATTTGGCCTGTGTGAATTATTTCGTGAAAGTTGTTTCGCGTACTCTTTGTTTTATTAAAAAAAATCACGCAATTCTAGATTAAATACAAAAATACGCACATTTGTGCTTCAAGATCGACAACGCACCTTTGGAGATCGAGAAGTTGTCTGGAGTGACTTCGAGCTCGGTTCAGTGGATTTTATCGGAAGATCGGAACATTTTGGGATGAAAGGGTCGCTGGAAAGTTTGTGCCTCGGCTCCTGACTCCTCAGCAAAAAGGGGGTCGATTGGAAGCATGCCATGCTTTGCAAGAACAGTCCCAAACAGACCCATATTTGTTTTACAAGAACGGTTATTCTTTTTTAAAACGAGGAGCAGGCGAATCAGCTTTCACGAGAAAGTTCATAAAGGCTAAACACAACCTTCCCAAGCGACGCCACTTGACAGACTGACTCAGGAGGAGTTGCTTTACCCTCCTAGCGGGAGAACCGCGTACTACGGAAGCTCCGCAACGGAAGCTCCACAATGCGATGCCGGTTACTTTGGGTACCTCCTCGTATAACCCCTATATATACACAATTAGATTGACTAGATTTGACTGAGTTATATTAAACTCTATATTTACTTGACTGAACCAATACAATGCAACCATTTAAAGATGTATTTTTAGAAAATACTGTTCGAGGACATTGTTTTGCAATTAAAAATAAGGTTAAATTTTTGAGTATATTCTTGTTTATGTGTACCGTTATATTAACGGTCTCAAAAGTCAAAACTAGAATGTAATGAAAAATGCCAATATCAAACGAACGAAAATCATAACAACACAATACTAAGAAATATGTTTGCAAGACATTGATGTATTATTTATTCTAGTTAAATCTATTAGTTTAATTGTTATGGCATTTTGGTACACCAGTACATGAACTATTCACGCCATTTCATATCTTCCTCCTCATAACCAGTGAATAATAAATGCCTCGCAATATGACGTCTCAATGTGCTACTCTCAACTCAATTATGATAAGCAGTTTGGTTTGTTACTGTACTCTTAAAATGAGAGATTCTAAGATTTAAGTGCAAATGTGCATATGAACAGAAATCCCCTATTCGCTCCCACATATTCCCGCAAAGCTAGATAAACGTTGCTAGCACCGCAACTGATTCGCGACTGAAAAGGAAGCGCACCGAGTTTTCGGTCACTTGAATTTGGAAGAATGCTCCAAGGCTCCAAGGTCTATACTTGATCTCCGCCTAACGGAGGCTCGTCGACTTCTTCGAGTCTCCGGTAGGTGGAGATCAAGCACAGACCTTGAACGACTCATATATCGCTAAGTAGCGCAGGTCTACCAAAATTCTTCCCTGTTATTCATTGCCTTCTGCATTGCCAGCAGGTATATTTCCACTTTGCTATTCACTACCAATTTACAAAAGAAAATGTTTTATTTCAAATACTTGCACGAAGTTAAAAAAGTGTGAGAAGATTATAAGAAACTATAATATATTTATAATAAGAAATCATTTTGTAGGGTCAAACCAATCCTTAGTCAACACAATATATAGAAATCAATCAATCAATCTAACACAGAAGAAGGGGGTGTTGCCATCAATTCTAGGGCATAAATTAAATTAATACCAGCCTGACAAACTTAGCACATCATTTTTTCCTTTTTTCATACTTTCAGAATAATTCCCATCACGCTCTTGTCTTCCAACACCAATTCTCTCCATCTTGTTCTTCCACCTTCTCTCCAATTCAACCACAGTCCACTGCTCATCTCTCATATAAGCCATAAGTAACTTTATTTTATTTCAATACAATTTCAATTTATCGAGGCTCGGAACACAGCAGAGAAGAATAACATGTATTTGGTAACTAGAACTGTTGAACAGTATGATTAAAATGTATTTGTGCTTAGCCGCAGTCCTTCATCACTGAAAATATTGTGTACGATAGTGAAGAATCGTATATAAAGTACAGTTTGTTACTTAACTCTGCTTCCAACCCCCGATATATAAGTATTTATCCTTGGGTTAAGTTGGTTTTACCATGGCAACTACCAATCACAAGCTTTGAAATGTTTCTTATCCCGAGGATAACTTTATATAGAAAAACCTTATCCCGAGATCGTAATACCAGGCCTTAGTCCCAATAATTGCTGTTTAACTAAAGGTTGAGTAATCAATTCTCACCGGCGGGAACATTTTGGATATGCTCAGGTCGTAGACGTATCGTTGTCGCTGGTTGGCCTGGAGCGGACACTGGGTGTGGTTGCAGGCGGCTGTGTTCATGCCCACGAAGGGTAGGTCTCCTCCAAGACCGTGGGTCACCCAGTAGGCTCGGCCGGTGACTGCAGCAGTCCCCACAACTGTAACACATCAAACAAGGCATGAGCACCGCCTGTAACACTGGGTGTGGTTGCAGGCGGCTGTGTTCATGCCCACGAAGGGTAGGTCTCCTCCAAGACCGTGGGTCACCCAGTAGGCTCGGCCGGTGACCGCAGCAGTCCCCACAACTGTAACACATCAAACAAGGCATGAGCACCGCCTGTAACACTGGGTGTGGTTGCAGGCGGCTGTGTTCATGCCCACGAAGGGTAGGTCTCCTCCAAGACCGTGGGTCACCCAGTAGGCTCGGCCGGTGACTGCAGCAGTCCCCACAACTGTAACACATCAAACAAGGCATGAGCACCGCCTGTAACACTGGGTGTGGTTGCAGGCGGCTGTGTTCATGCCCACGAAGGGTAGGTCTCCTCCAAGACCGTGGGTCACCCAGTAGGCTCGGCCGGTGACCGCAGCAGTCCCCACAACTGTAACACATCAAACAAGGCATGAGCACCGCCTGTAACACTGGGTGTGGTTGCAGGCGGCTGTGTTCATGCCCACGAAGGGTAGGTCTCCTCCAAGACCGTGGGTCACCCAGTAGGCTCGGCCGGTGACCGCAGCAGTCCCCACAACTGTAACACATCAAACAAGGCATGAGCACCGCCTGTAACACTGGGTGTGGTTACAGGCGGCTGTGTTCATGCCCACGAAGGGTAG
The DNA here is from genome assembly GCA_945910005.1 of Isoperla grammatica. Lineage (NCBI taxonomy): Eukaryota > Metazoa > Arthropoda > Insecta > Plecoptera > Perlodidae > Isoperla > Isoperla grammatica. The sequence continues at coordinate 93,376,657 of OX246737.1, read as the reverse complement.
GTCTCCTCCAAGACCGTGGGTCACCCAGTAGGCTCGGCCGGTGACCGCAGCAGTCCCCACAACTGTAACACATCAAACAAGGCATCGCCTGTAACACTGGGTGTGGTTGCAGGCGGCTGTGTTCATGCCCACGAAGGGAAGGTCTCCTCCAAGACCGTGGGTCACCCAGTAAGCTCGGCCGGTCACCGCAGCAGTCCCCACAACTGTAACACATCAAACAAGGCATCGCCTGTAACACTGGGTGTGGTTGCAGGCGGCTGTGTTCATGCCCACGAAGGGTAGGTCTCCTCCAAGACCATGGGTCACCCAGTAGGCTCGGCCGGTGACTGCAGCAGTCCCCACAACTGTAACACATCAAACAAGGCATCACCATCTGATGAGCACCGCCTGTAACACTGGGTGTGGTTGCAGGCGGCTGTGTTCATGCCCACGAAGGGTAGGTCTCCTCCTAGACCGTGGGTCACCCAGTAGGCTCGGCCGGTGACCGCAGCAGTCCCCACAACTGTAACACATCAAACAAGGCATCACCATCTGATGAGCACCGCCTGTAACACTGGGTGTGGTTGCAGGCGGCTGTGTTCATGCCCACGAAGGGTAGGTCTCCTCCTAGACCGTGGGTCACCCAGTAGGCTCGGCCGGTGACCGCAGCAGTCCCCACAACTGTAACCACATCAAACAAGGCATGAGCACCGCCTGTAACACTGGGTGTGGGTGCAGGCGGCTGTGTTCATGCCCACGAAGGGTAGGTCTCCTCCAAGACCGTGGGTCACCCAGTAGGCTCGGCCGGTGACCGCAGCAGTCCCCACAACTGTAACACATCAAACAAGGCATCGCCTGTAACACTGGGTGTGGTTGCAGGCGGCTGTGTTCATGCCCACGAAGGGAAGGTCTCCTCCAAGACCGTGGGTCACCCAGTAAGCTCGGCCGGTCACCGCAGCAGTCCCCACAACTGTAACACATCAAACAAGGCATCGCCTGTAACACTGGGTGTGGTTGCAGGCGGCTGTGTTCATGCCCACGAAGGGTAGGTCTCCTCCAAGACCGTGGGTCACCCAGTAGGCTCGGCCGGTGACTGCAGCAGTCCCCACAACTGTAACACATCAAACAAGGCATGAGCACCGCCTGTAACCCTGGGTGTGGTTACAGGCGGCTGTGTTCATGCCCACGAAGGGTAGGTCTCCTCCAAGACCGTGGGTCACCCAGTAGGCTCGGCCGGTGACCGCAGCAGTCCCCACAACTGTAACACATCCAACAAGGCATGAGCACCGCCTGTAACACTGGGTGTGGTTGCAGGCGGCTGTGTTCATGCCCACGAAGGGTAGGTCTCCTCCTAGACCGTGGGTCACCCAGTAGGCTCGGCCGGTGACTGCAGCAGTCCCCACAACTGTAACACATCAAACAAGGCATCACCATCTGATATAAGCACCGCCTGTAACACTGGGTGTGGTTGCAGGCGGCTGTGTTCATGCCCACGAAGGGTAGGTCTCCTCCTAGACCGTGGGTCACCCAGTAAGCTCGGCCGGTGACTGCAGCAGTCCCCACAACTGTAACACATCAAACAAGGCATCACCATCTGATGAGCACCGCCTGTAACACTGGGTGTGGTTGCAGGCGGCTGTGTTCATGCCCACGAAGGGTAGGTCTCCTTCAAGACCATGGGTCACCCAGTAGGCTCGGCCGGTGACCGCAGCAGTCCCCACAACTGTAACACATCAAACAAGGCATCACCATCTGATGAGCACCGCCTGTAACACTGGGTGTGGTTGCAGGCGGCTGTGTTCATGCCCACGAAGGGTAGGTCTCCTCCAAGACCGTGGGTCACCCAGTAGGCTCGGCCGGTGACCGCAGCAGTCCCCACAACTGTAACACATCAAACAAGGCATCACCGCCTGTAACACTGGGTGTGGTTGCAGGCGGCTGTGTTCATGCCCACGAAGGGTAGGTCTCCTCCAAGACCGTGGGTCACCCAGTAGGCTCGGCCGGTGACCGCAGCAGTCCCCACAACTGTAACACATCAAACAAGGCATGAGCACCGCCTTAACACTGGGTGTGGTTGCAGGCGGCTGTGTTCATGCCCACGAAGGGTAGGTCTCCTCCAAGACCGTGGGTCACCCAGTAGGCTCGGCCGGTGACCGCAGCAGTCCCCACAACTGTAACACATCAAACAAGGCATGAGCACCGCCTGTAACACTGGGTGTGGTTGCAGGCGGCTGTGTTCATGCCCACGAAGGGTAGGTCTCCTCCAAGACCGTGAGTCACCCAGTAGGCTCGGCCGGTGACCGCAGTAGTCCCCACAACTGTAACACATCAAACAAGGCATGAGCACCGCCTGTAACACTGGGTGTGGTTGCAGGCGGCTGTGTTCATGCCCACGAAGGGTAGGTCTCCTCCAAGACCGTGAGTCACCCAGTAGGCTCGGCCGGTGACTGCAGCAGTCCCCACAACTGTAACACATCAAACAAGGCATCACCATCTGATGAGCACCGCCTGTAACACTGGGTGTGGTTGCAGGCGGCTGTGTTCATGCCCACGAAGGGTAGGTCTCCTCCAAGACCGTGGGTCACCCAGTAGGCTCGGCCGGTGACCGCAGCAGTCCCCACAACTGTAACACATCAAACAAGGCATCACCGCCTGTAACACTGGGTGTGGTTGCAGGCGGCTGTGTTCATGCCCACGAAGGGTAGGTCTCCTCCAAGACCGTGGGTCACCCAGTAGGCTCGGCCGGTGACCGCAGCAGTCCCCACAACTGTAACACATCAAACAAGGCATGAGCACCGCCTGTAACACTGGGTGTGGTTGCAGGCGGCTGTGTTCATGCCCACGAAGGGTAGGTCTCCTCCAAGACCGTGAGTCACCCAGTAGGCTCGGCCGGTGACCGCAGTAGTCCCCACAACTGTAACACATCAAACAAGGCATGAGCACCGCCTGTAACACTGGGTGTGGTTGCAGGCGGCTGTGTTCATGCCCACGAAGGGTAGGTCTCCTCCAAGACCGTGAGTCACCCAGTAGGCTCGGCCGGTGACCGCAGTAGTCCCCACAACTGTAACACATCAAACAAGGCATGAGCACCGCCTGTAACACTGGGTGTGGTTGCAGGCGGCTGTGTTCATGCCCACGAAGGGAAGGTCTCCTCCAAGACCGTGGGTCACCCAGTAGGCTCGGCCGGTGACCGCAGCAGTCCCCACAACTGTAACACATCAAACAAGGCATGAGCATCGCCTGTAACACTGGGTGTGGTTGCAGGCGGCTGTGTTCATGCCCACGAAGGGTAGGTCTCCTCCAAGACCGTGGGTCACCCAGTAGGCTCGGCCGGTGACCGCAGCAGTCCCCACAACTGTAACACATCAAACAAGGCATCACCGCCTGTAACACTGGGTGTGGTTGCAGGCGGCTGTGTTCATGCCCACGAAGGGAAGGTCTCCTCCTAGACCGTGGGTCACCCAGTAGGCTCGGCCGGTGACTGCAGCAGTCCCCACAACTGTAACACATCAAACAAGGCATCACCATCTGATACCGCCTGTAACACTGGGTGTGGTTGCAGGCGGCTGTGTTCATGCCCACGAAGGGTAGGTCTCCTCTAAGACCGTGGGTCACCCAGTAGGCTCGGCCGGTGACTGCAGCAGTCCCCACAACTGTAACACATCAAACAAGGCATCACCATCTGATACCGCCTGTAACACTGGGTGTGGTTGCAGGCGGCTGTGTTCATGCCCACGAAGGGTAGGTCTCCTCCAAGACCGTGGGTCACCCAGTAAGCTCGGCCGGTGACTGCAGCAGTCCCCACAACTGTAACACATCAAACAAGGCATCACCATCTGATGATCACCGCCTGTAACACTGGGTGTGGTTGCAGGCGGCTGTGTTCATGCCCACGAAGGGTAGGTCTCCTCCTAGACCGTGGGTCACCCAGTAGGCTCGGCCGGTGACCGCAGCAGTCCCCACAACTGTAACACATCAAACAAGGCATCACCATCTGATGATCACCGCCTGTAACACTGGGTGTGGTTGCAGGCGGCTGTGTTCATGCCCACGAAGGGTAAGTCTCCTCCAAGACCGTGGGTCACCCAGTAGGCTCGGCCGGTCACCGCAGCAGTCCCCACAACTGTTACACATCAAACAAGGCATGAGCACCGCCTGTAACACTGGGTGTGGTTGCAGGCGGCTGTGTTCATGCCCACGAAGGGTAAGTCTCCTCCAAGACCGTGGGTCACCCAGTAGGCTCGGCCGGTGACTGCAGCAGTCCCCACAACTGTAACACATCAAACAAGGCATCACCATCTGATATAAGCACCGCCTGTAACACTGGGTGTGGGTGCAGGCGGCTGTGTTCATGCCCACGAAGGGAAGGTCTCCTCCAAGACCGTGGGTCACCCAGTAGGCTCGGCCGGTGACTGCAGCAGTCCCCACAACTGTAACACATCAAACAAGGCATCACCATCTGATATGAGCACCGCCTGTAACACTGGGTGGGGTTGCAGGCGGCTGTGTTCATGCCCACGAAGGGAAGGTCTCCTCCAAGACCGTGGGTCACCCAGTAGGCTCGGCCGGTGACTGCAGCAGTCCCCACAACTGTAACACATCAAACAAAGCATCACCATATGATATAAGCACCGCCTGTAACACTGGGTGTGGTTGCAGGCGGCTGTGTTCATGCCCACGAAGGGTAGGTCTCCTCCTAGACCGTGGGTCACCCAGTAGGCTCGGCCGGTGACCGCAGCAGTCCCCACAACTGTAACACATCAAACAAGGCATAAGCACCGCCTGTAACACTGGGTGTGGTTGCAGGCGGCTGTGTTCATGCCCACGAAGGGTAGGTCTCCTCCAAGACCGTGGGTCACCCAGTAGGCTCGGCCGGTGACTGCAGCAGTCCCCACAACTGTAACACATCAAACAAGGCATCACCATCTGATGAGCACCGCCTGTAACACTGGGTGTGGTTGCAGGCGGCTGTGTTCATGCCCACGAAGGGTAGGTCTCCTCCAAGACCGTGGGTCACCCAGTAGGCTCGGCCGGTGACTGCAGCAGTCCCCACAACTGTAACACATCAAACAAGGCATCACCATCTGATGAGCACCGCCTGTAACACTGGGTGTGGTTGCAGGCGGCTGTGTTCATGCCCACGAAGGGTAGGTCTCCTCCAAGACCGTGGGTCACCCAGTAGGCTCGGCCGGTGACCGCAGTAGTCCCCACAACTGTAACACATCAAACAAGGCATCACCATCTGATGAGCACCGCCTGTAACACTGGGTGTGGTTGCAGGTGGCTGTGTTCATGCCCACGAAGGGTAGGTCTCCTCTAAGACCGTGGGTCACCCAGTAGGCTCGGCCGGTGACTGCAGCAGTCCCCACAACTGTAACACATCAAACAAGGCATCACCATCTGATGAGCACCGCCTGTAACACTGGGTGTGGTTGCAGGCGGCTGTGTTCATGCCCACGAAGGGTAGGTCTCCTCCAAGACCGTGGGTCACCCAGTAGGCACGGCCGGTGACTGCAGCAGTCCCCACAACTGTAACACATCAAACAAGGCATGAGCACCGCCTGTAACACTGGGTGTGGTTGCAGGCGGCTGTGTTCATGCCCACGAAGGGTAGGTCTCCTCCAAGACCATGGGTCACCCAGTAGGCAGCAGTCCCCACAACTGTAACACATCAAACAAGGCATGAGCACCGCCTGTAACACTGGGTGTGGTTGCAGGCGGCTGTGTTCATGCCCACGAAGGGTAGGTCTCCTCCAAGACCGTGGGTCACCCAGTAGGCTCGGCCGGTCACCGCAGCAGTCCCCACAACTGTAACACATCAAACAAGGCATGAGCACCGCCTGTAACACTGGGTGTGGTTGCAGGCGGCTGTGTTCATGCCCACGAAGGGTAGGTCTCCTCCAAGACCATGGGTCACCCAGTAGGCAGCAGTCCCCACAACTGTAACACATCAAACAAGGCATGAGCACCGCCTGTAACACTGGGTGTGGTTGCAGGCGGCTGTGTTCATGCCCACGAAGGGTAGGTCTCCTCCAAGACCGTGGGTCACCCAGTAGGCTCGGCCGGTCACCGCAGCAGTCCCCACAACTGTAACACATCAAACAAGGCATGAGCACCGCCTGTAACACTGGGTGTGGTTGCAGGCGGCTGTGTTCATGCCCACGAAGGGAAGGTCTCCTCCAAGACCATGGGTCACCCAGTAGGCTCGGCCGGTGACTGCAGCAGTCCCCACAACTGTAACACATCAAACAAGGCATGAGCACCGCCTGTAACACTGGGTGTGGTTGCAGGCGGCTGTGTTCATGCCCACGAAGGGTAGGTCTCCTCCAAGACCGTGGGTCACCCAGTAGGCTCGGCCGGTGACCGCAGCAGTCCCCACAACTGTAACACATCAAACAAGGCACCGCTTGTAACACTGGGTGTGGTTGCAGGCGGCTGTGTTCATGCCCACGAAGGGTAGGTCTCCTCCAAGACCGTGGGTCACCCAGTAGGCTCGGCCGGTGACCGCAGCAGTCCCCACAACTGTAACACATCAAACAAGGCACCGCTTGTAACACTGGGTGTGGTTGCAGGCGGCTGTGTTCATGCCCACGAAGGGTAGGTCTCCTCCAAGACCGTGGGTCACCCAGTAGGCTCGGCCGGTGACCGCAGCAGTCCCCACAACTGTAACACATCAAACAAGGCATGAGCACCGCCTGTAACACTCGGTGTGGTTGCAGGCGGCTGTGTTCATGCCCACGAAGGGTAGGTCTCCTCCAAGACCGTGGGTCACCCAGTAGGCTCGGCCGGTGACCGCAGCAGTCCCCACAACTGTAACCACATCAAACAAGGCATCACCATTTGATGAGCACCGCCTGTAATACTGGGTGTGGTTACAGGCGGCTGTGTTCATGCCCACGAAGGGTAGGTCTCCTCCAAGACCGTGGGTCACCCAGTAGGCTCGGCCGGTGACCGCAGCAGTCCCCACAACTGTAACACATCAAACAAAGCATCACTATCTGATATAAGCACCGCCTGTAACACTGGGTGTGGTTGCAGGCGGCTGTGTTCATGCCCACGAAGGGTAGGTCTCCTCCAAGACCATGGGTCACCCAGTAGGCTCGGCCGGTGACCGCAGCAGTCCCCACAACTGTAACACATCAAACAAGGCATCACCATCTGTAACACTGGGTGTGGTTGCAGGCGGCTGTGTTCATGCCCACGAAGGGTAGGTCTCCTCCTAGACCGTGGGTCACCCAGTAGGCTCGGCCGGTGACCGCAGCAGTCCCCACAACTGTAACACATCAAACAAGGCATCGCCTGTAACACTGGGTGTGGTTGCAGGCGGCTGTGTTCATGCCCACGAAGGGTAGGTCTCCTCCAAGACCGTGAGTCACCCAGTAAGCTCGGCCGGTGACCGCAGCAGTCCCCACAACTGTAACACATCAAACAAGGCATGAGCACCGCCTGTAACACTGGGTGTGGTTGCAGGCGGCTGTGTTCATGCCCACGAAGGGTAGGTCTCCTCCAAGACCGTGGGTCACCCAGTAGGCTCGGCCAGTGACTGCAGCAGTCCCCACAACTGTAACACATCAAACAAGGCATGAGCACCGCCTGTAACACTGGGTGTGGTTGCAGGCGGCTGTGTTCATGCCCACGAAGGGTAGGTCTCCTCCAAGACCGGGGGTCACCCAGTAGGCTCGGCCGGTCACCGCAGCAGTCCCCACAACTGTAACACATCAAACAAGGCATCACCATCTGATGAGCACCGCCTGTAACACTGGGTGTGGTTGCAGGCGGCTGTGTTCATGCCCACGAAGGGTAGGTCTCCTCCAAGACCGTGGGTCACCCAGTAGGCTCGGCCGGTGACCGCAGCAGTCCCCACAACTGTAACACATCAAACAAGGCATCACCGCCTGTAACACTGGGTGTGGTTGCAGGCGGCTGTGTTCATGCCCACGAAGGGTAGGTCTCCTCCAAGACCGTGGGTCACCCAGTAGGCTCGGCCGGTGACCGCAGCAGTCCCCACAACTGTAACACATCAAACAAGGCATGAGCACCGCCTGTAACACTGGGTGTGGGTGCAGGCGGCTGTGTTCATGCCCACGAAGGGTAGGTCTCCTCCAAGACCGTGGGTCACCCAGTAGGCTCGGCCGGTGACTGCAGCAGTCCCCACAACTGTAACACATCAAACAAGGCATCACCATCTGATGAGCACCGCCTGTAACACTGGGTGTGGTTGCAGGCGGCTGTGTTCATGCCCACGAAGGGTAGGTCTCCTCCAAGACCGTGGGTCACCCAGTAGGCTCGGCCGGTGACTGCAGCAGTCCCCACAACTGTAACACATCAAACAAGGCATCACCATCTGATGAGCACCGCCTGTAACACTGGGTGTGGTTGCAGGCGGCTGTGTTCATGCCCACGAAGGGTAGGTCTCCTCCAAGACCGTGGGTCACCCAGTAGGCTCGGCCGGTGACCGCAGCAGTCCCCACAACTGTAACCACATCAAACAAGGCATCACCATCTGATGAGCACCGCCTGTAACACTGGGTGTGGTTGCAGGCGGCTGTGTTCATGCCCACGAAGGGTAGGTCTCCTCCAAGACCGTGGGTCACCCAGTAGGCTCGGCCGGTGACCGCAGCAGTCCCCACAACTGTAACACATCAAACAAGACATCACCATCTGATGAGCACCGCCTGTAACACTGGGTGTGGTTGCAGGCGGCTGTGTTCATGCCCACGAAGGGTAGGTCTCCTCCAAGACCGTGGGTCACCCAGTAGGCTCGGCCGGTCACCGCAGCAGTCCCCACAACTGTAACACATCAAACAAGGCATCACCATCTGATGAGCACCGCCTTTCCACCACTACAACCTAGAAAAAAAGAGATATTAAATCTACTAGTAACTAGAGGAGTTCCAGTGAATCCTCCTAATCTTCTATTCAATCTCAGTAACTTTTAGACATGGCGAGATTTCACAAGTAGGATTACGAGGAACGTGCATGTTGTCCACCACCAATCATCATCTAGAAGACCTTGGAGGAAACTAAAATCTCACTGTTTTCTAATGGAGCTTTCAATGAGTCTACGACATAGGCTTTAGTTACCGTAAATCTGTGACTGGAGAATGCACCGATGGAATTGTCATCTAATATGAGGTGGTTCTCGTTTAGGTACTAACAGCTGTGAAGATACGACGATCCCTTGACTAGGCTTGTCGAACTGGGATGTCGACGGTGCATTTGGGTAGTGGAAGTTATTTCCGTGAGTCGCCGTTCAGGTATTCTACCCCTACAAGTAGGGATGGGATAGTGTACACGCGTTAATGCGTGTACACGCTTACTGTTTCTCTGGAAACAATAAACGCGCTGCGTGTAATACTATACTGTGTGCGACCGGCCACGGAGGGCTTGGCGCCGACGAGTAGTTTATGCGATGTGCGACCGTCCTCACTCCTCAGTTGTCACAATTGTCACAAGTGATCCGAGGTCAGAACCAGGAAACACGCTAGATTACGTCTTGAAACTATTTGCGGGAACAACCCTTTAAAACATAATTTTTCGGCCTAGACAGAACATGATTTTTTTTCGAAAGCGGGACCCCACGGACGTGTACACGGCTTTGCAAGCAGCAGTGTACACGTTTAGTGAAGTACACGCTTTTACTCATCCCTACCTACAAGTGTATACATAAGGACAATAAATCGCCGTATTCAGATGGCAACATTCGAGGCCAGTTCTCTTTCTTTCCTGATAACGATTCACAACTACACTGAGTGAAAGGTAACTGTGTGTGAAGGGGTTATAGTCAATGTTTAATCTTTATCATAGTGTCTACGATTCGTTGCGATGTAGTAGAGTCGAAAGGTGAACAAAGTATTCCAGCAACAGGTATCTGACTGAATCTATCTAGTGCGTTTCTAAAGCAGTGGAATGGGCTGGATAGTACAACCAGGGTCTGGACGATTCTCTTGAACAATGACCAACGAAAACAGGAGCGTGCCTTTATTTTTTAAAACCTACCAGGACCCCTATTCGGTAACTTTCCCATTTCTGCCTGAAATGAAAGCAGCCGAAACGAATGCAGGCAGAAATTATTTGCCCGTTTCAGCCGTCGCCAAAGATGAACAAAATAGCGATTGAAATGTACACCGTGAAAATGAAATGAAGTGAAATGTTGCTAAGTTGGCAACTATGCCTGGTGAGGACTAGCTGGAGCTAGGTTCATGGCATAGGCAGTGAGAGCCAACATGGAGTTGACCACAGGTTGGTGTGTATGAAGACTATAATAAAGTAACATGTAATAACCCTCTGTGTTGTTTATTACAAACATGACATGGTGTTCAGAAGTTGCGGAATATTACGTTACAGTTTCAGCTATAAATTAGCTTCGGGAACGTCAGGATTATTAAAATATCTTTGGATATACTTTTTCTAATTTTTTCGTGCGGATTGCCATGTGCATGCTGCTATGGCTGAATCAGCATTTCGTCCGCCGCCAGTTTTAGAACTTTCGGGAAATGTTAGTGAGAACTGGAAACGGTTCAGACAGAGATTCAATATTTACTTGAAGGCCTCAGGTAAGGATGTTGAACAGAATGAACAGAAGAAAGTGGCGATGCTACTTAATCTCGTCGGAGATGAAGCGCTGGAGGTGTACAACACGTTTCAGTTTGCGGTAGGCACAAGCGAAGACAATTTACTTGATGTCTTGGCTAAGTTTGAAAGCTATTGTAACCCTCGAAAAAACTTGGTGTATGAGCAGAGCAAGTTTTTCACTCATAGCCAGAGGGAAGGAGAGACGTTTGACAAGTTTCTTGTGGAGTTGCGGAAGTTAGCACAGACGTGCGAATTTGGAGACAAGGATGACCAGCTCCTTACGTTGCGAGTTGTGTTGGGAATAAATGATCGGGTGTTGCGAGAAAGGCTTTTAAGAGTGCCGGACTTGTCGCTGAACAAAGCAGCCGATTATTGCAGAGCAGCTGAGGTGAGCCGACAACAAGCGGAGGAACTTGATGGAACGTCCAAGACCGTGGAACCTGTTCGTACGAAAACACAAAGATATGAGAAGACTAAGAAAGAGACGACACCCTCTTCGAGTGAGTGTAAAGTGTGTTCTTATTGCGGTTATAC